>CM028381.1:52105983-52193133 GCA_013146195.2 Codonopsis lanceolata | reverse complement strand
ATCGAATGTGTGTAGTACATCGATCTTCGAGGAGATGCAGGATAGTCAATGGTGCTCTTAATGATTACAACAAGGGGCTACTTCCCACTGTGGCCACTGGTGGGCGTTGTGAACAAAGATGTGTATGCCACTGACTCATGCAAATGCCAAGTAATGTTTACTTAACAAAATTAGCATAGAACGAGGTCGACAAGAGCGATCTCGCTCAAGACAAGTAAATTATTCTCATCAATAACAGCTGATTGAGTTCACAAGAGTAACTCACATGTCAATTAGTCATGCTATAATATGACATTCAAGATCAAGCAAGGTAATCGTTCAAGTTCAAGAGTCTAGAATTATTATTCTTGAGGCCGCTTGAACGTCAAGGGATGGGTCGGTGAGCCGGTATTGTTCAATGGCTCGCTAAGCTTGACTCGCTGAGTCATCTATAACAATTCATCCAAGATGGATAAGGCGCTAAATGCATCATGAACCTTTTCTAAGTTCTCGTATATGATCGGCTAGGTCATTAATCTATTAAACAACCGTAGTTAAGAATTTTCATCAATAATCAAGCAGGAAGGAGTTCGACAAGGGCGAACTCAATATGTCAAATAGACATTCTATTTTATGACATCAAGAATCAAGCAGGGAGTAACCAATTCAAGTTTCAACAGTCTAGAATCATCATTCTTAGAGGAACGTGTTTAGGGCGTCATAGGGATTGATCATTGAGCCGGTATTGTTCAATGGCTCACCTAAGTTTGACTCATTGAGTCGTCTCTACCAATTCATCAAAGGGAGTTAAGATGCTAGATGCATCCAAAATCCTTTACTAAGTTCTCGTAGATGACCGGTTGGGTCATTAATCCATTAATCAACCGTAGTTAAGTATTATCGATAATTCGAATTCAAGGGCCTTAGAATCATTCTTTCAAGGTTATTAAAGTGCAAGGGTCCAAGAACATTATTTTCTCGAAAGGAACATAGATCACAATTTATACTAGGCCTAGGACACAATCCAATAGGATGATCAATACAAGGCATAGGAAACCCTAGAATCATAATTCCCAAGAGTTATCAAGAGTCGTAAGTCCAAGGACATTTGTTATTCTTAAGAAGGCATAGAACGTATTCAATTCGGGCGTAGGACTCACTCAATAGGATGGACGGTTGTAGCATGTGGAACCTAGAAGTCATCATCTCCAAGAGTTATCAAAGTTATTGGTCCAAGAACAATAGTTGTTCCTAAGGGGACATAGAACTCTTTTAATTCTAGGCATAGCTCTCAATCAACAAGATAGACAATTCATGGTATATGGAACCCTAGAAATCCTAGTTTCCAAGAGTTATCAAAATATATTAATCCAAGGACATTAATTGCTCCTAAAGAAGCATAGAACATAATTAATTCTAGGCATAGACCTCAAGCAACAAGATAGACATATTAATTAAAATCTCAAGAGACCGAATCAATCTAGATCATGGCATGGGCATGGAGAAGCATGGGGATCAATAGACAAGGGGATCATGGCAAGTCTAAGCATACAACCTAAGGGAAATCAATAGCTTACCTTCACCATGGAAAAGGAAAGTTGAAGCACAAGGTAGTCGGATAGAAACGATCTCCTCGTCGGTAGCTTCACACGGTGGTCTCGGCTCGGCAAGCGGAGTCGGGAGCTCAATCTAGGAAATCACACACACTAATCTCACCTATTCTCTACACACACACCATGGCAAGAGAGAGAGAGAAATCAGATTATGAGAGATTAAGGCAAGTCAACAAGGGAGCCCTTTTTATATCTTGCATGATCTTGGTGGAATTCCAAGTGTCAAGGGGAGAGGAGAGGTGGAATCCATGTGTCCAAAGGTGGTAGCTTGAGCTTAGGACTAATCTAGCTTAATTAGGGTTAAATAGGTTGGATTAGGACTAATTAAGAAGGGGTTTAAGGGTTAATTTGGATCACAAAAGCAGGAAGGAAGAAAAAATTTCCGTAGCTGAGAGGTGAGGCGGGCGCCTCGAGGGGCCATGCGGCCGCCTCGGATCTTTGGGGCCAGTTCCATTTTTCATTTGCTCTCGGTATTTGAGCGGGCGCCTCGTCGAGCCATGCGGCCGCTGAACTACGGGGCATCCAAAACTTGACCTAAACAAGTCCTAAATGGTCCCAAGCTCATGGGCAACCATTCTAGGGTCTAACACAACTCAAAACATGTCGAAATACACCCGAACATCACCGGAACAAGGTAGGACAAGGCTCGAGTCAAGCGGCGATTGGTTGTGAATCAAACCGGATCAAAGGTCAATATAACTAGGGTAACATGGGCATGGAATAGGCTTGTTAAATCATGGTTATGACTTGAATACAAGTCCGGGAACTCAAGGAACAATTCGCACGTCGAAATACGCGCATAAAGCGGGAGGCAGGTGAAATCGCTAAGGCCAAACAAGGCAAGAAGGTTTCTAAACTTCCCAACAAGCTTACTATGATCAAGGCGAGCGTTCTAGGTCGTCTATGAGAGACAATCGAACCCTAACAAGTCTCGGTTGAGTGCAAACCAGGCTAAGGCAATACACGAGGCGTAACGGGAAGGTATGCTAAGCATAGAAGGAAATCAAGCGACAAGGAACGAAATAACAACAATACAGTCGGACATGGACAAAAGGAGATATTTAATCATGATTAAGGCATAATATACAAGCATTATTAAGGCATAAACAAGTAATGCAAGTAATGGGTTTGGGTTCTCACATCCTCCCCCACTTAAAGGAATTTAGTCCCTAAATTCTTACCGGAGTCGTCGAGTAGGAAAGGGGTATTTCTCTCGCATATCAAGCTCGGTCTCCCACGTGGCTTCCTCAATATCATGATTCTTCCACAAGACTTACTAACGGAATTCGTTTCGTTCTCAATGTTTGCTCCTTAGTAACAAGAATCCTCCTTTGGTCCTTCATCACAAGAAAGATCGGGTTCGAATGAAATCTCATCGTAAACAAGGACATGCGATTCCTCTATCAAATACTCGCGTAGCATCGAGACATGGAATACATCGTGAACATTCGATAACGAAGGCGGCAATGCTAACCGATACGACAAAGCTCCAATCCCTTCTAGGATCTCGAATGGTCCAATAAATCTAGGTGGAATTTTACATTTCTTCCCAAATCGCTTAGTACCGCTGCGAGGCGATACCTTCGAGAATACCGAGTCACCAACCTGAAATTCTAAGTCGCGTCTCCGGTTGTCCGCGTAGCTCTTCTGTCTACTCTGGACTGCAAGCAATCTATCTCTAATAAGCCTCATATGGCGTCATTTCAATACTAGACTGGTAACTGTTATAAAAGCAAATTCAGCTAATGGCAAATGAGAATCCATGGCACAAGCACGTAACCCAAGCCTTCTAACGAGGCATCGATAAAATCACAAGGTTCTTCGAAACACTAGGCAATGCTAGGATAGGAGTCGTAGTCAACCTCCTCTCGTGACTTGGAGTACCCGAGAATATCAATAATAAACACAACCACAAGCAATCGAGATATTCATGAAAAACCCTATTCATCAGGTCCATCAAAACTGCAGGTGCGTTGGACAACCCAAACGGCATCACAACAACTCATAGTGGCCGTAGCGCATACGAAAGGCTGTCTTAGGGACATCCTCCGCTCTAACCCTCAACCGGTGATAGCCGCTCCTCATGTCGAACTTGGAATAAACAACTGAACCCCGAAGTGGATCAAAGAGGTCATCAATGCGTGACAAGGGATACATATTCTTGATAGTATTCTGGTTCAACTGTCGATAGTCTATGCAAAGTCGTAAACTACCACATTCCTTTCACAAACAATACCGGTGCACCCCATGGGACACCCTCGGTTAAATGAACTCTCTATCTTGAGGTTCTTGCAACTACTCTTTCAATTCTCACAACTCCGCTGGAGTTATTCTGTAAGGTGTTCTAGATATAAGCGAGGTCCCTGGCAATAGTTCAACGCAAAACTCTAATTCTCGGTCGGGAGCAATGTGTAGTCCCAAAGTCGTGCGTCAAGGACAAGGCAAGAAGAGGACAAGCATTTGCAACACAGTGGTGTGAGTCGAATAGTTACTAACGAGCTCAATAAAGGTAGAGAAGTTGTATACAAAATACGGGTCATGGAGAAACGAATCTGCGGAGGCGACAGGGAAAGAAATGCTTAAATATCATCTCCCATCGATTTCAAAGTCGAGTCATCTTGACTCTTGACAGGGTTCAAGGACATTATCGAGGTTTACTAGGTTCCAACAAACGTGGACAATGAGGTGAAAATTCTTCTTTATCAACTAAACAGGTGACTCGAATGCACGTGCAATAGTTGCACCAAGCTAACAACTTTCCCACAAAGAGTTTTCCAGACTAACTAAATTATTCCGGTCACAACACGCATCTATAGGATCTAGCGTCCTAACAATAAAATCAAGTTAGTCAATCATCATGGACCACATATTCGCCTTTCAAAGAAGGCATTCAATACCAGGCAATTCATTCGATCATGACACAGGTTCAATTTATTCGTAGCATGATTTCAATATACACGTTGCACATATTTGCACAAGTAAAACAAGATGACACTTTCAATTTCATTCCAGTTGGTCATGGGTTCAGTCAATTCCTATATCATATTATACCATTCTAGTTCTACGACGAATACCTCTTGATAATCAAGTCGGGGGCCCTCGAAGTGACTTCAAAAGCTTAAAGTCGTTTAGGATGCGGGAGGAGTTACAAATCACATAAGAGCATCCTTTATGAAGGTCTCATGCACATATAATATAATTACACTTAGGCATGGAAATCAATATCATGTACATAGTATTTTAGTCTACCATGCAAGTATACCATGTATGGAACATTCATACCCTTAACGATTCACTAATGATGGATAAATCCTTTTACAATATGCTAATACTCTACTAATGCATTAGTCGAATAACGGTACAAGACAATAACTTAATAGTCCTTGGCTAGCAAATAGTTATTAGCTAGAAAACCTCAAATCACTTTGGGTCAAGGCGTAAGCGAGCTAACGATTAACCAATCATCGGTCATGCGATCACCTATCGGGTACTCACCCAGTCTCAACTTGAAACCACAACGATACCTTGAGCATTAGGGTATCCCTTCAATCTCAATAATCTGAAACAGGAAAGAGTCCTCTAATTCCTGACACTATACAGTCCAAGTACTCACGATTAGGCACTACAGAAGATATATATACTTAGGTAGGAATCAAGGAATACACTAGGTACTACGGGAGGCTTAGCCACGCCGCTCGAGAAGATGTAACATGTTCAAAGGCTCTACTGGACACCACGATGATCACGCTCGGAATCAACAACTTTGAGCTTATAAGATCACTCACAACGGACAAGAAACAATAGCTCTACAAAGCAGCAACACACACTCTTGATATAACTGCGCCTTGAAAGTAAAACGGGTGAAAGGTAATATTCCTCGGCACGAACACTGTATTCACGAGAATCTAGATTACAATGAACTTAGGATTCTAAGTCCTATTCATTAACAAGAATTTGCCAATAAGGCACGAAAGAGAACACTCAACGTCATGATTCACACAAGAATTAACCCAACTAGGCCATGGAACCTATCACGGCTTATAGCTAACGAGCTCGATACCAAGCTGTGACGACCCGGCCGGGCCGAGATGGGACCGAGGTCGGACCGCAAATAAGGAGGAAACAAGTAGGCAATTAAACAAGCAAGGACTTAATTTATAAAAACGGCGTGGCCTTAACATTGGAGTCGTAGCACGCCTCGGCACCAAGCAGTAGGATATTTTAAAACTTTTAAACGATAAGCAGTTAAACAATATAACCAAGTCTTCGGCGACACTACATGCAGGAACCCAAGCTAACAGATTCAAAGACAAGAATTAAAGAGGAGCTAATAGCATGCTCAGCGGAAGACTAATACGTGGAGGAATACTAACAAGTTAATCAAAGCTCGGCTTACACAATGCCGGCACAACAGGGTTACAAGTACTACAAGTATTAAACTACTAGCAGTTAAGATTTACAAACAAGTTCTACACAAATACCCAAGCATAGTCTAGTTGACTTGCTTAACCCGTCGTCCTTACAAAAATATAAAACAAGGAAAGAGGGCATCTAAACCACCTCTTCAAATAACATCGGCGCACCAAAAGGGCACAAAGCACGAACACCGCGAGTCATCGAGCGAGGACTGTCTTGCTAAGATCTAAAAGCGATAAAAGGGGAAAGGGTAAGTCATAAAGACTTGTAAGCTATCAATCATGCATGTCATGGCAATATGCATCATTCAAGGCAAGATATCATTTTCAGGCAAGATTTCATATTCAGGACAAGATATCATAGAGGTCATGTATTCAAGATGCACATTGTTTCACATAGGTGCTCGTAATTAAATCACATAGGATCGGGATATATCGAGGCCGGGCCGCTACGTAGTTCTGCATACAAGCGTTATACGGAAAGTGCGGGTATCGAATGTGTGTAGTACATCGATCTTCAGGAGATGCAGGGATAGTCAATGGTGCTCTTAATGATTACAACAAGGGAGCTACTTCCCACTGTGGCCACGGTGGGCGTGTGTGAACAAAGGCAGGTATGCCGTGGACTCATGCAAATGCCAAGTAATGTTTACTTAACAAAAATTCTCAAGTATAGAGCGAGGTCGACAAGAGCGATCTCGTTCAAGACAAATAAATTATTCTCATCAATAACCAAGCGAGGTTGAGTTCGTCAAGAGTAACTCACATGTCAATTAGTCATGCTATAATATGACATTCAAGATCAAGCAAGGTAATCAGTTCAAGTTCAAGAGTCTAGAATTATTATTCTTTAGGAAGCGCGTTTAGAGCGTCGAAGGGATGGGTCGGTGAGCGGTATTGTTCAATGGCTCGCTAAGCTTGACTCGTTGAGTCATCTATAACAATTCATCCAAGATGGATAAGGCGCTAAATGCATCATGAACCTTTTCTAAGTTCTCGTATATGATCGGCTAGGTCATTAATCTATTAAACAACCGTAGTTAAGAATTTTCATCAATAATCAAGCGGGGAAGGAGTTCGACAAGGCGAACTCAATATGTCAAATAGACATTCTATTTTATGACATCAAGAATCAAGCCGGGTAACCAATTCAAGTTTCAACAGGTCTAGAATCATCATTCTTAGAGGAGCGTGTTTAGGGCGTCGTAGGGATTGATCATTGAGCCGGTATTGTTCAATGGCTCACTAAGTTTGACTCATTGAGTCGTCTCTACCAATTCATCAAAGGGAGTTAAGATGCTAGATGCATCCAAAATCCTTTTCTAAGTTCTAAGTAGATGATCGGCTTTGGGTCATTAATCCATTAATCAACCGTAGTTAAGTATTATCGATAATTCGAATTCAAGGGCCTTAGAATCATTCTTTCAAGGTTATTAAAGTGCAAGGGTCCAAGAACATTATTTTCTCGAGGGAACATAGATCACAATTTATACTAGGCCTAGGACACAATCCAATAGGATGATCAATACAAGGCATAGGAAACCCTAGAATCATAATTCCCAAGAGTTATCAAAGTCGTAAGTCCAAGGACATTTGTTATTCTTAAGAAGGCATAGAGCGTATTCAATTCGAGGCGTAGGACTCACTCAATAGGATGGACAGGTTGTAGCATGTGGAACCCTAGAAGTCATCATCTCCAAGAGTTATCAAAAGTTATTGGTCCAAGAACAATAGTTGTTCCTAAGGGGACATAGAACTCTTTTAATTCTAGGCATAGCTCTCAATCAACAAGATAGACAATTCATGGTATATGGAACCCTAGAAATCCTAGTTTCCAAGAGTTATCAAAATATATTAATCCAAGGACATTAATTGCTCCTAAAGAAGCATAGAACATAATTAATTCTAGGCATAGACCTCAAGCAACAAGATAGACATATTAATTAAAATCTCAAGAGACGAATCAATCTAGATCATGGCATGGGCATGGAGAAGCATGGGGATCAATAGACAAGGGGATCATGGCAAGTCTAAGCATACAACCTAAGGGAAATCAATAGCTTACCTTCACCATGGAAAAGGAAAGTTGAAGCACAAGGTAGTCGGATAGAAGCGATCTCCTCGTCGGTAGCTTCACACCGGTGGTCTCGGCTCGGCAAGCGGAGTCGGGAGCTCAATCTAGGGAAATCACACACACTAATCTCACCTATTCTCTACACACACACCATGGCAAGAGAGAGAGAGAAATCGATTATGAGAGATTAAGGCAAGTCAACAAGGGAGCCCTTTTATATCTTGCATGATCTTGGTGGAATTCCAAGTGTCAAGGGGAGAGGAGAGGTGGAATCCAAGTGTCCAAGGTGGTAGCTTGAGCTTAGGACTAATC
Organism: Codonopsis lanceolata; assembly: GCA_013146195.2. NCBI lineage: Eukaryota > Viridiplantae > Streptophyta > Magnoliopsida > Asterales > Campanulaceae > Codonopsis > Codonopsis lanceolata. The sequence goes on along the minus strand of CM028381.1, from coordinate 52,184,740 downwards.
TAGCTTAATTAGGGTTAAATAGGTTGGATTAGGACTAATTAAGAAGGGGGTTTAAGTGTTAATTTGGATCACAAAGCAGAGAAGGAAGAAAAATTTCCCGTAGAAGGAGGTGAGGCGGGCGCCTCATGAGGGCCATGCGGCCGCCTCGGATCTTTGGGGCGGTTCCATTTTTCATTTGTTCTCAGTATTTGAGGCGGGCGCCTCACTCGAGCCATGCGGCCGCCTGAACTTCTGGGGCATCAAAACTTGACCTAAACAAGTCCTAAATGGTCCCAAGCTCATGGGCAACCATTCTAGGGTCTAACACAACTCAAAACATGTCCGAAATACACCCGAACATCACAGGAACAAGGTAGGACAAGGCTCGAGTCAAGCGGCGATTGGTTGACGAATCAAACCGGATCAAAGGTCAATATAACTAGGGTAACATGGGCATGGAATAGGCTTGTTAAATCATGGTTATGACTTGAATACAAGTCCGGGAACTCAAGGAACAATTCGCACGTCGAAATACGGCAAAAGCGGGAGGCAATGAAATCGCTAAGGCCAAAACAAGGCAAGAAGGTTTCTAAACTTCCCAACAAGCTTACTATGATCAAGGCGAGCGTTCTAGGTCGTCTATGAGAGACAATCGAACCCTAACAAGTCTCGGTTGAGTGCAAACCAGGCTAAGGCAACACACGAGGCGTAACGGGAAGGTATGCTAAGCATAGAAGGAAATCAAGCGACAAGGAATGAAATAACAACAATACGAGCTGGACATGGACAAAAGGGAGATATTTAATCATGATAAGGCATAATATACCCAAGTTATTAAGGTATAAACAAGTAATGCAAGTAATGGGTTTGGGTTCTCACAGATCTTCAAGAAGCGGTATATGTTGAATAGCCTCGAGGATTTGTCAATTCGGACAAAGCTGGATCACGTCTACCGACTCAAGAAAGCTCTCTATGGTGCGAAGCAAGCTCCAAGAGCTTGGTATGAAACTCTATCCAAGTTCTTGAGCGGAAACAAGGATTCGTGAGAGGAAGGATAGGCACCACTTTATTCATCCTCAAGCACAAAGGCCATTCTCTTACAGTACAAATCTATGTGGGCGACATCATCTTTGGATCAACTAACCAAAGCACTGTGTAAAAGATTCGAGAAGGCGATGCAAAGCAAGTTCGAGATGAGCATGATGGGTGAACACCTACTTTCTAGGGCTGAGATACAACGGACTTAGACGGAATCTTCATCGGCCAAACCAAATATGCAAAGGAACTAATCAAGAAGTTCGGTCTTGATTTAGGTAAAGGTTCGAAACTCCAATGTCTACCGCCATCTTGACAAAGATGAGAAGGGAAAGCAAGAGAACATGACCAAATACCGGGAATCATAGGTTCACTTCTTTACCTTACTTGTGACGACATTATGTTTGTTGTTTGTGTTTGTGCTAGATTTCGAGTGATCCAAAGGAGTCACATTTGCTTCTTTGCCAAGGTATCATCGAGATATGTTTCAAAAACAACAAACTTAGGCATATGGTATTCCAAAAACAACAAATTCGATCTTGTTGGATACTCGGATGCCGAATTATGCGGCTTGCAAAGTAAGCGAGAAGAAGCACACCAGTGGGACTTGTCAATTCCTTGGAAATAGACTTGTCTCATGGTCGTGCAAGAAACAAGGATCGGTTGCAAACTCAACCCACGAAAGGTAAATACATTGCAAAAAGCATTTGTTGCTCTCAACTCCTATGGATGAAGCAACAACTAGTGGACTTCTGAACATCAAGATTGCAAAGCGCCCAATCATTGTGTGACAACACATCAGCAATTTCAGTCTCCAAAAATCCAGTAATGCACTCCAAGACAAAACACATTGATATTCGTTATCACTTCCTCAAAGATCATGTGGAGAAAGGTAACATCAGCTTGGAATACGTTCCAACTGAGCATCAATTGGCTGACATTCTCACAAAACCACTGGATGCCACCCGGTTTGCTTATTTAAGGAGAAATCTTGGTATGATTGATCATACTGCTTAATTTCAAAGTCATTTGTTAATGTTTCTTTCATACCGGTAGACCTAGTTTTACACTAATCGGAAGACGTAAGTCTCTCTTTACCGGAAGACTTCAAGGTTAGTATTACTACTTAGTCTATTTTTGCTAAAGAGGTTTCTAAAGCAATAAAGGGGGTCAAGGATGAAATTTGGCACTTAAGAAAATATCTTAAGTTCCCGCTTTTTCAACTAAAATTTTATCGCCTATAAATAGACCTTGAACCGCCTTTTGCCAAACTTTACGGAACCCCTTTGACAAAAATATTTCTCTCTATTCATACTCTCTCTGTGTGTAACTGCTTTCTGCATTTCCAAATCTTTCTTGTTTCTTCTTCTCTACTCTCTACTTGAAACTTACTGTTTTGTGTTTCGCATTTCATTTCATAACCTAAATTTGTTTTGGAATGCAAACAGTCATTTTCGAGTTTCTACAGTATTCGCCATTGTTGTTCTTAAAAACCTAAGAAAACTAACAGTCGTTTATGTACTTTCATTATCTATTCTTATGGAAAACTTCTGTTTTACATTTCTCGGGTATGGATTCTCTAAAACATTCTAGGGTTTCAAGTTTTCGTTTCGAAAAATTCCAATTATTTCAGGAAACCTTGAAATTTCTGCTTGTTTAGTTCTTGAGGTGAAAAGCCCTAATTTTATTTGTATTTCTTTCATGCAAGAACTTCAAAATCGAAGAGCGACAGCGGAAAGAAATTAAACCCAGAAACTGACATTCCTCCAAGTACGGATGTCAACCTTCCGGGATATCCAACTTTTCCCGCCTCTCATGACATCATAGTCGCTCTGGACCCGAAGCTGTATATTCCAGGGATGTGCATTGACCTCCCTGCTGTCTGCTCGATAACTTCCGGCGTCAAAGCATGCGATGACATGAACGCCTCTGGCATACTTCCTCTCTTCTGCCTCAACGACAAGAACTACAGTATCTTTCTGGCAGAAGAATTCTATCAGATGATGGAGCTCATGAGCCCTAATGCTCTACGAGGATGGATTAGGGGCCGACCAATCTCCATCACCGCCAAGAAAATTTCCACCATAATCGGCGTGCACTTTGGTGGACCTCTTGAAGCAACCATTGCTGAGGCTGTACATGCCTGGGAAGCAATGAGGGGAGTAGACACCTATAGAGAACCGCAAGGGAAAATGCTCCGAAATATGTTCCCTCTTGACGTCTACTGCACCAGCCACCTTATAGACAAGGGGCTTCTATTCAAGAGTGGAGCACATGATATGTTTACGGCCCAACAAATCAACTTGACAAGTGTCGTATTCCTTCAGCTTCGTCTCAACTGGGGGGCCGTCATTTTCAACGAATTAAAGCAGTGGGTAGAGAAAGCCAAGAACAACCCCACCTGCAAGCGCCCCTTCGTTAGGCTGATCAATGCCCTTCTAAGGGATGATGCTAATGTCAACTCTTCCTTGAAGGAAGATGAATTGATTATAGTGGCCAAGGAGAAGCAACTCACAGCCTCGTTCTTCAGTAAGTACACTGAATACGAGAACAAGCGACGACTGCAGAAAGGTCTACCGCCAGTCACCCTTGATAAGGTTGCTAAGCCTGTACCGATCTTGGTAACTCGCTTCAACATAGAAGCACATGATGCGGCTAGCGGAACCCACAAAAAGGCCTCTGTAAAGTTCAATGATCAAGTGGCCGCGTCCCTCCATCAAAAGGCCAAAGACCTGGCTGATGAGGCAGAGCAGCTGCTTATAACCAAGATGGCAGCCAAGGGCAAAGCAAAGAAGACAAGGCCGGAAGAGGCCACTCCAACTGAAGAGGAGCAGGCCAAATGGATTAGGAAGGAGATGAAGGAAGGCCAAAAGAACAAGGCACCAGGCCAGTCCAGCCATCCTTCACCTTCACCAGCACAAGCCCAGCCAGCCTCTCAAACCCAACAAACCACTTCCTCCCAGCCACCTACCCAATCCAGTCAATCACCCTCACCCTCTCCTGCACCCACTCCCAAACCAAAACGAAGGAAACTTCGTAAAACCTTTGAAGATCAACCACCAGCAGTCCCTCCTACCACTACCGATGAAGCCGCTGAGCCTCCTATTCAGCCGCTGAGGAAGAAAAGGAGAACTACTGGTACCAAGACCTCTACCGACGCACAACCCTCTACCACCAACCAAGCCACTACCGACGCCCAACCATCTATCAACACTCAACCAACTTCCACTATCTCTAGCCAACCCACTACCGACACACCCACCCAACAACCCATTCCTCCTGAGTCATCTACTCAGAGGAATCCACCACCTCCAGAGGAGCCTATCCCTCAGGAGGAGCCAGCCAGAACCCCCACTCCTCCTCCTCCCTCACCCTTTAACTACTCACCTGACCCATCTACCCCTTCCTCACCTCACCAATCCCAACCAACTTCTTCAACACCTCCTCAACCAACACCCATCCCGCCTCCACAGCCCATAGACTCTGCTGCTGCCAAGTTCCTTTTCGAACTATCGTCAGTAGCAGACCTATTTATCCCTACCCATCAACCTCCTCAATCTTCCCTTAGAAAACCAAAATCCCTCTTCTATTTACCCCTTCCTTCTGGTTTTCTTCTGACCCTCTTCCCGAATCCTCCCATATCAGTGAAAATTCTGACACTGATATGGAGCTGGATTCCCCACCCACCAACCCCTCCTCCCCCTCCACCCATTACCATATCTTCCTCCACCAACACCATACCAACCCAAGACTCGTCTTCTTCCGACTCCATCACTCCTCCACTCCAACAGCCCATACGGCCTGCAGACTCTACCTCTGCCAGCACCATTCATATTGGCCAGGCAACTACTTCTCATCAGCCAGCCAATGATGAAATTTTGTCACGGCCATATATGAACGGCTAGGCGTGCTTACCAGCATCACTACCGCTACCACCGAAATAGCCACTGCCGCTTCAAAGGCCAATGACCGAACTGTCGCTCTTCTTCGACAATTCCAAGAGGATGTCTGGACTCGCTTTGGACAGATACGACACGACTTCACAGATGTCAAGATCAACGTTGAAGCTCAACGAGATGAGTGTGTCCGTATCTGCTCCTCCCTTTTCTATGAGCTTTTCCATGCCATCACTCTCCATCTCGGCAACGGTCGCCCTCCTGTTCTCGAACTCAATCGCATTGCTCGAGATTCTGCTCATGATGTTATGAATGCAAATCGTGATCATGATCTGGCCATCATGGAGGAGAAGCAAATGAGGTCAATCAACAGAATGCTGATGGAAGAGAACAGTCGTCTTCGTGAAGAACTGGACTACCGTTCTCGTTCCACCAGACCTCCTACTGATGCAGATGACGAATACGAACGAAGAATGGAAGAGCTTGAGCGAGAACGAAGGGAAAAAGAGGCTGCAGACAAAGGAAAAGGGAAAAGAACTTGGTAGCTTTGTATCTTTTCTTCCCTTACCTTTGTATTTATCTTTCATTTTGAAAACTCTGTGATATGTAAACTTCTTGTTTATAAATACAGAAGATTACTTGCTTTTCAAAAAAGTTATCTTATTTAAATTCTTGTTACTTTACTTTTCATACCTGTTTAGAATTTAAACGTTCAGTTTAAATTTATTTTAAACTGCTGCTAATCTGTGTGTTATTCTATGATTTTCTTACTCTTTGTATGCACTTAGATTAGTTCTTTACCCTTGAGGTGCTCGTCTGTTTGATAGAGGCATGTCTTCTGCTACTTTATATATAAAACTCTCAGACATGCTATTATCTATCACATAGTCTGTTTTTCGCCCTCATTTGTAGTAATGATGACCAGATATAAATAGGAGGAGATTGTTGATTCTTATGTTAGATTTATATCTGTTCAGTTCATTACATCTAGTTTTATACTTCAATGGCTAATCGGGCTGCGTATCGATTAGCGTGGCAACTGTGTATAGAACTTTTCCTAGTATAATTTTTATAGGACTTCACAGGTTCAGCGGAAGACCTCTCCACAGCTTTATCGGAAGACCTGCTTAAAGCCCACAAACGGTAGACCTCGTGTCCACCTGATCTTCTATGACGTGTCCTATCCAGCAATGACTCATTGGATTAATTCAAACTTATCCTTATCATTATTTGAATTAATCCAAGACATTCCCTGACATTTCAAGCCGCCGAAAGCAACTTTCCGAAAAGCAAAAAGGCTTTTCGTCCTGAATAGTGAAAGCAGGAAAAGCAGACTGTCTCCTACTTTTTGCAACAACTCTCAGATCTGACACCTAAATCGCCCACCCTTTTTGAAGATCTCAGAAATCATTCCCTGCTCTAGATATCTGTGAAGACGAAAATCCTTGACTGACAGCCCCATGCATTTAATGCATTGTTGAAAAGAGCTGTTGAAGTATTCGTCTTCTCCAACGGATCTTTTGAAGTGCACCTGCTATATATACTACCATTAAAGACTGGAAACATAGCACTGTACAGAATCAATCGAACACTTAAAGGATTGCTCTGAAACTTCATAAACTCCAAGTCTTATAGCTCAGTGCAATCAAGAGATCCTCAACAGATCTAGAAGTCCTCGTCAACAACAAGAAGCTGCTCATCAACACTTATTGTTTTATCTTCTTGTTGTTTACTTTCATTAACTATACTTCTGCACGAATTAAATATCTTGTATTTACAGATATTTAATTCCATAGACCCCAAACACAAGTCAATATTTTGTACACGATCCATTAGGGATATTATTTGTAATTGATCTAGTGGAAAACATAGTGCACTATTTAAATCCAAGGTTGACTGCCTTGGTGGTGGACGTAGCACTCTTTATAGTGTGAACCATCCCAAAATACTTGTGTTATTTCTTATCTGTTTGTTTGTCATTTGATCTAGTCATTGCTTTGATTATCTTTATTCATTCACAGCAGAACTTAAGTATCTTGTAAAAGGTCTACCGGTAGTCCTTATCGGCAGACCTGGAACAACTATCTTGAAGGTCTTCCGCTACTTCATTCTCTTCAATAGATTGCAAGTATCCTTCAAATAATTTACTTAAAAGTTTTAAGTGTTTAATAAGCTATTCAACCCCCCCTTCTAGCTTATTATTGTGCCCATTGGGACCCACAATTTACCTAGAAGTCTTCATCGGGGATGAAGCTCAAACCCGGGAAGAAACCATCACTTTTCTGGTGATAGACCTCAAGTCCCCCTATAACTGCATCTTGGGCGCTCCGGCCATGGCTAAATTTGAGATGATCGCTTCTATCCCGCACCAGAAAGATAAAGTTTACACGTACATCGGGGTAGGAGTGCTTAACAGTAAGTCAAGGGTAATGTGGGAGTATGTTCGCAACTCTCAAAGAAAGAAGCAGAAACTCATCATCTCTACTCCCGAGCAAGAGATCAAAGTCTCCGAAAAAGAGATGTCGTACAACACCACCAACAACAATCCCTACGCGCGATGAGGCCAACCTCCACCAACAACGATCCATGCGCGCAAGGTCAGGCATCCCCACGCAGGCCATCTAAAAAATATATTACCATTGAGCAAATTCTCAATGTACCAACGGGCGACCCTCAGCCCTGTTGAGGGTCACTATTATTTTATCAATAAAAAGACAAGTTCTTTTATTTACTATTTGTCAATACAAATTTTCATTTATCATATACAAATTGTTTTTTGGATTTCTTAGCAAGACCTGCTCGCAAGACGAGCAGATAGGGCCATGCCCGACCAACTATCCACTATATACAAGTGTTAGTGGACAAATCTTATCCTTTAAGCGAGCAAGATAGGGTCATGCCCGATCCACTTACTTGGAAACTCATAAGTTGGTAAGGGCCATGCCCACAAGATAGCAGCTAACTACCTCGGGTTCCTAGAGTGACCGAGCAACACTGTTAGTCATTTATCTTTATATCCAGATAATATACTAGCAACAGCTTTGGCATACAATCGTAGAACAGGGCCAGACCCAGTTAGTTGGTCTCCGCTCAGAGTTGGGCCATGCCCGCTAGGCAGTCGTCAAGATGCTCGCCCAAGGGCGATAAGGATCATGCCCGCTCAAAGCCTTGGCCAGAACCAAGTATTTAGACCGAGGAAGAACGTTTCCCCAAGCAATCAAACTTAAATAATATGTCCGCTTAATTAGCCTTATTATTTATAAGTTATTATTCGCACAAGTTTGCATGCTCAATCAGCTGTGTTCATATTATACTCGTCATATTCGCTAAAACAACCCATACACATGCAAGCTAATACTAATCAAATGCATGAAAAATGCAAGTAAAGGGACACCAATCAAGAAGAACCGAATTTCAATTAAAAGTTGGAAGAATTACACTTGGAAAACAAAAAGACTAGCGCACATGTTAGACAGAAAAATCTAAAAATTAAATAGTGTCCAGGGGAAGAAGAGTTGAGGTAGGAGCAGCTTTATTATCCATGGCGGGAGGATCTATCTCTTTTTGTAATTGAGCGGAGGTCTAGTCGATCCGGGCTTGCTTCTCGGACCGCTTGGCCTCGATCAGGCTGCAGACATTGACATCCAGCGGGGTAGGAGGAATCCACGACTCTAATTCAACGTCAGCATCATCCTGAGCACGGGCCTCCAGGTCGCCCTGAGTATATGGAACCAGATGATAGAAGCTCTAGGCTTTCGAGATGTAAGGGTCGAGTAAAGCCCAATCGACCATTGTTTGCATCTCCACTCCACCATGCCCAGCAAGCATACACAAGATATGGTGGGTACCCACCGTATAATATGGGAGAATCTCTTTGCACACACGGGAAGCAAATACGGGAAAAGCCAGGAAATCCTCCACTGCATTTTTTTTGGCCGCCTCCAACTGCTCGGAGAACAATGCCATAGCCGCAGCATCTTTTGTCGCCTGGGCCTTCAAAGCGTCCCGCTCAAGCTGTGTCCACTACAAAATCAAAGCATCCTCAATAGCCTAGGATTTTTTCTACTGCTCAACCAGCACGGTTCTCTCCTCGGCCAGAGCTTGTGTATCCGCCTCAAGCTTCTTAACTGAAGCCTCGGTCTCCAGCAGCGACTTCCCTATAGTAGAGATCTAGGCGAGCTCATCAGCTCGCCCTTCTCATTCTCAAGCTTTTTGTGAGTATCCCTCTCCTCAGAATATCGATCATGAAGGTTTATGCAGAAAGAGGCAATCTGGAGAACGGGCACAACAAGATTCAGAAAAAGAGATAATAGCAGGATGTAATGAAAAACTATGGAACAACCGTACCTCGCTCAAACAAAGACCGACGTTTCCGAGCATGACGTGGTCGACGATGTCTCTGTCATGCACGACACCATCGTGCAGAATCCGCTTCACTATGTCCTTACCAACCAGCCCAGCTGGGCTCCCACGAGCAACAAGATCGAGGCCCCTGAGCGTGGGGACATCAGCAGAAAGCTCGCTCACAATGGCCCTTGCCGTGGCGATAGTGGTAGGCATCTTGAAGTCAGGTCGCTGCTAAGACTTGAAGTTGTCAGCAGTAAGTAGATGAGGGGGAGATGTACGCTCGGTACCCACGTCGTGGGAGTGATTAGAGCGATCAGAAGGAGGCAAGTTTTTCTTTCACTTGCTCGCTGCCTTGGCATCCTTGGCAGTAGGAGTAGTGGTCTCAACAACATTTTCCCGTGCAGGACGGGCATGAGCATCACTTTTCTTAGTCGGGCTAGAAACTTTGCCCTCGACAACGTGTTTCTTGATCGTAGGTGCGAAGGGGATTGATAGATGTGTTTATTTACGCATCTATTGGGTACTTATATAGCTTAGTAATAGCAATTCCACGAGGCTTTTGGCTACTAATATGTGTTTTGGAGCTTATTTGTGAGTTTCAGGGTTTTAGTTGGAATTATGGAATTTACAAGGCTTTAAGTGAAGAATTGAAGGAAGGGTGAAAAGTGCTAAAAGACTGAAAGAAGATGTACCATAAATTCAAAAGGCCTTGTGGTCGGAAGCATCAATACCCTTGCCCTCGCAAGGTTTCCAGAATGTCAGCACCAGAGGAGCCTAAGGCCTTGCGGCCGCATTCCTCAAACCCTTGCCCCCGCAAGCCCTTCTGTTTCACAAAAGCAGGAATTGTACCCTAATTCTATCTCCTACCATATAAACACTAGTATAAATACAAACCTTGTAGTCCTAGGTTCCAGGTGGGAAATAATCCAAATTTAGTTTGTAAATTAGAGTTTTTATTGTTTGTAATCATAGTTTTGGAAGATCGTTCATGTATTCTTTCATCCTATCGATCTGTTCATCTTCAAGGATGAACTAACCGCTCATATCTAGGAATTGGAGGTAACTTGTATCGAATCTTCTGCTCTATTATATATTGTATATTCAATCAAATCTTGTTGATCACAGTGTTTATCAATATCTTTGTTATTTGGCTTTTTCCTAATGAATGGTATCGACGTAGTTAAAGACCAAGAGGTGCAGATAACTACACGGCCATATGCATATGTCGTACAATGGCTCACCATTGTGATAAATTAAACCTATCGATGCACGAAAGTGATAAGTTAGGGTTAGGTTCATATGTTTCTGAGTGACAAATGGAAATTCATACGTTCTTGTTCTTAAGGGTATAGACTTGGATGAATTATTTAAAATGGAGACTGAATTATAATTTGACGGCCTATACCAATCTTTCATGAACGAACCCAAGATTTATTGATTGATACATTAAGCAAAAGAGCATTAGAGTAGATATAACTGAATCCATATTCCTAGATTCTCCTCCACCATTAGATCTTCACAAACTGTGTTTGCTGCTTTAATAAACTGCTAATTAGTTTACTTGTTTTTTAGTAGACTAATTTAGATAAATAAAACAAAACCCCCTTAGATATAATTGTTACTTGTTTACTTGCTCTAGATACTTTTTGTCTCTGTGGTTCGACCATTGCTTTCTGTACACTATACTTTCTATTGATTCGTACACTTGTGAGGTAAATAAATAAGACATTAGGGACCATGGGAAGATTTTGGGGGGCTGCATTCTTTAGTTGGGCAACCCTTCTACTCTCATGCTCTTCTAGCCGATGTATCTGCCTGGGGGTCAACATAGCTGCAAACAAGACAACACGAAATCAGTATGACAATTATAAGCAGATAACATAACGTGAATTCAGAGAAAGAATGAAGCTACAACCAACAGCGCCTTCCACTACATGCCGACAGTTGTGACCAAGCCTGAGGCAATCCAGGCAATCAACTTTAAACCTCTTCCCGTGGTAAGTCCCTCAATAGGGGTGGGTAATCTTGGGCTCCATAGTCAGCAGGGGCTCTACCCCAGGCAGATCCGTTTGAAGAACACCGACCAAATGTAAGTTTTTGGGGTTGTAGACAAGCTCTTTCCAATCAAACAAGAACTCTTGATCGACCCGCTTATCATTCTCTTCGCAAACACCAAGAGCGGTCATAAGGGCCTTCAACCGTGCCCCTTCACCTGTGCCAAAGTCTCGTTTTGAGGCTTTGGGCAACTTCAAATCAGTGCTCGCCGTTGGCTTGATCGGTCATCCTACCCAGGAGTCTACTATAATGGCCCTCTTATCCCAAGCTTCGTCCTTGCCCGGGACATCACTCAAGATCCTCAAAAAATTCAAGTTGGACCTAATCCCAATCCGTCCACCAGTACTCGGGACGAAAATAAAAAAAAGTTTGCGAAGAAGGTACATCTCTTGTTCAAACCCGAGCAGGCGACAGGCCATGGTATAAGCCACCACCGCCCGAACAGTGTTTAACATCAAGTCACAAGGCATGGCCTTGGTCTCACTCAGGGATTTGATGAAGAAAGGGTCTAAGGGGATATGCAGCCCGATTTTGGAAAAAAATCCGTGAAAAATAGCATTTTGTCTCCAAGTTCGCGGGATAACTCGACACCAGCAGGCAGTTCCATCTTGCTCACCATATAGTCATGGGGGTTCACTCCCAGTGAGGTAAGCTAGTTAATGACCTTTGCGGCAATATCTAATGAGGCCCAATGTGCGGCATATTGGCTCTCATCAGCATCTGCAGTCTAGCCAGGCACATGGGCCAGGGAAGTAGCCTCATTTCTTGTCAGTGCAAGATTTTTTATTCTCCGGGTCAACGGGATATCTAAGCTCACCTCCCCCTGAGTTGGAGGCCTTATCGTCATCATCTCTTTGTTCGGGAATAGGTAGCGTCACTCCGTCACTGCCCTGTTCTACTGTAGGCTCCTCTCCCTCATCCATTTGTTCTGAGCCACGCCCGCCAACAGTCACACCGCCCTGTTCTACCTCCACATCAGATGGGCCATGCCCACTGGGGGAATCCATAAGCATAATCGCGAGCACACGAACGCGTATAATAGTTGCCTCCCCGGCCATGGACTCAGCATCGCTGCCAGTCTCCGTTCTAATAAGAGGAGTATCCTCGCTACTCAACGGGTCATTCTGCTCACCATAATTGTACGCCTCTTTTTCACTACCCGTGGACTCGTCGCGCAGCCTCATTAGTGAAGACATGCTTACAGAGAGATAGACGAAAGAAAGGTCAGGCTCTACCCGACGCAACAACCAGCTCACAAAAACAAAAAACAAAAAACCCTAAGTCTAGGTACTCTAAGGGGCCATGCCCACCTAGCTAGTAAGACACTTTGGGACATTTTCCTCGATCTCTACCTATGGTATGATTCTAACCTATAAATCCTACCCAGAAACACATGTAGATGAAGAACAAACCCAGAAGTGCATAGAAATGGGCAAGAAACCCAGAAAAGGGAAAGAAAACTTACTGTCAAGATTTGGTTGAAGCTTTCTCTTTGTACAACTACTTTCTAAATGGAAGCAAGGGAAAACTCCAAAGTCTAGGAGTAGAATAACCGTTGGAATCGAGGGGCAAAGGCACTGGAATCTGGAAATCTTCTAGGCAAGTGACGGCAAGAAGAAAGATATTTCTCTCTCTCAAATGTGGTAAAAGAGGGAAAGAGATGAGAGGCTTCGTTCTTATAGGCAGGATATTTTGTGTTTTGGGGGTGGGGGGAAAGGACAACACCAAATAGCCCAAACGTCACCACTGCGCACGCGTATTTAATGCACTGCACGCCTCCATCAACTCAATCCACTCACTGACGGCTCATGCGCCTCTACACCTATTCGCCCTACTACTCTCCAACGGAAAACTTCTCCAGAGCGCTCCAACTGTCCCCTCGCTAACGTTCCAGAAGGTTTGCTTTTCAACCAGATCATAATCAACTCAAAAATTTACAAGTGTTGGAGCCCAATTCAAAAGCAATAACACCGACCATAATCGTTCCCCGCTTCGAGCATAAATACTCGTCAAACAAGGAGCTAGGGGCCACTTATGTGCCTGGCCCAAACCCGGTGACGAGTAAGACACGAGAGGCCATCACTTGTCAGTCACGAGCCTTATTAGCGTGGGACCTACTAGCCTAGCGGTCAAAGCTAGCATGGTACCCGAGCAGAAAACAAGACAACTCCCGTCCAAACCTGGTTGAGCATAAGCCTTGCCTGCCCGACCAGGGGTCATGCAACCGGGCAGAGCCTTGCTCGCCCGGGCAAGCATCGAGCAGGGAATCTCAGAGACTTGTTCTCCAAGACAGGTCAAAGGTTTCCTTATCCGAGCAGGACACTTGCCTTATTTGATCTGACATCCTCATGGCCAGCCGCATATCACGCCTACAATTTAGGAGTTTCCTCATAAATCTACTAGGTAACCACAAAAATGAATCCTAGACGGATTCGATGACAATGGGTGCCTATAAATACCCCTCCATAAACTCTAAACGACGTACGCACACTTTCTTGAGCCTCAAACCTCTATCAAATTGTCTTTTGACTCACACGATAATTACTCTTACGCTAGAGTAGTTTCGCAAGGCCAAGCCTTGCACTTCCATTAAGTTGTTTTTGTGTTGTTAGACAGGTTCAAGGAAGCAGATCAAGCCATACAATCAATCTCAGATATCCTAGTCATCAATCGAACGACCCAAGCTAGATTTTTGCCACATCAGGTAGTTTGATAAAATGGCTTCAGAAATGCACAAATTGTCTCCCCTCTTTTCCACTCTTCAATTAATGGACAATACTTATAATTTTGATCATTTAACTAATGTTGAGAAAAATACTTTTTATAAATAATTGCACTGCTCAACATCAAATATGTTGAATTCCAACGAGTAGACACATCTAACCGCATGCCAATATTAGTGTTATTTTACCAACGACACTCACACATTCTTCAATTTTTTTCTTTCTACCCTCCGAACCTTTCACATACTTGACGGAATCTCTAATTTTATCCAAAGCAACAACCACATTTTTCAAACCTTCTTGCACAATGATATTTAATATGTGAGCACAACAACGAATGTGAAAAAATTTACCATCACACAATAAGTCATCATTCAAAGAGAACATTTGTTTCAAAAGTTCTTGCATATTACCATTGTTAGATGCATTAGTATCCAATGTCAAAGAACATATTTTTTTCTCAATCCCCCAATCCTTCAAAAATTCATACAACTTAGCAGCCAATTCAACCCCCTAGTGGGGAGGAGGCATATGAGCAAAGCTAAGAATTTTACTGTTCAATTTCCAATTCTCATCAACAAAATGACCGGTCAAACAAATGTAACTCTTACTAGTGCATGCAGTCCACAAATCTGAAGTTAAACAAACTTTGTTTTGAATATTACCAAGAATAAGCTTAAGTTTCGCTTTTTCCCTTGCATACTTTCTTCTAATATCAGAAACAAAAGTATTTATAGAAATGTAAGGAACATCATGATTTAAATACTTCGCCCAACTTCTAATGTCATCATATTCAACAAATGAAAATGGCAAATCATGTTTAACAACAACAGGAGCTAAGAAGTTACGTGATATGTTTGGGTCTACTTTCCTAGACCTAACTTCTTATCATGATCAACAAGCATTTGTTCCACATCATGAAACTTAACATTTTGCAATTATCATTATGACACCTTATTGTAGAAGTCTCATATTTTCTATCCTCACATTTAAACTGTTTCTTACATCCCTTACATGCCGCTATCCAATTGGTCTCCATCTAATCAATACATTGATTCGTAGTAGATTCCATGATTCTTTCTCTTAATTCTTAATCTGCAAATAGCAAGATAATTATAGGAAAATTAAGAAAAAGAAAAAGTGAACCAGAACATATTTTCTTTGACATCATTTATTCATTTTCATCATTTTCATAAAAACCACTACTCTATCAGAGACAGAAATTCAGAATAGCTATTTTTAATTTTGTACATAACAAAGCTCAATTACATACCTCATACAGAGTGATACATTACAGACTACAGTCATACTCATACCATGATACCAATTATATACCATTACCAATATACTACCAATATGCCAATATTAAATATACCATAAAATAGTCTATAACAGAGCTCAAACAAAACAGAAATGGAGGCATGGAGCTTAAGCAGTTAACCTCAAAAATTAAAATGAAGAGTCAAAGTTCTACATAGCCCAGACTATAAGAGAAGTTGAGACTCGAAAATCGTACCTCGTGCATGTGTGTACGTGTGTAAATGCTAAGGTGGGAAAGGGGAAGAGGGGAAGAGCAGAGCAATACCTGTGACTCTGTGAGGGGCACTGAGGGCCTGAGGCTGTGGCGGTGACATCGGTGGGTGAGGACTGAGGACTGGGCGAACCGCCGGGATCTGAAAGCAGGATGGAAGAGAGTGTGTGAGATCTGACTTCTGAGATGAGAGTATAGAGGAAGACTGAAGAGACGAAATTGGCGGCGACAAACCTGGAGAAGCGGAGACGGAGGAGAGAGGAAGCCTGAAGAGACGAATTCGCTGTCGCTGCCCGTTGGAGACTGGAGTCACTGGACTGGAGAAAGCGTGAATGAGAGACTATGAGAAAGAGAGAGAGAGAGAGAGAGAGATAATAGATTAAGAGAATACAATAAGAGAAAGACTGAAAGAGACTTAGAGAGCTAAGTCACCTAACGATAAGGCCTAAAGGCTAAGTTATGCCAAATTGAAATGGGCCTGGGCCACTCACTCGCTTCGCTGAGTGTCCAGATTCCATAAATAATGTGCAGGAGTCAAGACTACCCGCCCCAACCCGCAAACGCCTGCAGTCCGTACGAACAAAGCCTAAAAAGCCTGCTTCTAAACGAGTATCGAATACACCAGTCCAATCTGTCTCTAATAGATGACGGGGTGGGCATGCCCGCGAGCTTTTGCCCTATTTGACAACCCTGTCGATAAGTCGTTACGTTAGAGCATCCTCATTGTTTCAAAAGGCAACTTCTTATAGCTTAGGAAAATGTGTGTAGTGGCCATTAGAATTTTTTTGGGCCAACTAGGAGAGAGAGAGAGAGAGAGAGATTTAACTTCTTAATTAAGAAGTTGCTTTTTGCTTAAAAAATCAAGGGAAGTGGGCGGCTGTCAGGGGTGTGTGGGGGGGTTTTATTTTATTTGGGATGGTGTTAAATTTAATATTTTTTGTGTAAGAAGTTGTGTAAGAAGATTATACAATGGGAAGATTTATTCTTAAGTGTGTAAGAAGAGAAAAGTGTGTAGGTGGTAGTGGGACCCAGTTAAGAAGTTGTATAAGAATATACTCCCTCTGTCCCTAAATTATCGTCCTCATTTCCTTTTTTGTCCGTCCCAAAATAATTGTCCAGTTTGAAACTTACATTTTTAGAACATCACTTTTACCACTTTACCCTTACTTTTTCACTCTACTTTAATTATGGACCACATACACATGAGCTTTAAAGGAAACTACACACTAAACTAATATAAATAATCAAATCAATTGTTTTTTCTTAAACTTTGCACCAGGTCAACTAGGACGATTATTTAGGGACGGAAGACAACATTAAGGATGCTCTTAGAAGTATACCCATAAACAAAGTGCCACGTGTTTGTCAATTTAAACGCATCAATTCATTTACACTGACACAAAATAAAGAAAGAAAATGAATAAACGACGTTGTTTTATTTTATCTGCTTCGTCGTCTTTCTTCTAACATAAACAAACGTCTCTTTCTTCACTTCTCAGCACACTATCTGTGATTGATTGATTGTAATTGTGATTCCAACAGTCACAATGAGGGTTTTCTCCTACCTCAACAAGGCCTTCAATGGCTCCAATTCTTACACTAAGCTTCTCATTCTCTGCTCTCTCAGGTCCTTCATTTCCCCCCTTAAACTTTTCATTGCATTACCTGTTTCAGTTGTTTGACCCACAATTGTGATTTGGGTTTTCATTTTCTTTCTTTGAATATCAATTGGTTGCTGTGTATGTGTGTGTGTGTTTTTCTTATGTGGGTTCATGTTCTTGAATCTTAGTTTTTTGGTTTTGTGTGTCTTGATCCCATGGGCTACATTATCGTTGGATCCACTCGTACGTTGACTATAGTTCCTGGTATTTTGTAGTATATGGATTTGATATTTGGATTTTCATTTTCTTTCTTTGAACATCAATTGTTTGTATGTTTGGGTTTTTTTTTTGTATGGGCTACATTGATGTTTGATCCACTAGTAGGATGACTGTGGATGTTGGTCTTATGTATTATATGGATTTTGAGTTTGTAAATTTGTTGTTTCAAGTTTGTGAATCTGATTCTTGTTGGGTTTTTTTTTTCCTGATGGCTTACATAGGTTGTTGGTTTTACATGTGATCTTTGTCTCTTAATTTTGTTTTTAGTATTTGATATATTTATAATCTTCATCTGAGATAAAACTGAAGTATAACAATATGGAGAATGCTAGACATCACATAATGTTATTTTATTTTCTTATCACAAACCCTCAAAAGTCTATGTTAAGTGAATTTTTTAAGTGCCCACATTCTTTTAATTAAACTGTGATCCTCAATGTAAAGTTATGATGTCTATTGCTTTTTTGCTTTTTATTGTTTTGCTTTTCTTTTTGGATGATGTCTAGCAGCTTTACCGGACATGAAATTTAAGATTAAATTCCACACTTCCCCCTCTTTATAAGCTGGGTTAAGAGGTCAAACGTATTCTAAAAAGTAAAAAGTTGGACATAATCATGTGAATAGATGTAATTACTTGATCTGTTTCCTTTTCTTGTATAAAAATTTAACGCTTTTTTGCTTTTTATTTTTTTAATATTATTTCTTAAATGATGTCTAAAGTTACTCGGTATGAAATTTATTAAATTCACAGCTCCTCAGTATAAGCTGGATTAAGAGGTCAAGTATGTCCTAATTGGTTGAAAGTAATCATGTGGGTTAACGGAAGTAATTGATCTGTTTCCTATTTTTGTGCAACACTTTCTGTGGTCTTTGATTGAAAAAGTAGAATATTGATTGAGTTGAATGGTTCCTATTCGCTCATCTCTAAGATTGTGTTAAATGAGATTGTACTAGTGTAAGTAGTATTGTGGGATCCATGTTGGTTGGGCGCTGCTTAGCCCCTGCTCGATTAGAACTTCCTAAATGATCTGACTGCTCTTCTCAACTACGTGATAGTGCTGACATTAACAGCTTCCTTTATGCTGACTGCCATTCTCAACTGCGTGATAGTGCTGACCTTAACAGCTTCCTTTATGTTGACAGCTGACATGGAACTGAATTTCAATTATTTGAGTTTAACTAGTTTTCTTAAGCATGGTCTGATTAGCAGTTTGTGTTACCTTATATTGTACTCCTAAGCTATTTATCGATTTGCTGCAGTGGTGGTGGTGGTCTCTTGGCATACTCAGACTCACCATCAAATAGCTCAACAAACAATACACAATCTGATCAGATAGTAAACAAGAAAAAGAGAGTTGTCGTACTTGGAACTGGATGGGCGGGCACCAGTTTCCTAAAGGACCTTGATATCTCATCTTATGATGTTCAAGTCGTTTCTCCACGAAATTACTTTGCTTTCACTCCATTGCTACCTAGTGTCACATGTGGGACAGTTGAGGCACGAAGCATTGTAGAGCCAGTTCGAAACATAATAAAGAAGGTAATTTAATTTTTTAACTAGAGCCACTGATTTTTTTAAAAAAAGCAGTTGATATTTATGCTAATGTGTATGTTCAAAATATTCAGAAGACAAAATGATCTGATGATAGTGAATTTATTGTTAATGAAAATAATTCCGTTTGCACCTCAAATACTTCCAGTAGGGGTGTTGCATTGCTTTCTATATTGACTAGGCTGTGGTTTTGATCTTAGTATTCTTGATTGATTGCTTTAGTTTCTTCTTGACCTTGCTTTGTGATGAACTTTTATCGCTTTGTGCCTTGAGTGAAGAGTTCGCTAAAATGTTCTTCCTGACAGAGAAGCGGAGAAATTCAATTTTGGGAGGCAGAATGCCTCAAGATTGATCCAGTAAACAAGAAAGTCTTCTGCCTCTCCAACATTGATGAAAACTTAGCCGGAAAGAACGACTTCTCTCTAGACTATGACTATTTGGTTATTGCAACCGGAGCTCAAGTAAATACTTTTGACACCCCTGGTGTCTTGGATTATTGTCATTTTCTCAAGGTAGAGTTATCTATAATCAATTGCTACTGGAATTATATTATATTAACTTTTATTTTGGCTAAAGACGGGCTTTTTTCCATATGTGATGTAGGAAGTAGAAGATGCTCAAAAGATTCGTACAAGTGTAATAGATTGTTTTGAAAAGGCTGTACTCCCGGAACTGAATGAAGAAGAGCGAAGGAGGAACCTCCATTTTGTCATAGTAGGAGGGGGACCAACTGGGGTGGAATTTGCTGCAGAGCTTCATGACTACGTCCATGAAGATTTAGTAAAACTATATCCCAGAGTTAAAGATCTAGTGAAGATAACACTGATCCAATCTGGTGATCATATCTTGAACATGTGAGTTTCAAACTATATAGTATTTGTAATTTCTCCAATACTTTCAATATATTTTGTGCGGTACTATCCTTTCCTCCTTAATGAATTCTGACTCGAGAGTAATAATTTCAACCCTATAAATTTTCAGCCGTTTCGGAATGTACTGAGCTGAAAAATATATATCACATGGTACCACCTATTGAAAACAATCTTTTATTCTTAAATCCCATTTTAAAATGTTAAAATGTGAATATTAGTAAGTTGAATTCGGTATTTCGTACATTTGGCAAACACTCTAGTGCCCTAAATAATACCAATTAAAGAAGGGAACACCATCACAAACACTATGAAGCCTGCTAGGTGGTAATTCTTCCCCACCGCCCACTCCTTTTCTACGATTGCGTAGTTTGTGTCTTGTGAATTGCTCTGTATTCTTGATTAATTTTTTCCATGAATAAGTCAAGAAGAACATAGGGTATTTACTCACAGTATATTTTCTGTGGAATAATTAAATTTTTTAGGTGTTTTCATGAAATTTTTACATAAACATGAGTGTGGTATCAGCATGTTATGTGGTTAAAGTTTTATACTTTTATACGAAGTGTTATTCATGATTGCTAGTGGAATCGCTAGTATGTTTCTTTCTCGACACTGCAATTCTATTAAGGGCAATGGTGAGCGGGAAACTTTAAGAATTCAAGTTGTAACTCATGTCTCTCTAGGTTTGATGAAAGGATCAGCTCATTCGCTGAACAAAAATTTCAAAGAGATGGTATCGAAGTTCTTACAGGATGCAGGGTTGTAAATGTTTCTGACAAAGTAATTAACATGAAAGTAAAATCTACTGGCGAGGATTCCTCTGTATCACGTGGAATGGTTGTATGGTCAACCGGTATTGGGACCCGCCCAGTTATAAAGGATTTTATGCAACAAATTGGTCAGGTTAGCTTCAGCAGCATGTTCCCTTTGCTTCAATTGATCACGACATTGGGATTGAGTTGTTTTTTCTGAAGAGTTGCAGTCACTTCTCTTACTTTCAACTAGTTAAAAATCTCTATAATCTGATATGCAGGGTAACAGGCGGGTTCTAATTACTGATGAATGGCTGAAAGTAAAGGGATGTGAAGATGTTTATGCTCTTGGTGATTGTGCCTCGATAAGTCAACGTAAAATCATGGTATGCAAACCTTTTGCTGTTTTTCCCTCTTTAAGAGTAGATACCTTCTCTGTTACTCACCTGGTTTAACTCAAGCAGTCCATGTGTGACAGTCAAACAACTTGTGAATTAAATCCATCAAATACCCTCAATTTTAAGGATGAAATCGGTTTCCCTACTTCTGAATGTTTTAAAGGAAAATTTAGAAACTAAATTTATTAGCTTAAATTTTCAACTAGGATTCTTTGACTGAAAGGGGCCAAAATAGAAACTAGGGCTCTCCGAGGGGAACGCAGGGAGTCACAATTAAGAGTGATACCTGAATACTAATGATGCCGCTCCATATAGCAAATTAATGCCTGCATTTTCTTAAAACTTTTCTTGAGCCATCCTGTGAAAAGATGTGTTATTTCTTTAACGGGACATGTTATCATACTAGGAGGACATCTCTAATATATTTAAGGCTGCTGATAAAGACAACTCTGGCACCTTAACTATGGAAGAATTCCAAGATGTTATTGAAGACATCCTCATTCAATATCCCCAAGTGGATCTCTATTTGAAAAGCAATCATCTCTCTGACGTGACTGATCTTTTGAAAGATTCAGAAGGGAATGACAGAAAGGAAGTGGACATAGAACAGTTTAAGTTAGCACTTTGTCGTGTTGATTCACAGATGAAGAGTCTTCCTGCGACTGCTCAGGTACAATCTATTCAATTTTCTTGGCATTGCAACGATTTAATGCTCATGTGGCCTTTTGCTATCTATTGTGATGTAGCAAGTTATTTTTATGTCATCCTTTAACATTGCAGGTTGCTGCTCAACAAGGTACATATCTTTCTAGGTGCTTTAACCATTGGGAGTATTGTCAAAGGAATCCAGAAGGCCCTCGCAGATTCATAGGTTCTGGACGGCACAATTTCCGTCCCTTCCAGTAAGCCATAAGACGATATTTTACTGAATCTTTTCCCTTTCTCTGCAGCTATGTGATCCTAGCTATCATCAAAGTTTAGTTGACCACTGAACCTTTCCTTCAAAAAGAATACATTGAAATTTATTTTCCTTTACATCTGGACAGCTTCCAATACTTCTTAATAAATGTTACCAAAAACTTGTCATAGTACAGATTTTAGCTTTAGTTGAACAATGTATAATTCTATTCACTTCGTAACCCTGAGATTCTACCTATCAATCCCAGCAAATGAATAAATATAGGGATAAGAAGAAGTTGAATATATCTTTGGGAATATTAACATTTCCTCTGTGACATTCGGTTGCCACCTTCTTATCTCAGAAGAGCGGTGCCAGGGTCACCAAAGAAATTCACAGATTATGGATACAAAATGAGTTTTCATTGGTCAGAAAATATAGGTCATATTCCTTAGTGGGGCAACCCACAGTCTGTACAACCCATTGCGTGCATTTTATAACCTCTTTCCTGAAATGATATTGTGACACTAATATTATTCCTTTAAGGGAATGATTTCACAGGAAATATATGATCTCAATCCTCAAATTGGAAAATGTATTGAGTGACTTCACTGGATATCGTCCATTTCCAACGGGCACTGAAAACACCTATTTATACTAGAGAAATAAGGTTCTATCATTACCTTGTAGAAGCACAAGGTAGTGGTTGTGGATCTGTTGGTCTATACTTGATAGATCAAACACATGCCCTTAATGTTATGGCACAGCTGATTTTTGAAAGATGAAGATATGGTTGTTTATAACTGATGTTTGAATTTTTCTACTTCTCCATGCTAAATTGGTATCTTTTGCTCTTGGTAAGACATGACATTCCCTAACTTTTTATCACAAGGTACAAGCATTTCGGGCAATTTGCTCCTTTAGGTGGAGAGCAGGCAGCTGCAGAATTGCCAGGAGACTGGGTTTCGATGGGTCACAGCACCCAGTGGCTCTGGTATTCTGTCTATGCAAGGTGATTAATCAATTACTGCTTATATCAAACTGAATGTGAAAATAAAATAAAATAAAATAATAATCATGTATATGTAGGAAGTAGTTTTTATGTGCAAGGTGAATCTGATTTAGCTATGTGTTTTCGCATTCAGCAAGCAAGTCAGCTGGCGCACAAGGATTCTTGTGGTGTCTGATTGGACAAGAAGATTCGTTTTTGGGAGAGATTCAAGTCGAATTTGAGCCAGAGAGATCCAAGATGAACTTGAGGCCTTGAGTTGGTGACTGAGCAAACAAGTCCTCCAACTGACTGTTTACACCTTCAGCTTCAAGTGTACATGCTGACCTCTCTTCCTCTTCTCTCTCTCTCCCGGCGCTCCCTAACAGTAGGGTTCACCTACGCTCACTGGTATGAGAACATTATGCATTTGGTAGTTGTACAAAATCTTCTTTACCAGTTTTGTGTGAATAACTTAATAGGTATCATCAATCAATAGTCATGTTCATTCCATGATCTTTTCTGTGCATTTGTGCGTGTGTGTGTGTGTGTGTGCAATGCCCTTAATTATAAAACTGTACCTCCTGTGCAGATTCCATCTCTTCACTACGTCACCCCAATTCCTTCCCTTTTTGTCATTGAGTTCCTTGATTTTGAATGATCTTGCTACCGAAACTTCCTCACCACAGATTTCTCTGTTTGATTAACTTTTAAGAATCTTAGCTTCGACAAGGTGCATTTTCTTACCGGAGTGGAAAGGATCTATATATTCTTTGTATCTTTCCCCCTACCAGCAAAGTTAGTTTCTGAATTGTTTGCATGTAGGTGCTGCAATTCATCAATTTTCGCTTCAGCTTTGAGCATAAATTGTGATTCTGTAGTGAACTTGCAGTTGACAACTTAATAAAAATCATTATCTTTTGATGGAGCAAATACAAAACAAAAATTTCTTTTCTCTGCTCAATGTTTATGTTGAACGAATGGACAAAATGGCCAGACTTGAGCAAGTACACCGAGATTAAAACTATGATACCCCATCCCACGTCATGTAGATGTAAGACTTGTGTGTGATTTATAAGGTGACCACACACAACTATTGAGCATCAACATCATGAACCTTGGGGTCAGCTTGTGATACATCTCTTAACCCAAGATGCTGCATGCTTAGTGCTCGTTTGTTGCAGCTTATTTTAAATGACTTTTGGCTTTTGGCTTTTGAAAAGTCATATTTAAAGTGTTTGTTTCAGCTTATAAGCCAAAAGCCAATAAGTAAGGTACAATATCATTTATGCATTGAAAAGTCAAAAGCCAAAAAGCCAAAATTTTAAGCTTTTTTGGTTTTTTTTTAATCATGAAGACAACTATTCATTAATAAATATTTGATTGTCTTCATTTCATTCTTTTATGAAATATACATAAAAATATGAATACTAATTTTCAAGTTTTTTTTTTTAACAAATAATTATAACGACTCATAAGCAGCTTTTCAACAGCTATAACAAACAATCTATCATGCAATCAGCCAAAAGTCATTCAGCTACCAGCTTAAGTTATCAGCCATAAGTCATAAGCCATCAGCCACAACAAACGAGCCCTTAGTGGCCCGGGCTACACGTAGCAGACTTGTCTCTCAGGCTTGAGTCGTTACAAATGGTATCAGCACAAGAATATTGGGATAGTTCTCTAAACTGGGAAACTTAAGTTTTTCAATGATAGTTTGTATTACGAATCATCTAAATTATCTTATTTTGTATTTTAATTGAGCATATTTGGGTTCTAAACTGGGAAACTTAAGTTTTTCAATGATAGTTTGTATTACGAATCATCTAAATTATCTTATTTTGTATTTTAAGAAGTGTTTATTTCTATCAAAGTATTTGAAAATTATATGCAATATATTAATGAAAATTATAAATTAAAAAATAAATGATTTAATTTCTTTGTTTGTACGAAATGTTTGAAATATGGAACATATTAATTGAAATTACAAATGAATTAGTTTATAATACAAAATATTTGAAATATGGAATTTATTAATTAAAACTAAGGATAAATTTATTTGTTCATACGTAATAATTAAAATATGCAATATATTAATTAAAACTATAAATGAATTAATTTGTTTGAAAATATAAAAATAAATGTATTGTATTTCAAAAGTACATTAGAATTCAGCAGGAACAAGTAGAAGAACAACAAATAAAAATTTGGAAACGCTCTTCAATACTCCCCAATGGTTGGGAACCCTTAAATGGATTATTAACCTATTTGGGAACCACCATTGCTTGTTTGGAAAGTAATTGAAATTAATTTCTAAGTTTGATTATGTTTAATTCCCAAATTAATTAATATACTTAGAAGATAGTGAACAAATTCAAATTTTGAATAAAGTGACAATCAAATTAATTAACATTGAAAGAATTAAATTAAAGTATCTTAGATACGTTTGTATCCCAAAAGGAAAATAATTAAAATGTAAAGTAATCTATTAGGTAAGAATTAAATTTTCATTTACCAGCAATATAGAATATTTTTTACACAAATGATTTTTGGAACACAACAAGTGATCAACTAAAATCTATAAAAAAAAATCAAGATAAAGATTGTGATTCGCAGATGCCTATAATGTTATATGAGAACCATATTTTTTCTTTACTATGTTTAAATCTGATTAAATTTAATATGATTAATTACCATTTTTATATTTGAGGCCTTTGATGGATCCTGGATTATGGATTTTTGCTAAGTAGGCAGCAAGAAATATTGTAAAAATGAGCGACGTCATACAATACTAAAAGAGCTACAATATTATGAGTTAGAGCTTGTGATATTACTACAAACTTGAGTGTTAGTGCTGTTAGATCAAATCTACTAAAAATTTTACACCGTTAGATCAAATATGATATTTTCTAAATAATGATGTAGATATTCCAAATCACCATCAACTTAATCATCCAACGGCTCTAACACTAAAACTCGTATTAATATCACAAGCCCTAACTCGTCATATCATTTGTCATACTCCCTCCGTCCCTAAATTATCGTCCTCCTTTCCTTTTTCGTCCGTCCCAAAATAATTGTCCACTTTGAAACTTACCTTTTTAGAACATCACTTTTACCACTTTACCCTTACTTTTTACCTTACTTTAATTATGGGCCACATATACATGGGCTTTAAAGGAAACTACACATTAAATCAATATAAATAATCAAGTCAATTGTTTTTTCTTAATCTGTGCGACGGGTCAACTAGGACAATAATTTAGGGACGGAGGGAGTACTAAAATACATTAATCAAAAGTATGGCATCGAAAGGAATATTTTACTCCTTCAGATTTTAAATAATTGTCATCTTTAATCCGGTACATAGTTTAAGAAAATGTAATTGACTGTAATATAAATAGAGTAGGTCTCCTGTAACACCATCTTACGGATATTAATTCATAAGACGGAGCTCACTTTCTCACAGCTTAACTAATCAACACACGGTGGCACGAATAAAAATAATTTGTCTTGCAAAAAAATTTTATAAGACTGTCTAATCTAAGTTTTTGTCTTATAAATATTGGTGTAATATGTGGGTTTTTTTAATACCCTTGAGCATGTAACCATAATAAAAGTAGGTAGAAAAAGTTATGATAAAATGGTAAAAATATTTTCCTAAAAAGGAAAGTTTTGAAAGAACATAATTATTTGAAATCAGAGGAAGTACATACTATGACACAAAATATTACTCCCTCCGTCCCTAAATAATCGTCCTGGTTGATTCGACGCACAGTTTAAGAAAAAACAATTGTCTTGATTATTTATATTGATTTAATGTGTAGTTTCATTTAAAGCTCATGTGTATGTGGCCCATAATTAAAGTAGAGTGAAAAAGTAAGGGTAAATTAGTAAAAATGATGTTCTAAAAAAGTAAATTTCAAACTTGACAATTATTTTAGAACGGACGAAAAAATGAAAGGAGGACGATAATTTAGGGTCGGAAGGAGTTTTTTTTAAAAAAAAAAAAGTAAAGAGCGCACATGTTTATTATGTGTTAAATACAACTTTGTAATAATTGAAGAAATAAGTTTTTAAAAAAGGCAAAGTGTCTGAAATTAGTAAGTGAGAAAGTGAAAATGAAAAGAAAAAAAAATGTAGTGTCGTAAACTTTAGTTCCTACCATTTTGGAAGCACAAAAGGGGAATTGCATAAAAACACTCAAAAGAAAACAATCGTTGCAATACCTTAAGAAAACTAATTTATTATTTTTCGTTCCGGACAAAAAGTCTACTATTTAATTTTAGAATGTTTCACTTAAAGAATATATTTTCAAAAATTTAAAAATTAAAGTATCATTTTACTACTAATAAGCTGCTAAAAATGTAAAAAAAAATTAAAAATGACTTTCAAATAGAGATATTTTGTCGGGAATAGAGGGAGTTTAATATTACACATTTCTCCTTTCAGGATTAAAAAATTAATTGTAACGCCCCTAATGTTCAAATAAAATAAAAATAAATACGAAAAATCAAGGATTGGCATTGCCCCACCCTTACCCTGTAAAATGCTCGAAATTTTTTAAATAAAATAAATTATATTTTTGGATATTAGTATTATTGAAACTTACTTTGGCTTACTTAAAAGTTTATTGGGCCTATTTTTGGTTGTACAATATATTACTCCGTACAAAATTAGATCTATTTTATTTGTTTGGACTTGAGCAAGTGGACTTTCAATTTTCATTAGCAATAGTTAAGATCAAATATATATATATATATTTATTTAAAGTTGGTGAGGAGCACTATAGTTGTGCCACCTCACCTAACTTTTGATATTGTTAAATCTTCAAACCTCCACATCACTTGACTTGAAACTTTTCATTTTCTAGTCATTAGCTAAAAATAATAGTTAATAATAGCTAATATGATATTGTGATATTAATCTCTTCTATTGTTGAGAATAGTGATAATCTTATATAGAAATATTTTTACTACCAACATCACTTTTAACAAATGTGATATAATATTATTATATTGACATTGGGTGAGTACTTTACTCTAATGACTCACTTCTAACACCATACTTTAAGTTTTGATATCTTATTCATCAAAATCTCGATTTATACAAATAAATGTATCATTTTGATACTCTAACCGAGTAGAACACATTTGTAATTTTGTACAATAACCTTTGCTAACAACAAATGACACGTAAATAAATTCGTGCCTCAAGTTGCACAATTTCTTTCACTAAAAACACTAATTTTTCAACAAGTATTATGTGAGTACTTTAATTATTTCTAAAATCAATATTAATTTATAAGCAATGTAAGATGGATCTCTACTATAACTACCAATAAAAGTGATGTAATAAACATTGGTTAAAAATTGATGTTGGTTTAAAAAGTATTTAAATAAATTACTTTTACTCAACTAACAAAAGAAGATATATGTTCACATTTGTTAGAAGTTGATGTTAACTTTAAAAGTCCTTAACTAAAATCTTACCAATAAAAATTATTTATCCCTCATTGGTTACAAGTAATTATTTTAGTTTAAAAGTTGGTAGATAAAATTATTTTACTAACAATATAAGAGATGCATCACATATTAGATAGAAAATAATGTTGGTTTTAAGAGTTTTAAGATAAAAGACTTCTACTATCTATAACTATTACTAAAACAGAAGCCGTTGCTGTCATGTGACGGCTTTCTGTGAAAGATAAAAGTTTTTAAGAGATTCTATGTTGCCACGTGTCATCTTCGAAATGATAAAAGTTTTTTTTCCTTTTTTTCAAAATCAATTAGTAGAAGATAAAAATTCTAAATCTAATTAGATAATATAAAATTCCTAAAACTAATTTGATAAGATAAAAAAGATTTATGATATAGTTTTACGAGCAAAATTATGATAGAGATTTGGGATTTTTTTTTCCAAATATTACTTAATTAAACTAGATTTTATCCTATTTAATTTATACAAGTTTAATTTGACTAAAACTCTTCAATTTCCACCTCTTTTCATTTTCATAATTTTTAATTTATACAAATTATCCACATGATAATTCTATGCTATTTGCTCTTCTACTAATCTATATTTATTAATTAGTAATGACCAATCTATTAATTATCTATTAACTATTATTAAAACAGAAGTCGTTGCTGCCACATGACGACTTTCTGTTGAAAGCTTACAATTTTAAAGGAATTACGTGTTTCCACGTGTCACCTTCTCGTAAATTTGTAATTTTTTCTTTTTTTACTGTCCAAAAATTAAAATCTGATAGATTTTAAAACCGGTGCCTTATTTATATATAGTAAACATTTTTTAATTATTTTTTACTGCCAAAATCGGTTAGTACAAGATAGATTTTATTACATTTGATTTAGACGCGTTTCAGTTGATTAGGACTCTAAATTTTTATAGTAAAAGTGTTTTTTGCAGATATATTTTACCCGTGCTCATAAATTTTAATATTTCAATTACATACTCATACGATCAATTTTGAATATTTACATTATTTGTAGTTTTTTTTCAAATTATTCAAATTATTTTTTAACTATTTATTACATTTAGAAAATCATCATATTATAAAAAAAATTGCAAAAAAAAACTATTAAAATCGTGCATACGGTACTATATATATTATTTTTTTCTCTACCAAAAATTAAAACCGGCGCCTTCTTTATACATGGTAAAAGTTTTTTTTTTTTTACGATTTTGTGTTGCCAAAATTGATTAATACCTGATATATTTTATAACATTTGATTTAAATGTGTTTCACTTGATTAGGACTCCAAATTTATATGATAAGTTTTTTTTACGGATAGATTTTATCAATTCTCATGGATTTTAATCTTTCAATTACATGACTATATGATCAATTTTGAATATGTACCTTATTTTTTGGTTTTTTCAAATTATTCTAATTAAAAAATTTAATTATTTATTACAAGTTTAGAAAATCATCTTATTATAAACAACTTTTGCAAAAAAAAAAAAAACTATTAAAACTATGCATATTGTACTAAATATATCTATATAAATTCTTTTTGTTTTTGCGGCAAAAAATTAAAATCGGATAGATTTTAAAACCGGTACCTCCTTTATACATGGTAAAAGTTTTTTTAAAAAAAACCATTTGTTGTTGTCAAAATCGGTTAATACCAGATAGATTTTATCACATTTGATTTTAACGTGTTTCAATTGATTAGTACTCTAAATCTTCTAGGTAAAAGTGTTTTTTTTATGGATAAATTTTATCACATTTGATTTAAACAAGTTTCATTTGATTATGACTCCTCAATTCTCATAGTAGAAGTTTTTTAATTTTTATTATTTTACCAAAACTCGGTTAATTTAAAATAAATTTCATCCAATTTGATTAAACGTGTTCCACCAACACCACAAATAACCACTAGGAAATAGCTTGCATAATCTATCTACAAAATTCGCATAAATTTTTGGTTTGATGATTCTGTGTGATCTCACGCTTTTTTATTTATCAATTAGTTATGTAAACATCTTATTGTTGTTGGTTCATTCAATTAGCTTGCAAATTCTATTTACAAAATTAAATTTCAGAAACAACACTAAGTCAACCGTGCATCGCACGGGTAATAACCTAGTTATTATTAATATAATAGATGTATCTTTCAAAAGTATTAAAGTAAAAGACTTGATCACGCAATTTTGGTGGTGACCTTGTCTTGTTGTCCACGTATGAAACAGGAGTGGCACGGTCTTTGCACGTTCGTCCTCGTCCGGTCTCCTGGTTACCTGCACAAGATAAATAATAAACGTCGTTAAGGAGTCGGGGTAGCCCGACTAGAACCCTCCGGCGTGAGAATAAAGTATCCGGTGGGAATGGATAATAAATGTGTCGTAGTAATAAATGGTCCGATAAGGGAGTTTGGATATCTGAAAATTGACCTGTCTTTTACAATAAGGAATGTCCCCTATTTATACCTGGTTTTCCTGATGACGTGGCGGCTTCTTGTTAGGGACCATGTTGCGGCGGGCATTAAATGCGCTGAAGGCTTTATCAGAAATAAGTGGGTTGATCGTTGTCAAAGAGTTGGTGGTTGCGTGCAGCGGTTTCACCGAGTCTTGGGAAGCTTCTTTGTCAGGCCTGATGATTATTGACCTTTTGCCGAGGCCGAGCGGTCTAAGGACAGTAGACTCTTGTTGCCGAGGCCGAGGGGATCGAAAGTCACTCTTGTTGCCGGGGCCGAGGGGATTTGAAAGCCACGGGTCTTATTTGCTCCTTACTTTGGCTTAATGGTTTTATGAGGTGTCTTCGGCGAGCTCGTACTGGCTCGACTGCCTTGCTGAATTGCTAACGGTCTTCGGCGAGCTCGCATTGGCTCGACTGCCTTGCTGAATCTGCTAACGGTTTCCATAGTGGGACCCGTAATTATGCCGAGGATGATTTTCACGGTTTCATCCTTTCAAGACTTTTATTATTATTATTATTTGATCACGCTATTTTGGTGGTGACCTTGTCTTGTTGTCCACGTATGAGGCAAGGATGAGGTGGCGTCCACTCGTTCGTCTTTCTTGGTTACCTACACAAAGTAAACAACAAACACTGTTAAGGAGTCGGGGCGGCCCGACTAGAACCCTCCGGTGTGAGAGTAATATTTCCGGTGGGAAATGGGTAATAAATGTGCCGTGATATTTGTTTGATAAGAGGTGGTGATAAGGGAGTTTAGATATCTCAGAAATCACCTACCTTTACAATAAATGTGTGTCCTCTATTTATACCTGATATTCCTGTCGACGTGGCGGCTGGTTATTGGGGAACACATAGCGGCGATCATTAAATGTGTTGATGGTCTCTGTCAGAAATAAGTGGGTTGTGCGTTTGTCAGGGAGTTGGTGCTTGCGTGTAGCGGTTTTACCGGGCCTATGGAAGCTGTTTTGTCAGGCTGGGTGATGATTGATCTAACGCCGAGGGCGAGCGGTCTTGTGATGAGGTGTTTGTTACTGCCGAGGCCGAGGGTACTGGGGACCGATTCAGTGGCGAGGCCGAGGGTGGTGGAAACCACTCTAGTTCCTGGGGCCGAGGGCATTTGAAGTCACTCTGACTAGCCGAGGCCAAGGCGGTTAGGAAAATGTGGGTCGTCTGTTGCTCGGCTCCAGGAAGCTCGCGTTATCTCAGGGACCTACGTTTCTGTGGCTTCGTTACCAGCGGGTTTCTGGGTGGGGCCCGTTCTTGTGCCGAGGATCACTTCCTTGGTTTAATCCTTTCAGTATTATTGTTATTGTTATTGTTATTGTTATTGTTATTATTGTTATTGTTATTGTTATTGTTATTGTTATTGTTATTGTTATTGTTATTGTTAGAGAATGATGTTAGTTTTAATGTCTAAATGTTTAAAAATTATACTACTACTATTACCAAAAGAATAAATATATGTCACATTTAAAAATTATAATAGTATTATTACCAAAAGAACTCGTGCGGAGCACGAACTCTATAACTAGTTAGAGTAAAAGTAAAAGAAATAAAAATATAAAAAATAAAATGTAAAGAGGTAGACTACCATCGACGGAAGATGAAACGGTGAAGACAAACCAATCGGCAAAGCCGCAAAGGAACCGATGACTTCTCTCTTCTTGAAATAAAAAAGGGGAGAGAGATGAAGAGAATCATTTTCCACAAAAAAAAAACAAGCTTAGAGAGAGCGAGAGCCAGTTAATTGGAGCAATGGATTTTTCCCAAAGAGAGGACGAGCAAGAGAGACGACAACAAAGGAAGGCAAGCCCGACAGTTGCGACGCGAAGCTGAATCGGTGTAAACAAACGTTCTTCCGAATCTGAACACTTTGCAACGATTTTGTTTTCATTCTTGTTGAAATTTTGAGTTCTTTTGGAATTGGGGTTGGATAGAAAGAGGAAATCAAACAAAAAAAAGGGAGAAAATGAACACTGAGTGGACAGGACAGAAGATGATTTGCTAAAAAGGAAGAAAGAAAATGGAAAGAAGAATAAGGGATGGAGTACTGGAAGAAAGAAAGAGAATAGAAAAAAGAAAAGAAGATTGAAGAAAGAAGTGGGACATGTACTACTATTATATGAAGTTGAAAGTCAAAACTTACATATAAAAAAAATGAAACAAACAGGAAACTAAGATAGATTTCGGAGGCCAGTGGGTGATGAATCTGTTTTACAGATTCATTCCCTAACTTTGGAGGTTGTTCTAATAAGCTTTTATACTTTCATAAATTACCTCAAGTTACAAAAGTTATAAATAGACTCTATATAATTATATTAACTATATATTTAGGAATTGTTTATAATGTATTAAACTTTGAATGTTACTAGAAGGTTCCTAAAATTAGAATTTTGTTTTGGTACTATATTAATTTTAGATTTGGACAAGCGGAGTTAGCATTTTATGAGATAATTGTAAAAAAAAAAAAAACCTGAACTATTTTATGTTTTGCAAAATTAACCTCGGGTATTGATTTTCACCAAATTGAACCTCCACCTATTTTCATTTTTGCAATTCAAACCTTCCATCAAAGACTTGTTAATTATTTTAACAGGATACTGGGTTGGCTGTCATGTTGGCAGCTGACATGGACATTGTAGCATCCAACTTATATTTCCCGCTTTTTTTTTCATTGCAAATTAAACAATGTACATTTGTTTGTCTTGCAAAAAGAACCTTAGTCAAACCGTAGTTTATTTCCCACCATTTCTATTGCAAATTAAACCTTATACATTTTTTTTCTTTTTGCAAGATGAACCTTGGTCAAAACCAGATTTTACACACGTGAGTTTCACATGATCAATTAAAATTAATGCCAACCTCTAATTGAATCAGTTTGGCGATTTCTTGGGAGAGAGAAGGAGGCGATTTCTAGGGTTTTTTCATCAAGACCAAATTCTTCCTTCACACTTGGAAATTATAGTGAATCGAGAATAATAGTGAGTGCAATGCGGTCTCTAAGGTTGTTGAATGATTCACAAATTCCATAACCTCCGGAAGAACTAACTGTGCGTTGTAATCCCTCGTTCCAATCCACGAGCTCTCAATCGCCAAACCATTCCCGTATTCGT
Source organism: Codonopsis lanceolata (assembly GCA_013146195.2). Classification (NCBI taxonomy): domain Eukaryota; kingdom Viridiplantae; phylum Streptophyta; class Magnoliopsida; order Asterales; family Campanulaceae; genus Codonopsis; species Codonopsis lanceolata. Next base: position 52,150,779 of record CM028381.1, on the reverse strand, counting down.
GCGAAACAACTGGATGGTGCAATTCTGAAACCTTATCGGATTTCCTACAATACAAAAATGCAACAACCGATGGACAAAAAAACCATTTATGCAAATTACTAGTGTAAAAATCAGCCCCGGTTTCTTTCATATTAACTTCAGTACGCCCAATTGCACGAGCTGCATCCACAAAAATCCGGTCAACGCCCTCATCTCGACACATTTTGACCAATTCTTTAACGGGAATAATAACACAAGGCATGAAAGTAATGTGATCAATTACAGCTAACCTAATTTTACGGTTATTCAATTTACCCAATTCAAGAGATTTTCGAAACTCGGAAATAATTTCATGATTAGAGGATAAGGGAAATGGGAGATTAACTTCGATGACGTGGCCGTCGGCGCGGGTGACGTAGACGTGTACGGACTTCTTGACGACGCCGTAAGCATAGTGGAGCATGACGGCGAAATCTCCTGGATTAAATTTGGATTCGAAGAAAGACCAGGTGATGTGTTGGAGGACGATCGCGGCGGCGGTGGTGGCGTTATCGACGATGGAGATCTAGTCAACGTGGTTGGCGTTAATAAGGGATTTAAGCAGGGTGCGGGTACGGAGGATGTTGGGTTTAAGGTGATTGAAGTAGAAGGAGTCGGGTTGGTGGAGGTATTGGAGCTGGTATTTCTGTTGGGCGGAGATGATGGAAGATGGGCAGGATCCGAAGCTGCCGTTGTTGATACGGACAACTGTAGGGTCGTGGTGGGAGAATTCGGAGGGGATGTTGGGGAGGAGTAATTTGAGTTTTTTGCAGGGGGAGTGGTAGTTGGATTCGCAGTTGTGGTGGTGGTTGTGGGAGGCCATGGGGAGGAGGAGGAAGGACGGGTAGGGTTTTTGTTGAGAAAGAAAGCGAGAGGAAAGAAGGAACATTTAAGTTGGGAGAAAGTCCATGATCGGAGAAAGCGAGAGGAAAGAAGGGTAGGGTTTTTGTTGCTACAGTATCCACGTCAACTGCCAACATGGCAGCCAACTCAGCATCCCGTTAAAAAAATTAACGCCTCTTTAACGGAAGGTTGAATTGCAAAAATGAAAATAGGTGGAGGTTCAATTTGGTGAAAATCAATACACGAGGTTAATTTTGCAAAACATAAAATAGGTCAGGGTTTTTTTTTTTTGCAATTATCTCGCATTTTATTCGGGATTTGGTGATTTTGTCACGTATTCGTAATGCTAGTCAGGTAAGGGATTTTACTTCTTACAGTCTATATTTTAAACATCCTCCGTTAGACTTCTAATTATGTTTATTGATATCGATATTCCTTGGAAACGTATGCCGACTTAGGTCGGTAGTTGATTTGAATTCCGTCGATTTTACTTCTTCAAAATCATGAATTTGATTCACATTTGATCTCACATAGTCATTGAATTTTATGTTAGTTATTCTCCTTACATGAAATATATATGATTGTTGCGATGCATAAATTTTGCGATGAAATTTGATTATTGTTTCTTTGAAATTCTACCATGATCATTAAACTGATTTTATGATTATCGAATTACTGATTTTTATCGAATGTCACTTGAATTGTGAGCATAATTATTGAATGATCGAACTTATCGAATACAACGTATCTAGTGGTATATGGTTATCCGGATATACCAAACGTGATCAATTATCGATACTCTTCAGAGTAATTAATTGAACTGCTTATCGATACTTTTCGGAGTAAGTATTTAAAATGGCTTTTTTGATCATGAGATTCTGTGAGTAATCTGCGGTCTTCAGCCGGTATGGGACGATTGGTGACAATTAATTACTCGAGTCATCTGTTGAATACGTATCTTTTGTTTGGATTCTCGATTCTTTAATTTGACATTTGATAATTGCTTATGTTCATCGATTTTTGAATAATTAATTTGAGATACTTGAATAATTTATCTCTGATTTGTTTCTGGTCAACTCCTCCTTAGTAACCGGAGGGCTATATATGGATTTACTGAGCATTGTTCACCCACCCTTTCCTACTCCTTTTCTTTTGGGACATAAGTAAGGAATTTAAAATTTAGTATGGTTCATTTTGGCCAAGTTGAAGAAAATAATATTATGTTATGTTATGAACTACTATGTTGTAATTGTTAATTTGACTTTGCAGATTTTTTTTTTAGATATGCACTTTGGAATTATAAGCAAACTATTAAGGATTTATATATGGATGTTTTGAGGCTTATCTATTATGATATTTGGGAATATTTTTTATTTAAGATGTGAGTGTTAGTGACGTGACCAAATTGTGAGACCGCGATGTCGATACTGAATTTGGGGCGTTACATGCCCTATACTAGGTCAACCAATCAATGATGATTTCAAACAAATAGTTTTTGGGGGATGCTTAATACATCACCTATAAAATACTTAATACAATACTTTTTTTATAAAAATTATATATCATCCTCAACAAATTTAAAACAAAAAAAAATTGAACACCGCCACCGAACCACCACTGACCGCCCAGCCCCCAGTCCCTCCCACAACTAGAGCCGTCAAAATGGGCACGTGTTTATCCGCCCCATCACCTAAAATAGATGGGTTGAGTTGGTAATTTATAAACCCGCTAGGAGGCGGGTCTAACGGGCTTGGTACAAGCGGGTCACGGGGCAGGGTAGGGCAGGGCGAGTTGACCCGTTAATTTTAAGTGCGTGTTTGGTGGTGTGTTTTGGCCAAAACGCTAGTAAAAAACAATGTGTTTTCTCTTTAAAAGTTTTAATATAGCGTTTTAAAATGCATTGTTTTAAAAATATGGAGCGTTTTAAAACACTTTAATTTGTAGTATTTTAAAAATATGTTACGTTTACAACTAATTTGTTTATGGAATATAATGTTTTGAAATAGTTTACTAAACGTGTTTACAAAAATAAGAATATGTTTTGAAAATACTATATTTTAAAAATGTCACGTTTTGAAAAAACTACTTTTTTAAAATGATGCAACAAAAAACTGCTTTTTCAAAACGCTACAACGAAGGCCTAAATCTGTTATATATATATATATATAAAAGCCCAACATCCTTCTTGTATTGGGTTTTGAAATTCAATCAACATCATTCTTGTCTTGGGTTTTGAAATTCCCGTCATTGTCCTGTGAGGCTGTGACTCCTGTCCTTCTAAAAGCAACCTGGAGACCTTTGGTTCTTCACTCCTTCTCTTCCTACTACTCTGATACTCTCTCCGCCCAAATAATCTCTCACAGTCACAGAGCTCACCTTGCAAGGAAATGGAAAATAGTCTAAATCTCCACCTTCAGCCACCACTCCAACTCCCATCGTCGCAGCCGACCGATAAACTCTCTCTTTCCCTTTCTCTCTCTCCCTCGTCGTCGATCTCTACTATGGTTGTGGTGGTCAAACGACAAAACCCAGTTAGAATTTGATTCATCTCTCACCTCTCAGTCTCTCACCCATTTAGTCATAAACCCCTCTTTGCTGTTTTTAATTTGTTGTATTTTCTTGAGCGGACCGGTCCGCCCCGTCCCGCAACCAATGGTGGGTTGGGTTTGGAATTTTCTAGTCCGCTAGTTTGACGGGTCGGTCCGCCCCACACCTCCTAATAACGGCTTTTGGCGGCGGCAGGTTAGTCCACCCCATTGGTCCATTGGTCCGTTATAACGGCTCTACCCACAGCCCTCCCACACAGACCGGGCCAAGCCTAGTCCCGCCCCCAGCCCTCCCACACCGACTGGACCAAGCAACTTTCAAGACCTACTACACAAAGCGCATCTCAATCGGACGGTTGACTTTCAATCCATAGAACCCGAATCGAACGGCTATCGAACCGTACGGATCGCAATATGGTCCACATTCAAGCCAAGTTCCCAATTTCCAGGATTCCAAGTTTCCAACGGTCCCCAATTTAAACACGTGTCCTATATTACAGGAGAGGGGTTTGACAAGTCAACCCAAATCTGTTTAAACAAAATAAAAGATTTTTCCCTTTAAACACATTCCTTGACAGTTACTCCACAGCCTCACTCCTTATATGCGCTCACATAACACTTTCTCTTTCTAAAACCTCCCATACACACGGAAGAAAAAAGCTATTGCCATATATAGAGATATATACAGCCTGTATATATATCTATATACATTTGGAGTGAGAATTTTTTTTAGGGTTTGAAGGAAAGAAGAAGAATGAGGGGTGGTGGGTATCAGTTTTACGAGAGAGCTACCAAGGCCTACCCTTTTCTATCTAAACTTCTAGTTGTCTCCACTCTCAGGTCTTTCTATTTTTTTATTTCTCAATCCACTTTTTTTTTTATATTTTTTGGATTATGCTTTTTTACTCTGTTTTTATTTAATTTTTGCTATTGGGATTATGGGTTTTGTTTAGATTTGTGTTTTAATATGATATGTAACAGAAAGTTTCAATCTTGATGGAGAAATGAATTTTTTTATTAATGTTGTATTCATTTGTAACTAATTATATTTAGTTGTCTCTGTTTTTGTTTTCTTTTTAATGAGAAGAAGGGGTTTGTGTTTTTTTTTATACTAATAATCACTGAATATAAATCAAATATTAATTCAACCATTTAACTTCTGTAAGATTTTCTTACGGATCTTAAATTGTAAAACGGGGCTATACACTCTCATAACTCAACTCACCAACATGCGATGGGTCGGGTCAAAGGGATCGGTCTTACATAAAATATTCGCAAGACTGTTTTTTCTAAGTTTATGCATTGATTCATAATATTTAATTCGTTTCAACTTGGTTCGATTTAGGTATCGACTCATCAGTGTTAATATCTTATCAATCTTGCAAGTTTGATTAGGATTCAGGAACTAAGGGTTGAATCTGTAGGCTTGTGGCATTACTCTTGATTAATATGATTCGTAAATTAGCCTTTTTTTTTTTTTTTTGCTTTGAATGGGATTATATCTCCAACTACGAATTGTGTTTTTTTCATAGTTATCAGTATTTTAGGATACAATACAAAAATAGTATATATGCATTGTTGTTTTATAATATAGACTTTCATAAATAAAACCAATAATCAGTATTAAATTGAATAATACTTCATTGTAAATTGGTAAAAACGCACTTTGTAGGTTTTAATTTACAAATATTATGGTTTTAGTCATTATAGCTTCATCAGAAGCTTAATGAATATATTTATATATATACTTATAGCTCCTACTTCATAAATATTTATTTCAGAATTTAACATGATCAATGTATAAAGTTTTTGTTTATTTCTATATACATATAAAGTGTATCTTACCTTACATGGAATGTGTCCCCATACATATAGCAAATATAATTTTTTTGATACATAATACATATCCCGAGTTAATAACTATGGTTATTTTTGCTTAATTAAGGTTAGTAATTACTCTATGATCTAGTTTATCAGTTAATGTACAACATATAGTTATTAATTAATTTAACTTTGATGGATATCGGTTTTAGTGATGGTGAAGTTAATATGTTTTTCTCATAACAACCAAAATATAGTAATTATCATAAAATTATATTGGAATAATTAGTACTTCTTTGTCAAAGAAGCCTTGATTATATAAGCAAATGCTCTGTTTCTTTCAAGCAACAGAACATTTGGAAATTTAATCTCCCATGTTTTGTTTCCTTTTATTGTTGAGCTTTGCTTATGGGTAATCAAATATACAGTGTTTTATAAATTATAGTCTTATGTTGTCGAGTAATCAAGTCTCGCAGTGCTAATCCTTGTAACAATGGACTTTTGATTCATGGTATCCTTAAAGTGATGTACTAAATATTTCTGTTTGTTGTGGATTGCCATCTAACTTCTTTCTTTGATTCAAAGCTGATATTCGCGGCTGCTTTTCATGTTCTGTTGTGAATTATGCAGTGGTGGTGGTATAGCGGCATATTCATATACTGGTGCTTATGCCGCCCCAGATCTAGATAGCATCAAGAAAAAGAAAGTGGTAGTCCTTGGAACTGGCTGGGCTGGCACCAGCTTTTTGAAAAATTTGAAAGATCCCTCTTTTGAGGTTCAGGTGGTCTCGCCTCGCAACTATTTTGCGTTCACTCCTTTGTTACCAAGTGTGACATGTGGCACTGTTGAAGCACGCAGCATTGTTGAACCAGTTCGCAATATTGTCAAGAAAGTAAGTATATAAGCAATTTTTGTAGTTTTGTTGAACAATTTGCTTTCTACATAGTTCACACTCGGTGTATGCAATTGTAGTAACTTAAAGATACTAAGAACATGCACTTGGTGTTTTTCATTATGACAGAATGGTTTAAATGTTCAATTCAAGGAAGCTGAATGTTTTAAGATTGATACTGACAAGAAGAAAGTCTATTGTCGATCAAGCCAAGACACTAATTTGGGTGGGGAGGAACAATTTGCAGTAGATTATGATTACTTGGTCATTGCCATGGGAGCACGTGCGAATACATTCAACACTCCTGGTGTTGTGGAGAATGCTCACTTCCTCAAGGTAAATTAATTAGCGTCATCCGATCAAACAAGTATATCATTCATGGAAATGAATTTGTGGTTACTAGTTACTAAAGTTTTATCGGTTAAATTTTCTTGCAGGAAGTCGAAGATGCTCTGAGAATACGAAAGAATGTAATCAGCTGTTTTGAAAGGGCCAGCCTACCTAGTGTAAGTGACGAAGAGAGGAAAAGAATTCTGCATTTCGTCGTGGTTGGAGGTGGTCCGACAGGGGTGGAATTTGCAGCAGAGCTTCATGATTTTCTGCTCGAAGATTTAGCCAAGTTATATCCTTCTCTAAAAGACGACGTGAAGATCACACTTCTGGAGGCAGGGGATCACATATTGAACATGTAAAGGCGCCGCCAACAGATTAACTGTTAACTTAGTTCTTAAAGTTGCATTCTCATGCGTTTACATTTGCTCTGGCTTTGCAGGTTTGACAAAAGAATTACAGATTTTGCTGAAGAGAAGTTCCAGAGAGATGGAATTCAACTGAAAACTGGATCAATGGTCGTAAAAGTAACTGATAAGGAAATTTCTACAAAAGAAAGATCAACTGGGGAAACCGTAAATATACCATATGGAATGGTTGTCTGGTCAACTGGTATAGGAACTCGCCCAGTGATTACAGATTTCATGAAGCAAATTGGCCAGGTTTGTCCAATTGTTGCCCTCTACTCTGCCTTCTCTAATCAATAATCATACATCTCCCTTTGATCTACTCTTGTTTAAACAATTTAAGGTTCTTCAATGAACTTGTTTTCACTTCCATGCATTTTCTCATTATTATTGTTAGTTTAACGCCATCATTAGTAAGTGAAAATTTCTACTTCATGGAGCACAGGGTAGTAGGCGAGTTTTAGCAACTGATGAATGGCTGCGCGTGGAAGGATTGAACAATGTGTATGCTCTTGGTGATTGTGCCACAATAAACCAGCGCAAAGTTATGGTATGTGTTCTAGTCAAGCTTCTGAGATTCTCTTGCTCGAGTTCGTAGAGCTTTTGGGCATTCTTTTTCTCTATGCAAATTCTGAACCTGGTTTGTTACCAGGAGGATATTGCAGCCATATTTAGTAAAGCAGACAAGAATCAATCTGGCAAATTGAGCGTAAAAGATTTCAATGAAGTCATTAAGGATATCATTGAGAGGTATCCTCAAGTGATGCTGTATTTGAAGAAGAAACAGTTGAAAAACTTTGTTGAATTACTGAAGAGTTCCCAGGAAGATTCCAATAAAAAGGAAATTGAATACGATATTGAGAAATTCAAATCAGCTCTTTCTGAAGTGGATACCCAGATGAAAAATCTTCCTCCCACAGCACAGGTGAACTCCATATCTGATCCATCAAGAAGAACAAAAAGAAATTAAGTGGTTTTTTGTTGTATGTTGTTATATATACTGTATCCTCATATCCGCTTTGCCTTGTAATGTAATAGGTAGCTGCTCAGCAAGGGGAATACTTAGCCACCTGTTTCAATAAAATTGAGCAGTGCGAAACGTATCCTGAAGGACCATTAAGGTTCAGGGGTACTGGACGCCATCGGTTTAGACCCTTTAGGTATGAAATCTTTACTAGTTCTCCCAGAAGTAGAAAAGCCATGAATGGAAATCTATAGGTATTACTACCTCTATCCCAAAGTGAGTATTTTTGATCATTGATCAGGAACACAAATGAACATTCATTTTGGGATGGAGTGTGTATGAAGAGAAAATTATAGGTTGAAAATCAAAGAAGTTCTGTCTTATATTGACTTTAACATTTGGTTGTTTGTGTTTTAGGTACAAGCATTTCGGTCAATTCGCCCCACTGGGTGGGGAACAAGCTGCAGCGCAACTTCCTGGCGATTGGATTTCCATTGGGCATAGTACCCAGTGGCTCTGGTATTCCATTTATGCAAGGTATAACCGTATAAGCCCCCTAACCATGCCCAAGTCTTCCTGTTGTGTGTGTGTTTTCTTGGTAGAACAATTTTCACTGATTCCTTGACTCGTCTTACGGATAGAAAACATAGAACCTTTCCTGTACTGACTTGACGTCGTTCCTGGCATTTTCATGCTGTTGTTGCTAACATGCATTACTTCTGCTTCTATTGAAATGCAGCAAGCAAGTGAGTTGGCGCACGAGGTTGTTGGTTGTATCTGATTGGGGAAGACGGTTTATTTTTGGAAGGGACTCGAGTAGAATCTGAGTGCAGACTCGTGTCACCCGGCCCGGCCCCCATCGAAGGTTTCGGTTATGGACTCAACCAAGAAAATTTTGACTTAGGATTACTCAATCGGGACTTAGTTCATTCCATTATTTCTTTATTTATTTATTAAAACATAGTATTAGAAGATTGGAACTTACTTCAGTTGACACAGTTTAAAGAATCTCACTTACAGATGATTTATGCTTTGTAAACCCAACTGCTATGTGGGAGAACTTATCGATTATTATGTTCTGTTAAGATTTATGCATCTTTATAAAGTATGTTGTGTCATCTTGAATTAAGTCTGTGTTATTTCGACTCTATTGTGAGTCAAGCTACCCGAGTTCATACTTTTCAGAATTTTTTGCTCAGGTTTGATTTCCAAGCTGAAAAAGTAAACACGGGCCTTATTGCAACTCTAAGGTGAGTCAAGCTACTCGAGTTTATACTTTTCATAGCTTTCGACTCGAACTCCATGGAGCTCGGCTAGAGCTTGCTCTATAGGTCTACAGGAACATGTTAAGACGTTTAACAGTAGCTCAGCTAGATGAAAAACTGAACTATTCAGGGTTCAGACACGGCTCATGGACTTAAAAGCTTTTTGCATGAACATCCAAACCAAATTGACAAGCTAATATAAGCCGGATTCAGACATTATCCCAAACTCCTTAAAGATGGCTAACGTACTAAACTTGAGCATGAGCTCAGTTCGCATAGCAGGCATGCATAGCCAGTTTTCCAAAATGTAATTGCAACTGTGTAGACCCAATACTGCCTGCCAAATACAAAAATTCCTTGCATTCTCATTGATGAACTCAAGTACAATCAAAGCAATATCAAAATAGAAGCTAATAATGCCTTACTTGTGTCTCCATGTACAACTGCACAGCAGAGAACAAGAACTCAGGAACCATTCAAATCAGTTTTTATTGTACAAACCTCAGTCATTTTGTTGAATCGTGTCGTACGGTACAGACTACGGGTTGTAGTCGTGTCGGATCAAAACCAGGTTGGCCTTTTTTCCCCCAACCCATCATCCATAAAAAATTAAAACACAAGAAATATTGGAAAAATTGTTGGCCGGTACTTTTTTCCTAAAATGCCCAGATTGTCTCCTTCCACAGCTCCAGCCAACAATTTGGAGTTCAAAAATCACGATTGTTACAACAATCAAATGGGGATCGACCTGCCCGATCGAGGGGGTAGCGCCCTACTGTGGGGGTTCGAAGGCGATGTCCCCGAAAGGTCAACGATTTTTTTTGTTCATAAGATACGATATTGGAATGGACATGAGTTACGTTGTAGGATTTTTCAGTATGAACGAAGGCGGAGGAGGAAGAAGGCTTACGACGGAGGAGGAGGAAAAAGGCTTACGACGGAGGAGGAGGAAGAAGAAGACGGAGGAGATGCATTTGAAACAAATTTGTAGCACGATGCATCAATTTGGTGTGACTTGGCGCATTGCAGTGCATGAATTTGATTATGTAATTTAAATTGATGTATCGCGGTGTATAAATTAGATTAAGTAAATTTTAATTAATGCATCGTGGGGTATAAATTGGTGCGGTGCAATAATAAATTTGATTAATTAATGTAGCGTGATGCACTGAGAGTAAGTGGTCTATAGTGTACCTTCGGTTCATTAAGGGTGTCGTTTTTTCGCTCTCAAACGTGTCTTTTTACGGTTAAAAAAAATGATGGACTGTAGTGGTTAAAAACTTTTATAAACTGACCGATCCGAATTTACCACAAAAATACTGGAGTGAAATCCAAACCGGTCCCTTTTTAAAAGTTTATAACCGCTCCAGTTCATTATCGTTTTTTTCAACCGAAAAAAGTCACTGTTGGGGGCAAAAAGACTATAATACCCTTAATGATTCAAAGGCTCTACGGATCACTCACTTAAATGCACCGCGATGCATCAAATTATTTTCATAATTCAATTTTACATCGCGTTGTATCAAATTTTGCTCCACAATGCTTTAATTTACATACATCATCCAATTATGCATTGCGATGCATAAAATTTAAATTACAGACCTTCGAGTACACAATCAAGTAATCATTCAAAATGTATATGCATCTCTCTTGCATCCCAAAATCTAAATCGATGCATCACGATTCACAAATAATGCATTGTGATTCAAAATTAATGCGTCCAAATTCAAAAAGATGTCCAACAACGAAAAAAAAATTATATTTAGACATTTTATCGAACATTTTACATATATTGCAACACAAAACATGTTCAATCTATTTTGAATCACACACACAAACAATGAAAGAAAAAGTACAACAACATCAACAACATGATATAAATTTGTAAAATAGTGGGAAGTTCGAGTGACAAAGAAACAATATGTAGTAACTATCATTCTTTTTTACCACTCAATTCCCCACTCTCTTATCACTTCATACTCTTGCATTTTCAGGCAAACAAGGGAGAAGGAGCAGATGAAGCAAAAAAATCATACTTTTGAAACTGGAGATCCATAGATGGATAGGAAAAAAAATAAGTTAAGAGTGGTGGATTATGAAATCCACGATAAAAATAGACATTAGCAATTGAAAAAAAAAACAAAACAGGAGAGTAAAGGCGTAAAATATTTGAAAAGAATGAGTGACCCGTAATTTAAATATTACATGTCAATATCACTCTAAGCAACTAGCCACCAAATTGCTTCCCCATTTTTTACTCAAGGTAATATGACAAGTTATATTCAAAAACACAAAATGTAGCATTCTAAAAATTATTCTAAATGCCACCTAGTACCCGCCTAGGCACCATCCAGGTGCCTAGAAATCAAGCCAACTAAATTCATTTGTTTTTTTTAAAAAAAAACTTTTAAAAGTTAAAAATTATAAAAAAAAAATAGAGTGGGCCTAAATGCAATACAAAAAACACTAAATGCCACACTCATTTAAAAGTTTAATTACTAATTAATCCTTCTTATAAAAATGACTAATAATTAACCCTAAACTCTAATTACTAATCAATCCTTATCCTTTTATATAAAGGTGTTTCAATTAATTCTCCTATAAATATCAAACCCTCATTTACAATTAACTATAAATCCTAAACTTGTTTCTTCCAACAATTTATTTAATGAATTCTGATCCGAATAACAACGTTCATGATAATTTTTCGGATTCTTCTTTTATTTTTTTTTTAAAAAGGCGACTTTTTCAAACAAAAATTTTAAACTTGGCGATTTTTTTTTTAAAGTTGCGACTTTTTGTAAAAAAAAAAATTTAACTTGGCGACTTTTTAAAACCAAAATTTTTAAACCTTGGCGATTTTTTGTCCAAAAATTTGTTTAAAGTGGCGACTTTTTGTAAAACTTTTTTTTAAACTTGGCGACTTTTTAAAACCAAAATTTTTAAACCTTGACGATTTTTTGTCCAAAAATTTGTTTAAAGTGGCGACTTTTTGTAAATGATGTCGTTGCAACAGTACGGGGGTGTACTCTTATGTCAGATTGTTGAATTTATGGAATTGCTTGTTGTGTGCAGGAGCATGGAAGGGGTAAGGTCAGTTGGACATGGCGGTGATGGTGGAGGCTCATGGGGAGAAAATGGATGATATAGAGGGTAGTTTGGTAAATGAATATATTTTAAAGTTTAGTATTTTTCTTTTAAAATAGAAAGAGGACAGTTTGGTAATTTAATCTCTTAAGTGATGTTACATTTAGGATTTTTCGGTGTAACATTTAGGGGTTCTGAAAAAATATATCAAATATATAAAATAATTTAATTTTGTATTGCAATGTTTTTTTAAAAAAGCTTTGAAGTATTGTGTTGTTTTGAACATGAGAAAGATATTAAATTATTGGTTTTACTTTTAATTTTACTCTTGTGATGTGATTATTATATTTAGATTATTTGGTAATATTTACTATTAGTATATTTAAATGTTTAATGCAGGTTAATTAAAAATTAACGTAATTAATTAATAATTATACACCCGCCTAACAGTTTTTAAAACACCCAAAACCAAAAGCCAAACAGCCACAACTGAATCAAGGATCAATCTCCTGGCAATTTCAAAATATTTTCTGCACATGTAACCCACCAACTCTTTAACATTCACCAATTCTTGCTCGCTTTCCAAAGACAGATTGTTGTCTTCTTTAACTACAAATTTGGCTGGATCAGTGACCTCAAGGCTCGACATGCCCCCATTTGTCCACTGCTAGCCTCGTAGATCCCTTTAGCATGCCAATTTTGGCAGGCATCTGGCTTCATATCAACTGCATTGAACATGCATGATTTAGACAGGATCTCAAATTTACAAACTTCACAGGATTTTCATTTCCGAGAATTTTCGGAAAAATTAAGATTAGAAAAACCAGAAAGAACATAATCCTATCAATACTGAATTCACTTCTCCCACGAAAACAAGATTTTCATTGATTTTTATCAAAAACATGCAGCTACTAAAACACATGTTTCATACTTCATCAATGAGGCCGAGCATTGACGAAAAAAAATTATAGTTTCAGAGAACATCTCATTCCTGACACCAGAGTTAAGTAATCATGTACACCCTTCATTCCAGTCAAACACTCCATCATACTATTTTGAGATGATTCACTTTAAGAGTCCACTTTCAAAAATTATGTATACCATTTGTAAACATATCATCTTTACTCTCCACTTGTGCTGTAAGCACATTGTTTGTACTTAAGTATTTTTGTAATTATGACTCACTTCAATGGCACTAATAAATTGCCTTAATAATTAGATTTTTCAAATGGTGACTCTTTGGGTGGAACATAGGGAATAGTAATTAACACCTACACAAGATAATGTTGTAGAAAACAAGAGGCAAATTACATTCAAGAAGTGAGAATAGTTGATCACTGCTTTTGCAATTTGATTCAAGATCTAAATCTGTTAATTGGAGTATAATAAGTTAGATTGGATTTTTAAAAAGAGAAGTGATTTCAAGAGACCTGTAATGGATGAATTTAAGTAATGCATGAATTAAACAGAAAAAGGAATGAAAAGAGTTTTGAGAAATATGCAAAATTAAAATTACAATCAGCAACCTTCAAAATATATATACACTGTTTTTCAAATCCTACCAGCAGGCGACTGATTAAGTTGTTGTTGGTAACCTATAGTTTGCATAAAGAGTTTTGAGAAAAATGCAAAACCCCAAAACCAACATTCACAAGCATGTTTTAAAAACCATAAGCATGACCATGCAGTCATCAAAGTAACGTTATCAAAGTTTATAAATCAAGTTTCTTTGATCTCATAATTCTATCAAACACTTAAAAACCTTCAGGAAATGGTCAAATCACAAACAGGTACAAATGAACATCCAATCAAGCTGCTCATGCACCGATGTATTGTCCAGTTGTCATATGACAAGATTAGATAGACTAAAGGGATCAATGAATGGAGGAGTTTGATTAAAGATTAGCCAGTTGAGTAATTAAAGGGATCAATGAACGAAACCATTTATACCGGCTTCATCGTTGTTCAAGTTCAAAGAGTAGAATTTTAAACAAGTTTCATCATACATTATTCTCATTTGACAGTACTACAATTTGATACGAATAACATAGGCAGAATAACAAGCCTAAGTTAAAGACAGAAATCTCTATTCTATTTAGACTTCAAGAAGGAGAGCAAGAGAGAGAGAGAGAAGAAAAAGTTGACTGCTGCACATGGGATTTACCTGACTTACAGAACCTGATGATATTAAAGGAGCTAAACCATAATCGGATACATGCACTGCAAGCTCATCATCAAGGAGAACATTGGCAGACTTGAAGTTTCTGTCAATAATAGGTGGCTCACAGAACTCATGTACATATCTTGACCAAATAAAACATAAAAAACATTAGTACTCCAAGAGGTAGATGATTTCAGCATACGTGTTTATTGAAAGAAATAGCAAAAGATGCCCTCTTAAGCAACTGTCATACGTGTTTAGTCATGCACAGGAAGAGAGAGAGAGAGGGGGGGGAGGGAGAGGGAGAGAGTTATGAATTGCACCTAAAAGTTTACTAACAAGTAACAATGAAAGACCTCTGCACTATGTCGATATCAACTCTACTAGCATAAGAATCATGGACATTGATCTCACGTCTTGCCTCAACATAAAGAGCTGGTATACCAGCTCAAAAATATGAAATTAATGAACAAGATTAAAAACAGCTCAACTACATAAACAACCCAATTTTTTTCTTCCTTCTTTAAAAAAAAAAAAAACAAAGCAAGCCAACAGTAATGAATTTTCTCTCCCTCTCCTTCCAATTCAAATCAGTGTACTTTATTAGACAATTTCCCACAAATTCAGTAACAAAAACAAATAGAAACCTAATTCATTAGACAATTTCACACAACGAAAACATTTCAAAAAATTCAGAAAATAATTGATGAACTTAACCAATTCATTGAACTGAATCACAAATACCCAGTTAATTATAATCAAATGGACAGTTCTGGAAAAATACAAATCTGAATTTGTTATGGACTATTTCATGATATCTAAAGTAATTAAGGTCTACATCAGTAATAATTCATATAGAAACCCCTTAGACACCAAATCAGACCACTAAACGTCTAAAAACACCATTGAAGTGCATAGAAAAGAACCTTATGGAGTACTGTAACTTTTTCAACTTGAACAAATCAAAAACGAAATAATAACAAGAGATTTCAAAATGGGTATCCTTGAAATCATTAAAAAAAAAAATAAAAAACAAAAAACCCTTTGTTCGAGACCAAGGAACTGCAAATCAGTATCATGAAATGTGCGGAAGAGAGAGACGGTACCTGGTTGTTCAAGTGGTCGGCTAGGGCTACAGGTTTCAAAAAACCCTTGTTGAAATGGAATCCGTAGATCAACACTTCGGAGCAGCTATTTTGATGGATTTTAATTTTTAACGACAGGTTTCTTGAATCACCGTGGGTTTGAGAGATGAGGGAGAGGGATGAGGAGAACCAACTAGGGTTGGAGAGACTGATAGTGCAAGAGTTCGACGTAAACAATCGTTGTATCGGGTTAAAACAGAGAGTGGGTTCGACCCGACTTAACCCGAGAATTTATCTGGGTTAGGATGGGTAACCCGTTTTAACCATAGTTATCAAAACAGGATATGTATCGTGTATCTGAATTCCATCTCCATGATACATATCGGGATACGCATCGCGTATCATAAGATACGAAAACATATATGTATATATATTTTTTCTATATTACATATATAATATTATATATTAATAAAAATACTAATTAAGTAACAAATAAATAAAAATAACTTAGACAAACATCACATTACATAGAAATAGAAACAGAGTAATCAAAACATCGTATTCAAAATATAAGAAAAATTGTAAAAGTCTAAAAGATGTGATTCATGAGAAACAGAGTAACGGACTAACAGAGTACTCAAAAGATTCAAAACAGAGTTTCAAAATATAAGAAAATTGTGAAAGATGTATGTCAATATATGAAACAGAGTACTCAAATTAAGTAACAAAAATTGTAAAATAAACTAATAGACAGATTAAGTAACAAAATAAACAACTCTCTTACCTTTTAAGAAGAAAAAAATCTGAAAATCAGTGGTAGAATTTTGAGTTTTGTGACTTCTGTTCTGTCCACTCACCAGGCAGCTAGGGTTTTTCTTGGCTTTAGTGAAGGATGAAGGCTTCGCTTGAATGATTGAAGGTTTGAAGGATTGAAGGCTTTGAAGCCATGGATCGCAGCAGAAAAATGAAGACGAAAGAGACTGAAAGAGGGTTTCTTGAGCGTTGAAGATGAGAGGAGAGTTTGCGTGTGAGTTGTGTACGTCAGACGACGATTGTGTGCCGTATAAGTTAAAATTTTATGATAAAAAAATGTTACAATGAGACCCCTTAAGAAAGAAACAAGTATCGCAAGATATGCGAAGAATGCGATACACAGCTGTATCGCACAATACGCAAACGATACATGACACAATGCGATGCGGTTTACCGATACGTGTCTGAAGGGGTTGATTTTGATACGTACTGTACGATATGTATGTCGTATCGTACGATACTAACAACTATGCTTTTAACCCACAAATGTTAACGAGTTGGGTTGGGGTGGGTTAGCGGGTTCAGAGTTGTGATTGCTGGGCATGGTCATACATGACCAACCAATGGAGATCATGGCATCATGCTTATTTTTTCTAGCACAGATAATACAGACAAAAATCAGTTACTCCCGTAATCCCGTTTTGATCTGTTCTAGTGACAAGTAGCAGGAAAAACAAAAACATAAGTTTTAAGCCCATCATATATTACGTAGATTAGATCTCAAATAAGGTTAGTTTTATGCAATTATATGCCGGTGAAAATAGTTTATGTATCCGCTACTAGCAGAATGATCTGATAACAAGATGTATGATATGCAACAATAAACAGATTATTAGGCATTTTCTTCAGGATCTCCACATACAGGGTAATAGATTTAAAGACCTTATCTCAAATTGTGTTTTGAAGGGTAGAATAATTAAGTGAGAAAAAGAATTACCCATAACAAGCACAATCTTGAAGATGACTTCAACATCATTTATTGCCCATGCTTCCACAAACTGATGTACTCTAGGACCCTTTCGGTGACCAGGAACTCAAAGCCTGAATTAAATTTGTTGCTCTATCTGATTTTCTGTTTGAAATCCTTTGGACCAACAAGATTTGCGAGGCATGCATTCATCTCCTGAGACAACGTGACTGCCAACTCCGATTTCCCCATTCTCTTGCAATTGCTGATTAGAGATCGGTAAACGTAAATTGACGGGTGGATCTTCTTGTGCTTCATTTCATTGAATATTCTCAAGGATCCCTCCACGTTTCCCCACCGGCCAAAGCTCTCGATTAACGAAGTGTAAGTTCGTAAATCTGGCTCCACTCTTTTCTCATCCATTTCTTTCAAATACGTCAAGCACATATCTAATCTCCCAACCTTCCCCAAGCTGTGCAATACAGTGTTGTAAGAAACAATATCTGGGATCATGTTGAGCTCTTTCATAGAGGCAAACTCATGGAGCATCTCATCAATCCGAGCAGTCCGACCCAAGATCCCTATAATGGTATTATAAGTAATCAAATCTGGTTCACAGTTTAGACTCTTCACATGATGAAATATAAGCAGGGCAGTATCAAATTGTCCACAGTCCGCAAAGGCATAGATTATCCTATTAATAACTATGGCACCTCCTGAAGACGTCAGTTCAGAGACTTCTCCGACAAAATTTAGTAGCAAGATGGAATCATCATTCTTCTTAAAAGCCCTAGCAAGATTAAGATAAGTAACTGAATCTGGGACTTGACGGTAGAATAACATATCTTTAAAAAATTTGGACGCAAGGTATGTGTTGTTCTCTTCACATGCAGCAGACAAAAGGAGATTATATGCTTGTACACTGAGGAACACATGTTTATCATGCAAGGACTGCAATAACCTAGCAGCTGCTGAAAGATTTTTGGCTCTGCAGAGTTTATTGATATAAGTAGTGCAAACTTCATTGGTGGAGCTTGAATCTTTCTCTATGGCAGAAAGAATTTGATTCAATACTTGATCAGCCAAATCATCTTCAGAAGAAGATGCTTGCATTGCCAATGACTTATCATTGCCTGTGGAAGTACTCAGGACAGCGAAAAATGGCCAGATCCAGGGGAGTCCAGCTGAGATCGACGTTATATACTTCTGCATTACAAATATAAGAATAAGAATTAATCAAAGCATACACACACAAACATAAAAAATTGAAAGTAGAAATGTAGAACTTAGGTCATGTATTTGATAAATAAGTTCAAGCAAAATTTGATTTCATTATTTCATTAGAATGATTGTTTGAACTCCAGGGAAAATGCAAGATGATTTATTATTCACAACGCAGAACATGGATTCAGGGAATAAATATGCAGTTTAAGTCTTAGGGTTATACGATGCGAGTTGGTCAAAATCAAAATCAGGCTGGATTTTCATCAAAGTCCCAAAGAGCTACATAAAACATTGTATTAACATGACCATCTAAGTATCAAGGTACATACTAGCATCGTCCCGATTCTTGGATATGTAGTTCGACATCGTAAAACCTCTCAGTCTCATATGCAAATCATAGTACTCCTAATTTCTTTAAAGGTTTTTTTTTAATAAGTAAAGATATTATATAAACAGAGCGCCAAATCAGGTAACGCGTTGTACACAGGGAGTATACAAGCCAAAAGAATAGAAACCTAAACACTATCCATAATATTAACAAAATAATCTCCTAAATCCAACTCCGTCTCCAAACCCCAAAAGCGTATAGTCTGCACTACTTCCTTTTTAAGTCGATCAACTTCATACTCGACACTATCAAAAATCCTTTCCACCAAATCGCCAAAGGAACAGTATCTCATCCTCCGTAACCCTTCCTGCACTTGAACAAGGACCACCCTCGAAGTAGAAGAAGAGTAGACCTCGGCCCAAGAGACACCTGCCATAATAAAAATATAATTCCAAATCTCCCTCACTACTGGACAGTGTAAGAGAAGATGATTAACCGTCTCCTCGTCCTTTTTACACATGACAAATCTGTTCACATAAATCTTCCCCCGAGCTCTAAGATTATCCCCAGTCAATAGAGCCTCACGCGAGGCCTCCCAAGCAAAAAAAAGCCACTCAACTAGGCACCTTTGTTTTCTATATAACCTTCCATGGAAAGGAGCTACTAACCTCACAATTTAGGATAAAATAATAGGATTTCACCGTGAAATTCATGTGTTCTCTCTGTACTGCCCCAAACAGACCTATCATCTGGCAAGCCTCTGCTCTTGGTTGAGTGCAACAACTGGCTGATGCATTTCATCTACTAATCTTGCAAGTTTCTACAAAAAGTGGGACTCCAAGAAACTGCCCCATTGATATAATCCATAATTCAACTCACCCAGTCGTCTTGGTTGGTCTCTATATTGAAGAGTTTAGGAAACACATGTTGGAGCTTGTCCTTTCCAAGTTTCCACACCATATATCCTTCCAAAATCTTACCTTGTCCCCTCTACCAACCTCACAATATATGAGACATCGGACTTCTAAATGAAACCCATCCCTTCATGATGCCTTTTCAAACACTCATCCTATGCGATGTAAACATCGCCCTTGGAAACCACACATGATTCCCTTCCACATACTTTCCCACCAAAATTTTCCTCCACAATGCCTCTCTTTCCGCGAGGAACCTCCACAACCATTTTCCCAGTAGAGTACAATTAAACTTCCTTAAGTGTTTAACTCCTAGACCACCATAACTCACACTTCTACACACCTATTTCCATTTCACAACATGATACTTCCAATCCTCCGAACCCCCCTCCCATAGAAAGTCCCTCTCCAGCTTTTTTATTCTCTTCACAACTGAGATTGGAGCTGGAAAAAGAAAAAAAAATAAGTGGGAAGATTAGATAGGGTACTCTTGATCAAAGTCAACCGGCCTCCCTTCGACAAGTATTGACGCTTCCATCCAGCCAATCTTCTTTCAAACCTTTCAATAACCGGACTCCACAAATAAACATTTTTAAAAGTCGCTCCAAGAGGTAGGCCCAAGTATGATGATGGAAGACTAGCAGCTTTACAACCGAAAAAAGTGACCAAATCCTCAAGATTACCCACCTCACCCACTGGGATGATTTCACATTTTGAGATATTAATCTTCCAACACCGCCCCATGACACTGCCTTATTGAAAAGTCGACTTAAGGCCTCCATAATCATTATAAAACGGAATGGGGAGAGAGGATCCCCTTGACGAAGACCTCTCGAGCTCGCTAAGAACCCCGCAGTTTTGGACTATGTAGCCTAGTACGACTAAAGCCTACTTTACAGTTTGGTCCACAGCTCTTTAAACGTTTCCATACATTTTACGTAGGTAGCACGGACACGTCTTCAACCTAGAGTATCTGGAAGTATTTGTGTTACGGATACAGCCGGATACGCTAGGTTGAAGGAAAGTCCTTGCAACCTAGCATTTTACCATCTACTTTACAATTTTGGACTATGTATCCTAGTACCACTAAAGCCTACTTCACTCATGAAAAGCAGAGCCGACACAAACTTGGCAGAAATGATGAGATAATGATTAAATGTGCTCCACAATATAATACTAGTTTGCTCCACGGTTTGGTTTATCCTAACAAAAGGTAAGTCGTCACAGACACGAGAGCGCGCGCACACACACTCACCTCTATAAAAATAGCAATAAATTTGACGAACAAAATCAGAATACAAACAGACATATACACCGTTAATGTCGGAAAATCGAGGAACAAGCATGAGCAATAAAATAATGCACAGTGCGACAACGATGCACAAAATGATTGAGAATATAAGTATTAGCTATTAAAGAACCCACTATGAGAATACAATTAAAAATGGGTTAGGGTTTAGAAAAAACTTACAGAATGAAAATGGGAAGAAGTTGACATATACCCATTAAGGAATTTATTGAGACCCCAAAATCTCTTGCCATTTGAAAAAAGTCCTTTGCCACGATTAAAATTACAGTGGCAAGGGCTGGGATGGTATGAAGAAATGCTCAATTTGATGGGGTGCCATTGTGGGAGGCGTTTGAAGCGCTTTGAGGCAGAGAGCATCTCTTTCTTGGGGGGGTTTAGGGTTTTAAGAATCGTAATGACCACATATCAAGTGTGGCCGTCCCGTTAGTTTAAAGATGACTGAAAGTTGTTAAGCTCTGGCCGGAGTTGGGTTTTAAGGGTTGAGCTCATCGCCGGCGAATGGGCCGCTAGCAGCCTAGCAATAAACCCTTTTCCGGATGGAATTTGAAACTCGTCTAGCTAGAGGCGTGTTTGGCGGCATTTATTTAGAGGATTGAAATCCTTACTTCCTGTATTCGCGAATGAAAAATGCTACTCCCTCTCGTCTCCCAAAATTATTGTAGTAATTTTATTTTTTGTCCGTTTCAAAATAATTATTTTTATTTAAAACTTTCTTTTTATGATAATATTTTTATCACTTTAATCTTACTTTTTCATTGTATTTTAATTATGAGTCATATGTATGTGGGCTTTAAAATAAACTACACATCAAATTAATATTAATAATTCAATCAAATATGTTTTCTTAAACCGTGCGTCAAGTCCACCCAAACGATAATTTTGGGACGAAGGGAGTAGTATAATATTGGTCGTAAGGCTGACAATTTTGTTCGTGAATTAGGGCCCTTTTTTTGTTATTTTTAATTTAATTTTAAAAAATTCCTAATTTTTTGCTTTCTCTATTATCAATTTCACATTTTTTCGATCAATAATTACAAAACAATAAGAACAAATCACAATAAAACTAATTTATGGTTGTTTTATGAACGCATATACCACGAATAATATAATCTGCAATTTCTTCTCGTTGGATTGATATCACGTAGCGCAAATATCAATCACGATCTCATGTTGTAAATACAATTCTTTCGATCATATACTTTAGAGAGAGTATGTTACCTAGATGCCATTATTGTAGAGGGAGAAGATTGGCTAAGCATATTTTTCTCTGTGACTTGACATATTTATATTATTCGCACAATAATCTTGTTTATTGTCGTATAAGTTAGGTCAATCTGAATTTCAGTTCAATTAGGGCATTCAATATATAACAATTAAAATTTCATCCACTGTGATATGGACAAGGAGCAAACACATACAAGCAATAAGGGTGGCGACTGTCCGAATGCTGAAAGTTGAAGGGTAGCATGTGTATCATGTTGATAGTTGGAGGGAAGCGTGTGTAACTTGTTGAGAGTTTGTTACTATAGTTGTGACTGTCCAAGAGCTCTGAAATTATGTGATCTCTTTACTTGTGTCATTTAGCTAATTTAGTTACAAATCTCATCTTAAGATAATCGTCTGTCTAGATTAAAGAAATCGATAATTGATTTTGATATTTGTTGTCAGCCCTTTGGGTTTGATCATCTATAATTTACTTACACTTCTTACTTGATCTAATGCACTTGATTCGGTTTTGATCACATCAGTCTTCCAAATGGATGTCAATCATTTTTGCTTGAGAGCCTACTAAAGTTCCTTGCGGTGAAATTCCCTATCACATTTTCAAAACATGAAATATAACAATCTAAAAAGAAACTAATACATTTAATCTTTTTTATTAAAAAAAAAAATTGAAAAGGACATAGACCATACCCCAACCCTTATGTTTTTATTATTATTTTAATGTCTTGAAAGGCTACAATTATAGATATATGATGTCTTTGGTGTGACTAGAACAAATGGTGCCTCTAGTGAGGTTTTAAACACCTGACCTCTCGGTTGAGAGTAGTGATGTACCAGGGATGCCTATGGTAGAAATTGAACACTAGACCTCTCTGTTAAGATAAGCGAGTAGCTAAATGGGGCATTTGGGTAAGGCTTGAACAACAACGTTGCCTCTGAAAAGACTTGAACACCCGACCTTTTTATTGAAAGTTGTAAAGTCCGGGGTGTCTCTAGTGGGACTTGAACACACGATCTCTCCGTTATGAGAAGTGAACAGTACCAGTTGAGTCAGAGCTCGCTGGTCGTTTAATCAATATTAAAGAATTATGTAAATTTACTTATAAATTAGTAGGGACTCATCAATTTTATCAACATTCGAGAGAGAATCAAATGACTTTAACTCATATATTTTCCCCGGAAAGTTTTCATAAAAACAAAATCGGTTAACCCTATTTTTTTCAAGGCACATTATCTTATATTTTCCAACTGTTGTCTTGTATTTCATTATATTATCAGCCACAACAAAATTTTCACTTCATATAAATAATGTTCTTTCAAAACGACCTTAAATTTTTGGATATACTGTTGCATTATTGCTGTATGCAAGGTTGGTCCTGCTTAAAGGCAAGTGAGGCCTGGATCTTGGGTCCCGTAAAATTGTGTTGTTTATAGGGCCCCAAAAATTATATATATTAATATACTATGAAATGAAAAATGCATTATTTTATCCAAAAATCCCAAATAGCCCAATGCCTCAATGACTCCCATCTCTTTAGTTTTTCTCAATACTCTTTTTTTATTTCACAACAAAAGTCATTTTAAGTTTACATTGTAAAACATTTATGACTATAAATAAACATTTGTTTGCACGGCGTTCTCTTCTCTTTTATCCCTTCCATTTTTGATTTTTCATTCTACTCCGCCTTCGCCACTTTCCTACAGAGGCCGGTAATTCTATTGTAATACAGCACCAACGGGGCCGGTGATTCTCTGCCACGCCAATTCTACAACAGTGGACGGAAAGTTTTCTTCTTTTTCTTTTCATATTTGATCAAATTTCTTTCAATTTATTCTTATTGCTTTTAAGTCTGTAAATGTGTTATGCCCCTGATTTTGGAATGAAGTTTTTTGTTTACTATATTTTACATTTGTTTCTTTAATTTTTCAAAAAAATAGAAAAAAAATTATGTTACAAGCCAGAAGGGCCCCATCCGACATAACCAATCTAGCTAGGGCCCCGAATTTCATAGGGCCAGCCCTGGTAAAAATAAGAAAATAATTTAACAAAAAAGATCAAAAGTAAGTAAATATAAGCATTAAAAAAAAAAACAAAAATATGAATCGTTACCTCTTTGTATTGAAATATAAACTCCAAACTGTAAATTGTTGAATGAATTATCACCGTATGTTGACACATTGTAAATGTGGGCTAACCTTACTTTCAATACCCATTATATCTTTGATGGATTTATGTCATCGGCGGGCTTGAATTGGTGCTACTGGGTTTGCAACAACCTGGGCTTGTTGTCCACTAAGGCGAAGGACAACCATAATTTCTCTTAGGTTCTCTTGCATTGTTGTCATGCTGTTGTGCAAGTCCTAAATACTGGTTTCAAGGGTTTCGACCCTTTGTTCAGTACTTCGAGCAGGATTGTTAGCCATAGGCTCTGATACCAACTAGCATAGAACAGAAGCATAGAATAAATAAAACTTGTTCGTAAACACATGAACGGGTGAAACTAACGGTTGAGTTTATGTTCGTTAACGTACGAACCAACGACGATCAAGCAATCGAAAAGGAATTCCCTTGCTAATGGCGCACCAAATAGAATTATAATAACTTATTTTATTGATTGAAAAAGATTGTCTGAAACAAAACTAAAGGATTCTTTTATATAGGGAAGACATGTGTCCTACAAACTAAAGAATTTCTAATCCTATTCAACATAGCTTTCCTTGATACTATATTACTCATTATTCTAATCTACTTCTTATTACAATAAGTAAAGTTATGTAATTTTTAAATAAACAAAAATGGAACAATCATAATTAAGGAATTTCTTTAACGTGTCTGCCTTCAATTTGTTCCATGAATTGTTCAGCTAATCGTTCCACGTAATTCCCTTCCACTACTTCACAACTCGACTCGGAGATGTTAACAGGGTAGAGGGACTCGTCAGCCTCATAGGAATAGAGGTCTACCACATTAAGGTGTCGTTTGGTAGTCAGGGTTAAAGGCAGATATGATTAATAAGCCAAGTTGTCTGATGTTTGGTACGCAATAGGTGGTCGGGACTAATAATACGAGTTATCCGGATTAAGTCATTATTGCCTCACTATTAATACCAAGGAGGAGGGTGGTATTATTAGCGCCCTCACTAAAAAAAATTGGGATTAACATTTGTAATCTCAAAATTACCCCCGATATACAAGTGAGGATTAATAGCGAGGGCATTAATAGTACTAGGAGTAATAATACTGCTTATCATTGTCTGACTACCAAACAAGCCCTAAAAGTCTTGGAGATCTTCATGTGTTTAGGTAAATCAATAACGTATGCATTGTTGTTGATTTTGTGGAGTATGCGAAATGGACGATGTCGTCGTTGAGCAAGTTTAGAAGGAACTCCCCCTGTTCTGGTCGTAGGAAAACCATAACTTGATCTCCAACCTGGAACTCTTTTGTGTCGGTGATGCTAATCAGCAGCTTCTTTATAGGCTATATTAGATGCTTCCAATTTTTCTTGCACGTTGTCGAGGATTTGAACTTGTTGCTCTGCTAGAAGTTCAGCAGTAACACTATGTTTGAAAGAGGTTGGTAACTGACTAAGATCGACTGTAGAAGAGGGAACATATCTATACATGATATAAAATGGTGACTTGCTCGTAGATCGATGAGTGGCACTGTTGTATGCAAATTCGGCTTGAGCTAGCGCAAAATCTCAATACTTCTTTCTTTCACCACATATACAATGCAGCAAATTACCGAGTATCTTATTAACAACCTCCGTCTATCCATCGGTTTGTGGGTGAGCAGTGCTGCTGAACTGTAGTTTAGTGGAAAACTTTTTCCCCAAAGTAAACCCAAAATGAAACAAGAAATTTGGTGTCACGGTTAGATGTGATAGAGCGAGGGATCCCATGTAAACGAACAATTTCTTGGAAAAATAATTTGGCCACGTGCGGAGCGTCACTAGTCTGGCGGCATGGGATAAAATGGGTCATTTTTGAAAATCGATCAACGACCACATAGATAGAGTCAGCCCCTCGTTGAGTACGTGGCAGACCCAAGATGAAGTCCATGGAGACATCTTCCCATGGAAGTGAAGGCATTGGAAGAGGCATATAAAGACCTGTATTTTGCCCTTGACCGTTTTGAGTTTGGCAAACAGCACAACGTCGCACCAATCGTCCCGCGTCACGTTTTAATTGGGGCCAAAAATATCGCTCTTCCAAACGAGAGATCGTCTTGTCACGTCCCAAATGTCCGTTTAGTTCCCCCGGAGTGCATCTCTCGCAGTAACTTTTCTCGCAACGAAGTACGGGGAATACATAATTGATGACCGCGAAAAAGATAACCATCGTATACCAGGAAATTACCTAACGGTTGCTTCGACAAGTGTTTGTCCCACAGGTCTCCAAAGTCAGCATCATTAACGTATAGTTCTGGTAAGAACTCCAAGCCAATTATCGAATGGCTAATAGTAACCAATAATGTCGCACGTCGACTTAATGCATCTACAACTCTATTTGAAGCCCCAGATTTATGATTGAGTACATAGTTAAACTGACCAAAAAAGGCTGCCCAACGTATGTGCATTTTATTCTTGAAGTCACGTTGGGTTTTGAAATGTATGAGGGACTGATGGTCCGAAAATAAGATGAACTCTTTTGGCAGCAAGTAGACCAAAGTTTTCAATGCTCGAAAAATAGCGTAAAGTTCCTGCTCATACGTAGACCAATTTTGATGTGATGCACTTAGTTAATCACTAAAATAAGCTACTGGACATCCTTGTTGAGATAAAACAGCCCCAATGCTGATACCACAAGCATCGCATTCAACCTCGAAGACTTTTATCAAAATCGGGCAGTGCCAAAAGAGGAGATGATGTTAATTTTCGCTTAATCTCATTGAA
The DNA here is from genome assembly GCA_013146195.2 of Codonopsis lanceolata. Taxonomy (NCBI): domain Eukaryota; kingdom Viridiplantae; phylum Streptophyta; class Magnoliopsida; order Asterales; family Campanulaceae; genus Codonopsis; species Codonopsis lanceolata. The sequence goes on along the minus strand of CM028381.1, from coordinate 52,123,744 downwards.
GCTATAATCAGCCTCTTTAGACCATATGAATGTTTTCCTTTCTTCAAGCAATCTGTCAATGGAGCCACTATCGTGCTGAAATTTCGAATAAAACGTCGATAAAAAGTTGCTAAGCCATGGAAACTACGTATGTTAGAAACGATGCGGGGTATAGGCCATTCTTGAATGGCTTTAATTTTCTGTTCATCGACATGAAGTCTAGCAGAACTGATGATGTAACCCAAGAAGAGTACTTTAGTAGTCATGAAAATGCATTCTTGAAATTTATGTATAACTCATTAGCTTGCAAGATACCAAACACGAGTCGAAAATGCTCTTCGTATTCCGCATGGCTTCGACTGAAGATCATAATATCATCGAAATAAACAATTACAAACTTACCAAGGAATGGCTTTAATACCTGGTTCATGAGTCGCATAAAGGTACTAGGAGCATTAGAAAGTCGAAACGGCATGACTAGCCACTCATATAAACCCTTTTTTGTCTTAAAATCCGTTTTCCATTCATCTCATGGGCGTATACGAACTTGGTGATATCCAAGCTTGAGGTCAATTTTGGTGTAAACCACAGCTCCATATAGTTGATCCAGTATATCTTCAAGTCGTGGAATAGGGAATCGATACTAAATAGTGATCATGTTAATTGCTCGGCTGTCCACGCACATTTGCCAATCTCCATTTCTTGGGTACTAGTAATGCAGGTACAACACTTGGGCTTAAACTTTCACGAACATGACATTTTGTAAGTAATTCCTTGACCTTGTTTTGGAGAATGCGAGGTTCTTAGGGGTTAAGGCGATAATGGGGAACATTAGGTAACCTTGCGCCAGGGATGAAATCAATTTGGTGTTGCACGTCACGCATAGGAGGTAAAGCAATAGGTTCAGCAGTAAGCCTTGGAAACTCAAGTAGTATTTGTTTCACTATTTCTGGAGTTTCTCCTCCAACTTGGTGCTCTTTTACAACCAACATATAACAACCACCTGCTGCTTTAACATGTGTAAAAAATTCAGAAATTGAGTCAGATACAAGGGCATGCCCTTCCACTTTAGAATTTTTTTGACTTCCTGTTGGAGCTATCACAATTTTCTTTCCCTGCCAAAGAAACATATATGTGTTATCCCGACTTTTATGAGTAGCATCTATGTCGCATTGCCATGGGCGGCCTAGAAGGATATGACATGCATCCATATCAACCACATCACATAACACATCTTCGGTATAATATTTACCCATTAAGATAGGAACCTTTCAGATGCGTGAAACCTGAATCACTGGCCCCTTTTTAATCCAACCAAAGTTTCATGGATTCGGATGAGGAGTGGTAGACAATTGCAAATGCTCAACCAATTTTCAAGCAATTAAACTTTCGCAACTACAAATGTCAATGATGAGGCTGCAAACCGCTTGTCCAACTCGACACTTTGCTTGAAAAATCGTACGTCTTTGATTCACCTCTTCTTGCTTGGAAGAACAAAATGTTCGTTGAACCACAAACACCAAGTCGTCGGTTTCCTCCCCACATACATCATCCACTTCTTGATTTTATGGCTCGAATTCTTCCTCCTCAACAACAAGATGTACTGGTTGCCGGGTTGGACATGTATTCAAACGGTGTCCTGGTTGGTTGCAACAGTAGTACTTGTTGGCCGAATGCCGGGCATAAGGATTGTTAGTAGGTGCTTTTGAGTTTTGCTTATTTTTCTGCCAGATTTCGTCTGAGTTGAGTAGAGGGAGCGACCTGAAATTGAGGTTTTTGAGTCTCAGTGGGTGTCCACTACTGGTTGTCATTGTTGCATCTAAAGTTAGTTGGGCGAGTTGACTGTTGGGAAAGTCGAGTTTCTGCCTGAGTTGCCATTTCGCGAGCGTCAAGTAAATAATGGATTGGAGTAACACCCATTTTTTCTTGAATTTCAAAACGTACCCCCTAATAAAATGGGCAACCTGTTGATCATCATCCTCCTTAATGTTGCACCGAGATTGAAGTCGTAAAAATTCCTCCATATACACAGCTACAGTCCCTGCTCCTTGTCAACAATCTAACAGTTGTCGGTAGAGGTGCTGGGCATAGTCAAGCGGTAAGAATCTTTGCTGCAATAACTCTTTCATTAACGCATAGTACGTGCTTGACGCAGTTTATACCATTCATCTCTTAGATTTTGCCACCTCGCGCTTGCTCCTCCTTTTAGCTTGTAGGCTACAATCGCAACCTTCCGCTTTCGCTAACTTCCATAACTTCGAAAAACCTCTCCACGTCAAAGCTCCCATTGAATGGAGGAATTTCAGCTTTGAGTCGATAGCCATCAAACTCATCATGTTGTCGGCGGGCTTGAATTGGTGCTACTGGGTTTGCAGCAACCTGGGCTTGTTCTCCACCGAGGCGAAGGACAACCATAATTTCTCTTAGGTTCTTTTGCATTGCTGTCATGCTGTTGTGCAAGTCCTAAATACTGGTTTCAAGGGTTTCGATCCTTTGTTCAGTACTTCGAGCAGGATTGTTGGCCATAGGCTCTGATACCAACTAGCGTAGAACAGAAGCATAGAATAAATAAAACTTGTTTGTAAACACACGAACGGGTGAAACTAACGGTTGAGTTTATGTTCATTAATGTACGAACCAACGACGATCAAACAATCGAAAAGGAATTCCCTTGCTAATGCACACCAAACAGAATTATAATAACTGATTTTATTGATTGAAAAAGATTGTCCGAAACAAAACTAAAGGATCCCTTTATATAGGGAAGACCCGTGTCCTACAAACTAAAGAATTCCTAATCCTATTCAACATAGCTTTCTTGGATACTATATTACTCATTATTCTAATCTACTTCCTATTACAATAAGTAAAGTTATGTAATTTTTAAATAAACAAAAATGGAACAATCATAATTAAGGAATTTCTTTATCGTGCATGCATTCAATTTGTTCCACGAATTATTCAGCTAATCGTTCCACGTCACAATTATGCCACATTGCATCTCCATCTTTGTCAAAAATTTGTTGTTAAAATGCAGCTTTTACCGGTTCAGAAAACTTGAGAACTGATGTTTATTTCCGTTGTCATTAGTCATCTTTATATAGCAATAATAGTATTCAGCAATAAGAGCAAACTAATTTCTTTCGACAATTCTACTAGGGATTATAACCTCATTGCTCTTGAATGGCTGCAACATGTTTAGTTGAATGCAGTACGAAGCAAAGGTATTGTGACGTCTGAGATTTCATTTTTCTCGATTTTGATGAAATTTAATTTACCAGAAGAAAAGTGCCAAACTGGTACACAAAACATTTGTTGGAATGATATTTAGCTGAAATTTTATCGTTGCATGCCCATCACCAAAAAAGATGTGAGAATTGTTTTATTTGAACTAGTATGCCTCATCTCTTTTACAATTAAAAATTGTGGTAGTAGCAACAGTTACGGTTATGAAGTAATTGTGATAAGTGTTTTGGTATATCAGAAAGCATAGGTCCATAAATGAAGGGGAATGTCCCATATTTTATATATGAGATTGTGGATGATGTGGCAACTTATGATTGGTTGTCAAATAGGATAAAAGGGTTTTCTCTGACAATGCGGCGGGTTGGTAAAACCATCATGCCGATATTTAATGCCAATGTGATTAGGTAACAGTAGCGAGTTCAAGTTTCTCACACTAAATGTAGCTTTTCCAACTGCAGCGTAGGCCTTCGAAGGCTCAACTGTTGTGCCAAGGAAGAGTGTGAGGGCTTGCAGCTCGGCATCAGGATAAAAGTCACAACCAATTTACCGAATGATGTATTCCTCGACATACCTTGGTCGTCTTGACAGTCAATAGTCAAGGTTGCAGGTGCCATGTTAGCTTAGCTTCCAATGGTGAAGTGGTAAGAGTGAGCCCTAATGCCACGTGGGGGGACTCAGCCCGAGTCCGTTCAAAAAAGAAACATGTCTGATAGAAGCTTTCAAAAGAACTAGAATACAAGAACTTTTAACCATGCAAGTAAGATGCAATAGAATTCTACTTCTAGTTAAGGTAGGCAAAACAAATCTGCATATCAACAATGTTGGAAATTACTATTAAAAAAGAGATACCTTGAGGGCGAAAAGTGAAGTCATTCTTAAAATCAGCACGATGGGTACATCTGTTATACTCCCTCAAAAGTGTCAACTATTTCATTTTAGAATATTTCACTTAAAGAGTCTAATTTCAAAAATGACTTAAATACATTCACATTTTTTTCGTTAAGTTCAATGTATCACTTTTTTTCAATTTAGTGACTATACTTGGTCAATCAAGTCAATAAGGTCACTGGGGATCATTTATGTTAGTCAAATGGATGTAATTGTTAAAAATGACCAAAATGCCCTTACTAATATTAAGGTTTTTTTTTTCAAATGTTAATAGATGAGGGGTCAAACTTAAAGAATAAAACTAAACTTTAAGTTTTCCCATGTTCAGTCACAACAAAAACTGAGAGAGAGAAAGAAAGAGAAAGAGTGCCGACGAGAACAAACAAGGTCAAGGGGAAGAGGAGAGAGTAACATTGATGAGGAGCTCGAAGGGGGAATGAGGAGGGGAGGGTTTTGGGGGAGAGGGAGGAGGAGAAGAGAAACATTGTTCACCAATTTCCTAAATATCCTTACAATTTGCCGGCAGTGGAGGAGCAAATGAAGCGGAGAAGGGAGGAGGAGGATATAGTATTAACGGCGAGCGCGGCAACACCGTTGTGAGTTTTGGCGGTGGCGACAAGAGATAGGTCTAGAGAAAGGTATCGAAAGTATTATCCTAATAATAGTTCGGTACAGCTGTCAAGCGTGATGAAGTCGGAGCTTCTATCTATCCTCATCGTTGTTGTACTTGAATTGGCCGCAAACGCGAGAAGGGAGATAAGAAGACTAAAATTATGCCTTAACACATGCAATTGGTATAGATCTGTAAAATTCCCTTGCTAAGAAGGAATAGCTATTCATGGCAGAGGCTTGAGCCTTACGAATAGGGGTTGTTGACCAAATCAAGCAAAAAGGAGTTGGGTAAGAGACGAAACTTACGAAAAGATTGATCGAGACGAAGCCCTCAAAACTATCCTTGGAAAAAAAGAAAGACCCTATTGCCTTGTTCTGGTATAAATTCGGAAGGAGAGTCACCCACCTCAAGTCATAAAAAAAGGGGCTCATGCAAGGGGAAGCCGAGGATCAAGATATTCATCATAAATGCATGAAGAATTGACCCAATGTCATCAATTTAGTCTGTTTAGGGTCGGTAGTTGTAGATATTGTAATGTTTCTTTTCGCATGGATTGAAGGTCTGTAGTAATTTTTGTAAATTAGGATTTCAATTAATTGTGTACTCCCTAGGGGGAGATCAAAAAAGAATTTTGAACAAAATTCCTTTGGTTCCATTGATAGAAGGTGCAGATGAACAAGCGAAACTGGAGGAAAACTAAGATGTCATGGTTGATGCATCAAATGCTAATGACATAAGACTTTACTCAGGCTGAGATATTTGCGGTGGAGGCTAGTGGTCAACTCAAAATAAGAAGGGGTGGTCTCCTGTAAGACGGTCTTACGGATCCTTATCCGTAAGACGGAGCCCCATTTAATAATTCACAGGTTAATAATTAAATATGTTAATAAAAATCATAAATATGAGTTTGGCAAGATGGACAGAAGAGACGCTTGAGGGTTTCGTCGGCCAGAGGTCGCGGGTTCAATACTCCTTAGCTACATAATTTCGTTTTAATTCTTCTTAAAGAGAATTATAAATTTGTGGGTCATAATAAATTAATAATACGTTATAAAAATTCATAAAAACCAATATGGTGAGATGGTTTACATGAATCTCATAAGTTGTTGGAATTAGCATGCTTGGTCTAATGTTCGAAACCTTTTATGATTGTTTTTAATTTTATTACATGATGTTTTTCGACATTGTTTACATTTACGATCAATCGTAGTGTTCTTTTTAAGGCAGTGTGTCACTTTGAAAACAAAAGTGTGTCACTTTTGGATAATTGTTGTCTTAGGTCTGAATAAGTTTTACTTAGTTACTTTAAATCAGAGTGTCACTTTTGAACATAGAATGTGTCGCTTTTAAGTTTTACGTGTGTCACTTTTGGCAAAAAAAATCACTTTTCATATTTAAATTTTTATTTATAAGTGTCACGTTTAGTATGTCACTTTTATGTATTAATTGTGTCACTTTTAGGCATTAGGTGTGTCACTTTTGATAAAACAACCCATTTTTATAATCATACAATTTGTATCAATAAGAGTGTCACTTTTAGGTTTGGAGTGTGTTACTTTTAGGACTAAAGTGTGTCACTTTTGAGCTAGTGATTGTAATAGCAATAATCAATTGAACACTACTGAAATATATCTTCTCATTCATAGAAATGTATATAATCCCAAGTGTCATTCGTTAAAAACACAAAATCATAACTTTTTCAAGGTAAAGTATATGTTTCCTACTCAAACTTACAAAATTTACTGAAAATGTGTCTGAAATAATCGAGCATTAGGAGTCTTGGAACCAAATTCCTTGGCTTGATGAGAATCAGAAAAATAAGTAGTCTTTTTCTTGCCCTTTTCTATACTTCCCTTAATTTTTTTTCTCTTTCCCTTCGTAGCAGTGAGCGGGAGCGGGATCTAGGCATGTAGAAGATGAACTTGGAACACGAGATGATTCATTTTGTGGTCTGGTAAATTATTTAAGGAAGAGTGTCACTTTTTAGTATTAAATGTGTCACTTTTTAGTATTAAGAGTGTCACTTTTTAGTATTAAATGTGTCACTTTTTAGTATTAAGAGTGTCACTTTTAGTATTAAGAGTGTCACTTTTTAGTATTAAGAGTGTCACTTTTTGTATTAAGAGTGTCACTTTTTAGTATTAATAGTGTTACTTTGTATTTTAATAAAAATTATAATAAATTTTCATTTATAGTGTCACTTTTAACATTAAAATGTGTCACTTTTTGTGTTTTTAATGTGTCACTTTTGGTTTTAAATGTGTCATTTAGCATTTCGTCAAATTCCGTTAGGATCTGTCAAGTATCCCAAGGTAATTGATGCTAACGGATGGCTAACGGAGCTAACAAACATTGAAAGTGGAGGGGCACCGGAGCAAATAGAGGAAATGAACATCAAAAATAAATTTTGTTGTGGTTCGGTAAATTATTTAAGGAAGAGTGTCACTTTTTAGTATTAAATGTGTCATTTTTTAGTATTAATTGTGTTACTTTGTATTTTAATAAAAATTATAATAAATTTTCATTTATAGTGTCACTTTTAACATTAAAATGCGTCACTTTTTGTGTTTTTAATGTGTCACTTTTGGGTTTAAATGTGTCATTTAGCATTTCGTCAAAGTTCGTTAGGATGCATCCAAGTATCCCAAGGCAATTAATGCTAACGGAGCTAACAAACATTGAAAGTGGAGGGGCACCGGAGCAAATAGAGGAAATAAACATCAAAAATAAATTTTGTTGTAAGCAGGGATAGAACCTTCGACCATCACGCGAGATAACCTTCAAGGTTCACCATTCACCAACTCATCCAACCAAATTCTGTAATTTATGTTAACAGGTTTAGTTATTAACCCATGAATTTCTAAATGAGTATTAAAACATAATGTTGAAGGCGGGGGGTTTCGAACCGCAGACCTCCTTGGGCTGAACGTCTAAATTCCGCCTAACACCAACTCAGCTAACTTATTTTTGTGATTACTGTTAACAGATTATGTTATTAAAACCCAAATTTGTAAATGGGGCTCCGTCTTACGGATTTAGGATCCGTAAGACCGTCCTACACAAGTCTTTGCCAAATAAGAAATCCCAATTAATCTGGCTAATTACATGATGAATGATTACTTCTTAAGTTTTCTTTTAAAAGAAAAAAGAGTAAGGGTACTTTCGGTTTTTCATAAAAGTTTTAAATTTTTCATCCAAATATCTAGACGAAATGATAAATGTGTTATATATGTTCAAGTAGAGCGATTGAAGTGTGAAAAAAATAGTAGAGTGAGCATAACAAATAATTTGTCAAAGTAAGGTGACCAACTTGTGATTCAAACCTTTAAAAATTAAGTCATAAAAGTTTCATTATATTACTAATGAGCTACTAAAAATGTCAATTTTTAAAAAAGTTTGATTTTTAAACAGAGACTGTTTAACCGAAACGGAGTGAGTATTAACTACATTGCCCTAGTTTTCAAATTACATATCCTCTAGGAGGTGAATGCATTCTAGAAGAAGGATAGCTACTTCATAAGCATAAAAATATTCAAAATATCAAGGACTAATTAATACTCACTTCATCCCGAAAAAATAGTACCGCTTTTCCTCTTTGGTTTGTCTTAAAAAAATAGTCTCGCTTCTAAAAGAGAAAAGTGCAATTCAAAGAAGATACATGCTAACGCAACAATCTTAAACACTTTGACTTGTCAAATGGAACTATGTTTTCGGGACAGGGTGTATGATTTTTCTAAGAGATGTCCATCAAGCAACTCCTCAAATTAAATCATAGGCTTTTCTCTTAAGGGGTTGTTAAGTCTTGTAATATAAGATGCATAGTCTTGTAATATAAGCTTGCTGCATTCTGGATGTCAATGCTCGTACCTAACACAGAAGCTCAGAATGCTATGGTCAAGGCAAGATTTGACAATCTTTGCAATATTAAACCAACTCCATGGGCGACAACAACAAACGAAAAAAGGAAAAGAAAAATTGAAGCATATTGTTGAAGTGCAAGCCCAATGCATAGTTTATCATCTTAATATCAAGGTAGTGCTCCTGATGGCCGTAATCCTAGGAAGTAATCCATGCACTAGACTAGTATCAGGAGGGAACCCATACTACAATCTCACGAAGGACCCATCTCTTCTTCACGTAGCAGCAGCTCTCATTTACACGAGATGTCCCCACAGACAAAGCGCACTTCTTATCAGACCATTGACCTGTCATCCTAGACATTTTCAGGCAAAGACCTGTTCCTATAACCAAAGTAAGAGTAGACTGATTATAAGGACTAACTATAACCTTCTCAGGCTTCATTGCCTTCACAGCAGGAACTGACTCATTGCCATCTTTGACAAAAACACTTCTTAGGCTGAACTCACTAGCATTTAGGCAGTTTGGTCCAACCTTCTTTGCAACAGCAAGCATAGCCATCAATGATAACTAGAAAAGTTCAGAGTTCGTTCTTTAATTATACTACGAACAGATCAGCTGCATTTCTCTTAAAAAGCTGCAGCTTGTTAGTTTGACTATGTTTGGTAGGTTTTTCTTCTTCGGGAATGCAGTAAGAACCCTAGGCACTAGTTGGTCACCTCCGAAATCAATATATTTTCAAGATTTGCTTGCTAATTGACTAGAATTTTAACTTTCAGTGAAGAGGACAATAAACAAATAAACCCTTGGTGATTAGTCATTAAACCATCCTAACGATCAAAAGAACATTGGGTAAGCAATGAAAATTGACAAATTGAATGAATAAATTAAGGGAAAACCACATTTTCTGATAGGGGACAGATGAAAGGATATTTTTCAGCTGACTTACATATTAGGTATGGTGGGTTAAGCTAAGAAGACTTTAAGTTATGTGCCCTGAGTTCAGGAGAAGGCAATCAAAAATTTGAATGTAATATTGAGTCTGGATCTGACTGCAAAACTCTGGGAGAAAAATGGGGACAGCTGGAAATACATTAAGCAACACAAAGGAAACAAACGATTCCTATTGGTATAACAATGGTCTGCAATCACACACATCCAAAAAGAAAGTTGGGGGGAGAGTGAGAAATTATGTGCAGTCTCGATGGAAGTTTCTGCTAGACTGATACAAGAACTGTACAACATGCAAGTGTTGAGGAATTTGACTCGACTAGTTAAGGCTTGTATGTCAACTTAGACAAATCAGCATGTGCAAGTGGTTAAGGATACCCTTATGAGAAAAAGACAGCCTTAGGAAGATAGAAGGTTTTCTTTAATTAGCTCTAAGCTCATACCCGCTATAAAAATTACACTACCACTGTTTTCCAATTCCGTTTGCAAAAAAGAAGATGAAGATACATATTACTGAAGAAGGTGTGCTTCTTCGTATGGTAAAAGAAAATGAGACCTAAGACTATATGAGGTAATTTTCTTAAACATTTCATCAAGCCAGTTTAACCCCCATCCAGATAAGCTTTATACCCAGAACAGGAGTAGAAGCATATCAAATGAATCCAGTATTATGGAGCAAAATGGTTATAGAGATTATCAACATGATCCTTGTTGCTCCCTAAACCCTGGAGTCCTTAAACAAGCAAGATTTCGAGAAGAGATATGGTGCCAACTTCTGGAAACTGAAGAAGATATCCATGAGGAAGTCTGTACAAGGCAAGTCTCAGACTCTAGAATATAGTTGGGTTGGCTTTTACCCTGTTCTTACTTAACTGAGAAAACCAAATCCAATTAGCAACCCTCCCTAATTCCCTACCCTGTGCGGAAATGTTTTCCCCTCATTTTAACCCATCAAATGCTAGTTCAAGGGAGTAGAACATAAATGAGCATAATTCAGTATTTTGGGTAGGAAGAAATAAACGAACAACTAAACAAGAAAAAGTTTGCCTATGAATTTTCAGTATGATATATGATCAAAGGCATGACTGATATGAGCCCTTCCAGTTTCACAAGCAATGAATTACTAAACCAAAGTGCAAATCCATTGCTTAGTTTGTCCTCTTAAAATCAATAAATCAATAACAAATGCTCGAGGATCAAGCAAACACATCAACAAACTAAAGTAAAAGCCTATTTCATGACGGCATAGCAAGGAATAGTATGCAACAGAATCTTGACAACCATTAAGAAGAAGCAAAAGTAAGCTTTCCCCAATTCCATATAGACTCAAAAGAATTCATTACATAAAGCAAGAGAAAACCATATTAACACCAAAGAAGATAAAGTAAAAGCCTATCTTTATTGGAGGAAGCAAAAGAATGCTTGCCTCATTCAAAGCTTGATGCTTAATTTTTAAACAAAATTTCCATTTAATCTTCATCTTCAAAATTTTCAGCAAAACTCAGTGCTTGACAAACTGATTCTTCCACCTCTTCATCATTGCCAAAGAATGACTTCCTTCCAATAAGCTCCACCACTCTTTTAGCTGGCCCAGAGTCCCGAGGGGTCTCATTCACACGCCGTACAGCCCTAATCCTAGGAAGCATATCAAGGACCACAGTAGTTCCCGGTGGGGACTCTTCACCAAGCTCCAATGTCTTAGGTATCACAAGCTCACTAGGGATCTCCCATCTCTTCTTCACCCTACAGCTTTCAGTTCCACGTGATTTCCCCACAGACGAAGCACGCTTTTTATCACACCTTTTACCCTCATCCTTATCACTTTCAGGCCAAGACCTCTTCATGATTGCTGAATTTGTAGTAGACTGATTATACCGACTAGCTATAACCCTCCCGGGCTTCATTACCTTCTTAGCAGGAACTGACTTCTCCCCATCTTTAACAAACAACTTCTTTGGCTGAATTGCTGACAAAACCCCGTCTTCTTTCTTCAAACCCTTCTTTGACCCCACAGTTGTAACAGCCTGTCTTGTACTTTGTGATTTACCAAAGGATTTTCTTGATTTAGGACTGAGACTAAACCTCGAACTTACCCTTCTTCCTCCTTTACTCAAATCTTCTTCCTCAATATCTTGTAATTTCCAAAAGCAAGATTTTCTTCTGCTCTGTATAGATGGAGTAATCTCCTGCTTACCCGGTTGCCTCGATTTCCCAACTGCCATGATCTCATTCGGTCCCATGCTAAAACCCCTTCTAGAATTCAATCTTTCTTTGACCTTAGGCACTCCTTCGCTGTTCTTACCACTCTGTTTCTGCTCCATGAACTTCGCAGCCACCACCCTCCCATTCTTTTCAAGATTCTTTGCATTTAGCTCCGCCTTTTCATGTTATACTTTTATATGCGCATGAGTTCCAAACATAATAAACATTTCATAGAAACTCATGATACTTTAATGCACCCAAAAACCTTAGAACACATAAATTCTCACGATTTAATGTACAAGAACATGTAATGGAAACTAACCTGGATCCATGATGTTGACTTTAATTTTCGGCAGTTATGGAAGCGGTATTTTCGACCTTGCCTTGTACTTTAATTTCCCCTTGATGGTGAGGAGAATTTTCCTTTAATATCCCATTTATTTTCGGAGGTTATTTTCTTCGTAACTCGTAACTACGATTTTCATTGCTCTCCGATCTTATTTGATTTTCCTTCCTCCGTCCGTGGCTATGCGGCTGCTCCTTCTCTTTTATAAGGAAAAGATTTGCCTGGATTCTTCAAATCTCTTAGTGATTAAGTAAACTTAATCACTAAGAGTCTTCACAGCCGCCCACATGCCAAATTTAGGAGATGACGTGATGATGATCATTGACTTTGGTCAATGATCATTATCTCCAATGGGAAAAATATATACACACATGTATCCATTATTGTGTATATATTACGCATAATTTTAAAGGCACAGGAAGAGGGAGTACCACTTTAAAACTCCCAAGCTTTAACATAATTTTATTCTCACTTAACCATCAAAGTGGGACACCTTACATGTTAAAACTTTACTTTTCATTAATTCATATGGGTCACATTACGGGATAAATCTAACATTCTCCCACTTGGCCCATATGACGATTTAAGGATTTAACAACTTTAAGTGTATACAACGTTAAATCCACTTTAATGTCAATTTGACTTTCTTTTAATTAAGTCAAACTAATCGGATCATGGCGGTTACACATCATTTAAAAATTGATATGTTCCCTTCCAAGTATCACAAATTAATTCAACTCATCTGTAACTTTAATGAGGTAAAACCATAAGCCTCAACTTTACTGTCTTCAAGGAAGACTAAATCCTTTCTTACATTAGAACGCATAAATGTAAATAAGCAGAAACATAAAACATATACATGAGCTCGAGTGTCATAATCTAAAGAGCAAAACAAGCCGTTATGTATATATATACACATACATGCCCATTATGTTAACAAGGACTTTTCCATGATACCCATCCTATCGACATGACCATGAAATGTCTTAGGTGGTAATCCTTTAGTTAACGGATCCGCTATCATTAAGTTGGTGCTAATATGCTCTATAGACACTCTTTGTTTCTCGCACTTCTTCTTTAACAACCAAGTACTTTAATTCCATATGTTTAGCACCTTTAGAGTACTTGTCGTTCTTAGAGAAGAAAACATTTGCGAGAGTTATCACAATAAATTCTCGGCGGCTTAGCTATGTCCCGACAATGCCCCGAGATAAAATCAAGCCAAGCCACAATCCATGACAAATTCAGGCCTCAAAGCATGCCACAAATTCAGGCGTGGCCACTCCTCCTCCATGAGACGCTTCCTTCGGCTAAAAGAACAAATAGCCAAATGTTGACTTTTTGGTGTCAACACATCCCAGGCATAATCGGAATCTGAATAACCGACTACATTGAGGTGATCGGACCTCACATAAGTGAGCATGTGATCTTTGGTGCCTTGTAAATACCGAAGAACTTTCTTTGCGCCTTCCAGTGGTCTATTAAAGGGATTACTTTGATACCGACCAAAGGCATTCCAACAAAGAAAGCCGATATCGGTCGAGTACAAGTGCGTGCATACATTAAACTCCCAACCAGAAGCATATGGAATAAAGTTCATTTCCTTCCGTTCCAAATCATTTCTTGGACATTGCATTAGGCTGAACTTGTCCCCTTTACGTATTGGAACTATCGGTGAACAATTCTCCATTTTGAATCTCTAAAACTTTATCAATATAGGCCTTTTGAGACAATCCTAACAATCCATGTGACTGTCACTTTAATATTTCTATTCCTATCACATAGGATGCCTCACCCAAATCTTTCATTTCAAAGTTTTTAGAGAGAAATTCCTTTACGTCATGTAACATTCCGATATCATTTGCGTTAGCAATATGTCATCAACATACAAAACCAATAGTATGAACTTGCTCCCACTAACCTTCATGTAGATACACCGATCAACGGTGTTCTCCGTGAAGCCATAAGATGTAATGGTATTATTGAACTTGAGATACCATTGACGGAGGCCTGTTTTCACCATATATTGATTTCTTTAATTTACACACTAAACTTTCTTTTCTGTGGTCACAAACCCTTCTCGGTTGGTCCATATAAACTTCCTCTTCCAACTCACCATTTAGAAAAGCTGGTTTTAACATCCAATTGGTAAAGCTCTAAATCATAATGAGCAACCAAAGCCAAAACAATTCTTAAAGAGTCCTTCTTAGATACCGGAGAGAAAGGTCTCTTTATAGTCAATGCCATCTTTTTGTATAACCCTTAGCTACAAGTCTGGCCTTATACCTTTCGATGTTACCTTTCGAAGTCATGTTTGGTCTTAAAGACCCATTTACAACCGACTCTTTTAGAACCTTCAGTAACTCTACTAAGTCCCAAACCTCATTGTCATACATCGACTTAATTTCTTCTTTCATGGCATTGAACCACTTTTTAATTGTTACTATTCACCGCTTGACTAAATGAGGCGGATCTTTATTAATGCTCAAGTCACATTCATGCTCAAGATTGTACACCACATAGTCATCGAATAGGCGATCTTTTACGCCTTACAGATCGCCTTAAAGCTACTTCTGTTGTGGATCATTAATATCTTGCTCGTGCTGTGGCCCGGTTCATCTATAATATTCTCATTTTGTGGGTTTTGAACATTAACTTTGTTGTTACGGTATGTTGTTTGACCGTGACACAACAATTGGAACAACAACTTCGATAGGAATATCGGGTAATGACATTTCTACCCAATTTCACGAATGTCAATTTCACGTGGTTTCCCACTCCCAGATTGAGCCATTTTCTATGAACCGAGCATTTCGACTCAACACCTCGTACTATGGTTAGGACAATAGAACTCCCATAGACTTTTCGGGATAGCCAATAAAATATCCACCGATCGTCTAGCATCAAGTTTCTTTTCATGTGGATTATATACTCTTACTTCCGCCTGGGCAACCCCAAACATGAAGATGCCTTAAAGCTGGTTTCCTACACATCCCATAACTCATAAGGTGTTTTAGGGACGCTTTACTAGGAACCTATTGAGGAGATCTGCTGACGCAATGTCTTTAATGCATGCATCCACGTTGATAGGGGTAAGGAACAATCATTTAACATACTCCCTAACCATATCCATTAATATGCGATTTCGTCTCTCGAACACCATTCTGTGAGGAGTCAGGGGGCATTGTATCGTGCACAAATGCCGACTTTCAAGGAACTTTGCAAATGGACTGACATTGTCCCTTTCGAGAATTTGCCATAATATTCACCACCTCTATCGATCTCACTATTTTCACTTTCTTATCTAACCGCCTTTCCACTTCATTTATGAACACCTCGAGGATGTTCCTTTGAATGAGACTTTCATCTGATAGATAAACATAACCATAACGTGAGTAGTCATCAATAAAGGTAATGAAATCTGCTTCACCGCTCCAACTTGGAGCGTCAAAAGGACCACAAATATCGGTGTGTATCGCTCTAAGAGCCGAGTGCTTCTTGTGGCTGATTTTTTATCGTGGTTTTAGTCGCTCCTTTATCTGATAAGCACACATACGTTCCAGCCACCAAAATCCAATTGAGGAAGAATTTCACTTTTCATCAACCTCAATAACCTTTCTTTGGAAATATGACCCAATCTTTGATGCCACAAGTAAGGTGAACTTTCATTTGGTGTACTACGCTTAGTGCCCACATTACTTTCAACATGAAACAAAGATTCAAAGAAAATCGTTATTGAGATTTATACGATAAAGTGAGTCATACAACTTTTCGACCCATAAAATGCTTATTTTGTACAACAAAAACCGCTTACAAATCTCAAAACGATAACCCATTATATCCAGTTTATAAACAAGATTTGGGCACATTCGGTACATAGAGAGATCTTTCAGTGTTTAAATGACACCTAGGTGTCAAAAACCAAACTTATAAGTCCCTATGCCTCTATTCTTGCCTTCATCCTCGTTTCCCATAAACAAGATCGCTCATTTCCGCTTATGGGTCGGATCGATCAATCCCTCGCATAACATGAGACACATGAGTAGTTGCACCTTAATCTAACCACTGTGCATTAATAGGAACTCTATAAGATTCATTCGAACACACGTAAACATAATATGTACCTTTCTTTTCGAACCATTCCTTTCGCTTAGACAATCGGCTTTGTCCTTCTTTGTTACGTAAGAAACACCTAACTTTTTTTCTTGATTTGGCCCTCGAAACCTTTATTGGGCCTTATCACTTTTCTTGCCTTTGTCCCGCTTACACTGTTTAAACTTGTCGTCTAGCACTATCATAACCGTGAGGTGGATGGAGTGATCTTTTATTTTCTTTAATCTCCCTTCCTCCCGCACTAACATGGCCTTTAATTCTTTAAAGTTCCATTTATCTTTCATGGTGTTGTAATTCACCGAACCGCCAAATTCAAATAGAAGGGAATTCATTATGAACTGCATAAGAAAGCTATCACTCACATCCATTCCCATGGTTTTAACTTTCTGCTAGGTTGACATTTATACATGATCATGAATTGACTTTGACCAATCAAATTTCTTTGTAGTCAATTCACCCATTAGATTGCTTACAATGGATTTATCGCCAAGATCCGACTGGAATATTCTTTAACCTTCACATGAACTCTAGCATTTTCGCCTGCATCGATGGCTTAATATTTCACCAAGTCATTTTCATAAGGTTCAAACTCACTGTTAGACCGCCTCCCAAATCCCATAGATGGATTTGTCATCTTCTCAGCTAGTCTCAGAATGGTCGCAGTTTTTATCCGATAGCCATGTCCAATCCATATGTCCAAAAACTGGATTTGTTCGCACTAGCCTCAGATAGTTTAGCCCATTGAACTTAACCTGAATTCCACGATGCGAAAAGACTTAATGAGGTGCAAAACATTAACATATGCTCAACCATTAACGCTGAGTTGACTTTAATAAATCAGAACCGTCATAAACTTTAAGCATGTATTTAAGTTCACCTGGGTAAGCCTTAAACACATAAACAATTTAATCGATGCCATATGATAGAAACTTTAATGGATAATCATACAATAATAATCAATAGTTGTCTATCTTTGGATATACACCATATTTAACCAAGGTACAATGATTAGTCCCGATGATATAGACTAGTTGCAATGGTCCATCTTTGGGCGACCTTCTAGCAATTAGTCTATAAATCAATTGTTCAATCAACTTTTCTTGTCATTTTATAGGCATCTCTCAGACTCATGAACAATTGATATAATTAATTTAATGTATTAAACATTCCATTCACCAGCCACTTTGGTGACTAACAAGCTATTAATGTCTTAACAATAAATTATATTTCATATTTCAAGCTTTTAACGTAACAATAAATTTTTAATTTATAATATATAATTTGTTCTCAGAATTTTCAAAGCTTGAAATTAACATAACCTGTTAAACACACCTAATATTATGAACTTTCATCGCATTAAAAATATAATTTTGTTCGAACAAAGACAAGTGCAACAAAATATTATATGTACAATTACAGCACAAACTTTACAGGTCAAAATATAATACACTTAATCTGAGAAATTATGAGTCGCAACCTTGCTCCGATACCACATGTTATACTTTATATGCGCATGAGTTCCAAACATAATAAACATTTCATAGAAACCTCATGATACTTTAATG
>CM028381.1:52081037-52105883 GCA_013146195.2 Codonopsis lanceolata | reverse complement strand
ATAATGAATTAAATAATTAAGAAGTAGAAGTAAGTTCCAAATAAGGAACAAGAAAAAGAGATTCAAAATAATGAAAATGTAATAGAAGTTGAAAAAGAGTTGGATCAAGAAGAAGAGGAACCTTATGTGGCTCCTCCACCTTATGTTCCTCCAATTCCGTTTCCAAGAAGACTTATGAAAAAGCGAATGGACAAACAATTTCGGGAAATTTATAATATGTTATCCAAAGTGAATGTTAATCTTCCTTTGCTTAATGTTATTAAAAATATTCCAGCTTATGCAAAGTTTTCAAAGATCTTCACTCTAAGAAACACAAGTTTGAAAACAATGAAAAGATTGTTGTTTAAAAATGTAAGTTGTTTTACAACGAATTACCACCTAAGTTGAAAGACCGGTAGCTTTAATATCAAGTTTCCTTGGGAAGCTCTAAGATGAAAGCAATGCTTGATTTAGGAGCAAGTATTAATTTGATGCCTTTTGCGGTCTATAAACGATTAGGGTTAGGAGAACTAAAACATTAATATGCAATTGCAATTAGTGATCGTTCGGTTAAATATCCTTTGGGTATAGTGGAAGATATCTAGTTGGGTTGATAAACTAATCATTCAGTTGACTTTGTGGTTCTAGAGATGGAAAGGAAGATATGCACCAATAATGAAGTTCCAATTTTGTTGGGTAGACCATTTATGGCCCTTACCAATCTGATGATTAATGTGAAAATGGTAAACTCACAATGTCGGTCCTAGGTGCTGACCCGAAATTCTGTGTTTGATGCTATGAATAGACCTAGTGACATAAGTAATGCGTTTTTCAATAGATGAGATTGAAAAATTATCAACTGAAACCTTTGAAGAAGAGGAAGAATATGAGAGATAGATTCATAAGTTTATGATGTCTATCCCTCCCATAAAATTGACATTGAAGAGATTGAAGAGAAATAGAAGAAGAGGAAAGATTAGAGAAAGGTTAGAGGTTAGTAAAAAGAAAGATAAAGAAAGAAATAAGGAAAAGGCGAGAAAATAATTTCGATATAAGCTTTGAAAAAAGTAAAATAAGAAAGTTATGAAATTAAAGATGATGAAGTAGAGATTGAAATCTCTCTTTGAAGAAATTGAGATAGAAAATATTGAGGAAGAAGAAAATAAAGAAGAAAATAAAGAAGAGAATAAAGGAGGCTAAAATAAAAAGAAACTATTAAAGTAGAAAATTCGAATTTATGCCATCCATTAATTCTCCCAAAAGTTGAAAAATTAAAAGCCATTACCACATTTAAAATATACATTTTAGGGAAGGGTAACACTTTACTGTTATTATAGCGGCGAAGCTTAACGGAAGAGCAAGAAGCTAGTTTGTTAAAAGTTTTATGGACACATAGAGAAGCTTTAGGATGGTCTTTAGCCGATTTAAAAGGAATTAGTCCCTGTGTGCATGCATAAAATACATCTAGAAAGAAGGTAGTAAATCTTCAGAGAAAGGCAAAGACTTAACCCACATGGAAGGCTGTTAGGAAAAGAAGTTCTTAAGCTCTTAGATGCGGGTATAATTTACCATATATCAGAATAGTAAATGGGTTAGTCGTGTCCAAGTAGTTCCTAAAAAGTCGAGGAATTACTGTTAAAAATGAAAAAGATGAATTAGTCCTACACCATAGCGGTTATAGAATGTGTATTGATTTGCGTAAACTAAATGCGGCAACTAGGAAAGATCACTTTCCTTTGCCATTTATTGACAAATCCTTGAAAAGTAGGTCATGAATATTATTGCTTTCTTGATGGTTTTTTAAGTATAATCGGATCCTGTTGCACGAAGACCAAGAGAAAACAACTTTTATGTCCCTTTGGTACTTTGGCTTTTAGGAGAATGCCTTTTTGGTTGTGTAATGCACCGAGCTACTTTTTGAATGCATGATTTCTATATTTTGATTTAGTTGAAAGATGTGTAGAAGTTTTCATGGGCGATTTTTCGGTTTTTGAAATTCTTTTGATCCTTGTTTAGAAAACCTTACATCGATCCACGAAAGATCTTTGTGAAACTAATTTAACTTTAAGTTGGGAGAAAAGTCACTTCATGGTAAAACATGGAATTGTCTTAGGGCATGTTGTTTCAAATAAAGGCATTGAAGTTGATAAAGCTAAAATTGAAGTTATTTCACAACTACCCCTCCCCTTCGGTTAAAGGAGTTAGAAGTTTTCTTGGCCATCTTTGGTTTATCGAAGATTTATAAAAGATTTTTCCAAAATCTGTAAACCTCTATGTAATTTGTTAGCAAAGATCACAATTTATTTTTGATAAAGAATGTTTAGAAGCTTTTAATTTATTAAAAGAGAAATTAACTACTTGCCCACTATCTTATCCGGCACGATTGGTCACTTCCTTTTGAAATCATGTGTGATGCATCAGATTTTGCAATTGGAGCCGTGTTAGGACAAAGGGTAGATAGAAAGCCTCATGTGATCCATATGCTAGTAGAACTCTAAATGATGCTCAATTGAATTATACAACTTCTTGAAAAGGAATTTTTAATAGTATATGCTTTAGAAAAATTTAGATCATATACGCTAGGATCAAGGTGATAATTTTTCAGATCATTACGCATTGAAATATACATTGTTAAGTAAGAAAGATGCTAAACCAAGATTAATTAGATGGATGTTATTGTTACAAGAATTTGACATTACTATCAAAGATAAAGGAGGAAATGAAATGCTTGGAGACCATTTGTCGGTTAGAATTTTCACCCTTGCTTGAGCGTCAATTTCTTGATGATCGTCCGTAAATGATAATTTTCGATGAACAACTCTTGGCCATTAAAGATTCGACCCTTGGTATCTTTGATTTTGTCAACTACTATGTGTCGATATCATTAATCTGGATTTCGATCATTATGAAAAGAAGAAATTTTTGGCGGAAACTAAAAATTACTTTTGGGAAGCACCTCATTTATACAAAATTTGCTCTGATTCTTTAATAAGAAGATGTATTCGAGAAAAAGACCAACAAGGTATTATGGAATTACGCCATGGATATTCTTGTGGAGGTCATTTAGTGGAAACAAAACTACTAGGAAAATTTTATGTCAGTGCGTGATGGCTTTTTAGAGATTGTGCTGTTTTATAGAACATGTGACAAGTGTCAAAGCAGGTGGAATAGGAAAAGAAATGAGATGCCCTTGCATATTAATTTAGTGGTTGAAATTTTTGATGTTTGGGGTATTGATTTTATGGGTCCATTTTCGATGTCAAATAATTGTTAAAGTATATTCTAGTAGCAGGTTGATTACGTTTCTAAATGGATTGAGCATTAGCAACCAAGACTAATGATGGAAAAACAGTAGTTAAGTTTGTAGAGGATTTGTTTGTTAGATATGGGTACTAAGGCCATAATAAGTGACCAAGGAACTCATTTTACCAATAAGTTGTTGAATAATGTCCTTAGAAAGCATGGTGTAACTCATAAGTTAGCTACATCATCACAAACATCCGGACAAGTAGAAGTTAACAATAGGCAAATAAAAGCGGTATTAGAAAAGGCATTGAGCCTAATCGTAAAGATTGGGAATCTAAACTTAAGGATGCTTTATGGGCATGCGAGCGCTTTTAAAACCCCGTAGGAATGAGTCCATATAGAATGGTATATGGCAAAGCTTGCCATTTACAGTTGAAATTGAACATAAAGCCTATTGGAAGAACGTTAAAAATTAATTTAGATTTAACATTGGCGGGAGAAGAAGAAGATTGTTTCGATTAAATGAGTTAGAAGAGCATAGGTTGAATTCGTATGAGAATCTATTTGAAGACATATAAAGAAAAAGACCAAGAAATATCATGACATGGGGTTAGCCAACAAGATTTCATCGAGGTATGAAAGTGTTACTTTTTAATTCTAGATTAAGGTTGTTCCCAGGAAAGTTAAAATCTAAATGGTGCGGTCACTTTAGAATAATGCAATTTATCCTCATGGGTGTTGATATTCAAACCTAAAAATAATGAAGTTTTTAAAGTGAATGGACACTCAGAAGCCATATTTAGAGGCGGATGTCGGTTGAGCGAACAATTGAGTTAATTCGTTTGGTGACAATGAACCACACCGAGATTAGGCTTGCGGTTTGGTCGAGCCAAAGGCGTTAAACAAAGGCGCTAAGTGGGAGGCAACCCACTTATTTTGAATGTTATTTACTTTTATAGTTAGTTTAAATACGTTTTTCTCCGTTAAATTTAATTTTTGGACATTTAATTCTTTTAATTAAATATGCCAAAATTCAAGTTTGGGGAGAAAAACATCTTAGTGTTGTATTTATATGTTACTAATAATTTTAGTTTAGAGTTTTTGTTAAGTTTTGCATACATGAGAAAGATTGAAGACATAACGGAAGTTAACGGAAGGGCTAAAATGCACACAGACTGAAAAGGCGAAAAGAAAACAAGAAGGACAAGTTACGGACACCTTGCGGACGCAAGGTGTGAAGAACACTGCGACCATGAGGTCCCGATAAATGCGGGAGCTTCGTGCGTCGTCTTAATCGAGACATGGGGAATGAGCGAGAATCGGCGGTTGGGCTACCGCTGGGCCTTGAGTGTGGAAGGCTGCTGCGACATAAAGTCCCCCTATATAAGAATCTGCCGGGTTTTTCCTCAGAAATCATCCCAGAAATCTTCTCCTTCTTCAGCAAGACAGCAGCAACCGCCCTGTCCTTCTCAAATTCTGGCAGATCGGTCAAAAATCTCGGCATACACTCCAGATACTCTCTCTCCTTCACTTCTCTCTTCATCCTCATCTCCCTCACATCCACCATTGCACCCCATCAAGGTTGAAGTTTTTGAAGCTAAGGGAAGAACCTTCATTGCTTGAGCGTCGAGCTCACACTCAGGTTGCACTCTCTCCATTTGAGGGGCAAACAAGTAACACTATCACCCTCTTTAATTTTACACTAAAATATTTGCATGCTAGGGTGCTAGACATTTTTTACGTAGATAAAAATTTTTGCATGCTTAGAATAAATTTTAATTTTTAAACTTAAATTTTTAAAACTTTAGTTTTTAAATTTTTATAAATTCAAACAAAATGTTCATGGCGTAGAAATCACGGTGCTTCGCCTCAGGCCCGCTCGAGAGGAGGAGGAACAAAATTTTGACCACACCCGATTAGTGTCCTACGAGGCATCGAGCGGTACACGGCCAAGCTCTCCAAGTCCTTGGTGCAGAAAAGAAAGGGATTCAAGGTGAAGAATTTGGTCTCCGTCCCAATCGATAGCTCGTAGGGTGGGGCTGATAGATTCCAGCGAGGGAGGGTTGTAGTGCCCATTGTCAGGGAATTCTATGCTAATGGAAACGTTGGCATAGATGGCGGTGTGCACTAGACACCGTTAATGTGAGGGACATAGTAGTAAATTTTTTAGTCCCCAAGCATTAACACCTATTTCGGCACTCCAACTTTGTGGTTGGTGCCGTGACTAGCACACACCTCGACCCATGTATCACTGTCGAGATGGTCAATGCGACCATCGCTCCACTGGTGTGGTGTGGTCCTATAACCGTAACCCATCTTTTGGACCACGCACCATGGGAGAATCCTTCCTCCGAAGACATGGCAGCCAATAGTGTATAAATTTGTTTATGGACGTCTCATGCCCTCAGCCAACACACGGTCCAACACACGGAATTGGATTGGAGAGAGGCTTGTCTTGACCTACTACCATTATGGCCAGGTGGAGTGCATTGATGTCGACCGTTTGATCAACGGCCAAATCAAGGCCCTTATTAGAGTAGGGCGAATCGCGGGGTTCGCGTTCCGCGTTTGATTAGAGAGAAGTTGTTGTGTAGAGGCGGGCGTGAGAATGCCCAAACACGCGAGAGGAGAAATTTGGTGGTCAGGCCATTACGAGGGCCATTTTGTTTGAACATCACCGGCCAGAGTGAGGGTTCCTCAAGAGGAGGAGGAGGGGGACCAGCTCGTGGGAGATCTCAACGGAGGTTGGAGGAAGGCTGTCCTCCAAGCGGATATGGTGAGTCGGCGGTTAGCACAAATGCGTGCCGACCAAACCGAATTTTTCGGTTGGGTTAACACTTGTGAACAAAATGTCTCCAGATTATTATGAATTGCCACAGGGCACGATCCCGAGTTTCGTCCTCATTCGTTATTTTCGCCCCGAGCTCACCATGAGTCGAGGCCCAGTTAAGATCCTCGTTCGTTAGGTGGACTGCTATCTCCTTTTGATATTTGTCTACCCCATCAATCCGCTCATATGTTCCTCTATTTTGAGGACAAAATAGAAATTAAGTTTGGGGGTTTTAAACTTTAAGTCTTAGCAGGTCCTAGCCTAACGAGGAATGAGATGGGCTATGTTTCTAGAGTGAAGAAAATTTCTTTATGCGATGACCATCTAAATCTTCACCCTATTTTCTGTTTTTAATTTTTCTTATTTTCGGAGGTCTTTGCCTTGACAGAATACACTCACTTTGGATACTCGTGGGTTCCTCTTGTGTGGGACCCATCATCAATGTGTCATCGTCATCATCTCCAAATTTCTTTAAAAAATATATTTCTTAAAATTTTATTTTTTTTATAAAATTCAAAATATTCATCCTCAAGTTTAGGTGTGGTAATGCTAGTCGTAGTCGATGAGGAGTTAATGCAATGAACCGCATAGTTAGTCCGTAGATCCCTCTGGAATTTACTTAATTTTGCGAAACTTTTACTTTTCTCCAAATTCTTCATGCACCCACACCAGTCATAATTATGGATTGATTAGAATAGTTTTATAAAGTTTATAACACCTACTTCATTACAACAAGATATGCACAAGAATATGATGCATAGCCATTCGAACATAATTGTTGCATTAAATTGTAACTTAGGGTCAATTGCATGATAGTTAGATCCCTTGGATTTTTCTCATTTATATATCTCAAGCACACTTTCGAACCGTGTCTGCATGTTAGTCTCAATTGTCCCTACCATCTGTCTTAGCGAATGTTTATGTGAAATCCAATGATGCTAAACATTCAACCCTCAATTCCCATAGTTGATATGATATTTTGTGTTGTCTTACTTGCTTTAAAAACTACATGAGCATTTGGCATTAAGAAATGACTTAGGCCATCTTTGGATCGTTAGAGCCTAAATATTCCCTGACCTATACTAAAAATATCCCTAGTGTCCCTGTTGAGCCTAATGAAAAAGAATGGAGTGTGCTAAGCACACTATTTAAACCCCCATTCGCCATCGTTTCTATTACCCACATTAACTTAACCCTAAAAGCCTATACACTTTTAGCCTACCCTTTGAGAGAGTAGGATGTGGGTAGGGAAAGTGATTTTTGAGGACCAATTCTTTTCAGTTAGGCTATTTTTCGGAAGACTTCTTCTTTCCGTCGTCGAAAAAAAAAATCATGTATCGACGAAAAATGAAACGGAAGAAGAAGAGTGTAACAAAGATTCAAATGGAAGCATAGCTTTCAAGAGAAAAATATGTTAGAAAAATCATGCTGATAAGAATGATGTGATATTTTTAGAAATATATATATTGCCCAAAACAAGTTTTGGGGGGGGGGGGGGGAAAGAAGAAAAGTGAAAAGTAACAAAAAGTACCCCTCCACTTGTGGTCTTTGCAGGTCCTAGCCTAAATAGGGAAAACTTCATTTTGCTTGGAAGTATGAGGGATAAAGGGTAATCTTACTCTCTCACTTTGAATTCATAATCCTTTCCATCATATCCCCCATCACATTGGCCTTACATTACAAGCTATATAAAGACCTAATGATCTTCTTGCCAATGCTTATGTTGTTTTAATTGTCAAATGAGTAATATGGAATTGATCACACACTTCATGTTCATTATTATTCACCCTAAAGCTCACTATGTTAGCATAATCTTAGCTATTACAAGTCATTGGGATAGGAGAGCATTGTATGTCATACATAGAAGTGCATGAGATGGATGTATAAGTCTTTTAAATCATTGGGACCTTTACGTGAATGGCCGGCCAGGGTTTGGATGGTAGATCTCATAATTCTTAATGCACGATTTTCTATTAAACTTTGATTTTCATATGAATGTGGTGTTTAGCTTAATAAAACTATTTTAGTTAAGATATTCTTTAAGACTGGTGATCACACACACACGGAGAAATTAGAAGTAGTAGCAGTTTTAAGAAAAGATCAGTTGGTTTTATATGACTAAGCTTGCATATATGTGGTGAGCATCGAACTGAGATTACTTGCATACCATACACATATAACTTGAGATGAAGCCAAAAAGATTTTATGTTTTATTTATAGTTTGATTTTAACCTGCTTTTGTATTTATCTGTATAGCCGAGTCACTCGAAAGAGTCTCCTTGAGTTTGTGGGTTTATAGAGGAGTGTTAATAGTGTCACCCTCCAAAAAGATTTTAATTTTTGTTATTTATATGCTTTTGTATTTATAAGTTTATTGTTTACTCGTGGACGAGCAAAGTTTAAGTTTGGGGGTATTTGATCGATGTATTTTATACGTCGATTTTATATACTTCTATGACTTAAATTATGCTATTTCACGAGGCTTTTGGCTACTAATATATGTTTTCGGTGAGTTTTGTAAGTTTCAGGGTTATTTGTGAAAATACGCAAAACTCCAGGGTTTTAAGTGCAAATTTCAAGAAGAGCCAAATGAAGAAAGAACGGAAACTGTCAACACTGGACACCTTGCGGACGCAAGGTGCCTCAAACCTTGCGACCGCAAGGTAGGCAGTACGGGTCACAAAGTCAGAAACCAAGAATTCCAAAGGCCGGACAAACTGGAGACCTTGCAGACGCAAGGTACCCAACACCTTGCGACCGCAAGGTAGTCAGAATGCTTGATTTTCGGATTTTCATATGGCCATTAGATTGGATTACAACTCCCGAGTATATATAGAAGTCGGATGCCGAGCCAAGATAGAGAGAGGACGGCTGAAAGCTCTCTTTGGTAGATTTTAGGTAGTTTTTAGATTGTATAACATAGTTAGATTTTGTAATTTCAAGTATTGAAGATCAAATCATGTATCTGATTATCTCCATGTGTTGTTCATTGTCTATGATGAACTAAATCATCCATAATCTAGGAGGTGGGAGGTAACTTGTATCAAATTTATGCTTTAATTCTTATATATATTCATTCAATGCTTGTTGATTGTGTTGTTTATCAATCCCTCTATTATTTTGCCTTGAACAAATTAATGTAATTGCAAATAATAAAGGCTTAGAGGTGCGGATAACTGCATGACCAATGTGCATATGTCGTACACTGGCTCACCAACACAATAAATTGGACCTATCGATGCACGAGAGTGATAAGTTAGGACTAGGTTCTTACATGATCTAGGTGACAGATAGATCATAAATCTAGGTGACAGCTAGATTGACAGTTCATGTGCTTAGGATATAGAATGGATGAATTTTTGCGGGGGATGGAGAATTTGAACCAATTGTTCAACATACTATATTTATCTTTAGTGAACGAACCCAAGACATTGAATGATATTATTATGAATTGAACATAAAAGAGATACAAGTGAAACCCAGAATCCTAGATTGCCACCCACCATAAGATCTTCATATCTGTTATTACTATCTAATTAGTTAAACATCTATAAACAGTAGTTTAGAGTAGAATTAAATATAAAAATCTCCTTTAGATTAATAATTTGCTATCAATAAATTGCACTGTTCGTGATCACTTGTCTCTGTGGGTTCGACCCTTGCTTCCAATACTATTCTATAATAGTCTTGTCCACTTGTAAGGAAAAAGATTAATTAAAACATCGATCACTCACCAAAAACACTTCATAGAACAACTGAGCCGATGTAAGGAGCGAATGAGATCCACTGCCCTTAACCCACTCGGCCTCGACAACAAAAACACTTCGCAGAGCAACTGAGCTGAGGAAAGAGACGAATGACATTAACTGCCCTCAGACCACTCAGCCTCGGCAATAGAGTCAATGATCATCGGGACTGACAGGAAGCTTCCCAAGGCCTAATGAAACCGGCACACGCAACCACCAACTCTCTAACAGCGTCCAACCCAATCATCCCTGATAGGGCTGCAGAACATTTATTGCCCACCGCAACATGCTCCCCTATCAAAGGCCGCCACCTCACAAGGCAAATCAGGTATAAATAAAAGACATTCTCCCTGTTGAAAGGCAAACCAATTCTGAGATATCCTAACTCATTTATCAAATCTCCTTATCTGAATAACCCATATTGTGACACATTTACTATATACACTATGAGAAACCTTACTCTCATGCCGGAGGGTTCTAGTCGGGGCACCCCCGACTCCTTAACGACGTTTCTTATCTGTCTTGTGCAGGTTATTACTTAGGAACAAGCAGAACCGGCCACCTTTGCCTCTTACGTGGACAAAACGATAAGGTCACTATGGATTTTGCGTGATCACCTTCATTCCAAAAAAATTACTTGATTCTTTTTCAAATAATCGTCATATTTGATTCGGCACACTGTTTAAAAAACTAATTTACTATATTATAAATATTGGTGTAATATATGATTTTCTTTAATGACTTTGAGTATTCGAATCATAATTGAAGTATATAGAAAAAAGGCCAAAATATGAAAAACACGTCAAAGTAACCACTCAATCTCATAATGTCTCCCAATGTTAAAATTTTCCCAAGTTCATGCATGATGTATCCATTTGTCCCAGTTTGCACCCTAGCCCTGACCACTGTTAGAAATATAACAAAAAGATAATGAAAAGTTTCCTTTTAAACTTTATAACAGTATAAATTATACGGCAGGAAAAAAAATTTAGTAGATAGAACTAATATATACAAATAATACAATTTACATTAAAAAATTTATGACAGAAAAAAATTATGCATATATATTAATAAATTAATATTATGAAATTTATAATTTATAACTCTAACCCTTAGTATAAATAGTAAACTTATTATTTTTTTTTTGCGCTTAATAACACTTATATTAAACAAACTCATTATATATATAATATTAATTAACATATATACGAGTTTGATCTCAATAGACAACAATTACTCTAATAAAATATAAATATGAGTTTTACATTTGTCCTTATTATTATTATTGTTAGTGTTCTAAAAATCGTTAGGCGGACGCCAGACGCCAGACCAGGGCCTAAAGCCTAGGCGAGGTCAAGCCGGGGTCTATGTAGGGCCTAGAATTTATACATAATTACATTGTTTTGAATATTTTTTTTAATATAACATAATTAACAGGCATTACAATTTCAAATTTATTAATAGAAAATATCACCTAATTATTTAAAAATAATTATTACAATATAAGGTTAAATTTTAAAAGTAAAACCAACAATTTAATTTCACTCCACGGTTCAAAAGAACAAAAAAAAAGTTAATAGATGAATAGTAGTTCATAAAAAAATAGTTAATAGCTGAATAGTAGTTCATAGGTCCATTAACAAATTATAAATTTATAATACATAATTCAATAATTATGAATTGATATTTATTAAAAAAATAAAAACATAAAATGACATTATTTTGGGCAAAAATATTTAAAAATAGATAAAATTAGTAGTTGGGCGCATAGGGCGCTGGACAGTGCTTAGAGTCCCTCGCGACTAATCGGGCTATATATATAAAAGTTTAATATTAGTGTTATTAAGCACATAAAAAAAATAAGTTTACTATTTATACTAATGGTTAGGGTTAGAAATTATAAATTTCATAATATTAATTTATTAATATATATGCATAATTTTTGCTGCCATAAATTATTTGATGTTAATTGTATTATTTGTCGATCTACTACATTATTTTTTTCTGCAGTATAATTTATATCGTTATAAAGTTTAAAAGGTAACTTTTTGTTATCTTTTTAACAGCGTCGCGGCTAGGATGCAAACTGGAACAAAATGGATACATTGGATATGAACTTGAGAAAATTTTAACCTTGGGAGGCTGTAGACACCCCAATTTCGTACTCCCCCCTATTTCCTAAAATGTCAAAAAACATACTTGTTGCATGAATGGACTAACAAGCATTAAGTTTGTTAGCCTTTCATGGGGCAAAATGCCAAAATGAAAAGATAACATGACAGAGGAGCATAATTAAAAAAGTTGAAATTTGTGAAGGATTGCAAGTCGGGGCGAGGCGCCCAATCTTTTATGTGCCGTGCCCCGAATTGATTTTCTTCATTATTTCATCCTCTTTATTCTCTCAGCTGTGTGAATGAAAAAAACTGCAAAAGGAACCTCCCTTCAATGCCTGCTTCAGCCGGTCTCCTGGCCTGAATTTCTCTTATAAAATGAGGCTTCAGTCTCTTCATTCCACACACCAAGAGACCCTTCAGCCTTCTCCTCCCTGGTTTCCCCTTATCTCTTCTCCATTCATTCGTGAAGTGATCAAGGCTCACAACCTCCTCCTCCCTTGCATTGTACAAACGAGCCCTCGAGCCTTCAGCCCTCGGCCTCCTGCCCACTCGGCAACCTCTTCCCTTGCCTGAGCAAGCGAACCCCTTTAGTACTCGCTCCCGGCAAGCCAATCAAAAAAGCCAAAAAACGCGGTTACACTGTCCGGACAAAAACAAAACACAACTGCAACAACGACAACGACAACAACAAAAATAAAAAGACGTTCTCTCTCGAGAAGACATGGGAAGCGCACCAGAAACTACGAGCGCCTAGTGGACTAAAGCATACACTTATATAATGAGATCATAATTTCACGCTACAAAAGGTAGGTATCCATTTATTATTTTGTCTCGTAGTTAACTAAAATAGAGTAATAATAATATATAAATTATATTATTACGTATATAATGCGATAATTAGTTCATATTTTGTTTATATAGAATAAATGTAGATAATAATTATATTTTTATGTTTGTAAACAATAGATGTAAATAAAATAGTAAATAAAGTAGTATTATATGTAAATAAAATATTAAGACAATTAATAACATACTTAGATAATGACTGACACACCTTAAATGCTAAAATTGCAAAATAAGCTGTTATCATGCCCAAATAATATTATGCATTTCCAATATAAATATACATAAACATTTTTCTAAACTAAACACGACAAATTAAACATGTTATTTAGTAAAACCCAAATGAGACCAAAAAAGGCTAGTTCAGTGCTTAACCCCTTCCCAACTCGCAACTTAGCCCCCGGATCTACACTTTCTAGCATTTTGAGTTTTTATCTATTTATCCTTAAAATAGATGTGACAACTCTGTAATTACAATTTTTAGAGTCCACGACGAGGCTGGGTGTATTCCCACGTGCTTCAATGTTTTGAATCCACTCGCCTTTTCGGTGGCGGGGCCATCTCGAAACAGGGCACTCACAGGGACATTATCGGATTGAGTGGTTACTTTAGGATATTTTTTATATTTTGGCCTAAAAAAAGTAAAAGTAAAATAATAAAAGAGTTCTCCCAAAGAAAAAAAAACATATTTGGGTCAACCAACTTCTAAAAAAACTTGCAATACAGCCACAAAAAATTTAAAGATGTTATTTTTGGCCACTGTATAAATATTATGATGCAAACGATCCCTTCTTTTTACGGACGTCAACTGAAGACTTTAAGTTTGAATAAAATTTATATTTTGCCCCTCTAAAACTTTGTGAGGTTTAGAAACCAGGGTCTAATATATATATACTAGTCTTTGTGCCCGTGCCTATGGCACGGCGCAAGTAGGGGAGGATGTCAGCAATGGAGAAAAAAATTAAAACATTTATTTGTAATTTTATTTAAAAAACCAGATGCGGTACCTTGTTAGATTTTGAGGAGGACAACCAGCTTTGCCCTTATACAATTAATAATCTTTCGTTAAAATATAAACTTTTTTTTAACATGTACACCAAGGGTATTAATTTTTTTAACTGCGTAACCTGTTTTATTTAATGAAAAGTGTATTTTATATTTTATGCATATTATTAAGAACGTAAAAAATCGAAAGAATTCCAAATTAGTAATTATACATATTATTACTTATTCTTATTTTTAAAAAATAAAATAAAAACAGTTTATCTTTTAGAGTGGTCTTAATAACATAAAAACAGTTTATCTTTTAGAGTGGTCTTAATGGTTATACATATTCTTAGTTAAATCAAAAAAATTCAAAAAAGATAATACCCATTTTAAAACCCAAACCACCTAAAGAAAAACTCAATAAATTGTGTTTTAGACATTTTTAAAATTAAACAAAAAAAGATGAATCCACCCTTCTTAACAACATTAAAAATCAGAATAGTGTTTTATACACTCAATTTAAATTATTATTATCACTTCTATTGATTTAAATTGATTATTTTTCAATTTAAAATTTTAGTATTTTTCTTAACTTTGTAAATAATTATTTTTATTCTTAAATAATTATTCTTAAATAGAACAACAATCTGGAGTTGGAATTATACCTGGATTTAAAGAGAGGAGGTGGAGAGAACATGTGAGAAGGGATGTGTAGGGGTTGCTTCACCGCTTCAACCGCCCGCACATGTGAAATCCCAAACGAGAGTGAGGCAGTAGGATCTCGGTAAATGAATTGATCTTGACCCCTCATTAACATTTATCAATTACACATGTATAATTTAAATTGTATTGTAATATAGATATATATATATATTTTTGTTTTTGTTTTTGTTTGCACATGTCATTTGTATAAAGAGGGTATGGGTCAAAATGCATTTGTATAAAGAGGGTATGGGTCAAAATGCTTATTATTAGTACTTCATCTTCAACCTAGCCTCTAATGCACTAGCGACCCCACCACTTACAATCTCTCACTCTTATCTCTCTTAAGCACACGCACGGTTATAAATCTAAAATTAGGTAAGCACTACAGATTCTCCCTCACCTCCAGCATATTCAGATCCAGATCGCAACAGTAGAATTCCGACTCCAATTCTAATTATAATCCCAGGGTTTCAGTTTTGAATTATTAGGAATCGACGGGGGTTGCCCCTCCAGCGTCGTCATCGTCTTCTTGGTACTCCGACATTTTACCCGGTCGTTGGAGAAATCAATCGCGTCTATTATCTCTTGATGAGCCACCAACTGCTTTAGGAGATACAAGCTGGGTATAGAGATCGATGGATGTCGCCTGAGAGATTTCCCGTAGACGAGGAATGCTACGATAACGGGTACTCGTCGAGGTCATCTCATCGCAAGGGTGGAAGTAGACGTCAAGCAGGAGAAACCAGGTTGGAAGTAGACGTCAAGCAAGTAGACCGAAGTAATTTGATATTATTCTATGTTGGCTTTCTAATAAAGAAAAGGTCTTTTTTTTTTTTTGATGGAGGAAATATTACATAGCTTGGGAATAACTTGAGGATATTAAAAGATGCAAAAAAATATTTTTTTAAAATATTGTAAAATAAAATGATAGGGAACCTTTTGTAATAAAAAATGTGTTTTGTGTGTGTGTGTGGTTTATTAAATTTTTTTTTTGAGGGGGTGGGGGGAAGGGAAGGGAGGGGTACAATAGAGACTTCAATTGAGACCAAAAGGTTCTATACCCAATGTTAGGGGTGTATGTGGTTGAATTCAATTTGGGCTATTAAAATCGTAAAACCGAATTACCCTTATCGATTTTAAAACATGTCAAATCAAATCGAACCGTGCGAAGTTTGGAATCAAACCGAATCACTCGATTCGATCTGATTCGGTTTTATGGTTTCAAAAAAATAATAATTAATTTATTTAGAAGTTGATAGAAACCAATAGCAACAATGACAATACCAATAAATTATCAAAGATACTAAATTTTTTAAAGAAAATTAATCAACTTGGATGAAGAAAGAACATCACTAATAAATATAACAAATCGGTTAGAAGGTTTAGTATTTTTTCAACTTTGAATGATAATTAGATTTAAAGTTCTTTTTATATATTGGCTATTGAGCAATTTGAGCTCATGAGTTGTATCAAATATCAATATAAAGGTATGAATGACATTAAAAAATTGATATAAATATATGACTATGTGATATGTAGCTGTCAAACATAAATAAATAATTAAAAATATAAAAAAATAAATCAATAATTAAAGAATATTATATATATATATATATATATATATATATAATATAATATAAATAATATTTAGAAGGGTGATTCGACGTGACCACTCTCCTGCCATTTAGGGTGGCAAAATAGGTGGCAAAATAGGTGGCAAAATTAAGTGTCATGGATAACTGTGAGTTAGCCTTTTCGAACCCATAACTGCCATATTATCATTTCTCCGTCAGAAGGATGCCTACTGGTGGGTCATTTCTAATTTAACGATCAAAAGTTCATTAGGTTAGAACTGCAATCGTAAATGGAAGAGCTCTTTTTCAAAATCCCCAGAGATTGAAGTCCCGACCTGTATGTGACTAAGTCAGTGATTCAGCAAAGAGGTAAGCTTCCGTTCAACTATGTACATTGAGTTAATTTGCTGATCCGAGTTGGATGAATTCAGGTCTATTATGTTAATTTTTATTCAATTCTGGATTATAGTTAATCAATCAGGACAAATATGAAATGTTTTGCAATTAGGTTTAAAATCTTTAAGATTGGTCATCTGGGTTTTTTCGCTCTTCGATCTGTTTACTACTTTTTCCTTGCCTTTTCTCTTTCTTGGTGTTTGTTAGATTATTTGGAATTGAATTACCTGAGTTTTTTTCTCTATTAGATCGATTGGAATCAAATTTTGTTGATTTTTATATATACTCCCCCAGTTCCACGCAGGAGTCCATTTTTCGTATTTAAAAGTTAACATGTATATCTTCGGTCAAAATTTAATTAAGCTCTGAAATGGATTCTTTGATTGGAATGACGGGAGTACAACGCTCCCCAGAGAAAATGCAGAGCATTCATCTTTTATATTGAATACCTTTAATCCCCCTTAAGTAATTGTTTCCTCCTGAGTTGCGGAGTCCTCTTCGACATAAGCATATCTAATAAACTTAAAGTTGTGAACTCAACATTTCATATTCTTCTTATATTAATCAAAATTAGAAGTCGACCGTGTCGGAGATTTTAAATGATGGGTTTAAAAAGCTATTTTCAAGTTATATGGTAAGTTTCAGAGCCCAACTAACATCTAATGTTCTTATATTGGTATCATTGCCCGATTCTTTATTTTTTTCTTCCCTCTGTCACTGATATTGTCTACGTTGTTTGTACTTTTCTGGGTTTTATGCACATATAGTCCTGAGTGAAAAGGTTTCTCTTTACTATGCAGGTTTACAATGGATGGGGGAAGACAGGTTTTTTCTGTAGATCTTCTTGAGAGATATGCAGCAAAGGGACATGGAGTTATTACATGTATGGCTGCTGGAAATGATGTCATTGTTCTAGGAACTAGTAAAGGATGGGTGATTAGACACGACTTTGGTGTTGGAGATTCTTATGGTATGTTCTTACGTCTTAACTCTTTGTTGATGATACTCTTTTTGTGGTTGAACATGAATTCTCCAAGTCTTGCCCTACAACGTAAGCCATGCCATATACAAGACATGAAATGGAAGGATATATAGTTGATCTGAAGGGTATATAGTATTATTGAATTGCCTGAGAACATTAGATATGTTTGATTTATTACAAATGAGATCTTACATGCACAATGACAAGGTCATGTGGAGATGTGTGTTTTGTATGCGATGCATGATGTCTTTGTAACCGGAAAATCAAGTCTCATGCTATTAGGCTTAGTTCTGAACATAGTGCCGAACTGTTTGCAAAATCTACAGATGGAATGGTTGCTTTTACGATCTATCTGGATTTCTTTTTCGACATATTTTCTATGGCTGGTCGTCACAGTTCCTATTACATAAGTGCATGAAGTAGTTGACTACATTTTACAGCATTGTAGAATGTAGGTGGATAAAAAAGGAAGGATAGGGCACAAGGCTTCTGGTTGTATCCTTGCAAAGAGAGAAGCAGTTGTTGTAGTTCAAACCATGACCTTCGGGTCAAATGAAGCAACTTACACTCCCCAAAGAGTGTCCCTCATGTGAGTTTGTGGATACTCCGCAGAATAAATTGATAGTATGACGTGTGTGCATGTAATGTGGGGATAGGTGGTCATAGAATTGATTTAGGGGGCAGCGCTGCTTGTTTGGTCTTATAACTGAGCCCACTCTGCTTGTATTTTCAGATGCTTAGTATGCTGTCTGCCGATTGCATACCAATTATTTGTTGTATCAGATTTTCCTTGCATCTCTGCGAGCGTGTAAAAGTGATTTGTCTTATTGATGTGTAAAGTTGTGCTGGAGAACGAATCACACTTGATTAAGTTGGCTTCTTTTGGTTTCCAGTCCAAGCAAGGTGAAGCAAGTCTAAGATATGAGGTTATTAGTTTAATAACTTGGATAGGAAATTAGGAATACTGAACTTTTGGTTAAAGGTCAATATGATTTTTTTGACTGTCAAGTTAAGATGTAAATAAGCTATGTTGTGGTGACCCTTTTTCTATCTTAAAGAATGTATTACCATTGGCTTGAATTAGTAGTGTACTTTCTGTTAATTATTTTTTTAGCATTGAATTTTATTTTTGTTTTCTTGAGTTAAGTTTGAATATTGTTCAATCCAAGCTCAAAAAGTTTCCTAATTTTTCTTTATTATTTTGTTTATAGATATGGATCTCTCTACTGGCCGACCTGGGGAGCAATCCATCCATAGAGTATTTGTAGATCCCGGTGGGTGCCACTGTGTTGCCACTGTTGTCGGTAATGGAGTTACAGATACATATTATACACATGCAAAATGGGCAAAACCACGTATTTTGAACAGGCTGAAAGGCCTTGTGGTGAATGCTGTTGCGTGGAATAAACAGCAGATAACAGAAGGTAAGTACTTGATATGGCTGCCGTTTATGTTCACTTACGTTTCACTTTTAACTGGATTTACTAATGCAGATTTATTTGTGCTGCTTGAAATGTTTTTTTTCAGCTTCGACAAGGGAGATTATTCTTGGCACAGACAATGGCCAACTGATTGAAATTTCTGTAGATGAGAAAGATAAGAAGGAGAAATATGTAAAGTTTCTATTTGAACTAACAGAACTTCCAGAAGCTTTCATGGGGTTGCAGGTACATTCCCTCCTCTCATTTCCTTTGATTTCATTCCTAGACAGCTATTGTGCCTGGTGGTTTTTTGCTTCTCTGTAATGAAGATTAGAGAAGCGATAGGGGACTGTCTTACCAATTTTCTCTATATATATGTTCGTTTCAATTGTGGGGGAACTCAATAAGTTGGTCCTGCATCAAATAATAGATAATATAGATTCTTTAGGACTGTTCATTCTAAAGTGAAAGTTAGAGAATTTCAATGAGCTGTACATTGTGTTCACTGAGATTGATCGTTTCCAAAAGATGCCATTATGAGTTAGTAAAGGCTGATCTGTTGAATGACTGTTGGCAAGCCAACCTTATGTTATTCTTCTCGACCTTGTTATCTGTTTTGCAGATGGAAACAGCTAGCTTACACAATTCAACAAGATATTATCTGATGGCTGTAACTCCAACACGTCTCTATTCCTTTACTGGAATTGGGTCGTTGGATGTAAGTAAAAAACTTCTGTAATATCTGCATGTAAGGGATCATGCGAT
Source organism: Codonopsis lanceolata (assembly GCA_013146195.2). Lineage (NCBI taxonomy): Eukaryota > Viridiplantae > Streptophyta > Magnoliopsida > Asterales > Campanulaceae > Codonopsis > Codonopsis lanceolata. The sequence continues at coordinate 52,086,295 of CM028381.1, read as the reverse complement.
CGTAGACTTTTGCGACTTATAAGTTATCCATACCATATTTTCCTGTCAATTTTCCACATCCAAAGTGATAATATATATATATATATATGTATGTATATACATATATATGTATATACATATATATATATATATAAATATATATATGTACATATATATATTTATATTTATATATATATATGTATATACATATATATATTTATATATATATATATATGTGTATATATATATATATAAATATATGATTGCATGAACAGTTTGTTCATTCTTCTTTGTATTTGCATCTGAGAGGCTGTAGAAAGGAATCAACCCTTTGAGGATTCCTGTGATGTAGTTGATGTAGTCCATGCTGCTGGTAACTCCTACATGACTTTATTCATTCAGTGAAATTGGGTTTCAAAACTTTGTTCGTATTTGCATGTAGCCATGTAGGGTATCGAGAGATCATAGACTCATGCACAACTCATGACCCTTCTGTACCTTATTTTACCATCAACATTCTGCATTCAAAGTGATAAGTTTTCTATATATGATTGCATGTAACAGTTCTTTTTCCTTTTTTATTTTCCCTAGTATTTTTGAATTTAGGGTAGCCATTACACCCACGCCACTTTACGGAAATGAATGTTGGGAAACAATGAAACAACATGTTCAGAAGATGAGTTTAGCTGAAATGCGAATGTTTAGATGGAAATGTGGTAAAACTAGGAAAGATAAAATTTGTAATGAAAACTAGGAAAGATAAAATTTGTAATGAAAACTAGGAAAGATAAAATTTATAATAAACAGATTAGTGAGAAGTCCAATTGCACATAAGCCAAGAGAAAATCACTTAAGATGGTTTGGACACACGAAATGTTGACCGCTTAATGCATACCGTTAGGAAGTGCAAGTGTATCAACACCAATAAGTTGGGGAAGGGGAAGACCCAAACTAGCATAGACTTTTATGATTATGAAAGATATGAATGAGTGTTGTGTGTGTGATGACCTTGCCTTATGAATGAGTGTTGTGTGTGTGATGACCTTGCTTTATGAATGAGTGTTGTGTGTGTGATGACCTTGCTTTAGATCGAATTGAATGGCCGAAAAGGAAATCTGTAGCTCAACCTTAAGTGATTGGGACTTAGGCTGAGTTGAGTATGTGCTTAATTTGATGCATTTGTATTAGGTCTGTAGAAGGGCATAAAATTTTCTAGGTTTCCAGAGATGGTAGTCCAAGCTTCTTTAGCCATTGATATTGATAGAAGTCTCAGTTGAGATTGTAAAAATCGTGTCCTTGGTGGATATCTGACTCAAAAGTGCACAAGATTCACCAATACTACTAGTGGGACCAATAGTAGTAGACTCTGCACGAAGCACACGAGAGAACACATCCTGAAGAGAGCCAACACTCGTGCTAGATAAGAACTATGAGCGAGAAGTTCTAAACTCGGGCCTCAAACTAGCTAGAAATCCAAGGATAATTAGGTGCTTTCGTTGTGTCTGCATAGTATTATCAGTGGTACTCAAATGAAGCAAAGAACTCAACTTAGCGGCCAATTTCGTGTAGTCCGCAAAATACTGGGTATCACTACAACCTGTAACATTACAACCTTGTAGATCCTGGCGAAACATAACACACAATAAGTCATACATCCGATTCATGTTATCCTTGCCGCCATACACCACAGCTAAGTAGTCCCACATATCACGAACAGTGCAAGTATGAGTCACCAATTCAACAGTCTCATCATTCATAGAATTCTTAAGCTTCCAATACATATCAGCATCTTCATGGACCCACGCAACATTTGCCCTATTAGACTCATTTTAACCACCCACTGCCACATTAAGTAATTCTTACCATTTACTTGTCCATAAGCTTCATACTAGTAGAAATAGCCTTAGAAACCAAGGTTTTAGACTCTCGTATTCGCCGGTGTTGACATTAGAATGCAACCAAGCGAATAATGGAGACAAATGTGCGAGTACAACGGACAGACAACCCCAAACTTGTTAAATCGGAAACCAACCTCGCATTAGGGATCTAGAACTAGAGGTGAACTAGTTTGTCGTGGTCTGCAACTTTTCTACAATGGAACTCCGGTATGCTTTTCAATTTCGGTGGCGGCGGATAGACAAGATCGCCTAGTGCAGGCACACCCCCAGAGGTGGCCCTCAAAACACATTGCACCTCCTCCAGCGACTCAAACCCTAAGTTGAACAAGCCACGGGTTCCTCAAAACAGAAGGCGAGCATTTTTGGGGTTTTAAAAAAACAAAAAAGAAAGAAAAAAGAGAGAGAAGGATGCGCTGTGGTCCATGAGGAGATTATTAGATTTCCGGCTCTGATACCATGTTAAATGTAGCAAATTCTCTTTCATTGGTGCTCAAAGGCGGATCATTTCGATAATTCTTTTGTGGATTTTGTGAATAGCTTTAGCCTTGTGTAGTTAGATTTGTATACGGCCAGTCTACAAATGATGCGTCTCCGTTTTGATGCTCTTATATATTAATATATATTTTTACTTATCAAAAAAAGCACATCAAGACCCCCCAAATATATATCTTATATGAAAGAGACCCTCAATACTTCTAACACTCTAACAAGTACTAACACTTTAACAAGTACTAATGGAGATGAGGGTGGATTAGATAGCCTAGAAATACTTATCAAAAAAAAAAAAAGATAGCCTAGAAATACCACAAAATGACCAATTTAGGTATTTAGGATCTATTATCGATCAATATAGAGGTAGAAGATGATTACCGGGTTGGGTAAAGTGGAGAATTGCATACAAAGTATTATGTGATAGGTCTTGACCGTTAGGTTGGAGTCGCGCCTAGCTAGTTGCTAGTCGGTCGGTGTTGATCCAGTGGCGTAAATGCATTGTGGGATCCACCATATAATTTTTGCCTTCTCTTTTCTTAAATTTTTTGTTAAAAGATATACATACAATTGCTCAAAACATAGACATGTTTGTTGGTGTTAATAGAAATAAAGAAGGAGAAGAAGAGAAGCAGGCACAGACGAGCAGTCAATGACGGGTTCTTCGCGATCCACAAGCCACTGCGTTTTCTTAACTTTTTTTATTAAGCGATGAGCATATATATATATACAACATATACCCTAATAACACAATTACTAAACTACCCTTATTTTCTAACACTCCCCTTCAAGTTGGAGCATAGATATTTATCATGCCCAGCTTGTTACAAATATAATCCACCCTTAACTTTCGCTTTTTTCGGCATATCGGTGGTTGTTCTCCCGTGCGCATGAGGTGGAGACAAGATTACATTGGATCTTTTCTCGAATAAAATGACAATTAACTTCTATATGCTTAGTCCTTTCGTTGGAAAGCTGGATTTGTAGAAATATCATGGTTGCACGATTATCACACCACAATCTCGGAGGAGAGAACCTTAAATCCAATCTCTTCCATCAATTGTTGTATCCACGTAAGTTACTTGTTTATGCGAGCCATACACGCGATATTCGGACTTCTGCACTTGATCTCGCCACCACACTGTTTCTTACTTTTCCAAGATACAAGATTTCCGCCCACACACACAATATCTGTAGTTGACTTACCATCATCACGTGATCACGCCCCATCAGCATCGGAGAATGCCTCTACGTGTATGCCCATGATTCGCATACAATATACCTACACGGTGCTCCTTTCAAATATTTCTACATTCGAACCAATGCATTCCGATGTGTAGTAGTAGGGGGCTGTGAGCAGACTTCATTACACTCATCTCGGAAAAGCAATATCAGACGAGTTACTACAAGATAATTCAACTTACCAACCAATGTCGGTATCGTTCGGATCCTCAAACATCTCCCTTCTCACGGCTACAAGTTTGACATTAGGATCCATTGGAGTGTCCACGGTTTCACTCCAAGCATTCCAACTTCCTCAAGTAAATCAAGGACATATTTTCTTTGACACAAAAGATCCCTTTCTTGGACCGTATCACTTCGATCCCAAGAAAGTACTGAAATACCAAGTCCTTGATCCGAAATTTTGTTTGAAGACACGATTTGAGATCTTGATACCATGTGCATGTCGCTACGTGATCACAATATTATCTACATAAACAACCAAAACAATCTGACCAGCTGCTGATGCAAAGAAGAACACAATGTTATCACCGTGCTCGCTCCTAACCCAAACTCTATACGATGACAGCGAATGCCAAACAACCCACGGAGGCTGTTTCAACCCATACTGGCGACTTTAAGTAACCGGCATACTTTATTCGCATACTCCGCGAGCAACGGCCTCGGAGGTTGCTCCATGTAAACTCTTCTGCAAATCACCATGAAGGAATGCATTCTTGACATCCAGCGTCTGAGCCCGATTATTAGAAGCGGTACGCGATATCGAAAAGGCGAGCAGTGAGGCTTAGCAACGAGGAAAAAGTATCGGTATAATCAACACGTACACTTGCGTACCCTTTGCGACCAATCGAGCTTTTAGCAGCAACGGTACCATCGATTCATTTCTGCGTACACCCATTTACATCCAATAGCCTTCTTACCATCGAGGAAGTGTTACCAAGTCCCAAGTCTCATTAGCCTCGAGAGCACCATTTCCTCTTCCATAGCGGACTTCCAACCACATGAGACAAAGCTTGAACACATTTTTAGGTGTAACGGAATCAAGAGAGACAATAAATGAGCGAGAAGAATCGACAAGTGAGCATACGAGACCTGAAGAGGTGATAGGATGAACCGAAATACGTGTACCTTTTCGGGCGCTATAGGGAGATCGAGGCAGTGCGATGGCGTGGGAGCCAGGTATCGGGGAGTGAATCATTGGAGAATGCTGCCTTATCGGTTCTTGGATTGAAGCAGTGTGCGTCGAGTATACACTTGAGTTATAGGAGGCGAGAAGCCTCGATATCAACACGGCCTCGGGATTATGGGAGCGAACCAATGTATAAGTGAGAAAATCATCGGGAGAGACAAACTCGAGACTTCGAGAAGAAGATGACCGACCAAAATACGGGCTAGACTCAAAAGTGACATCGAGATACTAAGTACCGACCCAATCCGAGAATAACAACGATATCCCTTTTGAGTTCGAGTATCCAAGAAAGACACACTTGAGAGCTCTTCGATCTAACTTACCAACTGTTGCGAACATCACGAACAAAACAAGTGCAGCCAAACACTTTTGGAGAAAGCGAGAAACAACGAGTGCGATGGACGAAGAGCGAGAATATGATATTTCTCCTTTAAGAGCAGAGATGATGGAAGGCGATTGAA
>CM028381.1:51936183-52080937 GCA_013146195.2 Codonopsis lanceolata | reverse complement strand
AAAGACCCTCTGCTCCCGAGCCGTGATTAAGTCCTCAGATTAACCAGATTAGCTTGTTGTGCTTTGAAATCCTTAGCCAGACTTTAACGGCGGGTGTCATAACTTAACATTGAAGCAGAAATTTCCTCGATCGCACGTATTGAGCCATAGAACCTCGAATATCTTTGAGATACCTACATGAAGCACAAAATACATAATTAAAAAAAAGTATCTCAAATGCAATTAATTATCAACAAAAGCTCAAAATAATCAATAAAATTCCGAAAACATAATGAAAATAAAAAGGAAAATTATAAGCTTATCAACACCCCCAAACTTAAGCTTTGATGGTCGAGCAAAAGAAAATATGGATTATGGAGAAGCTCGAGAATAAGATGGAATGAAGAAGCTTTCAATCAAGATCCCATGCATTACCATAAAGAAATCAAACTCAAGATTATAAAAATACATAACCAAGGTATCTTTGTGATTTCAATGCTAGCAACTTTTCTCAAACACTTACTTAAAACATGAAACAATGTGACTAAATAGCATTTCTCTAGCTAGGATTAAGCGTTGATGAAATACCAAGCATAAGCCATGAAACCGAAAGAGATATGCTTCTGAGGCAATGACTCAAGGTATGACAATATCAACGAGGACTTTGCAAAGCTTGTAATTTTAGGCCAAGGTTGAGCTACAAATGAAGGAAGGATAACAAGACAAAGAAACCTGAAGTGAAGCCTTAAAAATCATCAAGAATCTAGCTTCATGAAGCAACAAACTCCATCATAACTCACCATTTTTTCTCCAACCCCAAACTTAGCTTCTTTTTTATCAATAACTTGGGGTTGAGAGTAACTCAGCTACCTGAATGATTTTCATCTGATTCCCCTGATGACTTTAAAGCACAAATGGTTCATAATTTGGGTTGCCCTTCACTTTGATTTTATTTTTATTTTTTACACAAGGGCCCCTTTTACAAGATAAACAGCCTCGAACTCATCAACCAGGATTAAAACCACACCACACCAATACATGAACAACAACACTTCCATGAAGCTCATATTCCTCGAGACATAAATTTAGAAATTCATTTCACAAAGTGCTCTCTCGGGGTTGGATAAAGTGTATAGGCTGAATGGGATAAGTCAATATGGGTGATAGAAATGAAGGAGAATGGAGGTCATTGTGCTCTTGCACACACCATTCTTTCTACAAGGCTCAAATGGGACAAGTTTAATGTGAGCATGGGTAGGTCGATATGACCTGGCGAGTCAAAGCATGGCCTATATCATGCTATTGTCATACTACTTGACCAAGCTATTCATTAATCTCGAAATCATCTAACGACATCAAAACTCACAACAAGGTACTCATAACACATGTACAACCAAAGCTAGAGCTTAGCTTAAAAATTCATCAAGAGATCAGCGTTAGGCATTTATTGCATTTATGAATGAGGAAAGCTAGCACAAAAATCACAAAATCCTCAACTATGCATAATAATCTCAAGGCCCGAATCCAAGAAAATAACGCACATACAACTCAATGAGCGCCAAAGTGATGAGATGAATGATCAAAGCATAATTAATGGGGTCCAACTAGCTTGAAATTTTCTAGAAATTTTCAAAATTTTCTCAAAAATCGAGGGCAAAAATAAGACTAACCCCACCCCCAAACTTAGAACCGAACATTTCCCTCAATGTTCATGAGTATACCAAGGCAAGGCAACAATCACTACAACCCCATGAAAAGCAAATAAAAAAGAAAAATATTTTTGTGAGGGGACACTATATACACCTCCCTATAAACCCATAAACTCGGGAGGGCTTCGAAAAGCGACACATGCATATAAATACAAAAGCCATAAAAACAAATAATTAAAAAGAAAGGGAAGAGAAAACCGATACGAGTAGTTCTAATTTAAAGTCTTTAGCTTGACTTCTTCTCATGCATCGGCCTATGAAGGATCATGGAGAAGCATTCGAACCTTCACTTAAGCGCTACCATTTGGAGAAGTTTTCTTGGCACCATTTTTAAACCTTGCTTCCATCATTGGTGCCTCTACTTTTATTTTTTTCCACTTAACCACATTGGATGGTAGTTGTGCCACATCCAAGCGACTTTTCTTTCTTTCTTCTTGAAGGACTGCACATACCTCCCCTTCTCATCATCACATTTTTTCATTTTTTTTCGGCTCAATCACCACCTTATCACAAACTTGCTCAACCCGACTTTTAGGAATATTATCATGAGATCCTTCTCCATTCAATCTTTGAACCACCTCCACTCTTGCACAATCTTCCAATTTGTCTGAGTACTTGATGGGCTTGAAGACATTAAATGTGACGTGTTGATCATGCACCCTCATTGTAAGCTTTCCCTTTGCCACATCAATTAAAGCTCTACCGGTAGCCAAGAAGGGTCTTTCAAGAATGATTGGAATCTCACTATCCTCTTCCATATCAATCACCAAGATCCGCCAGGAAGAATTAGTTTGTCAACCTTCACAAGAACATTCTCAACCACTTCGCGGGTATGCTAGTGACCTATCCGAATTGTTGAGTGAGTAGGTGTAGCTTCACCCAAACCAAGCTTTGCAAAACCGACAAGGGCATGAGATTAATGCTAGCCCCCAAATCACACAATGCCTTGCCCGTAAAATTCTCCCCAATAGTGCATTGAATTACAAAGCTACCTAGATCTTTCAATTTTGGAGGAGGCTTTTGTTGTAGCACGACACTACATTCCTCCGTCAAAGATATAGTCTCATAATCCTCAAGTCTTCTTTTCTTGGAGAGGATATCTTTCAAAAAAAAGACGGTTTTAAAGCATCTAAAGGAATGTTGATGTGAAGCTTTTGAAAATTTCAAGGAACTTGAGAAATTGGTTGTCATCCTTTGTCTTTTTGAGCCTTTGCGGAAATGGAGGTGGAAGATACACTCTCTCCTTGACCGGAGGTGGGGGAATTGGCTGAATCTTCTCTTTGAATTTTTCTTGCACTTGCTCACTATTTTGTTCACCCACCTTCTCTTCTTCTTTTCCACTTTGTAGCTCTTTCCCACTTCTAAGAGTAATAGACATGCATTGTTCTTTCCCCTTGGGATTTGGCTCGGTGATGCTTGGAAGATTTCCTTGGGGTCTAAAATTAATGGAAGATGCAAGTTGACCCATTTGGATTTCAAGGTTTCTCACGAAAGATTGGGTGCTAAGGATTATGGCTTGTTGGTCATGGATGATTTTTAGGAGGTCTTCCACGGGTATCTCTTTCTTGGGGGGTGGTTGGGGTTGACTTTGAAAAGGTGGTTGGTGTTGGTGAGGTTGGTTAGAGAATCCGGGAAGAGTATCAGAAGCTTGATTTTGAGTGGAGGAAAAAGGTTGGTTTTGGTTGTTGTTGCTCCAAGAGAAGTTGGTACGATTTCGCTAACCCGGGTTATATGTGTTTGAATAAGGGTTGTTTTGGTTCCGGTTGAAGTTGGAAACAAATTGGATTGATTCCATTTTCAAGTGGCAATTACCCGATGTGTGAGGACCTCCACAAAGCTCACATACTACTTTTTGTGGAAGAAGAGTAGCTTGTAAAACTTTGGTAAGCTTCGCTACTTGAACGGTCAAGCTAGCAGCTTCGGTTGAGGATTCACGAACCATGGCTACACCTCTTTGAGCTCCTCTTTCATTCCCCCAAAAATGATTGTTTGAAACCATTTTCTCCAACAAAGCATACCCATCATCCACATTCTTAGTCATAAATGCTCCACCCGCGGCCGCATCAATTGTGGTTCTTGTTGATGGAAGCAAACCATTATAGAATGTTTGCACTATCAACCACCGGGGCAATCCATGATGCGAGCACTTCCTCAACATATCTTTGTATCTCTCCCAAGCTTCATACAAGGTCTCATCATCAAGTTGAAGAAAAGAAGTGATGGCATTCCTCAATTGGACTGTCTTCGCTGGAGGATAGTATTTTTCCAAGAAAGCTAGCCTAAGCTCACCCCAATTTGTGATAGATCCCGGAGTCACCGAGTTCAACCACACTTTCGCTTTATCCCTAAGAGAAAGGAAACAAGCGAAGGCGTGGCTTCACTCGACACTCCATTCATCTTGAAAGTGTCACAAATCTCCATGAAGTTCATGATATGATCATGGGCGTCCTCGGTCACCAATCCCCCAAATTGGACGTTCCCTTGGATTAGAGAGATGAGAGATGGCTTGATCTCAAAGTTGTTGGCGGCCACGGGAGGTCTCACAATTCCTGGTAGATAATAATTCATGAAGGGAATAGTGAAGTCATGGAGTGGCCTCTCTTGCTCAATATGATTCTCTCTATTCCTCCTTTCATTAGTCCCTTGGGCTTCTTCTATATTCCCCCTTCTATTAGCCTCTTGGACTTCTTCTCAGGGAATATATTCGGCACCCGTTTCCGCCATAGTTCTTTGCACTTTACGGCGAAGTCGGATAGTTCTTTCAATTTCTAGATCAATCGGCAACAATGAAACTTTTGCCGATTGGGTGTGTCACATACACCTACACACAAGCTCAAAGAACTACACCAAAAGATCAAGTGCAATAGCCCAAGCAACAATAATAATTAAAAACAAGAAAAAAAAATGTCCAAATTACAATATCAATTGCAACTATTATGATATCTTAAAACAACACCGTGCTTCCCCGGCAACGGCGCCAAAAACTTGTTGGTGCGAAAACACAACACGGGCAAGATTACCTGGTCAAACAAGTAATAAAATGAATAAGTAGAGTGTCGAACCCACGAGGAAGCAATTTGGCTATTTTTTATGAGTACCAAGTACGTTGCAATTGTAATTATATTTAGACGGTCGAATTTTGTCTGAATTAACTAATTAATTAAGCTAAAACAAGAAATTAAACAAAGCAATATTAAAATGAAGTTGAATTTAATGAGAGAGGATCTAGGGTTTGACTTTCAGTATATTGGCTCTTCCGTTGTGATTTAATAAGAGATTGCTATTAAAATTATTATATTTTTTTGGAAGTCGGGGATTCAAAAATCACCGTTAAGGGCTTTCGCTTCGTATAACGGTGCTAATTGAAAGTATAAAATCACGGACTTTTGCTACGTATGAAATTAAATAATTAATCGCTTCCAAACACAAAACCCCAATTGACTATCTTAAAGAGGATTAATAACTTAGACTTATCCAACCCAAAGACAACTATGTTGTATTTTCCAAAATTACAAAATCACTTTCATGCATTAAGTAATTTTTAAAATCATGTAATGGGTGATCAAATCAATACAAGCATTAAGAACACAACATAATACCTAAAAAATTGGTGAATAACAATTAATAGCAATACCCCAAATTAAAATCACAACATCCAAGCCAATTTATATCAAAACCCTAGGCAAATAACTTAGTTCATAATGCTAAGGAAATAAATCAAATCTTCAATGAAAAATATTGACATTAAATAGAAATAAAGAGTAAAGTGTACAATATTTTTCAATGGAGGAGATGATTGAAATTCCTTATCCTTTTGCCTTGAACAACAATGAAGAAATAAAGTGGAGAGTGGAGGAAAAATGGAAATGGCGGCTGAATTTTTGTGTTGTTCCTGCTCGTGTTCCTGCTTCCTTGTTGTTGTCCCAAAATTCTGGCTCCCAAATTAATTCAAAGGTTCGTATGGCATTGGCCAAGAAAGAGGGGTAATTTTGGAAGCTTAATAGAGGTTTGGGGGTAAAAAGGGGAAGGAAAGAGAGTTGGGTCGCGGTTAGGCATGGGTTGGACAAGGGAAGGGACCGCGGGTCAACCTAGGTGTAAAGCGGGCTGATGACTGAGAGGGAAATGGGCCAGAAAGCGGTAGGTGGAACAGGTTTGGGCCAGGTTGGACTGGATCCGACATAGAGGGACGCGGGTCAGGTTACTAAGGAGGCTGGTGAAATGGCGCTTCCTGGATGCGACAACGCATTAATGAAAGGAACTTTCAGAGAATTGCACTGGTGCCCCTGGACTTCTAACTGGCTCCCCTCTAAAGTTTCGAAAAGTCGCCAAAGACCCTGCTCCAGCCGTGATTAAGTCCTCCGTTAACCCCCGTTAGCTTGCTGTGCTTTGAAATCCTTGACGGATTTTAACGGCAGGTGTCATAACTTAACATTGAAGCCCAGAATTTCCTCGATTTGCACGTATTGAGCCATAGAACCTCGAATATCTTTGAGATACCTAATGAAGCACAAATTACATAAAAAAAAGTATCTCAAATGCAATTAATTATCAACCAAAGCTCAAAATAATCAATAAAATTCCAAAAACATAATGAAAATAAAAGGAAAATTATAAGCTTATCACGGTCCTACTGCGAGAAGAAGGGGGACACCAAAGACCCATCTACTACGTGTCACATGCACTCATCGGGGTCGAGACGAGGTATATGCAAATAGAAAAAGTGATACTCGCCCTAATGATAATGGCGAGGAAGCTAAAACTATACTTCAAGGCACATGATATCGGGGTGTACACCGATCTACCATTACGAAGGATCCTGCACAGACCAGACGTCGCCGGAAGGATGATGAGATGGGCCGTCGAATTAATAGAGTATGCAATCATCTACCTTCCTAGAAAGTCAATTAAAGCTCAAGTTATAACAGATTTAATTGCAGAAACCTCCTTCAACCCGGCAGAGGAAAACAACACCTCCCCGAGAAAACAACACCTCCCTGAGCCCCGAGCGAGCGAGTGCCCGAGGCGAGTTGTTCATCCAAAAGACCTCGGCCACGGACATTGTTCGTAGACGGGTCATCCAGCAAAAATGGAAACGGAGCAGGCATCATACTCACGGCACTAGAGGGGACGAAAATCAGCAAAGCCCTCAAACTGAACTTTCTAGCATCGAATAATGTGGCCGAATACGAAGCACTAATAGCAGGTGCCGAGTTGGCTATTGAAATTGGAGCAACTCAAATATTGATCTTTAGCGACTCCCAACTCGTCGTGAAACAGATTTCGGGGGAGTATGGGGTCAATCACCCAAGGCTGGACGAATACAAAGAGCTCACCTTGAGCATCCTCACCCGATTCGAATACTGGGAACTGGAGCAAATAGGAAGGGCCGAAAATGTAAAAGCTGATTATCTTTCCAAAATAGCCACAAGCGAGCTCGGCGAACTCCCTCCAGAAACATGGATCGAAATCCTCGACACTCCGCCACAGAATGCTGGATCGATGATATCAAAAAATACATCGACCAAGGAGCTTTACCTAGCAACAAAGAACAAGGATGGGCCATGGCGAGAAGGTCAGCCAGAGACACAGTAATTGGGGATATACTGTACAAACCATCTTTCACAAAGCCTCTCCTAAGGTGTGTTCACCTTGAATTCACGCAAGGACTACTGACCGAGGTACATGGAGGGGTATGCGGAAGTCACCATGGAGCTCGAACACTCGCCGACAGGATCATCTTTCATGGGTACGTACTACTAGCCCACGTTAAGGAAAGACGCCGAGGTATACGCTTGAAAATGCGACAAATGCCAAAAATTCGCAAACATCCTAAGACTACCTTCGGCACCTCAAACCCTCGTAGTAGCAGCATGACCTTTCGAAATGTGGGGCCTTGATCTGATTGGGCCATTCCCTCTAGCAAAGGGCAAGAACAAATTTGTAATAGTAGCAGTGGACTACTTTACGAAATGGATCGAAGCAAGGCCCCTAGCAAGCATCACCGAACAAAGGGCCATCGACTTCATCCGAGACAACATCTGGTGCAGATATTGTAACACCCCGGATTCTTGCATGTGTATTGTGTGCTTGTCTTCATGTTTTCTTGTTGATCATGAGCATGTTTACTTAGTCTATATGGTTTAGAAGCATTCTTAAATCATTCATGAAGCTCTTAACATGTTTAGAATCATGTATGCTTACTTGTTGAATCGCCGGTTCGATTGCTTTGTTTCGCCCTTAGCGATTTCCCTTCGTTGCCCGATTTTGATTTCGACGTGCGAAATGTTCGTTGAGTTCTTGGACTTGTATTCAAGTCATAGCCATGTTTAAACAATCCTTTTTCATGTCCAAGTTATCCTAGTTTGATTGGTGGTTGATTGGCGTTTGAATCGTTAACCATTCGTCGCTTGATTCGAGCCTTGTTTTACCTTTGTCCCGATGTCGCTTGGGTGTGTTTCCGACTTGTTTTGGGTTGGGTTAGACCTTAGAATGGTTGCCCATGAGTTTGGGATCATTTAGGTCATGTTTAGACCAAGTTCAAGGGCTTGCCGAGGCGGCGCATCGAAATTTGTGCACTAGCCCGCCTCAACTACTGAGAGCATTGTAAAAATCAGTCCAGGTTCTGTATCCCAGGCGCCCGCCTGGGATTTGGTGAGGCGCCCGCCTCATCTTCTGGGAGCAACTTACGGGATTTCCCCCTGTTTTCTGCTGTACGAACTTTGGCACTTAAACCCCATTCCAAACTATTGTTAAACCTCACTAAAACCTTCCTAACATCTCTTGCTTATATCCTAACACTTGTAGCATGTTTTAAGAGTGGATTAATCAACCATTAGTGAGCATTAAACAAACCAAAATCAGATATTTTCTCACCACATGAGAGTGACACTTGTCCCACTCAGCTTTTCAGCAAATATAAGCCATAATCTGATTGGTTGACCATCATTCTTCACCTTCACTCTCCAAGAACGAATTTCTTCTTCTCCCAAGTTCTTCCATGGTTCCTTGAAGGTATTCTCTTGGTCCTCCATCATCCCTTCATCCTTTGCTCAAGCCTCCTTCTTCAAAAGTGTTGAGCTTGTAGAGTTGAGCAGTTCCAACCGATTGGTTTGTGCTCTTTCCATCTTCTCCCTTGGTGAAAGGTAAGCTATTGATTCCCCTTAGGATGTATGTTAGACTTGCCATGTTCCCCTCTTCTCATGACTCCCATGCTTCTACCTTGTTCATGCCATACTTGATGATGAGTTGAGATTGTAAGGATTTTGAATGATATATTCATCTTGTTGTTTTGGTCCTATGCCTAGAATTAAATATGTTCTATGCCTCCTTAGGAACAACTATTGTTCTTGGACTAATGACTTTTGATAACTCTATGAGATTATGAATTCTAGGGTTTCATATGCTATAAATTGTTCATCCTATTGATTGGGTCCTATGCTTAGAATCAAATGTGTTCTATGTCTTTCTAGGATTAACTAATGTTCTTGGACCTTTGTCTATTGATAACTTTTGAAATTATGATTCTAAAGTTCCCATGAAATATTGAATTAATGATAATTCTTGACTATGGTTGTTAAGTGGATTAATGGCCTAGTCTACTCGATTCGAGAACTTAGAGAAGGGTTTTGAATGCATTTAGCATTTTAACTCTATTGGATGAATTGTTAGAGACGACTCAACGGAGTCAAACTTAGTGAGCCATTGAACAATACCGGCTCAATGATCAATCCCTACGATGTTCTAAACACGTTTCTCTAAGAATGATAATTCTAGACTATTGAATTGGATTGATTACCATGCTTGATTCTTGATGTCATGTAATAGAATACCTATTTGACATGTTGAGTTCGCTCTTGTCGAACTCATTCCTGCTTGATTATTGATGAGAATATTTACTTGTCATGAGCGAGATCGCTCTTGTACCTCGTTTCCCTACTGAGAATTTGTTAAGTAGACACTACTTGACATTTGCATGAGTCCGGTGGCATCCCGTCCTTGTTCACACACGCCTCCACCGTGGGCCACAGTGGGGAAGTAGCTCCCTTGCGCGTAATCAATACGAGCATCATTGGTGTCTATCCCCATTCCTGGAAGGTCGATGTACTTACACACATCCGACACATGCACACCAGATAACGCTTGTATGCACGGGAACTACGTAGCGGCCTGGCTCTCCATATATCCTTATCCTATGTGATTTAATTACGAGCACCTATGTGAAACAATGTGCATCTTGGATATATGATCTATATGCTTATGTGACGATATCTTGCCTTGTATGTTGCATATTGCCATGACATGCATGATTGATAGCTTACAAGTCTTTATGACTTACCCATTCCCCTTTACTACTTTAGATCCTAGCAAGACAGGTCCTTCCCGTTGAGGCTTGCGGTGTTCGTGCCTTGTTCCTCCTTTTGTTCGCCGTTGCAGTTTGAAGAGGTGGTTTAGATGTCCTCTTCCCTCCTTTTGTTATTTTGCAAGGACGATGGGTTAAAGCAAGTCAATTAGACTATGCTTGGGAATTTGTATAGAACTTGATCTTGTTACTCTTATTAGCTACTTGTAGTTTAACACTTGTAGTACTTGTAATCCCTTTATGGCCATTGTGTAAGCCGTGCTTGGTTATCTTGTTATTAGTTCACTACGTATAAGTCTTCATTTGAGTATCCTATTAGCTCTTATTTAATTCTTGTCCATAAACGTTAGCTTGGGTTCCGGCTACATGTAGTGTCGCCGATGACTTGGTTTAATTGCTTAACCTGCTTTATCGGTTTGAAAAGTTTTAAAAATACCGCCTTTAGGCCGAGGCGCATTCACGCGTCTCTAATGTTGCGTCACGTCGTTTTCTTAAAATGAGTCCTTGCATGTTATTTGTCCACTTGTTTCCCCCTTATTTGGGCGGCCTGACCGCGGTTCCTCCTCGGGTCCGGGTCGGGTCGCCACAGATATGGAGTACCGAGAGCCATCGTGTCAGCCCATGGCACACATTTCTCCAACAGATTCACAGCTAGTTGCGAGGAAAGAGGGGTCCGCCATTGGAAGTCCTCAGTAGCACACCCGCAAGGAAATGGCCAAGCAGAAGTAGGAAACAAGTAAATCCTCTATGCCCTGAAAAGAAGGCTAGACGAAAAGAAAGGTGCTTGGCTCGAGGAGCTTCCCGTCGTTCTATGGGCTATCAGAACATCCTGCCAAGGTTCAACAGAGGAGACACCGTTTTCCCTGACTTATGGGACCGAGGCCATGGCCCCAGTAGAAATGGCCCTACCTTTGGTAAGAGTCATCCACTTCAATGAAGAAACAAACACTGCTCAAGGAAGCTAGACCTTGACTACCTTGAAGAAAGAAGGTTGGAAGCTAGGCTAAAAGTCATCAACTACAAAAAGCTCGCTAAGGTTCATCATGACAAAAGAATGAATCCTCGCACTTTTTCTGTCGGCGACCTAGTACTAAGAAAAATCGAGGTTACTGGAAACAAGCCAGGAAGAAACAAACTCTCTCCCAACTGGGAAGGACCGTTCCAGGTCACGTGCAACATCAGGGCTGGAACCTACAGGCTCGCAAAACCAGACGGAACCCCACTAAAAAACCCATGACATTCAGACCACTTGAAAATGTACTACCAGTAATCAACTTATTTTCATCTTAGAGAAAAGTCTTTGCAAAAATATGTCCTATACACACTGCATTTAAACACTAAATACCTTTCAAACCTCCTCGCCTAGCCGAGGAGAGGCCAGGCTCTAATGCCTTCAAAACCTCATCGCCTAGCCGACGAGAGGCCAGGCTCTAACGCCTTCATAACCTCCTCGCCTAGCTGAGGAGAGGCCATGCTCTAATGCCTTCAAAACCTCCTCGCCTAGCCGAGGAGAGGCCAGGCTCTAACGCCTTCAAAACCTCCGTGTCTAGCCAAGGAGAGGCCAGACTCTAATGCCTTCAAAACCTCCTCGCCTAGCCGAGGAGAGGCCAGACTCTAATGCCTTAAAAACCTCCTCACCTAGCCAAGGAGAGGCTAGACTCTAATGCCTTCAAAATAAACATAACTGAATAAAAAGGAAACACCAAGAAATACACAACATAAGCAAAAATCAGAGAAAAGGAGGATCAACATTAAAACCAGATTACAAAAATATCGGTTACAAAACATAAAATTGTATCTTTTCCAAAATAACCCTACTACATTGCCCTAATCCCTCATCTCCTCTTCACGAGCCGCCACCCGCTCAGATTTCCACTGCCGCTGAGACAGCTCATCTCGGCTAGTCTTCTGGCCTTCTAGCTCCTTCATAAGTTGATCCCCGACATACCCGGTCTGAGAAGAAGAAACAGCCCCCGGCACTGCGTATGGGTGATAACTTTCCTTGAACCAAATCTGCTCATGGGCCACTTGGGCAAACAGATTCCCCGCCTCGGCAGGAGCGGGCAGTCACTTAGGAGTCTGGGCCAAAAAGGTCTGCAGCCTTGATCTCGAACAGCTCGCTGTCATTAAAAGGAACGAGGGAGGAGACACCTCGGTATTCCAGGCCATACGAGGCGAGGCCGTCCAACTTCACTACCTCCCAGAGGCCGCATACCACTTGACCGCAAATCAGAAAAGTCCGGATCGGCTCTTTTCCATATAATCCAGAGCCTCCTTCTCGTATGCTTGCGAACCCCGATACTTTTCCAAGACCTCCTCACTATCAGGCTTCGCGGCCAGTTCAGCTCGCAAACGAGCATTATCGTTAGATAGACCCTCCAGCTTAGCCTCGAGATCAGCCACAACTCCCTTTAGACGATCTCTTTCATCGGCTCTTCCCTTCAGCACCTTCTCCCTTGCCAGCCAAGTCGTCTTCTCAGCGCCAAGTTTAGAGAGCTCGTCCTTCTTGATCGATAGCTCACCTTCAAGGGACGCTATTTTCTCGGCCAAAGACGAAAGCTCCCCCTTTACGCTCGCTAAGTCCCGCTCCATGCCCGACACGGACTCGGCGGCCTGACCTAGTTTGGCGTTGTACGTAGCAAGACAAATACCGAGCTGCAAGAACAAAAAACAGACAATGAGCAAACAAACCAAAGCAAAAGAGCAAAGCAACAAACCAAAACGAGAGTCCACCTACCTCGCTAATAGCCAAGGCGCTAAGATCGCTCAAATTTGAACTCCTTGGCGGAACAAAGCGTCTCCACGACTTCAGCCAGGACGCCTACGCCATCAACCTTCGCCCATAACCGATGAAAGAAGGAGGGAATGAATTGGCCGACTTACAAAGATGACCCAGAATATAGTCATTGTCGCTTGCATCCTCGGCAGTTGGATTGTTGTCAGGGGTCGAGGACAGAGGCATCTCGACAGAAATCGAAGTGGGAGTGGCCTGGCCACGAGACGAGCCCAGCCTTTGTCTTTTGGGCTTTGGGGCGTAGGGACGGGCTGTTTTCCCTTCGCCTTGGGGGCCGACGGGGTTGGTACAACCGTCACCTTGGAGGGATCCTCTAACACACCGACCAATGGCAAGGGCTCGGGGTCTCCGCGAGCCAGATCGCACTCATGTGAAGCCTTCAGCTCGGCCTCCCCCTCTCTGCCTCGACCTTCTTTTGGGCCATGATAGCGTCGCTAGTCAAACCCATATCTACAAATCAAAAAGCTCGCATCATAAACCAAAAGACAGGTACAACAAAAGACAGTAAATAAAACAGAAATAACAAATGTTAACCTGGCGTCGGGCAGCCATGCCCATATACCCTTACACTCCGAACATTCTGAGCCAAACACCCATCCTCGATGAAAGGCCCAGCTATATCTGCTTACGTATCAAAATCCGAGTAATGTAAGACCCCAAAAATTATGTAATTTTATTATTATATTTCTGAGATCTAATTGTTTTGTAATTGACTCTACAGGTCAGATTTAGTGAAATAAATTATTTGGAGTAGTTTAACTAACTCCTATGAGGTTGGTAATTTATTTAGAGAATGATTATACCCTTATATAAATTTAGATAGTAATAAGAAATTATTATTTGACATTTAGAGGCAAATAAATAATTAGCAGTTGTGACCCCAAAGTGTTTTAGTATTTTAATTGACCCTACATGGTTAATTTGTATGATAGTTAAAATATTGATTGAAGGAATAATATATTAGTCCCTACATGTTAGAAATATTTATGTGATATTATTATTGACTTTACAGAGTCAAATTGGAATTGATTAATAATTAAGTCAACTGAATGGTATACGTTTGACTAGTCAATAATTGTTTTACTTTAAAATAATAATTAAGTTTAGTAGTAATACAATTGTTGACCAATGTTTGACCGGGAGAGTTATTTAGGGGGTGAAGTGGATTCATCTCCTCATTCATTAAAAAAAAGAAACCATACGTCGTCTTCTTCCTCTTCAAAAAACGCCGCACGTCGTCTTCTTCATGTCGGGCTCGGTTTTCATGGGTGTTGCTCTCATGTGGGTAGTGGGAGTATTTAAGACCCCAAAACTATTATCCACTCATTCATCATCTCTATCATCCTCCATTTTCAACCTAAAGATGGAGAAACACCGCCAGTAGGTGTGTTGTGTGTGTTTTGATTCACGTTGATTCACCCAACAGAATCGCGATCGGAGACCACCCTTGGAAAGCTCTCATCGAGGAGATCGTTTCCCCTTGGTTTGTTTTCGGGTTCTTTCATGTTTAATGACCGAAATAGGTATGTGACTAAATCCCTACTTTCTCTTTCTAGCTCAAATTCATGCTAGGGTGTTAGAGGCTTGTTCTCCATAAATTGTTGAGCTATTACATGTCTTGATGATGGGTTTTGATTTGTAAACATATGGGGTTTAGGGCTGTTGAAGATGAGGTTGAATTTGTTGGGTTTATTGTGTTTATTGAAGTAATTAGGAATTGAAATTTGCTTGTTTTGGGTTTAGAAATCCAAAAGGAAATAAATCGAAATTATATATTGCCCTAGAATTTGGAAAATTTTATTTTGACTCAATGAAGTTAATTAAAATTTTAAAGTGTTGTTTTGAGCCCTAGGATAAATTCCTACGACTTTTTGGGTTCGTCGGGTCTCAATTGAGAGATTTCGAGAATTGGTCGGGTGAGACCGGAATTGGTGAATTTGTGTATTGATTGGGTTTAGGACTCCAATTGAAGTCCTTGGGTGATACTAGCATGAGAATGTTGTTAGTTAACAAAATTAAGTTGTTTGAGAATTTGGGAAGCAAAGAAAAAGAAAACAGATTTTGAAATGATGCAATCCCTGTTTGGGGCATTTTTCCGAAAAATACTGTAGCAATTTCGTCTGTGATAATTTTCTGGTTTCTGGATATGTTATACCTATACATGTTATGTAACTCCCTGTAAAGTTTCATTAATTTTCGAGTTAAGGAAGTATTTTTCATCAGTCACGGATCATGGCTGCGACAGTGAGACTGTCACAGTGAAAACAAATTTTATCATTGAATTGAGGTAACCGTATTCTAAAGAATACAAGTCCAAATGGAGTACTTTAAAGTTCTAAATTATATTTCCAAGAGTCTAGTTTCTGAATATATAAAATTCATGAAATTTGGAGTAGTGAGTAATTAATGGTTGAATTTACAAGTTGACTGGGCAGAATGTTTAATAGCAGCAAATCAGATTGTTATCATGAAATTGAAGTGACTATATTTGGATGAATATAGATCCGAATGAAGTGATTTAAAAGGCTAAGATATAGTTTGAAGAGCCTAGTTTCAGAATATGTAAGATTCATGAAATTTAGAGTTATGATGAGTTATTGGTCAATTTTACAAAATGGCTGCGTAGAATGAGTTATTACTAAGTTGGAATTCCAACTGTTAGAATGGGTATCTTTCGGTGCATGAACATCGAGTAGAGAAAGATTGACTTGGTTTGAAGAATGGATTACCATTCAGGGATATTATAGAGTGTATCCTCAATTTCGACGTAGAGACCCTTTAGATGCTCTTAGAGCATAGCGAATTTGTATCCAATAAACGATTCTATTCACATGAATATGATGGGATGAGTTTATGAATTAACATGAAATTTAATGTGTTGAGACTATAAAATGATTTATCATTCTAGAAATATTGTAAGGCGTATACCATTGTTGATTAAGTACCCTAGACTAACAAAGTAGTCTTGGTGAATATATGATGGGTTAATAGTTAAGTAAATAACTTAGCTTGGTTGTATGCTAGAATATGAAATTCTATGATTGATTTAGATTATGACTAAATACATAATTCCTACCTTTGTTGAGATTTTTATCTTGTATGCATTTGAGAATATGACTCATGAAGCATATATTGCCTTTGATTACTTGGTGATTCTATTGGTGTTGATTTCCTGACTTGTATTTAAATTCTATTCCATTAACAAGTGGAACTACAAACTTGAAATCAATTTAGGCTACCAACTCGTACTTGAGTTAGTGACTTGTGAATTAGGGTTCCTAAATGGAATGAGAACCTAGAAATGACTTTAAATGAAAACGTAGAACGAGACCCTACAACTTCTAGAATCCATGGACTAGATTACTAGCTTTTGGACCTTGACTTGAATAAAGTGGACAACTTGACACTTGGGATTTTAGAGACTCAATGAGCTCCTATCAGGTTTTGTGATTATTGTAAGAATGTGCATAATCGTATTTAGTTTAGTAGATCTTTATATCTACTTGAGAATTTGCAAGTAAACATCTACTTGTGCATTGCATATAAGTCCAGCTGGCATTACTTGAGTTTTTACGTTGATGGTGGGACGATGCATTGTCTTCACGGATTATGGGATTCGTGGTTGCAATGTATCGCCGACCGGATTCGAATTCACACACCCCTCCACCTAGCTACGGGGGGAAGTAGCCTCATTTGTCGTGAACTAAAAGAGCGCATTGGCTAGTGCTATTTTCCCGAGAGCTCGGGCTACTTTGATACCCAATCACGAGTATCACCGCACGATATGATTAATATTTGTGATTGCAGAGCAACACAAATGACGTTGATTCGATATTCTCTCTTAAACCTTTATGTGGCTTACTATGAGCACTTATGTAATAACAAAGTGTTACCTGAGACATGAAATATAAATGACCATATTTGTATTGATTGTGAATTAATGAGAGACTTGTTATGTATTTATGTAGATACATATATCGATACTTGAGAATTCAGAATGACATAAAGTGTATATATATAGATATACATTCCTTTATATATGTTGATTCTTTGTGAAATGTTTTCTCGACTTATTTGGTTTGTTTATGATCGTGAATGTCACCTAGTCGCTTGGACGATTTAGTACATGAACAGAGATTATCTTGAGAAGTGTCGATAAGTATACGACACGTCTTCGTGGGTTTTAGTTGTAACAAAGACGATGACATGTTTTATTATAACAATGTTTCATTTATGATATGTTGTTTGTAGTAGCGGCATCTTCGAGTCTTTATGACTCACTTCGTACTTTACTTTTCAGGTGCACATTGCTAGCCGCTTGAGGCCGAGTAGATCCCGTCTGTAGCAGAGCCACGTGGATCGATAGTTGAGTTGAGGTCGTGATATATGTGCGCTATCTCTCCTGAAGCTTTTGCTAAGCGGAACCTAGTCCGCTTATTTCGTTGTTTATATTTGTGTCCTTGTATTTTGTTGAGGACGATATTTCTTTTATAAAGTTATATAAACTTTGCGATCGGGTAGATTGTTCTAGTATTGATGTATTATTCCAATAGCCGACATTTGTAGTCGCCTAAGTACTCCATAGTAGAGTACTCGCTTGTTACCACCAAAGTAGTAGCTTCGGGGATTTCATTATTCTAGTTATTCTAGTTGTTGTTGTGGTTACCCCGGTATGCTTTAGCCGGGTCATTGTTATATCGTTGATTTTTGATGGAACGCGCGGCCCGGAGTGCCGATGGTTAGTTCTATGCTCGCAATGTTATGCACGCGAAGCGAGTTTCGTTTTCATACCTTGTGAGGCAACGCCTCTCTTGGTTTCATTTGTTTCAGTCTCGAGCTCTTAAGCTTGAGGGCTTGTTCTTTAATGCTTCCGCATCTTCGAAATTTTGAAAGCCGTATTTTAGTCCGACTTCTTGTTCGTGCCTAGAGCTTGTTAGCTCAAATGTTCCACTTACACTTTGTTTTAGAAAGTGTTTGTCCTCTCTTGTGTAGTTCCAACTAAGGCACGACCTGGGATTCGGCATCGAATAAATAAGCCTGGCCTGGGTCGTCACAAGCAAGCCCCTCTCCCCCTCGACAAGTGAACCACGAACTTGGACAACAGGCCTCGTCCCCAACTATGGCTTTCTAGTTGTAGGAATGAACTAACCGCTCCCTTCGGCATTGAAGGCATTGTGCAAAGGGGGCCTCGATAGCACTCTTCACTCTCGATCGGGCGGCACTTAGGCTCTTGGTCTTCGAAGGCCATGAGGTTTCCCCTTGGGAACGTCAAAATTCCACCCTCGGCTCGACTCAACCAGAATGACCTTCTCCAACCACCGGTGATCCTTATTCCCAAAACTAGCCAACAATGGAAACCCTCAGGCAGTCTCCTCGAGGCGGTCGTAGATTCATTGAAATCTCGACCATGTAGTAGTAGCATAAGAGTGAGAGGTGGGCTCGAACCCCTCGATCGGGTGCAAATTATAAAGCCGCCAATTCAGGATCGAGGTCGAGGGACGAGCTCATCTGGTCGAAACTTCGCAAATGAAGGGGATCGAGGGGAAGGCCAGCCAGATGACTCGAAAAGGCTCGAATTGATGCCACATAGCTACGAGGAACCGCCTTGACTCGGGAAGACCTAAGTCAGAATCGGGGACCGAACCCCAGAAGAAATCGGTGCCGTAAAACTGAGACCATTCCTCTACGTCCTAAGAGCTTCTCTTATTCTCGAAAGGCCTTAAGAAACGAGCCCTCCCCATCATTACCGGCTCGCCCGGTCTGAGCCCGAGCCCGTTAAGCGCGGGCAGTGCGAAGAATCCTCTGTCAATCGAGCGAAAATGCGTGAACTCTCACGTGGTGAAAATTGAGTGATCGGACTTGGCAATACGGTCTGCGCTCAAACACCCTCGTAGAGTGCTAGGAGGTAATCGGGGCAGCGAAAAAACTCATCACCAAACTTCCATGCTAACCTTCACTCCCAGCTCGCGAGGAGGAACCTCGCTGGAGTAAGCATTGCCCACCTACCCTGAATGCTAGCACGTCTGTGGGCCCCCAAGAGACTTACCAAAAGCCGACTCTAGAAACGGGCCCTCGTCATTAGAATCCGTGAGCAAATTGAGCGAAGAAGAAATACCCGAGCTCGAGAGGGGCCACGGTTTTTCTACATAAATAGTGTCATCTACCACTCTCTCCTCGGTAAAGCACATATTCACCTCAACACCTCTCCAGACTGGGCCACGAGGAATGGACTCGACCTCGTCATCACTTAATTGATCCTCCCTAAACTCGGCTTAAAGAGGAACCTCGGCGCTAGGGCTAGCCTCGGCCTGAAGAGGAACCTCTGCACAAGGGCTAATCATAATATGATGGGGGACCTTGGCACGAGAAAGGTCCTCGGCACAAGGAGACGCGCGAGGAGCACCTCGGCCAAGGGAGACCCCGACTCGACTGCTTAGGGAGGGGGAAGAAGAGGACTCCTAACCGAGAGGTATCACGAATGACCCTATTCCATATCTATCGGCTCGTGGAGGAGCTATTGACGGGGACGAAAAACAGGAAAAAGAAATCTGCGAGACATACTTCAAAAAAGGAAGAAATACTGTACCGAGAAACGAAGCTTGAAGGAACGCCGAAGAAATCAACAAACGATAAAGACATGCCTGAAAAAACCAGAAAGAAGACGGAAAATTAAAAAAACGGGAGAAAAACCCCCCAGACAAAAACAAGTGCTCCAAAAAGAAAAGAAATGGATGACAAAGAAAGCCACCAGAAAAACAAGAAAAACAGAGAAGGACAAACCTCTGAGTGACAAGACAAACAACAAGAGGAGGCACGGAAGGGTTGCGAAGGATCGCCGAAAATCGTCTGGAGAAGCAAGGGAAGGATTGGAGTAACAGTAAGATGGTGAAAGTGAAAAGTAAAAAGAACAAAAAGTTCTTATATCCCTTCCTGAAACGACGTCGTAGATTGGCAGAGCATTCTTTCCCATCAGGTCAACCCGTGTGTTTTTCTTTAAAAACACCTGAACGACACCGTTTTTTTTAGATATTTTCGGCTTTAGGAAAAAGAGCGGCAATAAATCTTTTAGAAATTCGAAAAGCCGCCCAAACAAACATTTGATGCTGTGTAAGACATTGAAAAGACTAATCGTCGTGATTGGACGGTTACCCAAAACGTCCTGTTATCTTCTGCCCAGCCCCCGAAATCAACCTTGGCATAGTCACTTCATCACCAGAAATTTGAGGAAAATACTTCTCGGCCTTATGTCAGTAGACACGACCAAAAAGTAGGGGGCCACTAAGAGGGTGAAACCTTGAAAATCCTCCTCGGCATAACTACGGGACCCACTCATGATAAAAGCCGTTAGCAGGTCCAGCGAGGCAGCCGAGCCAATGCAAGTTCACCGAAAACACTTCATAGAACAATTGAGCCGAGGTAAGGAGCGAACGAGATCCACGACCCTCAACCCACTTGGCCTAAGAAGAAAAACACTTCTCGAAGAGCAACCGAGCGAGGAAAGAGACGAACGAGACTCACCGCCTCGCATCTGGCCTCGGTAATAGAGTTAATGGTCATCGGGCCTGACAGGAAGCTTCCCAAGGCCTGATGAAACCAACACATGCAACCACCAACTCTCTGACAGCGTCCAGCCCAATCATCCCTAATAGGGCTACAGAACATTTATTGCCCACCGCAACATGCTCTCCTATCAAAGGCCGCCACCTCACAAGGCAAATCAAGTATAAATATGAGACATTCTCCCTGTTGAAAGGCAATCCAATTATGAGATATCCTAACTCACTTATCAAATCTCCTTATCTGAACAACCCATATTGTGACACATTTATTATATACACTACGAGAAACCTTACTCTCACGCCGGAGGGTTCTAGTCGGGGCACCCCCGACTCCTTAACGACGTTTCTTATTTGTCTTGTGCAGGTTATTACTCAGGAACAAGCAGAACCGGCCACCTTTGCCTCTTACATGGACAAAACGACAAGGTCACCACGGATTTTGCGTGATCACCTTCATTCAAAAAAAAATTACTTGATTCTTTTTCAAATAATCGTCATATTTGATTCGGCACATTGTTTTAAAAAAACTAATTGATTATATTATAAATATTGATGTAATATATGGTTTTCTTTAATGACTTTGAGTATTCGAATCATAATTGAAGTATGTAGAAAAAGGGCCAAAACATGAAAAACACCTCAAAGTAACCACTCAATCTCATAATGTCCCCCAATATTAAAATTTTCCCAAGTTCATGCCTGATGTATCCATTTGTCCCAGTTTGCACCCTAGCCCTGACCGCTATTAGAAAGATAACAAAAAGATAATGAAAAGTTTCCTTTTAAACTTTATAACATTATAAATTATACGACAGGAAATTTTTTTTAGTAGATATAACTAATATATACAAATAATACAATTTACGTTAAAAAATTTATGGCAAAAAAAAATTATGCATATATATTAATAAATTAATATTATGAAATTTATAATTTCTAACTCTAACCCTTAGTATAAATAGTAAACTTAATTATTATTTTTTTGCGCTTAATAACACTTAAATTAAACTTTATATATATAATAACATTTTATTAGAGTAATTGTTGTCTATTGAGATCAAACTCGTATATATGAGTTTGATCTCAATAGACAACAATTACTCTAATAAAATATAAATATGAGTTTTACATTTGTCCTTATTATTAGTGTTCTAAAAATTGTTAGGCGAACGCCAGACGCCAGACCAGGGCCTAGCGCCAAGGCGAGGTCAAGCCGGGGTCTAGGCAAGGCCTAGAATTTAGACATAATTACATTGTTTTGAATATTTTTCCTAATATAACATAATTAACAAGCATTAAAATTTCAAATTTATTAATAGCAAATATTGTCAAATTATTTAAAAATAATTGTTACAATATAAAGTTAAATTTTAAAAGTAAAACCAACAATTTAATATCATTCCACGGTTCAAAAGAACAAAAAAAAACAGTTAATAGCTGAATAGTAGTTCATAGGCCCATTAACAAATTATAAATTTATAATACATAATTCAATAATTATGAATTGATATTTATTAAAAAAAATAAAAACATAAAATGACATTATTTTGGGCAAGAACATTTAAAAATAGATAAAATCAGTAGTTGGGCGCATAGGGCGCTGGACAGTGCTTAGAGTGTCTCGCGACTAATCGGCCGATATATATAAAAGTTTAATATTAGTGTTATTAAGCGCAAAAAAAAAAAAATAAGTTTACTATTTATACTAATGGTTAGGGTTAGAAATTATAAATTTCATAATATTAATTTATTAATATATATGTATAATTTTTGCTGCCATAAATTATTTGATGTTAATTGTATTATTTGTCGATCTACTACATTATTTTTTTCTGCCGTATAATTTATACCATTATAAAGTTTAAAAGGTAACTTTTCGTTATCTTTCTAACATCGTCACGACTAGGATGCAAACTGAGACAAATGGATACATTGGATATGAACTTGAGAAAATTTTAACCCTGGGAGGCTGTAGACACCCCAATTTCATACCTCTCTCATTTCCTAAAATATCCAAAAACATACTTGTTGCATGAATGGACTAACGAGCATTACATTTGTTAGCCTTTCATGGGGCAAAATGCCAAAATGAAAAGATAACATGACAGAGGAGCACAATGAAAAAAGTTGAAATTTGTGAAGGATTGCAAGTCGGGGCGAGGCGCCCAATCTTTCATGTGCCGTGCCCCGAATTGATTTTCTTCATTTTTCCAGCCTCTTTATTCTCCCAGCTGTGTGAACGAAAAAACCTGCAAAAGATACCTCCCTTCCATGCCTGCTTCAGCCGGTCTCCTAGCCTGAATTTCTCTTATAAAAGGAGGCTTCAGTCTCCTCATTTCCACACACCAAGAGACCCCCAAGCCTTCTCCTCCCTGGTTTCCTCCTATCTCTTCTCCATTCATTCGTGAAGTGATCAAGGCTCACAACCTCCTCCTCCCTTGCATTGTACAAGCGAGCCCTCGAGCCTTCGGCCCCCGGCCTCCTGCCCACTCGACAGCCTCTTCCCTTGCCTAAGCAAGCGACCCCCTTCAGTCCTCACTCCCGGCAAGTTAATCTAAAAAGCCAAAAAACGCGGTTACACTGTCCGGACAAAAACAAAACACAACTGCAACAACGACAATGACAACAACAAAAATAAAAAGGCATTCTCTCTCGAGAAGACATGAGAAGCACACCAAAAACTACGAGCGCCTAGTGGACTAAAGCATACACTTATATACTAGGATCATAATTTCACGCTACAAAAGGTAGGTACCCATTTATTATTTTGTCATGTAGCTAACTAAAATCGAGTAATAATAATACATAAATTATATTATTACGTATATAATGTGATAATTAGTTCATATTTTGTTTATATAGAATAAATGTAGATAATAATTATATTATTATGTTTGTAAACAATAGATGTAAATAAAATAGTAAATAAAGTAGTATTATATGTAAATAAAATATTAAGACAATTAATAACATACTTAGATAATGACTGACACACCTTAAATGCTAAAATTGCAAAATAAGCTGTTATCATGCCCAAATAATATTCCGCATCTCCAATATAAATATGAGGTGGTCTCTTGTAAGACGGTCTTACCGTAAGACGGAGCCCCATTTAAAATTCGGGGGTTATAATAAATAATTAATAAGTTATACAAAATCATGAAATCGAGTTTGCTTCGTTGGCTCGCAGCAAACCTCAAAAGACTTGGCGCATCAAACACTGGTTCAGGGTTCAAAACCTCTCAGCGTGATTTTTAGTTTTATTGTGATGTGTCATTTTGCTCTGGTATCCCTGTACTTTCAAGGTTTGTCGCCGAAATTCTTATGTTTCTCACGCCTTATTGTTTAATCCTTTGTCAGCCCCGTTAGCATCAATTGCCTTGAGATACTTGGCCGGATCTTAATAACTTTAACTTAAATACTTAAATGACACGTTTAAAGTCAAACGTGACACATTTTAAGGTTGAAAGTGACACAATAAAGGGAAATTTATTATAATTCTCATTAAAATTCAAAGGAATACTCTTAATGTGGAACTTTTTAGTATTAAATGTCACTTTTTAGTATTAAATGTGTAACTTTTTAGTATTAAAAGTGACACTCTTAATACTAAAAAGTAACTCTATTAATACTAAAAAGTGACACTCTTAATACTAAAAAGTGATACCTTTAATACTAAAAAGTGACACATTTAATACTTGACGGACCTTAATTGACTTTAACGAAATGCTAAATGACACGTTTAAAGCCAAACGTGACACCTTAAAAAGACAAAAGTAACATATTTTAAGGTTGAAAGTGACACTATAAAGAGAAATTTATTATAATTCTCATTAAAATTCAAAGTAATACTCTTAATGCTAAAAAGTGACACTCTTAATACTAAAAAGTAACACTCTTAATACTAAAAAGTGACACTCTCTTATTGTAGAATTATAAAAGTGAATTCTTTTGTCAAAAGTGACATACTTAAAACTTAAAAGTGACACACTTAAAACCTAAAAGTGACACTCTGATTGTTACAAATTGATGAATACATTTTAAGCCAAAAGTAACACACTCCAAGCCTAAAAGTGACACACTTAAAACGTAAAAGTGACACACTTAAAACTTAAAAGTGACACACTGAATGTCACCCTGATTGTTACAAATTGATGGATTTAAATTGACATTTTAAGCCAAAAGTAATACACTCCAAGCTTAAATGTGACACACTCAATGCCTAAGCGAGACACACTCAATGTCACTCCAAGCCTAAAAGTGGCACTCTTATTGTAGAATTATAAAAGTGAATTCTTTTGCCAAAAGTGACATACTTAAAACTTAAAAGTGACACACTTAAAACCTAAAAGTGACACTCTGATTGTTACAAATTGATGAATACATTTTAAGCCAAAAGTAACACACTCCAAGCCTAAAAGTGACACACTTAAAACGTAAAAGTGACACACTTAAAACCTAAAAGTGACACACTCAATGTCACTCTGATTGTTACAAATTGATGGATTTAAATTGACATTTTAAGCCAAAAGTAACACACTCCAAGCTTAAACGTGACACACTCAATGCCTAAACGAGACACACTCAATGTCACTCTAAGCCTAAAAGTGGCACTCTTATTGTAGAATTATAAAAGTGAATTCTTTTGTATCAAAATTCGTTAGGATCTGTCAAATATCCCAAGGCAATTGATGCTAACGGAGCTGACAAATGATTATATTGCAAGGCGTGGGAATTCGGCGGCAAAACATTGAAAGTGGAGGGGCACCGGAGCAAATAGAGGAAATATGAGCATTAAAACATAACGTTGAAGTTGGGGGGTGTCGAACCGCAGACCTCCTTGGGCTGAAGCTTTAGTTCCGCCTATCACCAACTTTGCTAGCCTGCTTTTGTGTTTATTATTAACAGATTTTGTTATTAACCCCTGAATTTGTAAATGGGGCTCCGTCTTACGGATTTAGGATCCGTAAGACCGTCCTACACAAGTTTTTGCCTATAAATATATATAAACATTTTTCTAAACTAAACACGACAAATTAAACATGTTATTTAGCAAAACCAAAATGAGACCAAAAAGGGCGAGCTCGGTGCTTAACCCCTTCCCAACTCGCAACTTAGCTCCCGGATCTACACTTTCTAGCATTTTGAGTTTTTCTCTATTTATCCTTAAAATAAAGGTGATAACTATATAATTACAGTTTTTAAAGTCCACAACGAGGCTGAGTGTATTCTCATGTACTTCAATGTTTTGAATCCACTCGCCTTCTCGGTGACGGGGCCATCTCGAAACGGGGCACTCATAGGGACATTATCAGATTGAGTGGTTATTTTGAGATATTTTTTCATATTTTGGCATAAAAAATGTAAAAGTAAAAGTAAAGTAATAAAAGAGTTCTCCCAAAGACAAAAAACATATTTGGGTCAACCAACTTTTAAAAAACTTGCAATACAGCCACCAAAAATTTAAAGATGTTATTCTTGGCCACTGTATAAATATTATGATGCAAGCGAATCCTTCTTTTTATGGACGCCAACTGAAGACCTTAAGTTCGAATAAGATTTATATTTTGCTCCTCTAAAACTTCGTGTGATTTAGAAACCAGGGGTCTAATATATATATATATATATATATATATATATATATATTTGTTTGCACATGTCGTTTGTAATTTTGTATAAAGAGGGTATGGGTCAAAATGTTTATTATCAGTACTTCATCTTCAACCTAGCCTCTAATGCACTAGCGACCCCCCACCCCCGCACGACTTACAATCTCTCACTCTTATCTCTCTAAAGCACACGCACGGGGTTTTTTTATAAATCTAAAATTACGTAAGCACTACAGATTCTCCCTCATCTCCAGCATATTCAGATCCAGATCGCAACAGTAGGATTCCGACTCCAATTCTAATTATAATCCCAGGGTTTCGGTTTTGAATTATTAGGAATCGATGGGGGTTGCCCCTCCAGCGTCGTCAACTTCTTCTTGGTACTCTGACATTTTACCCGGTCGTCGGAGAAATCAATCGCGTCTATTATCTCTTGATGAGCCACCAACTGCTTTAGGAGGATTACAGATACAAGCTGGGTATAGAGATCGATGGATGTCACCTGAGAGATTTCCCGTAGACGAGGAATGCTACGATAACGGGTACTCGTCGAGGTCATCGCAAGGGTGGAAGTAGACGTCAAGCAGGAGACACCAGGTTGGAAGTAGACGTCAAGCAAGTAGACAGAAGTAATTTGATATTATTCTATGTTGGCTTTCCAATAAAGAAAAGGTCTATTATTATTATTTTTTGGATGGAGGAAATATTACATAGCTTGGGAATAACTTGAGGATATTAAAGATGCAAAAAAAATATTTTTTTAAAAATATTGTAAAATAAAATGATAGGGAACCTTTGGTAATAAAAAAAATGTGTTTTGTGTGTGTGTGTGTGTGTGTGTGTTTTTTTTTTGAGGGGGTGGGGGAGGGAGGGAGGGAGCGGTAGAATAGAGACTTCAATTGGGACCAAAAGGTTTTATACCCAACGTTAGGGGTGTACATAGTTTGATTCGATTTGGGTTACTAAAACCGTAAACCGAATCATCCTTATCGATTTCAAAACATCTCAAATCAAATCGAATTGCGCGAAGTTTGAAATCAAACCGAACCACTCGATTCGATCCGATTCGATTTTATGGTTTCAAATAAATAATAATTAACTTACTTATCAAAAAATAAATAAATAATAATTAATTTATTTAGAAGTTGGCAGAAACCAATAGCAACAATGACAACACCAATAAATTATCAAAGATACTAGAAACTTTTAAGAAAATTAATCAACTTGGATGAAGAAAAAACAATACCAATAAATATAACAAATCGGTTTTAAAATTATTTTTATATATTGGTTATTGATCAATTTGAGCTCATGAGTTGTATTAAATATCAATTTGAAAATATGAATGACATTAAAAAATTGATATAAATATATGACTATGTGATATGTAGCTGTCAAACATAAATAAATAATTAAAAATATAAAAAAATAAATCAATAATTAAAGAATATTATATATATATATATATATATATATATATATATATATATATATATATATATATATATATATATATATATAATATAAATAATACTTAGAAGGGTGATTCGACGTGACCACTCTCCTGCCATTTAGGGTGGCAAAATAGGTGGCAAAATTAAGTGTCATGGATAACTGATAACTGTGAGTTAGCCTTTTCGAACCCCTAACTGCCATATTATCATTTCTCCGTCAGAAGGATGTCTACTGGTGGATCATTTCTAATTTAACGATCAAAAGTTCATTAGGTTAGAACTGCAATCGTAAAGGAAGAGCTCTTTTTCAAATTCCCCAGAGATTGAAGTCCCGACCTGTATGTGACTAAGTCAGTGATTCAGCAAAGAGGTAAGCTTCCGTTCAACTATGTACATTGAGTTAATTTGCTGATCCGAGTTGGATGAATTCAGGTCTATTATGTTAATTTTTATTCAATTCTGGATTATAATTAATCAATCAGGACAAATATGAAATGTTTTGCAATTAGGTTTAAAATCCTTAAGATTGGTCATCTGGGTTTTTTCGGTCTTCGATCTGTTTACTACTTTTTCCTTGCTTTTTCTCTTTCTTGGTGTTTGTTAGATTATTTGGAATTGAATTACCTGAGTTTTTTTCTCTATTAGATCGATTGGAATCAAATTTTGTTGATTTTTATATATACTTCCCCAGTTCCACGCAGGAGTCCATTTTTCGTATTTAAAAGTTAACATGTATATCTTCGGTCAAAATTTAATTAAGCTCTGAAATGGATTCTTTGATTGGAATGACGGGATTACAACGCTCCCCAGAGAAAATGCAGAGCATTCATCTTTTATATTGAATACCTTTAATCCCCCATAAGTAATTGTTTCCTCCCGAGTTGAGGAGTCCTCTTCAACATAAGCATATCTAACGAACTTAAAGTTGTGAACTCAACATTTCATATTCTTCTTATATTAATCAAAATTAGAAGTCGACCATGTCAGAGATTTTAAATGACGGGTTTAAAAAGCTATTTTCAAGTTATACGGTAAGTTTCAGAGCCCAACTAACATCTAATGTTCTTATATTGGTATCATTGCCCGATTCTTTATTTTTTTCTTCCCTCTGTCACTGATATTATCTACGTTGTTTGTACTTTTCTGGCTTTTATGCACATATAGTCCTGAGTGAAAAGGTTTCTCTTTACTATGCAGGTTTACAATGGATGGGGGAAGACAGGTTTTTTCTGTAGATCTTCTTGAGAGATATGCAGCAAAGGGACATGGAGTTATTACATGTATGGCTGCTGGAAATGATGCCATTGTTCTAGGAACTAGTAAAGGATGGGTGATTAGACACGACTTTGGTGTTGGAGATTCTTATGGTATGTTCTTACGTCTTAACTCTTTGTTGATGATACTCTTTTTGTGGTTGAACATGAATTCTCCAAGTCTTGCCCTACAACGTAAGCCATGCCATATACAAGACATGAAATGGAAGGATATATAGTTGATCTGAAGGGTATATAGTATTATTGAATCGCCTGAGAACATTAGATATGTTTGATTTTTTACAAATGAGATCTTACATGCACAATGACAAGGTCATGTGGAGATGTGTGTTTTGTATGCGATGCATGATGTCTTTGTAACCGGGAAATCAAGTCTCATGCTATTAGGCTTAGTTCTGAACATAATGCCGAACTGTTTGCAAAATCTACAGATGGAATGGTTGCTTTTACGATCTATCTGGATTTCTTTTTTGACATATTTTCTATGGCTGGTCGTCACAGTTCCTATTACATAAGTGCATGAAGTAGTTGACTACATTTTACAGCATTGTAGAATGTAGGTGGATAAAAAAGGAAGGATAGGGCACAAGGCTTCTGGTTGTATCCTTGCAAAGAGAGAAGCAGTTGTTGTAGTTCAAACCATGACCTTCGGGTCAAATGAAGCAACTTACACTCCCCCAAAGAGTGTCCCTCATGTGAGTTTGTGGATACTCCGCAGAATAAATTGATAGTATGACGTGTGTGCATGTAATGTGGGGATAGGTGGTCATAGAATTGATTTAGGGGGCAGCACCGCTTGTTTGGTCTTATAACTGAGCCCACTCTGCTTGTATTTTCAGATGCTTAGTATGCTGTCTGCCGATTGTATACCAATTATTTGTTGTATCAGATTTTCCTTGCATCTCTGCGAGCGTGTAAAAGTGATTTGTCTTATTGATGTGTAAAGTTGTGCTGGAGAACGAATCACACTTGATTAAGTTGGCTTCTTTTGGTTTCCAGTCCAAGCAAGGTGAAGCAAGTCTAAGATATGAGGTTATTAGTTTAATAACTTGGATAGGAAATTAGGAATACTGAACTTTTGGTTAAAGGTCAATATGATTTTTTTGACTGTCAAGTTAAGATGTAAATAAGCTATGTTGTGGTGACCCTTTTTCTATCTTAAAGAATGTATTACCATTGGCTTGAATTAGTAGTGTACTTTCTGTTAATTATTTTTTTAGCATTGAATTTTATTTTTGTTTTCTTGAGTTAAGTTTGAATATTGTTCAATCCAAGCTCAAAAAGTTTCCTAATTTTTCTTTATTATTTTGTTTATAGATATGGATCTCTCTACTGGCCGACCTGGGGAGCAATCCATCCATAGAGTATTTGTAGATCCCGGTGGGTGCCACTGTGTTGCCACTGTTGTCGGTAATGGAGTTACAGATACATATTATACACATGCAAAATGGGCAAAACCACGTATTTTGAACAGGCTGAAAGGCCTTGTGGTGAATGCTGTTGCGTGGAATAAACAGCAGATAACAGAAGGTAAGTACTTGATATGGCTGCCGTTTATGTTCACTTAC
The DNA here is from genome assembly GCA_013146195.2 of Codonopsis lanceolata. Lineage (NCBI taxonomy): Eukaryota > Viridiplantae > Streptophyta > Magnoliopsida > Asterales > Campanulaceae > Codonopsis > Codonopsis lanceolata. The sequence goes on along the minus strand of CM028381.1, from coordinate 52,050,632 downwards.
GTTTCACTTTTAACTGGATTTACTAATGCAGATTTATTTGTGCTGCTTGAAATGTTTTTTTTCAGCTTCGACAAGGGAGATTATTCTTGGCACAGACAATGGCCAGCTGATTGAAATTTCTGTAGATGAGAAAGATAAGAAGGAGAAATATGTAAAGTTTCTATTTGAACTAACAGAACTTCCAGAAGCTTTCATGGGGTTGCAGGTACATTCCCTCCTCTCATTTCCTTTGATTTCATTCCTAGACAGCTATTGTGCCTGGTGGTTTTTTGCTTCTCTGTAATGAAGATTAGAGAAGCGATAGGGGACTGTCTTACCAATTTTCTCTATATATATGTTCGTTTCAATTATGGGGGAACTCAATAAGTTGGTCCTGCATCAAATAATAGATAATATAGATTCTTTAGGACTGTTCATTCTAAAGTGAAAGTTAGAGAATTTCAATGAGCTGTACATTGTGTTCACTGAGATTGATCATTTCCAAAAGATGCCATTATGAGTTAATAAAGGCTGATCTGTTGAATGACTGTTGGCAAGCCAACCTTATGTTATTCTTCTCGACCTTGTTATCTGTTTTGCAGATGGAAACAGCTAGCTTACACAATTCAACAAGATATTATCTGATGGCTGTAACTCCAACACGTCTCTATTCCTTTACTGGAATTGGGTCGTTGGATGTAAGTAAAAAACTTCTGTAATATCTGCATGTAAGGGATCATGCGATCGTAGACTTTTGTGACTTATAAGTTATCCATACCATATTTTCCTGTCAATTTTCCACAACCAAAGTGATAATATATATATATATATATGATTGCATGAACAGTTTGTTCATTCTTCTTTGTATTTGCATCTGAGAGGCTGTAGAAAGGCATCAACCCTTTGAGGATTCCTGTGATGTAGTTGATGTAGTCCATGCTGCTGGTAACTCCTACATGACTTTATTCATTCAGTGAAATTGGGTTTCAAAACTTTGTTCGTATTTGCATGTAGCCATGTAGGGTATCGGGAGATCATAGACTCATGCACAACTCATGACCCTTCTGTACCTTATTTTACCGTCAACATTCTGCATTCAAAGTGATAAGTTTTCTATATATGATTGCATGTAACAGTTCTTTTTCCTTTTTTATTTTCCCTAGTATTTTTGAATTTAGGGTAGCCATTACACCCACGCCACTTTACGGAAATGAATGTTGGGAAACAATGAAACAACATGTTCAGAAGATGAGTTTAGCTGAAATGCGAATGTTTAGATGGAAATGTGGTAAAACTAGGAAAGATAAAATTTGTAATGAAAATTAGGAAAGATAAAATTTGTAATGAAAACTAGGAAAGATAAAATTTATAATTAACAGATTAGTGAGAAGTCCAATTGCACATAAGCCAAGAGAAAATCACTTAAGATGGTTTGGACACACGAAATGTTGTCCGCTTAATGCATACTGTTAGGAAGTGCAAGTGTATCAACACCAACAAGTTGGGGAAGGGGAAGACCCAAACTAACATAGACTTTTATGATTATGAAAGATATGAATGAGTGTTGTGTGTGTGATGACCTTGCCTTATGAACGAGTGTTGTGTGTGTGATGACCTTGCTTTATGAATGAGTGTTGTGTGTGTGATGACCTTGCTTTAGATCGAATTGAATGGCCGAAAAGGAAATCTGTAGCTCAACCTTAAGTGATTGGGACTTAGGCTGAGTTGAGTATGTGCTTAATTTGATGCATTTGTATTAGGTCTGTAGAAGGGCATAAAATTTTCTAGGTTTCCAGAGATGGTAGTCCAAGCTTCTTTAGCCATTGATATTGATAGAAGTCTCAGTTGAGATTGTAAAAATCATGTCCTTGGTGGATATCTGACTCAAAAGTGCACAAGATTCACCAATACTACTAGTGGGACCAATAGTAGTAGACTCTGCACGAAGCACACGAGAGAACACATCCTGAAGAGAGCCAACACTCGTGCTAGATAAGAACTATGAGCGAGAAGTTCTAAACTCGGGCCTCAAACTAGCTAGAAATCCAAGGATAATTAGGTGCTTTCGTTGTGTCTGCATAGTATTATCAGTGGTACTCAAATGAAGCAAAGAACTCAACTTAGCGGCCAATTTCGTGTAGTCCGCAAAATACTGGGTATCACTACAACCTGTAACATTACAACCTTGTAGATCCTGGCGAAACATAACACACGATAAGTCATACATCCGATTCATGTTATCCTTGCCGCCATACACCACAGCTAAGTAGTCCCACATATCACGAACAGTGCAAGTATGAGTCACCAATTCAACAGTCTCATCATTCATAGAATTCTTAAGCTTCCAATACATATCAGCATCTTCATGGACCCACGCAACATTTGCCCTATTAGACTCATTTTAACCACCCACTGCCACATTAAGTAATTCTTACCATTTACTTGTCCATAAGCTTCATACTAGTAGAAATAGCCTTAGAAACCAAGGTTTTAGACTCTGTATTCGCCGGTGTTGACATTAGAATGCAACCAACTGAATAATGGAGACAAATGTACGAGTACAACGGACAACCCCAACCCCCCAAACTTGTTAAATCTGGAAACCAACCTCGCATTAGGGATCTAGAACTAGAGGTGAACTAGTTTGTCGTGGTCCTGCAACTTTTCTACAATGGAACTCCGGTTATGCACCGGCGCATGAGGCTGTTTCCGGCGAATTTCGGTGGCAGCGACTGGATAGACAAGATCGCCTAGTCTGGGCGACACACCCCCCAGGAGGTGGCCCTCAAAACACATCGCACCTCCTCCAGCGACTCAAACCCTAAGTTGAACAAGCCACGGGTTCCTCAAAACAGAAGCGAGCATTTTTGGGGTTTTAAAAAACAAAAAAGAAAGAAAAAATAGAGAGAGAAGGATGCGCTGTGGTCCATGAGGAGATTATTAGATTTCCGGCTCTGATACCATGTTAAATGTAGCAAATTCTCTTTCATTGGTGCTCAAAGGCGGATCATTTCGAATAATTCTTTTGTGGATTTTGTGAATAGCTTTAGCCTTGTGTAGTTAGATTTGTATACGGCCAGTCTACAAATGATGCGTCTCCGTTTTGATGCTCTTATATATTAATATATATTTTTACTTATCAAAAAAAGCACATCAAGACCCCCCAAATATATATCTTATATGAAAGAGACCCTCAATACTTCTAACACTCTAACAAGTACTAACACTTTAACAAGTACTAATGGAGATGAGGGTGGATTAGATAGCCTAGAAATACTTATCAAAAAAAAAAAGATAGCCTAGAAATACCACAAAATGACCAATTTAGGTATTTAGGATCTATTATCAGTCAATATAGAGAGGTAGAAGATGATTACCAGGTTGGGTAAAGTGGAGAATTGCATACAAAGTATTATGTGATAGGTCTTGACCCGTTAGGTTGGAGTCCGCGCCTAGCTAGTTGCTAGGGTCAGTCAGTAGTTGATCCAGTGGCGTAAATGCATTGTGGGATCCACCATATAATTTTTGCCTTCTCTTTTCTTAAATTTTTTGTTAAAAGATATACATACAATTGCTCAAAACATAGACATGTTTGTTGGTGTTAATAGAAATAAAGAAGGAGAAGAAGAGAAAGCAGGCAACAGACGAACAGATCAATGACGGGTTCTTCGCAGTCCACAAACCCTGCGTTTTCTTAACTTTTTATTAAACGATGAGCATATATATATATACAACATATACCCTAATAACACAATTACTAAACTACCCTTATTTTCTAACACTCCCCTTCAAGTTGGAGCATAGATATTTATCATGCCCAGCTTGTTACAAATATAATCCACCCTTAACTTTGTCAAGCCTTTAGTCGGCATATCGGTGGTTGTTCTCCCGTGCGCACGCATATGAGGTGGAGACAAGATTACATTGGATCTTTTCTCGAATAAAATGACAATTAACCTCTATATGCTTAGTCCTTTCGTGGAAAAGCTGGATTTGTAGAAATATGCATGGTGATTATCACACCACAATCTCATAGGCGGAGGAACCTTAAATCCAATCTCTTCCATCAATTGTTGTATCCACATAAGTTCGCGGGTTGTGCGAGCCATAGCACGATATTCGAGACTCTGCGCTTGATCTCGCCACCACACTCTGTTTCTTACTTTTCCAAGATACAAGATTTCCGCCCACACACACACAATATCACGTAGTTGACTTACCATCATCACGTGATCCTGCCCAATCAGCATCAGAGAATGCCTCTACCCGTGTATGCCCATGATTCGCATACAATATACCTCTACACAGTGCTCCTTTCAAATATTTCACAATTCGAACCAATGCATTCCGGTGTAGTAGTAGGGGCTGCCATGAACAGACTTCGCTACACTCATCGGAAAAGCAATATGCAGACGAGTTACTACAAGATAATTCAACTTACCAACCAATGTCAGGTATCGTTACGGATCCTCGAACATCTCCCCTTCTCGGCTACAAGTTTGACATTAGGATCCATTGGAGTGTCACGGTTTCACTCCAAGCATTCCAACTTCCTCAAGTAAATCAAGGACATATTTTCTTTGACACAAAAGATCCCTTTCTTGGACCGTATCACTTGATCCCAAGAAAGTACTTTAGAATACCCAAGTCCTTAGTGCGAAATTTTGTTTGAAGACACGATTTGAGTGCTTCAATACCATGTGCATCACTACTGTGATCACAATATCATCTACATAAACAACCAAAACAATACAACCAGCGCTAGTGCGTCGAAGAAACACAATGTTATCACACGTACTCCTCTGTAACCCAAACTCTAGCACGACAAAGACTGAATCGCCAAACCAAGCCCGCGGAGGCTGTTTCAACCCATACTGGCGACTTTCGTAACCGGCATACTTTATTCACATACTCCCGAGCAACAAACCCGGAGGTTGCTCCATGTAAACCTCTTCTGCAAATCACCATGAAGGAATGCATTCTTGACATCCAGCGAGGCCCGGTTATTAGAAGCGACTAACGATATCAAAAGGCGAGCAGTGAGCTTAGCAACAGGAGAAAAAGTATCGGTATAATCAACACCATACACTTGTGCGTACCCTTTGCAACCAATCGAGCTTTTAGAGCAACGCGGTACCATCGAGGATTCATTTTAACTGCGTACACCCATTTACATCCAATAGCCTTCTTACCATCGTGAAGTGTTACCAAGTCCCAAGTCTCATTAGCCTCGAGAGCACGCATTTCCTCTTCCATAGCGGACTTCCAACCACTATGAGACAAAGCTTGACACATTTTTAGGTGTAACAACGGAATCAAGAGAGACAATAAATGAGCGAGAAGAATCGACAAGTGAGCATACGAGACCTGAGGTGATAGGATGAACACAATGCGTGTACCTTTTCCGAGCGCTATAGGGAGATCGAGGCAGGTCGATGGCGTGGGAACCGGTATCGGGAGTGAATCGTTGGAGAATCTGCAACGCGGTTCTTGGATTGAAAGCAGTGTGCGTCGAGTATACACTTGAGTTATAGGAGGCGAGAAGTAGCCTCGATATCAACACCGGCCTCGGGATTATGGGAGCGAACCAATGTATAAGTGAGAAAATCATCGGAGAGACAAACTCGACTCGAGAAGAAGATGACCGACCAAAATACGGGCTAGACTCAAAGAAAGTGACATCGGCGGACACTAAGTACCGACCCAAATCGGAGAATAACAACGATATCCTTTTGAGTTCGAGTATCCAAGAAAGACACACTTGAGAGCTCTTCGATCTAACTTACCAACTTTGTTGCGAACATCTGAACAAAACAAGTGCAGCCAAACACTTTTGGAGAAAGCGAGGAAACAACGTGCGATGGACGAAGAAGCGAGAATATGATATTTCTCCTTTAAGAACGAGATGATGGAAGGCGATTGATAAGAAAGGCGAATGTGAGCGACATCGGCCCAAAGGACTTAGGAACATTCATCTCAAACATCGATGCCCTAGCAACTTCCAAGAGATGGCGATTCTTGCGTTCGGCAACACCATTGTTGTGGGGTGACAATACATGAAGGCGATGAATGATTCCATTTTGAGACATATAAGAGGAGAAAATACCGAGAAAAGTATTCCTTAGCATTATCACTACGGAGATTGAACCAAACAATTGAAATGAGTTTTTATCTCGGCACAAAAGAGCAAAATAAGCTGAAACAACTCATCTCTAGATTTCATTAAATAAAGCCAAGTACTTCTGGAATAATCATCCACAAAAGTGACAAAATATCGAAACCACGATTTGGAAGGTGCGTTACAAGGACCCCAAACATCGGTATGAACTAACTCAAATAGGGACGCAGGCCCGCTTTATTAACTCTAGGAGGATACGACACACGATGGTGTTTAGCAAACTCACACGACTCACAAGGTAAACTAGAAATAGACCTATTTCGAGGACACAATTTTTTAGGGCAGTAACGACGGATGACCATAACGACAATGTAGGCGGAGAGGGACAAAGTACTTTGACATGCAAGCTGAAGCAACGGTAGAAGAGTGTGCGGCAAAGAACAACTTCATCGGCAGTACAATCCATCGATTCACTTCCTTTACCAATAATCTCCCAAGTCCTCGGATCACGAAAAGACAATAACCGGAAAGAAAGAAACACAACAATTTAAGCTCTTTGTGAGTTGACTAACGGATATCAGATTATAAGGAAACTTAGGCAAGTATAACACAGATGTCAATGATAAAGAAGCGGCAGTAGTACTACCACTACCCAAGACTTTGGAAGAGGATCCATCAGCAAGAGTAACCGTAGTAAACTTATTCGACGACTCATAAGTAGATAACAAGCTTGAATTTCCAGTCATATGATCAGTAGCCCCGAGTCAATTACCGGTGCCCCGGAAGACAAAAGACATGTAATGGGTTTACGACTTGGCTAGAGTTGCTTTGGAAGAGGAGGAAGAAGAGCCGAGACATCCGCGTGTAAACACGGCAAACTCCTCATCATTCATAACAACATTATGGGTCTCAGGTTGACAAACTTGCTCGGATTTCTGCCGTATGAGCGAATCTAGGCTGCTTTTGCCGATACTCAATTCTTCTTGAGTGAGAGGCTTAGGACACTGGCTTTTAAAATGACCGTGTTCTCCATAGTTGTAACACACTCTAGGTCCTCCACGACCTCCGGACACTCTACCACCACGAGTTCCACCTCGAAAACCACCACGACCTCCATCTCTACCTCCACGATAACCATTCCCTTGTGAAACTAATGCTGATTTATCAGATACCTCCACGTGTGATGACTCACCATTCCTCGTCGCAGTCAAAAGTCTATCAAAAGCATCAGACAAGGTACCCAAATCCTTATTTGATAATAAGCGAGATCGAACCATATCATACTCTTTCTCCAATCCTCGATAGCCGGCTAAACATCAACTTTCTCACGTTGAGCTTTCATCTCCTCAATATCATCGAAATAGGCATAGCGGCGGTGAAATCCTCGCTCATACACATGAAATCATAATAATAATCCATAATACTCCGCCCTTTCTGACTAGGACGATGAACTTCTTGTGACAGATTGTACAACCTATTTAAATTGCTCGCTCCAGAGAACCATTTATGCAAGAGTGTCCACGCCTCCTTAACTGCTTTTGCGGTGTTGCATAACAAGTATAATTTTTCTACTAATACAATTCACAATCTTTGGAAACAACACCTTGTCATCATCCAACCACACCTTAGCTACCTTTGCATCAGTAGGACAATCTTCAATAAGATGTCCTTCTTTCCGTAAACCACCCATATTCACCTGAACTAAATATCGCCATTCCGCAAAATTAGACCCGTCTGCCTCCAAGATAATGTCAATCAATCTATTTTGGTTGGAAACAATCGTCATAATTGGTCCCGACGAAGAAGCATCCTCAGCCATTGAAATGCACAATTAGACCAGCCTACAAGTATCAAATCAGACACAAGTTCGACGTACCCCACACTGAAACCTAGGGCACAAATCTGAAATCAGACACAAATCCAAAACCTCAAGAACATTGTCGAAACCCCATCTCACGAAGGCCCCGATGCAAACCCAGGTCGCTATTGCTTCCGCCTCAACAGAAACAGAATTTACTACGTCAGCAAATCGCTAGTCAAGCGAGCAACAACATCAAACGAGACGACCTAGGGCACACAGACAGATTCGACCTACACAGACAGATTCGCACAGACTGATTCGAACCCTAGCTCTCGGATTTGGTGGGTCGAAATCCGAAACGGCACCAACTTCGACTCCACTCCGGCAAGCTACTTACACATACGAATTCGACTGACTATTCCCTGGTCTCGGAATCTCGCTCTGATACCATGTTAATAGAAATAAAGAAGGAGAAGAAGAGAAAGCAGGCAACAGACGAACAGATCAATGACGGGTTCTTCGCAGTCCACAAACCCTGCGTTTTCTTAACTTTTTATTAAACGATGAGCATATATATATATACAACATATACCCTAATAACACAATTACTAAACTACCCTTATTTTCTAACAGTTGGGAAGTGACAACCATATGTGCACTTTTAAAATGGGTTTTCTGAAAAAAAGAAGGCAAAAATAGAGGCTGGGTCCCACAATCTATTTTTGGCCATTGGATCAACCAACCGGTTGATTAACTAGCCCTAGCAACTGCTGAGGTGCTGATGAACAGCTCTGTTGGATAGTCAATAAATCTTTTTTAGTTTTATCGGATGTTCCCAAAGGGACAAAAGTTAGGTATAGAAGCCTAATCTCCCGAGTCGGGCAGGACCACAAGGGCGGTAAAGCTCTCCCTACTAAGTTAAATAAGCAAAAAAAAAAAAATCCTTCTTTAGTTTATGAAACATAACGTTGGGTGACTAAGAAACAACATTATAAAAAGAGTTTAACCAAAAAGAGAATGCTAAGATGCATGTGTTGGTAAACTCGAAAAGATAAAATTCAAAATCAGCATATCCATGAATCAGTAAAAGTAGCCCTAATATGTAAAATGAAAGAGCTAGAGATGGCATGGACACCACATGTAGACACCTAAGTGCAGCCATTAGGAAGTGTGATAATATCGATATTAACCACAGTAATGGAAGTTGGGATCGAAACTAACATAACGACAATACGTAAGAAGGATATAGAGGAGTGTAGTTTGATCGATGATCCTGTATTGAACTGTGTTGGACCAAACAGAATAGCGAAAAAAGATTCATGTAGTTGATCCCAAGTAATTGGGAAAAGGCAGAGTTGAGCGTGGGAGAACTATAATTAAATATGATCTTATTTAACAAATACCGTTTAGAAGTTGATGCTAAGAAAGAGACGCTTCTTATAGATTGAAGATTATATAACGGCTTTGTTGTTCATGCCATCACTGCCACAATGTAGCGGTATTTTTTACTTGTGCCAGAAATCTCTCTTGCGTCTAGCTGAATGATTTTTTATTTGACTAATCTTGCTTTAGTACCTTGTCTTTTCCATTTCTCTTTTTTTCGATGTCACAAAATGGTAAATATGGTGGAATTTTATATACATTATTCTGAAATTAAGTTGCTAGTTGAATCCGTCTACGTTGATTTGGATAAAGTTGATTTGGTGAAATCAGTGGTAGATGCTGTATGTAAACTGCATCAAGTGATATCTCCTTAAACGAGGTTTGAAAAATCTAGTAAGCCATGCCAATAGGGTAGTAGTTAATTCTCAACATCTTGGCTAATTATTATTATTATTATTTTTTTAAATTTGGTTCTTGTTGATCAAGAAGAATTTAATTCAATTTTTGTTTTTGAATATTCTTAGGCAGTATTTGCCAGTTATGTAGATCGAGCAGTGCATTTTATGGAACTTCCAGGAGAAATACCGAACAGGCAAGTGTTTTGTATGTGAAGGTTTCTTGTTACTGAAGCATTGGAACTGAAAAGTTAGAAATGGTGTCATATTCTTGTCGAGAGTTCACACTTGCTCTTGTCAGCTCATTTTACATATACAGACTGCTTTGTTATAAGCATAAATCTTCCTATAAAGAGGCATCAATGTAAACTACAAAATTCATGTCTGATAAAAACCAACTGATGTGAATAGGTGCTATATGTGCAAGGCTAGTGAGGAAAGTGTGAATCATCTGCTTCTTCACTGCCAAGTTGCTGAAGAACTTTGGAATTTCATGCTGGGGTTGTTTAAGGTGACTTGGGTCAGGCCGAGATCGATTCTTGATCATATTAGAGGCTGGTCCTTTGGTACAAGAATAGGAGAAATCGTATTTGGGAGACTGCTCCTTTGTGAGTGTGTTGGACTATTTGGAAAGAGAGAAACCATAGGGCGTTTGACAATACGGAAATGTCTGTCCCGTCCCGGATTTGAAGAATGTTCTGATTCGAACTCTGCATTTTTGGTGCTCCAAGGCAGCTCATTCATCGTCATGTCCTAACATTACTCTTGTAGATTTTGTTAATAATATTGATAGTGGATAATTCTTTTGGTAGGGTATACTTCTAGTGTACAAAGGCCGCATCACCTGCTTTGAGGCTGTTTATTTATATTTATTTTACTTATCAAAAAAATAAAAATAAAAAATGCTCCACCTCAAGTGTGACCCGTGTGCATGTGGGGTTATAAATTAGGCTGTAAAAACGCACAAAGCAAGCAGAGCAGAAATTACAGTTACGTACTAGGGGAAACAAATGCATGGAGGAAGACTTGAACACGAGATCTTGGTATAGAGCTCAGATATCATGTTAAATGACCTATTGGTTAAAATTCTAACCTGTAAAAAGTTAAGCTATTAGAGAGAAGGGCCAACATTGTTGAACTTGCTTAGCAAAAATAAATTACAATTAGTCCAAATTCTACACATGCGTATTTGAATGACGATCTTCCTTTTCTATTGTAGTGTGTTTCTTTTATCCATTATTCCTTTTTAATGTAAAAAAGTTCAACAAATAAAGATACTGCTCCCAGTTGTGCTGCCTTTTTTGCTTGGGAAGCCTGCCATGAGGCTATTCTGACAGGAGAAAACTTACGTAGAAGAAGGATGGTGTATGTTAACAAGTGTTGCATGTGTAAAAGCAATGGAGAGTGTAAATCACTTGTTACTGCTTTGTCCGGTGCCTTGTTCTTTATGGAATTCGGGTCTGAAGCTTTTTGGGATTTCGTGGGTGATGCCCAGTTTTGTTTGGGGGATGCTTTTGAGTTGCTCAGTGTACAAACATAAGAGGAGGAACATTCTTTAGGAAGCTGTTCCGGTGGGTGTTTGGTGGATCATTTGGAAAGAGAGAAATGGAAGAATATTTGAAAACATTGAGGGTTTGATGGACCATGTTAGAGTATAGTTATATGTATATTTAGGGTTATATTGTATATCATTATATTTGTAGGGGCCTTGATGTACTTATACATACATATATATAGTTTTGCCGAACCTGTTTTACGGTTATCGGCCTCACTGCATCATTGTTGATTCTCTCTTCGATAACAAACCATATGAGAGACTGGCTTCTGCATTTATGGTGCTTGGCGACAGATCATTCCCTCAGTTTCGCTGGTCATTCTTTTGTGAATTTTGTTAATAGTTTTAGCATTGAGTAGTTTGTATACCCTAGTGTACAAAGGACACGTCACCTGTTTTGACGTTCATTTATATATTCTTTACTTATCAAAAAAAAAAGAAAGAAGATACTGCTCCACTATACTCCATAAATCTTTTTTCCGCCTGAAATTTGAAACATGCATGCATTTATCTTGCAGTGAACTGCGTTTCTTTATTAAGCACAGAAGAGCTGTACATTTTGCTTGGCTTTCTGGAGCAGGTATCTATCATGGTGGCCTGAATTTCGGCGCACAACACAGGTAGAGGATGAAATTTACGTCTTTATTGCGTAATATAAATAGAATTATTATACTATTCTTTTGTGTACGTTGCTCTTTTTTATGTTTCCATGTGACTCTTTCTGAAAATATTTTTTGTTGGCACTGATAAATTTCTCAGTTATTCGTAACTTGTTAAGGATCATTTTCTAATTAAGGTCCTGTTGGTTAATTTATTCAGTTCACCAAATGGGGACGAAAATTTTGTAGAGAACAAGGCTCTTTTGGACTATTCAAAGTTATCTGAAGGTGCAGAAGTTGTTAAACCTAGTTCTCTTGCAGTGTCTGAGTTCCACTTTTTGCTTCTCATTGGAAACAAGGTTAAGGTGCGTAAGATAAGGTTACTCCCTCCCTAAGTTGTGTCCAACTTTCCATTTGTAGAATGTTCCATGTACACTTTTCCTTTTAGTATAAAATGTTCCCAATCTTGAAAGGGCAAAAAGTGGTAACTGCTACAAGCTGCCATGTTTCCAGTATTCAAAGTTGAGAAAATTTATATCCACTAATGAGAAGAGAGAAGATAATGCAACATCAATATCAAAATATTCTAGCACCTCTCCAAAGAGTGTGTATGAAGTCAAATATAAAGCTTACTTGGGGACAGTTTCAAAAAAAAATTACAATTATGATGTACTAGATACACTAGTAGTATCTTTTTACTTTTTTAGATTTTTTTAATCTTATGATATGAAGTACATAATGCACTTTCAAAACATTTCAGGGGTGATCTTTTTCTTGTTGCATATAATATCTTTGGCCTGTTATACATTTATCCTGCTTATAAATTCGACAAGTTAATATATATAACATTGCAATGTCTTTTAGGTTGTAAATAGAATCAGTGAGCAGATTGTAGAAGAACTTCATTTTGATCAAACCTCAGACTCGGTTTCGAAGGGGATAATAGGCTTATGCAGTGATGCCTCTGCAGGATTATTCTATGCATATGACCAAAACTCAATCTTTCAGGTTTTCCTTATAAAAAGCTCACATCCTTTTGATGTCTAACCATGTGTACACACTATCCGCTCTATCCTATTAGCTTCTCATTACAGAATGAAAGTAGGTGTCTGTAAATGATGAAGGCAGAGGTATGTGGAAAGTGTACCTAGATCTGAAGGAGTATGCTGCTGCTTTGGCAAATTGTAGGGATCCATTCCAGAGAGACCAAGTATATTTAGAACAGGTGATGACTTGTTCACATCATGGTAAATAAATTCATTAATTTTATGAACTTACTGTTCTCTGCAAGATATTTATGACATAATGCATTCTACGGTCAGCAAGTCTATTATATTGTGAATTATGTTTATTTGGAAATACATTTTAATAAATTTGCTGTGCTATTCATGATGCAGGCTGAAGCTGCATTTGCTGTTAAGGATTTTTTTCGAGCAGCATCTTTCTATGCTAAAGTAAGTGATTGTTTGTTAGTTCCTTGTCTGCAAACTTTGTGGCAGTTGACTTTTACTCTTCATTGTGCAATCAACCATCTTAACATTCCACACAATGAAAAATATTTAATCTATAGTATCAGGTAATTACATCAATCAGCTGAACGTAAGTTCTCTATTAGTTCTTTTCTTGATTCCTCATGGCTCATCTTATTGCGGAAATAAGTTTCTAGAGACTAGCCCGTGTACCTGTAATAGCCAGTTTTGTGCTGGGCTCTTTTCAAACCAGAACTGTCCTGAACTATACCATCATTATTTACCCAGTTAAAGAATCCTACTTCGAAAGGACGAACATTTTAGGAGTTTTTTTTTTGATAAGTAAAGAGTATATAAATATATAGAGGGCGCCAAAAAAGGTAATGCATCCTATTTACAAAATAGAGGATCCATGATCTCCTACATCCCTACATAACTGTTATCCACAAGCTCTACAAAGGGGCTTTGCCCCTGTGAGACCACATCGTGACACCAAAAGTACAATAGCTGGATTGTTTGCTCTTTAAGTTTCTCGCAGCTCCTCTCTGTATTCTCAAATGCCATAGAATTTCGTTCTCTCCAAATAGTCCAGCAAATTGCTGCCAGCACAGCCATCCGAAAATTACAAGGTTTCTTCTTCTGCTTGTAGAAAGACCAGCTCATCAACATTTCTTTAACAGATAGGGGGTTCACCCTGGCCACTTTGAAAATATGGAGAACGAAATTCCAAATATCCTTCGCTATTGGACAGTGTAACAGAAGGTGATTAACGCTTTCTTCCTCCCTTTTGCACATGAAGCACCTATTAACATAGATCACCCTTCTCCTCAAATTGTCTCCCGTAAGAATGGCTTCATTTGCGGCTTCCCACAAAAATAAACCCATCCTAGAAGGAGCTTTAGTCTTCCAAACACTGCCCCAAGGAAAAGTGCCATGCCCCGTCAACAGCCTATGGTAGAAGGACTTGACAGAGAATTTCCTACTCATTTCTCCTGCCCAAACCACAAAATATTCAGCATTTCTGTTCAACTTCTGATTGTACAGCAACTCAAATAATTGCCCCATAGTGTCTACGTCCCAGTCTTGCGCATTCCTTCTAAATGAGGGAGTTCACACCACAGTGTCTCCAACAAAATGAATAACTGAGCAGACAAACTCTTCTTTATCAACTGCTACGTTGTACAGAACAGGAAAAACTCTCTGCAGCTCTCTCTCGCCACTCCACTTATCACTCCAAAATCTGACTGAGTCCCCCTTACCGATTTCAAAGGAAATAAATCTCTTCAGCACTTCCCACCGTTTCCTAATGCCTTTCCAAACTCCAACACCATAAGGAGAGTGGACCTCATTTGGGAACCACCTGTGGCTGTCATCCCCAAATTTTTAAGATATACATGACTGCGTTTGAAAATGATCATTATATCAACATTGCCATCATTGTAGTTACTTGTCCAGTACATATATAAGGGTGAAAGTTATAATATCGTGGTAGTTGTAAGCCTTAACTTGAAATATGGACTCTCTAACTGGAACATTCTAAAAAGGAAAAAGGTGCTCTCTAAATGGGGATGAAGAGAATAAAAATAAAACAGTCTTTTGACATTCTTCTGATAATTCAGACATTCTTCAAATAGCAAGTGATTATCAGATCTTATTTGAATCTCATGTATTATTTATTCCCTTCTTTACTAAGCTAAAGGCAAGTTTGGTAGTCGCCTTATGACTTGTGAAGTGTCATTAAAGGAGAGAACATGCGCTTTTGGTGAAGTTGGATGCTGTAAGTTACTTTAGAAGCCACAATCATATCTAATTATGATGGGATGCTTAGGGAGATTGACGATTTACTTAATGAGTGAAGAGTCTAGTGTGCATGACTGTCAATTGGCAGGTGACATTACTAGTCTCCTTGAAGGTGCAAGGTATGGACTCCAATTAGAAGCTACTCACATTTTGTTATGACTAGTTGTGGAACCTAACAATGTTATTTTTACTTAGGATGAGCAAATGACAGGGCTGGTTCTATTGAGAAATAAAATAAAAAATCAACCAACCGTGGGCTGGTAGTTGGATTGATTCACTCTGCCCTTTGATCTGGAAATGATAGTATTCTGGTTTGTTTAGAAATAATCCATCATATCTTCAGCAATTGTAGACTCAATGTGATTGCTGGTCCCGACGTATCAATAATTTAGAGACATTGAATTACAAAGAAGATAGTAGAGGTTTCAATACATCTAAAAAAATGAATAACCAGATATGTTGCAGTGCATCAAAACTTCAAAAGTCGTTAATTATTCTTAATGGACATATAATGAGAGTGAAAATGAAGGAGCGGAGGTAAATCCACTATTCTTAAATCTCGAATCGGTGGATCTAAATATAACTGCCTCCATCACAAACAGTGTTAATTTTAAGTTCTCATTGGCTTGATGACCTTTTTTTTTTTGGTTTTGTTTTTTTGTGATTCCATTCTTCTTGATTGGTGGTTGGCTTGTCCATTGCTTTTGTTTACGCTACTGTTATGTTTGTACATATTCATCTTGATCTAAATATTTCTCTTTTATAGATATGACCTTTTAAGTGAATAGTCTTTATACGTTTTTTTAATTCAGTGATCTTTTTTAATCAAGTTATTGTTCTTTCTAAAGTGTTGAAAAAAGTGAGATGGCTAATGGCTGTCAAAAATGGATGGAAAATGATGGCATGTGACTAACCAACCAAGTTGGTGTTGTAGACTACTTCCAATAGAAAGTTTCACGTTATCTTCTTCATCCTTATGCACTTGTGCTTGGTTTTGTCCCGATCTTTGACCAAAATTCGTAAATACTGTGGATATGTTCAGTGAGAGGGCGAGAAATTAGCAGCCTACAGAACAAGATTGGCGCCCTCATTTGTAATTGTCTTTGCGAGCATTAATCTTTTGTTTTTTTTTTGTTTTTTTGTTTTTATCTTGCCCAAGTCAATTTCGATGTTGCAATGTCTGTCGCAATCACCTCTACCACAGTTACTTTACGTTGTGAAAAAACAAATTTTATTCTTGGATTTGTAATAGAGACCGAGATTTTGAGCCTGACCAGAGTTTACTAATAGTTGTGGAGGAGGTATTGGTGGTGTGGTGGCCTCAGAAGGAAGTGCACTGTGAAAATGTGTTATGTATTATGTACTTATGTTTATTTATTTCTTCTTATACAAACATGGAGAGATATATAAAATGAGAAGAAGACCATTTAATGAAAAGAATTTTGGAAAATTTAGGATCAAGTTAGTTATTTTTTTCACTATTCCATGTGTGTTGAACTAATCTGAGGGCTGGTATTGATTTTGACATGATCACTTGATTAAGTTGGTTGGTTTCATCAATATTCCAGGTGACAACGTCCATTAACAATTGCCAATGGCTGTTATTTTTTATTTTACTGTAAAACTTTTAGTGGCTTAATAACTTGATTAGAAACAATGAAACAGTATAACTTGATTAAAAAGTGCGATAAGGTCAATCACAAAAAAGGTCATCTGGCCGGTTTTTATTTTGTCCTCAACCTGATTTACTTGGCGAAGAATTTATTTTCTTGTATCCATGCTCCTAACAAAAGGGGCACTCATTTAGGATGGAGGAAATATTTATTTAAGCATTTGAAGTATTTTTATATGATGTAAAAGCTAATTTCTCATAGGAACCTCATGCAAAAGCAATTTCAATGGGGTAGAAATCTTAAAGGTGATTCAGTTTTACATGACTAAGTTTGGATTGGAGAAGCGTGGTAGGCTCAGTAATACTTTTAATTAGAATACCGTATTCAATAGTCACGCCTCACTACAATTTTACATCGTGTTACTCATTAATCCTCCTCGACAGAGGGCTCAACACGTAATCATGCTCCGACCATCACCCTCAGCTGCCTCTTTACTTTAAAGCAGAGATCTCTACAAAGAAACAAGGTACTTCTACTGCACAAGTAGGAAAAAGGCAACCTGCCAAAGCACAATGCTGGGGAGGGGGAGATTATGATGCCACCACGAAGGTTTGAGCTGCAGAAATAGTGGAACTGAAATTCCATCAGATCCGAAATCATGAGTTGTAGCAAAAAGCTTAAGCGATGATAGTAGTAATAAAAACATATAGTAGTATTAGCCAAAACAAATTTTGACCTGTTGCATTACTAGTAAGCTTGTGCCTGATAATTCACTGCTGAATCAAATTACTGGACAATGTCGAACTGTATTGGATATACATGCCAACTTGTAATTCAAAGATTTTTTTTTTCATGTCTCGAGTTTCTTATAAAGGTGTTACTTTCTTATTTTCATATTGACTACTTCTTTAACTCAAAAAATGTATGTATGTTGCAGATCAACTATGCATTGTCTTTTGAAGAGACAACTTTGAAGTTTATCAGCATTGGGGAGCAGGTAATTTTTATGTTCTTTCGTGCTTTCAGCCCTCCAAGACCATGTGATGTATATGGTAATGATATCAAGGCAGGATAGATTATGGCTTGCTTTCTTTAATCGAATTCTAGGTTATGTTGTCTTATGTGATCTTTTCTCTCTCTTTCTTTTTGATGATAAAAAAAGAAATATATTACACCAAAAGAGGGAGAAGAAATACAAAAGGACGGACGGAAAATGTTTATGGGTGGTTGAGAAAGGTGATTGGAAAAATTATTTCCTAGTGTCAGCATGCTTTTTGTAGGGGAATGTCAAATTATTGATGTGTCCTTTATAGCTAGTGAGGCAGTGGATGCCAGATTGAAAAGTGGAGTTCAAGGGTTGCTTTACAAATTGGACACCGCAAAAGCGTATGATCGTGTGAACTGGGTTTTTTTTGGAGTATATGCTGGATTTATTGGGTTTTGGGTATAAATGGAGAAGGGGATCCTTTTTTGCATTTCTACGGTTCGGTTCTCAGTGTTGGTTCACGGAGAGTCAGCAGGTTTTTTCGCCAGCTCGATGGATTTATGTCAGGGGGATCCTCTCTCTCCTGTCCTATTTATCCTTGTTATGGATGCTTTGAGCAGATTGTTTTATAAGGCAGAGCTGAGAGGATTCATTCGTGGATTTAATGTAGGCAGGGTTGGGAGAGGGGAGATTATGGTGTCACATATTCTGTTTGCAAACGATACCCTGATTTTTTGTGAGGTGAAGACATCTCAGTTAGGATTCTTTCAGTTAGTTCTCTTATTCTTTCAGGCGGTGTTGGGGCTTAAAATCAACATTTTGAAGAGGGAGATCCTTCTAGTAGCTGTAGTGGAAAATATTGAGTCCTTGGCTTCTTTTTTGGTTGCAAGGTCTCACATCTCCCTTCTTTGTATCTTGGTCTCCCTATTGGTGCCCCATTCAAAAGTAAAGCCATGTGGAACCCGGTTATCGTGAGCTTCAAACGTCGTTTGGTGGGATGGAAGAAACATCTCTTGTCTGAAGTGCCGACTTGTTTTGGTTAAAAATACCCAAAGATGGAAGGAGATTTATTTGGGAGGGTCAGATGGAGGATCGCAAATATCATCTAGTCAAGCAGGATAAGGTGTGCACAAAATTTTTAATTCTGCGCTGTTGGGGAAAAATGGTTTTCTCTATAGCCTTCTACTCTTCTTGAGATAAGGATTTGGTGGAGAGGAAAGAGTTCTTTTTATCACTCTTATCCCGGAGGACAAATTTGGGAGATTTTAGACTTGGTTTTTTATAAAATTCTTTCTAAAGTGTGTAGGGGTGGCATTCTCAAATGGGGGGAGAGACAAATGTTATGGATAAATGGATAATAGGCCATTATCCATCTCTTCGGTTTATAACACCATTTCATTATTATGGAAGCCATTGAGAAAGCTAGTTGTGTGTAAGTACGGTGAAGGAAATCATGTGTGGTTTCCAAACGATGTCGGTTCCTCTTTTGGGGTGGGAGTTTGGAAAGGAATCTAGAAAGGGTGGGACTCCTTTGAGAGGCATATTTCTTTTGATGTAGGGAATGGTGCTTCAATTAAGTTTTGGAGGGACAAGTGGTGCGGTAATGAGGAGTTATGGAGGTCCTTTCCCCTTCTTTTTTTAACTTAGCCATAGATAAGGAGTACTTAATCAGTGCTGTTTTGCAATTAGAGGAGGGTAGAGCTTCATGGAGTCCTACTTTTCGAAGAAATCTTCAAGACTGGTGATAGAAGCTGTTTTGCAATTGTTTGCCAAGTTATACTATTATCAGTTTGGACACCGAGATGACAGTGTGGTGTGGGAGGGTCCAAGGAGCAAATCCTTCTCAGTCAAATCTTATTATCTTACGTTGTCACGGAATGAAAGGATTCTTTTTCCTTGGAAGCCAATCTGGAAGTCTTCTGCTCCTAGTAGAGTGGCTTTCTTCGCGTGGGAGGCTGCAAATGAAGCGAATTCTCACACAGGATAATCGACGTACTCGGGGGAAGATTTATATAAATTGGTGTTATATGTGTAAAGGTGATGGGGAGACTGTAAATCATTTGTGCTTAATTTATTTCATCTTTCTTGGACAATGCCAAGATCTGTCAAGGAGATCTTTAGATGTTGGTCGCTGTACAAAGGGAGAAGGAATGACTTGTGGGATGATGCCCCTTCGACAGTAGCTTGGACCATTTGGAAGGAAAGAAATAGGAGAGCTTTTGATAATGAGGGAAGAGATGTTCTGTCAGTGAATCATTTGCTGTTGCATTGTCCCGTGGCCATGGATTTATGGAATTACATTTTCAGTCTGTTCAAAATAGCTTGGGTAGTGGACGATCGAAGAGATGTTCTGTCAATGGTCTTTTTACATGAGAAAAAAAGGAAGAAGAATGTTTGGGCAGTGGCTCCTTTAGCAGTGTGCTGGTGTATATGGACCGAACGTAATCGCAGAGCCTTCGAAACATTGAGCTGAATGTAGACAGATCTAAGGAAAGCATTGCAGACTCTGGTGTACAAATCGAACTCAGAGTGTAGACAGTTCTTTTGTCGAATTTTTAGATAGATTTTATTTTGTATAGTATCTTTTGAAGGAGTATACCGCCTGTGTACAAAGGACACTGACACCTGTTTTGTCACTTGTTTATAATATTCTACTTATCATGAAAAAAAAAGATAATGAGGAGATGTGTGCCGCCAGATTGAAGGAGGCCAGTTTGAAGTCTTTGTGTTTCTGGTGCAGTGAATTGATTTTGAGGGTGGAAAATTCTTTTGTATAGAATGTGGATAGCTCTTTTGCTGTTTAGTTCTTTGTGTAGGAGTATACTCAGTGTATACATAGGATGCGTCACCTATTTTGACGTCTTGTTAATATTATTCATATTATCTATCAACATAAATAAATAAATATAGGTCATAATTATAAAATAAAATAAAATAAATAAATATAGGTCATGTTTCTATTTGGTGCCTTAATATGTTTCCATCCATGTCCATGGGGTAACAATATGATCCATGTTTTTGTGTATGTAATTTTTTTTCTTTAAAATTGGTTGTTGATTTTTCGATGAAAGATGAATTCATCACTCACATATGATCGGGTTTAGGATCATATTTTCTGTCTCCTTTCTATCGTCATTTTGTTTCCCTCAAGCAATTCGTTTATTCTGCACTGTTTAAGAATAATAGCTGTATCGTTGTTTCCCTTGATTCTTTTTGGATAAGTACTACTGAAGCTCTAAAGTTGTCCTCTCTGCTACCAGTGAGTTTTCCTAGGTAAAGTGAAATTTATGTTCTCGGAACTGTATTTTAACTCGGACAGTTTCTGTTGGTCAGATATAAAAGCGAACCGCCAAGAGAACTGATTTAACCTCCATACCATGAAACCAGAGTCTGTCGGCCACTTTCGAAGGTCAGAATGGTTCAAGTCTTGGGCTGTTGGATCTATCTTCCTTTTTTGTTATTCCTCCATCTTTGATATCCATTCTGCATCCTTTGGGCCCTGGATCTGATCACCTTCGAGGGGCTTTAAAATGCCCCTTACCCTGTCTCCCTCGGAGTGCAATGGTGGGCAGCAGCAATCAGGATCGCAAAAAAGGAGGGAGGCAAGCCATTTATTTTAAAATTATTACTATTAAAGTAAAATACTTTTTAACACCATAAAAAATAACCATCATTCCAACCTTCTTTGCCACGTGCTGCTTTGTTGGCATTTATTCTTGGTTTTCATTAAGTGAGGATTGGTGATGGTTTCCGAATTCTGAAGAACACCATTTCGTGCCCCTTTTTTACTTCTGTGTGTATTCATTTACCTTTTCCTCCTGATATTTATCTATATGCCGTAATTAAGTGCAGTTGCTTTGGAGCTGATCCAAGCTTAGCCTTTTCAATCCCGGCCAGTTTGTAGGGCTTACTTAATACGCAACTCAACTCGGCCTTTGTCTTAACTACTTGGAGTCGGCTTGCTTACTAAATACCCTTTCCACTTTGAAGTGTTCATTCTCGTTTGCCTTGTTCTGTGAGTATCTTGTCATCTTATCCTCCATGCCATTGTAGAAGTGATGTGAACCCAAGAACGGTTACAAGAGAATCAACCAACCTTTGAATTATCGATGCAGAAACGACCAATAATCAACGAATTGAAGGAAATTGATAAAGAGCTTCCCTCAACCCTAGGGTAATAAATCGATCCCTAGAACCTTGGGGTGCGACCTTGACCCGCTAGTCGCTATTAACTAGGAACCAAAGCTACGGAATGCCACAAACTTGCAGCTCAACAAGCTTGGTAAGTTCGAAGGAGAAGAAAATTCCCACACAAGAAATTCTCTCAAGAAACTCACAATTTGTTTTCAATTTAACCAATATTAATATAATGTAAACCTAAAACAATGTTATGGAAGCCTTTATATAGTTCCAAAGGCTGAAAATTAACCCTCATTTGAAATACATGTTTCCTAATATGAAAAGGAATAAAATAACTCTAAAAATTAGGGGAATTCCCAAGTTGCTGCGACGTGCGTGCAAGGATGGGCTGCTAGAGTGAAGGTGACGGGCTAGGGCGACCTGTCCTAGCCAGAACTCCTCAAAAGTTACGCTAAAAATAATCTGCCGTGTCTGAACTACTGGGATATAATGGGCAGGAGCTGACTGCTATAGCGCATAGATTAAAGAAATTGCGTTTGACCCCCCTGAAGTTTCTGCAGCAACATAAGTTCTCCCTCCAAGTCTGTTAGCCTTCCATTCGGGTCCACAGGGGTCTAGAATGCATAATGCACACATACTTACTCTCTTGGGCTTCAAAGTCGATCATGGGCATTGCTATGGCTTGCACATCTGCTACAAGTGCCATTACAGCATCACGAACCTTCTTGGATTGGCCTTGAGTAATTGGCCCACCGTCAATAATCAATGGATCTCTCGATTTGGGCCTTGATCCTTGACTCGATCCACGGTCGATTCTTGGTCTCCATCAAGAAGTCTGTTGTATCTCAATTGCAAAAGTAGTACCTTGGGCACTCTGGAATGCTGTTTGCCTGCAATTTTTACTTCATTGGAAGTATTGCCAGATTCCTGTCCTGATATTGCTCATTAGTTGGTTGCTATTGTGTGACAAGAATAACCCTTGCCTTTTGTTTCTCAAGAGAGCAGCACACATGGAGAAGGGAACATTGTTTTTGAAAATCATATTTTAGTACTACGATAATACTTCAATTTCTCAAAATAAAGTGTTTTGTTTTCTCTTTTTCTAGAAGTGTTTTTTCGTCATGGGTGCTAGAATTTGATGTCTATTAGAGATTCTGACTTGTTGTCTAGCTCGGATCACATAGATTCATTCTCTTGCCATAACATGGTTTTCAAACACGGCAAAGAAGGCTAGATCAGGACTACTGTTCATACTTAGACTTCAAATTCAGGCATGATGCTTACTTTAATTAGACTATTGCTGTAGTGTCAGCCAAGCTATCTTTACCTATGATAAAATCATATCACTAACGGTTGAGCTGTTCTGGCTAGCACATTCAAGAATTTATGTATTCTTTTTCTTCTTTGCAGGATGCTTTGAGAACTTTTTTGTTGCGAAAGCTTGATAATCTGGAAAAGGATGATAAATGTCAAATAACGATGATTTCCACGTGGGCAACTGAACTGTACTTGGACAAGGTTTTGCTTCTTTGTAGTATTGGATTGTGTTTGGGTAAACTGAAAACTCTCCTGCATGGCTGGCTGCATATATTTATCCTTGTTTCAGCAAGCAGGCATGAACTTAGAGGCAGATACATGTGATTCCACACGGTGCCCGAAAGAAACCCAGATATCAGGGAAAATGGCCAGGAAGTCGTAATTATACGTTATAAACTCTGGAGTCCAAAAAAGCCTGCTTTTTAAAAGAAGCCTTGGCTTGCTTTCAAGATTAACCCAGAACCAGGAAATAGATGGATTTTACTGATAGGATCAGATGGGCATCAAACATCTTCATGAGAATGACCCATAAAATCAAGATACCAAATTGCCTAATTGAAAGTTATGACCGAGAAGAAGTATAAAACTAAATCCAGACGGGGCTGCAAGATCTGCCAAGTGTCACTGAAATTCCAAAGTAGTGAATTCCTACTGAGGTAGGATGGGATAGGGACACTAATGCTGAGTACACTTTATCCAGTTAATCCCAATATCTTTGCCTTACAGAATACCCTTATTTATCTAGCTGTCCTTTTTAGACTTTCATCATCCCTTGCTTGTTCGTTATGATTAAGCGCATATGTCTTTATTATCTAGTCTTATAAAGAGCTAATGCGCAACGGCTTTCGTCTAAGCAAGTGCGTAAGCCCGATGACCCGTGGTTTGGACGAGAGAGTAATAAGATCTTCCCCACATTGCCAATTGATTTTCTTCTCCATTGGTGAAGAAAGGCGGAAAACTTTGAGTGCGAACTATGATTAGTATCACAAGGGATCTACTACGTTTTAGACTATGAGTGCTTCAGTTTACTTGATTTTGGCAATACCCTCAATAAATTAAACTGAATCAAATCTGATAGAGATGGGGATTACATCAATATATGCTAAGTAACACCCTAATTGTACTACCATAATCTAGATGATTGAAAATAGTCAATTAACTTTCTCCATTGAATTAAAGAAATTTGCATCCCACCCCTTCCCGTCCACACTACACTTGCTCCTGATCTAATATGTGACATTCAGAGTGGGGTTCTTATAGGAAACACAATAATCACTTAACAAAATGAGAAATGTTTGCATAACAAGGATCCTCATACCCAAACCCTTCCTCCTAACTCATATATAGAATAGCATAACTCACTAAACCGTATTTCTTCCTTTTCGTGGGCCTTTTGACAAAATCCTTCACGATCCTCTACATCTTCCCAGGAACGGCTATAGGGATTTGAAGTAGCCTGGTTTAGATTCAGTTGCATTTGATTTGACTATTTTTTTTGTCTTGCGATGCCTTCTCCCAAACTAACACAGTGAATTCAGGAGTGGTCAGGCTTTAGATAGAAAAGCCACTACTAAAGTCAAAGGGGGACTCCTTTTTGACCAGGCGTACTAATTAATTGCCATTTTTTTCATGCAATCTCAGTGTCCAGACCATAATACTAATTCCATTTCAGTACATCATTTGTATATGTGGAACCAAAATTTACATTGTAAATTTTTATTTCAATTCCACAAACCCGTAAACGCTAGGGTTACGTGACAAACAAGAGGTGTGGGGGGAAGTGTATCTTATGGTTACATAGGTCGCCTAGGTTTTGGCTTGAATCAGTATCTTGTAACATTATTTTATTTCTTATTCATGTCTGACTGACAGAAACTTGGGTGTGAAGTGTGATTTTCTTTCCTTAGTAGTTGAGTTTTTATTAACAAGGACAAGGTATAGTTTGCACAGGGACGTAGCCTGAACAAGCTTCAAATCACAGTCAATACCAAGTGCGGTATCAATTTCATTGGATCTTGTCAGAAAACCAATAATTTCACCGTTAAAATTTTGGACCTAGAAACACTAACATCATGTATTTGGTGTTGTGCCAAAGTTTTAACCATGTGTACACTAAAGACTGTCGACATTATTACATTACAAAAACAGTTATAAGTAGTTAATTCAATTAACATATCCTGAAGTAATCATAAAGTCCAGAAATAATGCATTTCTTATGATGACAAGTAAATGCTTATACTATGCAGTAGACCTACTAATGTGCTGGTTTGATGATCACATTTTAGGACTGCGTTGTCAAGTTTGCATTTTTGTATCTATTGTGATTTGTGCATCATATTTCTTTTGTTAATTCCCATAGAAAGTACTTTATCAAGTAACATATTCTTTTCGTGAAGATTTTCCATTGATTTCCAATTTGGATTATCTGATTCTTAGATCAATCGCTTATTCCTGGAAGATGACACTACTTCAGAGAACCGTAGTGCAGAGAACCGAGCTATCATAAATGAGTTTCGTGCTTTTCTTTGTGATTGCAAGGATGTGCTGGATGAGGCAACTACAATGAAGCTATTAGAAAGGTCAAATTATGATTTATTTGTTAATATATATTGTTTTGATTTAGCTATCAATCCTATTGTGAACTCAACATATATATATATATATATATTGATAGGTAAGTATAAGTATTATAAAACAGTCGACAAATGAGGTGACACATCCTTGTACACAGGGGTATACAAGACAAGAATAAACTAAGCCAAAGTCCTAGCCACTATGTCGACAAAAGGATCCCCAGGGATTGAATCAGATACAGAGCACCAAAAACGAAGAGTGTGGAGATAAATCTTCTTAATCCCATCAATGTCTGACTCAACATTTTTGAAGACCTTTCGATTCCTCTCTTTCCAAATGGTCCATCATATCGCCATAGGGGCCGAATCCCAGAAAGTACTTCTTCTTTTATGTAACAACCACCCTCGAAGAAGCTCAACGAACCAGCTAAGAGGAAAAACAAACTCCATAACTCCCTCACCGTGGGGCAGTGCAAAAGTAAGTGGTTTACATTCTCCTCTTCTTCCTTACACCTGTAACACCAATTAACATAAATCTTGCCACGAACTCTCAAATTCTCGCCTGTCAGGATAGCTTCCAGGGCTGCCTCCCACACAAAAAATGCCACCCTGCGAGGAACTTTAGCTTTCCAAATTACTTTCCAAGGGAATGAGAGATCGTCTCTGTCATTCAGTTTCCAATAGAAAGATCTAATTGAGAATTTTTTATTCTTAGAGCCCTTCCAGATCACTCTGTCTTCTCCCGTACCCTGCCTTTTAAATGCATGAAGAAGTTCCAAGAATTGCACAACCTCCTCGATCTCATGGTCATGAAGATCCCTGCGAAAAACAGGGCTCTACGAATCTGCCCCACCAAAATTAGCTAATATAGAACTCACCATTTCATCCTTATTTTTTTTTTGATAAGCAAAGAGTATATATAAAGAAAGGGCACCAAAAGAGGTGACGCGTTCTATTAACAGAGGTAGGAGAAGGAACTCCTACAATCCTGCAAAACTATTATCCACAAGCTCTACAAAGGGGCTTAGCCCCTGCGAGACCACATCGTGGCACCAAAAATACAGAAGCCGGATGATTTGATCTTTAAGATTCTCGCAGCTCCTCTCTATATTATCAAACGCCCTGGAATTACGTTCTCTCCAAATAGTCCAGCAAATTGCTGCTGGCACAGCCATCCAAAAATTGCAAGGTTTCTTCTTACGTTTGAAGAAAGCCCAGCTCGTCAATATCTCTTTAATAGAAAGAGGATTCACCCAGGCCACCCGAAATAAGCAGAGAACAGAATTCCAAATTTCCTTTGCCATTGGGCAGTGGAGCAGCTTGATGCGAATCGGATACAAAAAAAATAATAGTAACAATCAACGAAAATAAAGATACGCGGACTCACCCGTTAAACTTCACTCGTTTAACGTAAAGATGTCCATTGATTCGTTCAACCTCAGCTTCACTCACTTTGGCTAAATGAATTGGTTTCAAGAACTGTTCTAAGGTTTTCTTTCAAAATCAATCTGCCTCTTTTACAAAATAAAAGCCCTTTTTATATTTACAATACTCCTAATCTAACCTACAATACTCCACATCCTCCTTGACGCACCCAACTGCCTTAGCCACTCCAAGTTACACATGTGACTCCATTGAATCCTTGCAGTCCATGCCCGAAAGCAAACCCGCGAACACCCCCATACAAGCCATCCCTTGCTAGCAACAGGTTACTCCCATACTCGCTTAACGCCTCTCCAGCCTTGTCCAATGTGTTCGCAAGTGCACCCGCATCAAGAAGGTGATTCACAGTCTCTTCCTCCCTTTTGCACATGAAACACCTATTGAGATATATCATCCTTCTTCTCCTCAAATTGTCTCCCGTAAGGATGGCTTCATTTGCAGCTTCCCATAGAAAAAAGCCCACCCTAGAAGGAGCTTTAGTCTTCTAGACACTACCCCAAGGGAAGTAGTCTGGCCCTGTTAACAAACTGTGATAGAAGGACTTGACAGAGAATTTTCTACACCTATCTCCAGCCCATACCACAGAATCTTCAACATTCCTGTTCACCTTTTGTTTATACAGCAGCTCAAAAAATTGACCTAGAGTGTCAGCTTCCCAGTCTTGCGCATTCCTTCTAAAAGAGGGAGTCCATACCAGTGTCCCAGCGAAGTGCAAAACAATGGTGACAGTCTCTTCTTTATCGACTGCTATGTTGTACACAGGGAAAGCTCTCTGCAACTCTCTCTCTCCACACCACTTATCGTTCCAAAAACTGACTGTGTCCCCCTTACCAATGTCAAAGGATATAAATCTCTTTAGCACTTCCCATCGTTTCCTAATGCCTTTCCAGACTCCCACACCATATGAAGAGTGAATCACATTTGGGAACCACCTATGACTGACATCCCCAAATTTTCCTACCACTACCTTCCTCCAAAGGGATTCTTTCTCACCAAAATATCGCCAAAGCCATTTCCCCATAAGAGCTGTATTAAAAACCCTAAGATTCTTGACCCCAAGCCCTCCAAATCTCAAACTCGAACATACTGCTTATGGAATTTTCTCTCTTTCGATCGACCCTCCCACAAAAAATCTCTTTCTAGTTTTTCTAACCTTTTTGCCACTGCAACCGGCAAGCCAAAGATAGACATAAAATAAGTAGGTAAGCTGGATAGAGTACTTTTAATGAGAGTCAACCTACCCCCCTTTGACAAGTACTGTTTCTTCCATCCTGCCAATCTACGTTCAAACCTCTCAATCACTGGATTCCAAATTTATCCAAATTTCCCTGCTGTTAGCCTGATAGATGGAGCCCCTAATGGAAGGCCCAAATAGGAGTTTGGAAAAGTGCCCACCTTACACCCCAGAAAGCTCTCAAGCTCATCAACATCATCCATGCCACCCACAACATACAACTCACTTTTATTAATGTTAACTTTCAGCCTGATGCCCCTTGGAAAAATAACTCCGCTAAGCAGAGATACCCTAATTGATCACTATCAGCCTCGCAAATCACCAAAGTATCATCCGCAAACAATAGATGGGATATCAAAATCTCCACACCTCCTGCTCTCCCCACATTAATTTTAAACCCTGGAGCAGGCCTCTAGAGACCGAAACATCCAAGATTCTGCTCAGGGCTTCCATAATGATAATAAACAGAAAAGGCAACATCGAATCTCCCTGCCGAAGGCCAAGCCAACTACCAAAAAACCCAGCCGGCTCCCCGTTGACCATCACCGAGAATTTGACCGAGGAAATGCAAAAAAGAATCCATTCCCTCCAACGATCACCAAACCCCATTCTGAGCAGCAAAAATTCAAAACCCCCAATTAACATGATCGTAGGCCTTCTCAATGTCCAGCGTGCAAACCAACCCAGGGTCCCCACTTTGAGATCTCGAGTCGACAACCTCTTTAGCGATGAGCATTGCATCTATAAACTGACGACCCCCATGAAGGCATGTTGGGAATCGGAAATAACCTTTCCAATCACTTTTTTCAGCCGAATGGAAAGGACCTTAGCAATGATCTTGTAAACACCCCCAATCAAAGTAATAGGTCTAAATTCTTTGATGTCCACCGCTCCTTTTCTTTTTGGAATCAACGCAAAGTCGCATTCAGACTTTTTTCAAACCTTTTGTGGGCATGAAAAAAATGGAAGATCTCCATCAGCTCATCCTTGATCATCGACCAGCAGTTTTGGAAAAAAGCCATGGGGAATCCATCCAGGCCTGGAGCTTTGTACCCTTTCAGACCATTCACCGCTGCCAGCACCTCTTTTTCTAAAAATGGCAGTTCTAATAAGTCCCTTTCTGCTGCATTCAGTGACTTAAAATTCAACCCCTCAAGCTTTAGGTGCCAATCCCTATCTTCTGAATACAAACCTTTATAAAAACCTGCTATACCCTCTCTAATATCAGATTCCTCTTCCAAATGCTTGCCATTGATTAAAACCTTACAAATCTGGTTGCCTCGTTTATGGGCATTGGCCATCCGATGAAAAAACCTGGTATTATTGTCCCCTTCTCGTAACCACTGAATACGAGTCTTCTGTCTCCAACTAATCTCCTCGCTGCATAAGAGTCTCTGCACTTCTACTTTTGTTGTGTTCCTTCTAACCAAATCCTCCCCACTCAAGCCCCCACTGCCTTCTTTCTCATCCAACACTTTCACTGTTTCTAGAAGGGACGCCAGACGAACCTTGACATCCCCAAAACTAGTTCCATTCCACACTTTCAGTTCCTCTTTTAGTCTTCTAAACTTCCACGCAAATCTGAAGCACGAGTTATCCTCTATTGGAAAAGACTTCCGCTTCTCTTCCAACCACTCCCTGAAGCCCGGTTCTTCAAACCACATAATTTCAAAACGAAAAGGGGACTTCCTTTTACCTAAGCTACCACAGTCCAGCTGCCGAGGGATATGATCAGATATCACCACCCTGGGAAGACAAGACTGCAAACTCCACCAAAGTGCTCAATCCAACCCATAGAGACAAGGAATCTATCTATTCTTGAACACTGCGTCAACTCACTATTCCCCGACCAGGTGAATCTTCCCCCTTCTAATCTAATGTTAAGTCCACAAGCTCCAAGTCATTAATCAGATTATTGAAGTCCGACATAGACTGAAAAATTTCTAGTACCAGTACGTTCATGAGGAAATCTAATGGCATTGAAATCCCCACCGATACACCAAGGGAAATTCCACATTGAAGCCACCCCCCTCAACTCATCCCACAACTCACTACGGACAGAATTCACGCACGGCCCATAAACCCCAGTGAAGATCCAATTAAAATCATCATTCACCCCTGCAAACTGACAAGAAACAGAATAGTTGCTGAAAAAAGACCCCCTTTTGATTACCAATCTGCTGTCCCAAATAACTAAAATCCCTCCAGAAGCCCCCTATTGCATTCAAGTGCTCCCAGTGAGTCCATCTGTTACCTCCTACACTAGTGACTAATAAATTATCAACTTTCTCCAACTTTGTCTCCTGTAAACAAATAACATGAGGATTCCAACGCTGCAAATCTGCTTTGATCACACACCTTTTTGACTCGTCATTGATGCCCCTTACATTCCAAGAGATAATTCTTAAATCCATAATCACAACTGATTAGAAGTGTCTGAACCCCTATTTCCCCCTCTTCCAGCATGATCAAAGTTCAGGCTGCAGCTCAGGTTTCTCAGCTCCCTGCTACCCTTCATCCGAGACTTCAAATTGTCTGAACGAGCCTCGATGCCCACTGACTTTCTGCCCTTTTCCAAATCCTGCAACAGCTCCAGAATTTTGTCTTCATACCCTTGGCACGGAAGCCCTAGAGCTTTACCAAAACCATTTAATCTCTTCTGAACCCAGACCGATATTTTTTTTTTTTTGTCTTCGATACACCCCAATGGCTCAGTATCATTGCATTGCTCTGGACCTATCATGGATAACGGTTCGCAGACTGCCTTGAGAACTTCAGAAGTTCCTGCATGAGCCGTAATTGCCTTCGAATTCAGACATTTGGGCAAGGAATACCCCTGCAAATTGTCCTCAACAGTCAACAGGACCCCTCCATTATCATTCAGAGACTTGTCTTCAGCTGTGGACGACCCTTCAAGCTTTTCCTCATTCAAACACGCAGACGTCGTATCCTCTCGCCTGCCCTGAGAGAAACCTCGCAATCGAAATCGCTATCTTCGCTCTCTTGGAACTCCGAAGCCCAATCTTCCTCTTTCGAATTCGTGAAATTCTGAAAGCCATGAATATTTTCGACGTGAATCCCTCGCCCTCCTTGCGCCTTTGGTGAGGCCTCCTTCCCAAATACCTTTGACTGAAGCCCCTCACTATTAAAATAAGCTGCCTTCGACTCTACATCAGCCGCACTCCCACCACCAAATTCAGAGAGATGCGGTCCACTAATAGTACCCACGGTAGCCCCACTACTTTCCGGCCCAGCGATATCCTTATCCTTCCGGCCACATCCAAACTTACCTTAGCCAAACCTTTCCCTCTGTTGTGGATTGGGCCTAATTGCGGCCCATCCTTAAGCCCAACCTGATCCTCCCTGCACAAGGCCTGTTTGAGACTCTCTTTGCTCTTCCCAAAAGCGACGCCGTTCACAGACGAGGGTTTGAAATTTGAATTCTTTGAGACCCATGTGCTCTTATGAGTTGGCTTCTGCTGTCGTACGCCATCAGTACGGGTGGGGATCAGCCTCTCCTTTGGCAACGCGTGATTCCGACCTTCCCTCCTAAAATCAGACTTCGACTTAGCGGCACCTCCCTCCCTAAACCCATCTGCTTCGTCTCTCCGCCACGGATGGCAAACAGCCGCCGTCTCCACCCAAATGGAAACCACAAACATTCTGCCCTCTATACCAATCTTCACCGAGCCTGGGATATTACCCTTAAAATGGACAAGGATTCTTGCCCATCTCAAATCTTTCATATCCTTTGTTTCCTTGTCCAGGGAGACGAAGCCCCCGCAAATATCTCCTATGGTTTGAAACACCCGGCTACTCCAAAGGTGCATAGGTAAGCCTACAACCCTAACCCACACCACCTCTGGTTTCCGTTCTACGTGGTGACATCCAGCCACAAGATTCCACTGCTCTAAGAACAGAGACTGCTGGTTGAAAACCCAATTCCTCTCCTTGAGAATCCTCTGCGCCTCCACCTTCGACGGGAATTCAAAGAGAAAATATTTACCATACATATATATATATTTTTGATAAGTAAAAGTATTATATACATAAAATATTTACAATACATATCCATCACTTTGCACCTCCCGCCGTCTTCCACTTTCGATCAACCCAGCGTTGAAGTTCAACCTAATCGGTAACTTTCCATTCGAGTTTGCCAACATTACCCACCAAGCATCTTTCTAAGAACTCCAAAGCTCCCTTGCAAGATTTCTCCTCCACTAGGATATCAACCCCTTTTGCTCCCCCATATCTTCTACACAAGACTAAATCAGGCCATGGCGGAATTTTAGCCGCCTCCTTATATGACTTAGATTTGCGATGCTCCCAAAAATCTTGTGAACCGGCGAATCTACAGAGTTTGTCCGCCACCATTTCCCAACCTTTATCATCTGCATTCTCCGGAATACAAACCATACCCGACTTCCCTTTGCCTCTCACAATAACTTTGATGAATCTCCCAGCAGCGTTCCTCTCCTTGGCCACAATAACTTCCCTCCACCTCCCCTGCCACTTCTTCCACCAAACATCGCTTGAAGAGGAAAATCTTCCCAGCCAGTCGCAGCCCTAGCAAACTCAAACGATAATAGGACAATCTCATGAGGCTTCCCTCTGAATCTCTCCACAAACCTGTACACAAGACGATCCCTCTCTTGAAATCTAATGACTTCAAAATTCCTTCTACTCGCTTGAAAGAAGGTTCTGTCCTCGTCTACCCCCATCAGTTCGAAGAACTATGTCAGATCCTTGAATCCTCCCTCATCCTTATTGACTGTGATGTTGTATAAATTAGGAAACCTATATTGAAACAAAGATTCCCCGCACCATATATCCTTCCAAAACCTTACTTGACTACATCGAAAGTGATGAATCAGTTGAAAACATCCCAGCCTCTCATGATGCCTTTCCAAACACTAGAGCCATGGGTAACAAGAACTTCCTTGGGGAACCACAGATGATCTCCCTTGCCATACTTCCCCTCCACTACTCTCCTCTACAGCGCCTCTTTGTCAACTAAAAACTTCCACAACCATTTACCGAACAAAACAATGTTGAAAGTTTTGTGGTTTTTGACTCCTAAGTCACTGCCCCCCTTACTAGAACAAACTTAATCCCACCCCACTAAGTGATATTTCCTATCCTCCTTGTCCCCTTCCCATAAGAAATCTCTTTCCAGCCTTTTGATTCTCTTGGCCACCGAAATGGGGATCACGAATAAAGATAAGAGGTAGGTAGGTCAGTTAGAAATGCTACTCTTGATCAAGGTCAACCTGCCTCCCTTTGACAAATATTGCCTCTTCTGTTGGCCAATCTCCTTTCAAACCTTTCAACTACCGAGCTCCACATATTGACATTTTTGAAGGATGAGCCTAGGGGAAAGCCTTTGTAGGGAGCCTAGAGATGTTACAACCAAAGAAGGAATCCAACCTCTCTACATTGTCCATATCACATACTGGAATGATCTCACACTTTTGAAATATTTATCTTCAATCCTGATTTTGCTTGGAAGTACAACAGAATCATGCGGAGGTACCCCAACTGACAGCCACTAGCATCTAGCATCGCAGCGAAACAAGGTGTCGTCGGCGAAGAGTAAATGAGAAATAGAAGCTCCCCAAACTGGATTTCTTCCCACCTCGAAACCCTTAATGAATCCTCCTTCCACTGCCATATCAATGAGCAGACTCAGACCCTCCATATAACCACAAAGAAAAGGAAGGGAGAGATGGGATCCCCTCGACGCAAGCCTCTCGAACTCGAGAAAAAACCTTCAGGCTCCCCATTAATCAACACTGAAAATTTAACAGTGGAGATGCAGAAATAAATCCATTTTTCCTCCATTTTTCCCCAAAGCCCATTATGTTTAAGAGATAGATCAGGAAATCCCACGGTTCCCACCTAACATTATCATAAGCCATCTCAATGTCCAGCTTGCAAATGACTCCTGGAATCCCGCTCCTCACCCTTGCATCCATCACTTCATTGGCTATCAAGGCTGCGTCTAGAATTTGACAATTACCCACAAAGGCATGTTGAGATTCTGAAACCACTTGGCCGATAACTCTTTTGAGCCTAGCTGACAGAACCTTCACAAGCAACTTATCAATATGTTGTGAACTTAACATAACATATGACACACACTACCTTCTCTGCCGATTGAGTTTATTTCCCCGCGTGCCACCACCTGATTTGCGGTGCCATCAGTAACTTCCTGACCATGATATCAGCAAAGATGCCAAACACTCTTCCCACATCCTGTCAGAGTCAAACTTTGCGGCCATTATTTAGTGTTAAGTTATACTTGGAGAAGAACTTGATTAACATCCATAATCTGCTTCACCGGCCTCCATAGCACCATTCTTATGGACATCTCTAATTTTCTATGAGTAAATAATGTGCTTTAAATTTTGATTAGATCTCCAAGTGAAACACATCATGAATGTAGAATCTAGCATTGGTAGACCGAAGGAAGTGATGCTTCAGCCTTTGTACTTTGTGTGTACACATTGTGGATAACCTTTATGTTATTTAGGTTTTTGTGTAGGAGTATGCTCTGTGTATACAAAGGATGCATCACCTACTTTGATGCTTTGTTTTATATATATATATATATTATCTTACCTATCAAATTAAAAATAACAATTTGAGGGGTGGGTTGAAAACTCCCGTATTTGTTACTTGTTAGGAATTTACTTCATATCTTTGACTAGGTGTATGTACTTATAATTGACTTTGACCCACAGCATTTAGTTCAGGTTTATTAACCTAAATCTATTGATTCCAAATTCTAAGCCCCTAAAACATAAAAAAGTGTTGAACATGACAGCTGACACTTAACAATTGTTGACGATCTGTAGGATGCTACAGGCATTTTTCATTATTCTCTTGTTGCTGTATCTTTTTTTTTTCTTCAATATTATATGTCACCGTGTTTTACTTGCCTTGATCTGAGTATGCGGTTTTCGTGGTTTGGACGGTTGCAGTTATGGTAGAGTTGATGAATTGGTTTATTTTGCAAGTCTAAAGGAGCAGCATGAGATCGTAGTTCACCATTATATTCAGGTTATTTTGCTTTTCCATTTTGTTTCAACTTGTCTTTCTAATATTGTTTTGGTGTGTTTCATCATAATGTTTTTATAAGCATGTCCCCTGGTTTGTTTGTGTGCTTGTGTATTCTCCTTTAGTTGTTAATTTGTTGATTTCAGTGTCTTTATTGGTGGTTTGGTAGCTTAGATGCTACTCCCTCTGTCTTGGATAAATGTTCCTAGTTTCTATTTTGAAATGTCTCAACTAATGTTTCTAAAGGCTTTTGTTGTACAAAATTTCTACCATTCTTCTCAATATACCCCTTCTTTTAATACTATCAACTAGGGAAGTTAAATAATTAATGAGAGAGAGAGAGAGAGAGAGAGAGAGAGAGAGAGAGAGAGAGAAAGAGAGTGTAACGGCCTAATGGGTACATAATTAATGAGAGAGAGAGAGAGAGAGAGAGAGGGAGAGAGAGAGAGAGAGAATGTAATGGGTATTATCGTCATGACACATTTTATAGCTCATTATTTATTACATTCCTTAATCCTTGTGCTTTGTCAACCCGGAATATTTATCCGGGATGAACTGAGTACATTCTAGAGTTGAGTTATGGAGGTGGCATTTTTAAGCATATGCTCGGGTGTCCACATAGATGACCAATATGTAAACCTTGGTGAACTGATTCCTCAAATAAGGCCTCTACTTCAAAAGTTGCTGATGCTTTCATATGCTCAGCATTTTGTATTCCCTTAAATCAATTATCGAAGAGATTTTCTATCCTAAAACTCTTTTGGTTCCTTTTCTCCATTTGCTAACTATCTGCTTCAAATGAGAATTTATTGCAATTATATGGAGCTTTGCTGTGAAGTTTCTACTTGAAATACTTGATGGGGTGGAAAATCACTACCTCCAAATGAGTTATTAGCATCTAGGATTTGTGTATGGAATTTAGATTCATGGATTTTGGTTTGTGCCCCCATATATGTGATATTATGCCTGGTTGTATACTTTTTTGGTTTTCTTTTCTCCAAAGTTTGAGTATAGCAAAAGATTTTTTTTTGTTATGAGACTGAGTTAGTTCGGATTATTATCACAAAAAAGGAGATAACTTAGCTAAAATATAAAGCAAGGGTGGGAAAGATGACAATTCAGATTTCAATCCTGAAAGTCCAAAGAGAAGGAAAATGTTGAGCCTTGAAACCTTTTAGTTTAAGGTTCACAAAAAAAGAAGAAGGTAGTTGGAGATGGGTGGAAGGGTGTGATACTTTGAGCTGATTTCACTTGATGAAGAATTATCTCGTGGTCCTCGTCAACACTAATAGTCTAATAGAGACGAAACTATTTCGGATCAGCAAAGCTCAGTCTCCTGAATTCCACTCAAAATCCCTATTTCATCAATCTATTCAAACACTAATGTGGTTTCGACCAAACCCAGATCAATAAATTAAGTTCCTCTGCTCCCCAAGTCCTATAACACAAAGAGGATGAAAAACTTGATCCAAATTCAGGGTTTTCAAGAACCTTGGTTTTTCCGGGCCGGATCTAGCTCATCAAATAGCAGAGAAACCTTTTCAAGAGAGGGTTAGATATTAATATCATGCCCAATATCAATTGTCTAATATCATGCCCTGGGAATTCGAGATTGTCGCCAAAAAAGTTCCAACTGTTGGATGCTAATCCGATGGTTCCAACAGGATAGTTGGAGATGGGTGAAAGGGCGAGATTTTGAGCTGATTTTATGAGAGTGGGAAGGAGATTGGGGATCGTAAGGCTGGAGTTTTTCGCCATTGATTCGACTTCTGAAGCTTCAGTTATAAATCTGGTTGGTCCATTGCTGTATAACTGTGTATATATTTATGTAATACTGCATGTATGAATTTTTCTGCAAAAATGGCAGAGGGATAAAGAGGAAAATGAACAAACAATGGTTGCTTGTTTGGTTTTTCTAAGCAATCTGTTGTGACAGGTGTGTGTGTGAGAGAGAGAGAGAGAGAGAGCAACCATGTCCTTCTGGAATGTAAGAATTAGTACCATTGTTTTATGTTATGTAACATTTATGTCCTCATTTTGGTAATTTTCCTAAGTTAATTTGGGGCAAAAATTGATGATGTTACTATTTACTCCCTCCTTCTCAAATTGAGTGTCTATTTTTATAATTTTCTTGTCCCAAAGTGTGCGTCCATTTTTGTATCATTTTACTAAATTCATGTGGCTTAACTATCATGTCCTAGTGTTTACCTGCACTGGTATAGCGTAGACACTAAGGGTATTCATGTATATGTGCTACTAGAATGGCCTAAAAGTTAACTTACTTATTTTTTGTGAAACACAAAAAATAGCATTTTGGGACAGATGGAGTTGTTTATTTACTGGCTTTCTTCAATCAGCTTACAGTTAACCAAATTTTTCGAATCTTATTGCTTAAATGGTTTACTTAGTGTAGCAAGGAGAAGCAAAGAGAGCACTGGAAGTTCTTCAGAAACCTGCTGTTCCTATAGATTTGCAGGTAAGACTGATCTTGATGATTGGAAGTTAGGGTTTAAACAGTTAAATATTGTCATCTCTAGAAGTGAAAGCGGGTCACTACAACGACTAATAACATCATTTATCATTATCACTTTCACCATCATCGTGGTTGCCATTACATCATCATCATCTACTTCTTTTCTCTTGTCACGCAAGCCACTTTATTTTAGATGCCACTTCTTCTATTCTCTGGTGCTGTATCCTGGTAATTAATGTTGGTACTTGACGAAATTTTCCTTCTTTGCAGTACAAATTTGCTCCAGATCTCATCATGCTTGATGCATATGAAACTGTTGAAGCATGGATGACTACGAAAAACCTGAACCCGAGAAAGTTGATTCCTGCAATGATGCGTTATTCAAGTGAACCTCATGCAAAGTATGATACGGCTGTCATTTCATTTATGTTAATTATCGTTTCTAGTTGTCAAGGAGAACACAATGGATTCACATCTTTATAAGAACCACATGTTAGTATTGCTTCAGGGTTTATAATTTGGACTTAGGAAGCAGTTAAACCTTAGACTCCTACCCTATTACTGCAATTGCCAATTTCTAGCTGTCCAAGTAGATGCATTGTGGTCAAGCAGGCATTCGAGTGTTATACCTCTTTTCGTTGCCATTTGGTAGATACTAATGCTGCATGTGGGAATACAAAAATAGATTGTTTAGAGCATAGTTATTAAAGGCGACCCCCTCGGCTGCGCAAGGCGAGCATTACCGCCTCTACGAAGATCAGATGAGGTTTTTATGCTTTTCTGGCCTAACGCACGAGCCTTTCTCACTTTATTGAGGCATGAAGAGGCTGGCTGAGGTGAACAGTTGAGAATTCCGACCAGATCTAACTTTTTTTTTCTTTTAGATCTCAACCTATTTTCTTAGATCTAGAAATCAGCATAATATTTGCACAATCCAAGGCCAGATCTGTCATATACTCAATACCATGTTACTGCCGGATCTTACCCTAAAAGTGGTGGCGCCGGTGCTAGAAAATCTCACCGGAGACCACAGACTTGGTCGCCGGCACCTGCAGAGGCTTTATTCAAAGTTAGTTGGCTGGTTTGAAGATGTTTTGAAAGTTTATTGCCCATATGTTTGAATATTCACCTTTTTTATTTTTTGATTTTCAAGAAAACATGTTTTTGGTTAAAATGGAACTTAAAAGTTGAGAATGGTGTTATTATTTTCAATTTTTCATCTGTGGCCTAAGTTATATGAATTACTTCTATTTATAACTAGTTTATGAAAAAAATTACAACATGTAATATTTTAAAATTATTTTTTCTTAATTTTCGCTTTGTATGCCTTTCGGTCTCCCACCTCTCGCCCCAAAAATGTACCTCTCGTCTTCCGCCTTTAATAACTATGGTTCCGAGTATAGAAGTAGAATATGACAGTAGCATAGATGTGGACTTAAACAAGGTATACATGGATTTTTGAAAGCCTTACGGTGGGGGATACCAAACCAATTTACTAGGCTAATTATACTTTCTTCTCAAGGGCCCTTCAGTAATATGTACAACCTCAATTCTCATCTTTCTCCTTGGCCTCTCAATCGACATCGAATAGATACTACTTCAACTGTGGAATTCCACTTGCATGGATCAAGTGTTAGAAGTAATTTGATTTGTATAGATATATACATTTAGGTATCTTAAGAGGCATCTGCAATTTTACTTCAATTCTCTGTAAATATTAATCACCAACGTATGTCTCCACCAAACCATATGCAGGAATGAGACCCACGAAGTAATCAAGTATTTGGAATTTTGTGTTCATCGTTTGCAGAATGAAGACCCTGGTGTTCACAACCTGTTGCTCTCTTTGTATGTGAAAAAGGTAAGAGTGATACTTTATAATTAGTTATGTCAACTGGAAACTCGTTATAATTGTTGATATTTGTTTATCTGTTTTAGTGAAATCCTACATTTCAAAAATCGTGGATTATCTGAAATAACAAAGTATGCATGCATTGCCACAACTCTCTAAATTGCTTGAGACATTTTCTTTGGACCAACTGTGCTACCATCTCAAAAGCTATAGCTGGTAGGAAGGGCGCAACTAATTCCCTTAACCTATTCACAAGTAGCGCCTCAAGCAGTCGAGCTTGCTGCAGTTATGTGTGCGTGCACCTGCACCACCACAGCCAACACATTTGTCGTAGTTAATATGTCTTGTATTAAACTCTTTGTTAGGTTTCTTTTTTTTGATCTCATATGTATATTACTCCAAACATCCAAACAAGATGAGAAATGTGTTGGTTTCATGTGTATAATTTCTGATACGTAGATATATGTCGTCTGAAATCATTTGTCAATGAACTTGATTGTATGTACTATTCCACTTCTAAAAAGAGGTTTAGCACGTATGGGGCTAATTTCTAATATTCCATCCGTTCCACCCAAAGAGTCCAAGTTTGGTAATTTAGTAATTAAGGGAGTATTCCTTTGGGAGTATGCTGGGTGATTTGGAAAGAAAGGAATAGGAGAGTTTTTGATAACGTGGAAAGGTCTTTGTCGTTGCTGAAGAATGAGCTGCTTCAGCTGCTGTTTTTTTGGTGTAGTGATGGTGTTAGGTCTGACGTCAATTCTTTTGCTGACTTTGTAGTGAATTTTTGTAATCTATAATTATTGGAGTCTCGCTCCTGTGTAAATAGGCTGCGGCTCCTTATTTGCCGCTTTTGATTTTAATATATACCTTACTTATCAAAAAAAAAAGGGATATAGTAATTAGAGTTGGCCACAGTTACAAAAATACTTGAGCATTCCCAAAATACTGATATTCATGTGGAGGGTAATTTTTTTTTTTTGATAAGTAAATGTAGTATTAACACAGTGCCAAATTAGGTGACGCGTCCTTGTACACAGGAAGTATGCAAGACCAAAAGAATTAAATCTACATACTATCTAAGGTATTAACAAAAGAGTCCCCGAACCTGACGCTACATCGTATGCCAAAACTCAAGAAACTGATGCACTTCCTTCTCAAGTCTGTCAACGTCTACCTCCACATTGTCAAACACCCTATGATTCCTCTCCTTCCAAACACTCCACCAAATCGCCATAGGAATTGACCTCCATCTACTGTTTTTACTAATACTGTTGTACAGAGCCCATCCATGAAGAATATGAAGAGTAGACGTTGGCATCACCCAGGAAATACCCGCTGCACCTAAAAAGTAGTCCCATAAGTCCCTGACAACTGGACAGTGCAGTAGCAAATGATTTACTGTCTCCTCCTTTTTACACATGAAGCACCGATTAACATAAACCTTCCCTCAAGCTCTCAGATTGTCCCCAGTCAAAATAGCCTCCCTCGAAGCTTCCCAAGCAAAGAACATCACTCTACTAGGAGCCCTCGACTTCCAAATTGCTTTCCAAGGATAGAAATTCATGTCCTCATTTTTTAAGAATGAGTAAAAGCTCTTCACCGAGAAAGTATTC
Source organism: Codonopsis lanceolata (assembly GCA_013146195.2). Taxonomy (NCBI): domain Eukaryota; kingdom Viridiplantae; phylum Streptophyta; class Magnoliopsida; order Asterales; family Campanulaceae; genus Codonopsis; species Codonopsis lanceolata. The sequence goes on along the minus strand of CM028381.1, from coordinate 52,009,228 downwards.
CTCTTCGATCCATCCCAAACAAAATTGTCCTTCCCTGTACCCCTTCAGACATCATAAAGAATTCCAATGAATGTAGAAATATTGCTGATCTCCCAATCATGAAAATTTCTATGGAATGACGGGCTCCAAGAATCTGTCCCATTAAAACACTCCACCACAGCGCTTACTAACTCATCTTTGTTTACGGTTATCTCAAAAAAATTAGGAAACCCCCTTTGAAGAGTAGTCCTTGAAAGGTTATGAACATTGTAAGCATAATTTTTGGAAGTGGATTCTTTAAGTGAAACATCCCAAAATAGAAGGGAGGGAGTAATACTATATCCGGTGAATCAGTCACTCATTTATATATTAATAACTTGTAATGCGCTGCAAATCTGCTTCTTTAATGAAACATTGTGATGAGTTTGACATGGAGCGCACTTATTTCCAAGCGGAAAGAAAATCTTTCGATGTGGTGAGGAGTCTGGGATCCCTAGACTTTCAGTGGACAGAGAGAAGCAAAGGTAGAGTTAGTGAGGCTATTCTCTTTTTTAGAGAGTTCCTGTGGGTTTGTGATTTTTTGAAGCAAGCATCTAGTCATTGAGGAATTTTCTTGAAGAAACGTAAAGCTCAGAGGAGAGAGGTGTTGGTGGCAAAGGAAGAGAACAGGTCTGGCAGATTTATTTGTATTGAAGTCAGTAAGGGCGGTTGATCAGAGAGGATTTGTGTTCTAGAGATTGTAGAAGGTTTTGGGTGGTCTGATTTGGCGGGGAAGCTGAAAAGGTTTGTTCTTGAAGGATCAAAGGAGGTCTGCAGCTCAGTTAGATCTTTTGCAGACGTTGCCAGATTTATCGATTAAGACCAAACATTTGTCTAAGGGCTCTGGAGCAGACTTTGCTATAGAAGACGGTTCTTGTGCTGAAGCTCTATCCTTCTTGGATAGGTGCCTTGTAGGTATGGTGGGAGATCCCAGTAGTGTCCTTCCTTTGAAGTCAGACCTGCAGACTTGGGTGGATAGAAAATGGAAAGTGGTCAGTGGAGTACGTGTGGTGGACATGAACAGGCAATTCTTCCTGTTTGAATTTCCCACTGAGGAAGTGAGTAGGATTCTTTTGGAGAAGAAATGGTTTTTTGAAAAAGAACTGTTGCAGATTGATAGATGGAATCCTGTTTGTTATGGTGGGAGATCCCAGTAGTGTCATTCCTTTGAAGTCAGACCTGCAGACTTGGGTGGATAGAAAATGGAAAGTGGTCGGTGGAGTACGTGTGGTGGACATGAACGGGCAATTCTTCCTGTTTGAATTTCCCGCTGAGGAAGTGAGTTGGATTCTGTTGGAGAAGAAATGGTTTTTTGAAAAAGAACCGTTGCAGATTGATAGATGGAATCCTGTTAGTTACAGCCACACAGAAGGGCACACACCGAAGGAAACTTAAAGTAGGGAGCTTGCTTTACCATTACATCTTTGGGGAAGGGCTGTGTTCAGACAAATCGGAGACTTCCGCGGTGGTTTTCTGGATATTGACAAAGCAACAGAGTCTAGGGCAGACTTGCAATGGGCAAGAATTCTGGTTCATTATCATGGGAGCTTACCGGCGAGTGTTCGAATTGGGGAAGGAAACCGAACCTTTGAAGTTCTGATTTGGGCGGAGACCACGGCGAGGTGTTACCCGTGGATCGCAAGCAGAGGAAGGAATGGAAAAAGTAGGGATGAGCCTGATGGTAGGAGGAAGATGGGCAGTGATGTTCATGCGTCTAGGGATAACCCCCTTCCTCTATTTCTAGTTTGGTTGATAATGACACTTGCACTTCCTAACGGGTGTTCTAATTTGTCTACTTTGTATGCGTCCATACCACCTTAGGCGATTTTCTCTCATTTAACTTGCTACTGCGGCAACTTTTACGCCTCACAAATTTGTTCATTGCGAATTCTATCTCTTCTAATTGTACCATATATCCATCTTAACATGCACATTTCACCTACTTTCATCTTGTTAACATGTTCTTTCTTAGTTGCCCAACATTCGGTTCCATAAAGTTGTGTGGGTCTAATATAAAACTTTCGTTTCAGTTTAACTGGCATACGTCACACTCTGGATGCACTTCTCCAATTCAGCCACCTTGATCTTATTCTATGAGTAACATCATCTACGTCCCTGTCTTGATTGATGTTTGATCCTAAATATTGAAAATTATTTTTCTGTGGTATTTCTTAACCATCTAACCCAACCTTGTCCCCGCTATTTCTCCTTTAACCGCTTAAGTTGCATGCCATGTATTCTGTTTTACTTCTACTAATTTCAAAGCCTTTGACTTCTAAAGTTTCTCTCTATTTTGCTAGCTTATCATTGACACTGTTCTTCGTTTCATCAATTAGTGTAAAGAAGTGTTACTTATTCTTCAAACTATTACAATTTACCTCACGGTCTCTTTTATTTTCTATTACAACTTCTTTGACCAATATTCAGTTCTCGAGTTTCTTTATGTTGTATTTTTGTTTTAAATCCTATCCGGAATCATAGCAGGTATTGATTGATAATTGATCCTAAATATTGGAATTGTTCTAACTTCCTTCTTCCAAGCATCACTTTTTTTTATAGCTAGAGCAAGTCAGTTGATTTGTCATAGAAAACATAACATAAATTTTCCATTAATATATAATTAGGAAGATGACGGAGCTCTTCTGCGGTTCCTGCAATGCAAATTTGGCAAAGGAAGACCTGGTGGTCCTGATTTCTTCTATGATCCAAAGTATGCGTTGCGCCTTTGTCTCAAGGAAAAGCGGATGCGTGCTTGTGTTCACATATACAGCATGATGTCTATGCATGAAGAAGCTGTTGCTCTTGCTCTTCAGGTAACATCTTTTTGCATCTGATTTTCGGTTTTTTCTTCTTTCTGATGTTACTGTCACTCTCACTGTTTACATTCATTTCACGCATGGATATGTTTACTTGTTTGTTGCCAGGTATGGGCTACTTTATGGCTTTATGCGGCTTATGCTAAGCTTTATTTTTGTATAGAACTCCGACAAAAACATCACATTGTGCCATAAAACCAGTACATTTCATTGCTTTCGATGTTTTAGTTATCTTATCCAGTAGCCAGAAAGATTATTTGTGGACCTTCACGCATCTTGTATGCAGTTATGTTTAGATCACAGAGGAACTGAATCTCATCCTTAGTTCCTCGTATCAATTTAAGTGTTTTGCTGGGTATACAGTAGATAACCCCCATGAGGTTTAGCCTTCGTGTGTATAACCTCCATATGGTCACCAAACGACCACATAACCCCCACGTGCTCCTCAGGAATTTGCTTCTGCCAACTAGTAAACTAAATAAACGCAATGGCGAAAAAACTCAGTAGTTAAGTTCAAAATCTCATATTCTACCATAGCAACCATAGCTGCTAATACATATTTACTTCAGTTTTTTCATCCTATTCAACTTCTATCTTCTCCAACCATGACCACCTTTCAGCCCCTATGATTGGCACCATAACTATCTAGTATTTAATATATATATATATATATACACATATATATATAAATATATTATATATATAAGTACACACGTATAAATATATTTTTAACTTATCATAAAAATATTTGTGTGTATTTATATTTGCATATCCAATGGTGCTTCTCCAGATAAAATTTACTTCACTCATTCATCCCACCCCAATTGTTTAAAATGTTTTGATCTGCTTCATTACTTTCAGAATCCCAATCAAGTAGGTTTTACGAGACAGAGGTATCAGTAAAGCTTCCCCGGCCCAGCTGGTAGCGCATGCTGTTTTTGACTGAGTGGTTGTGTGTTTGAACCAGCGGGCAAACCTTTTCTTTTACTTGTTAAAACGAAAAAAAAAACCAGAAAAGAGCCAATTGTTTTGATCACTGATACATACACGAACTACAGCAGAACTTGAAACATATAGTTTTGTTTTTCAGTTACCATCTATCTCCACGGTCAATGTTCTCACCTTGTCTCTCCCTCTCATACAATCACAAACCTAAGTTACATATGATGCCTTCTTCCTTCTCTGTAGGCAACATTAATGATTGCTTTCATTTGCAATGATTAGATTGATTTCTTTGTCTTCATTGATGTTTTGTCAATTGACACTTGATAAAAGTTACATACTAGACAATTGATTGAATATAACTGTGTACAATAGAATAGGCAAGGGTTAGAAGGATTAGAGATCCTATGATTTTGGCCAAGGACTGCATCCAATTGCCATTTCTGATGAACCAAGTCTCGCTTTCCATGGTAATTCCAAAAATTATTCAATGTTCCAATTCCAACTTATAAATAATGAGAGGATTGCCAAATAATTTCAGTTTTTCTTGTATAAGGAATTGATTTGCATTATATAAAGTTCAATATGAAAATGCAAGAAAATCGAGGTAGGATGATTGATGTAGGACGGGGTTGGGAGAAATTAAGTTCGTTGATGTACGAACTAACGAGTGATTGATTTCGTTCAATCGGACGAGGGAACAACTAGAACACAAACAACTAAGTGACTTCTTTCTAAGGAAGAAGAGGATGAATTTTTATTTCATAAGTTGCTGACTCAACACTTGAAAGACTCCCCTTTATATAGGCTGCAAAATGGGGGGCCTAGAGCATAGGAAAAGACAAGATAAGATAGGTACATGTACATATGGATAAGAAGAGAATAGGAAAAGACTAAACAAGATAGGTACATGTACTTATGGATAAGAAGAGAATAGGAAAATACTAAATAAGATTCATCTCCTTGAAAATGGGCTGGATGCACCGCATCATTCCCTTCCACTTGCTTGATATTTCAACCCGAAGTTGTCGTCTCGATAATAGGGGTAGAGATCAGCAACGTTGAATGCCTTGGAAATCCGCATGTGATCCGGTTAATCTAGAACATAGGCATTATCGTTAATCTTCTTGAGAATTTTGAAGGGACTGATCTTGCAAGAATCAAGTTTGTGCTGTCCTCCTCGTTCTTTGCGCAAATAAGCCATCACCATATCGCCAACCTCGAAAAGCTTTGTGCGACGATGCTGGTCGGTTGCGGCCTTATAGCTAGCAGTCGTCTGCTCCAACTTCTTCTTCACTTCAGCAATTGTATCCACATGATGATGAGCCAATAAATCTGCATATTCACTCTTCTTAAGGCCCACAGGAAGCTTGATAAGGTCAACTGTGGTAGCCGGAACTCTTCTGTAGACAACGGCGAACGGTGACATGCCGGTGGCTCTATGTTGCGCGCTGTTATAGGAAAATTCAGCTTGAGCCAATGCAATATCCCACTGTTTCTTCTTCTCAACACACAAACAACGTAGCAAACTGCCCAAAGTACGATTCACGACCTCAGTCTGTCCATCTGTTTGGGGGTGAGCTGAACTGCTGAACTTCAACTCAGTCCCAAAACGTTTCCACAAAGTAGTCCATAATACAGCCAGAAACTTCGTATCACGATTAGAAGTAAGAAGTAAGTGTGCGAGGTATACCATGAAGTCAAACAATTTCTTGAAAAATTAACTTTGCAACATGGGGTGCATCAGTAGTTTGCTTGCACAGAATAAAGTGAGTCGTTTTAGAAAAACGATCCACCACAACAAATATAGAATCAGAGCCTCTCTGTGTACGAGGCAAACCTAGAACAAAATCCATAGATAAGTCCTCCCAAGGCTGCTCTGGAATAGGCAAAGTTATATAAAGTCTGTTGTTCCGGCTCTCTCCCTTTTAAGTTTGACAAATAGAACACTTCTGCACAATCCTCCCAGCATCCCTTTTCAACTGTGGCCAGAAATACCTCAAGTCGGCCAATAGTTTTGTCACGACCCAAATGAGCACCAAGTCCTCCGGCATGAAGCTCACGAATAAACTTCTCTCATAATGAAGTTTGCGGAATACAAAGTCGATTCCCCTTAAACAAATAACCATCCTGAATCAAGAAGTCTCCTGTAGGTTGTTTAGCAAGATACTTGGACCAAATACCTCCAAAATCTGGGTCATATATATAAAGTTCAGGGAGGAAGTCGAACCCAATAACCTCATTGCTGACAGTGACGAGAAGAGCTGCACGTCGACTCAAAGCATCAGCTACTCTATTAGATACACCTGACTTGTGCTTAATCACATAATTGAACTGAGCAAAGTAAGCTGCCCCAACGAGCGTGCATTTTATTTCTAAGATCCCGTTGAGTCCGAAAATGCACCAATGACTGATGATCAGTATATAATACAAACTCCTTTGGGCAAAAAGTCCCCGATCATAAGTAGGCCAGCCTTGTCGTGTCTCATTAAATTTCTCACTAAAAAGGGCAATGGGGTGACCTTCCTGCGATAGAATCCCTCCCACACTTGTCCCACATGCGTCACATTCCACCTCAAACAATTTGTCAAAATTAGGTAATGCAATTACTGGGGCTGAAGTGAGTTTTTGCTTGATCTCCTCAAAAGCTCGTGTGGCCTCGGGGGTCCATTTAAAGGGACGAGACTGTTTCAGACAGTCCTTGATGGGTGCAACAATGCTGCTGAAATTTCAAATGAAATGTCTATAAAATGTGGCCAAACCATGAAAGCTGCGTACCTTGGTGATAGTGGTAGGGGTAGGCCAATCAACAATGGCCTGGATTTTCGGCTGATCAACTTCTACGCATCCTTACTAATCACATATCCCAAGAATAAAACACGATCCACCATGAAATGACACTTCTTCAAATTAATAATTAGCTCGCTATCTCGAAGGGCAGTCATAACTTGTCTGAGATGGCCCTCGTGTTCCCCAATACTTTTGCTGTATATAAGAATATCATCAAAGTAGACAACAACTAATCTATTAAGGAATGGTTTAAGCATCCAATTCATAAGTCGCATGAATGTGCTGGGTGCATTAGATAAACCAAAGGGCATCACGAGCCACTCATATAATCCTTCCTTCGTTTTGAAAGCGGTCTTCCATTTATCTCCAGGGCGGATACGAATCTGATCATAACCACTCATCAAATCAATTTTGGTGTAGACAATTGAGCCAGATAACTGATCCAACATATCATCCAACCGGGGAATTGGAAACCTGTACTGCTACTGCATAGTAATACGGTTGATAGCTCGGCTATGCACACACATACGCCACTGGTTACCCTTCTTTGGTACCAGCAAAGCAGGTACTACACATGGGCTCATACTACGTACATGCCCAATCCTCAATAGAGCCTTGACCTTTTCTTGTAGAATCTTGGCCTCCTCAGGATTTATATGATAATGGAGCAGGTTGGGTAGTTTGGCACCGGGAATAAAGTCAATGTGGTGCTGAATATCACACATAGGAGGTAGCTGAGAGGGCTCCGAAGTGAGCTGTGGAAATTCAGCCAACAAATGCTGAATGGCTTCAGGAATCTCTGTCTCACCATAATCTGGTTTAACAAGCAAACCATAGGCACCACCAATTTCTTTCACATCTGCCATAAAAGAACCACAAGAATCTGAGAGAGAAAGAAATGTCTGCCCTTCCACTTTAGAAGGTAACTTCGGACTACCTAACGGTGCAATCACAATCTTCTTACCTTTCCACTGGAACATGTAAATATTATCACGGCCCTTATTTGTAGCATCAACATCAAACTGCCAAGGTTGACCCAATTAAATCTGACACGCATCCATATCAACAATGTCATAGAAGACACCATCATAATATAACTTACCCATGGCCAAGGGCACTTTATAGATACGATTCACCTGCAATTTTGGACCTTCTGGGTCCAACCAATCTGATACGAAGTGGGGAGTTGTAACTGATCAACTAATTTCTGAGCAATCAAATTCTCACAGCTGCAACTATCAATGATCAAACTGTAAATTGTCTTTCCTACTCGACATTTTGCCTGAAAAATTTGTTTGTGTCCTCTTGTTTGGGTGAACAAAAAGTGCACCGAACAATGAACACATAATCATCTTACTCGTCACCACAGACATCATCAGCCTCATAATTTTGCCCATCATCACCTAGGTCTCCTTGTTCATCTTCAGGGGCAGCATCAACCACGTGCACTGCCTGCGGTTAGGACACTCATTAGGCTTGTGCCCCGGCTGATTACATCTGAAGCATTTACCAGAGTGTGGATGCTGGCATGGATTTTGGTTAGCTAGTCTCACGGTTGGACGGGAACCTGATCCAGTCCGTGGGGTTTCAGATGACTAGCCTCTGTACTTGTTGATACAGGTGGTCTGAAAGATGTGGGTGCAGGTGCGCACGCTGTTGTACGGCTGCGGGTGGGTGTGGCTGTTGAGTCTCCAACTGCATTTGTCGAGCATTGGTAAATTGTGGGGGTGGTTGAGATAACCGAGCCTCCGCTTGAGCTTCCATCTCGCGAGCATCCAACGAAGACATAATGGCTTGAACACCTCTACGCTTCTGAATTTCTGGTTTTAGTCCCCTAACATATCGAGCAACCTGTAGGCCGTCATCCCTAATACTGCACCGAGCTGTTAATCGTCATCTTCCCTAATACTGCACCGAGCTGTCAATCGTAGAAATTCTTCTGTATAGTCTGCTACTGAACGATTGCCTTGATAGCAGTCAAGCAATTGGCGGTAGAGGTTTTGAGTATAATCGCACGGAAGAAATTGTTGCTGCAATAGTTCTTTCATCAAAGGCCAATCTTGAAGCGGAGGTTGGGGAAGGCGGTAACGTTCCTCTTGTAGATTCCTGCACCTCCCTGTAATTGATACGCCACAATGGATACCTTTCTTTCTTCACTAACTTCCATAATCTCAAAGAATCGCTCAAACTCATTAAGCCAAGCAAGGAACGATTCTATCTCCAAACTACCATTAAAAATTGGAATTTCAGCCTTGATTCGATACCAATCATAGTCATCTCGGCGAGGGAAATGGCCTGGTTGTGGTTGGATAACGTTGGCATGGACAGGTGGTTGCTGGTGCGCAAGGTTTGGGACTGGTCGCGTGTTGCTGGATCTGGATTGTCACGTGGCTGTCCTCCAAGTCGGAGGGCTGCCAAAACTTAATAATATAATATTAATTAAATATTAATTAAACAACGTAATAATATAATATTAATTAAACAAATATCATCATTCATAGTTGAAATTCCAAAGCATTCGATGAACTTAACTTAAATTTCAAACAAGAAAAGAAACAGTCATTAAAGCAAATGAAAATAAAGACATGCAAAAACTGAAAAAACTGAAAGATAATAATTTTTTAAAGAAACATAAAGTGTGAAAGTGAAAAAACTGAGATAATAATTTTTTTAAGAAACAGTATCAGCCCAAAAAAAAATTAGCAGTCAGTATCAGGCTATCAGCCCCAAAAAAAACTGGAAGATAATAATTTTTTTAAGAAAAGAAAGTATGAAAGTGAAAAAATCAAAACAAATTGTTAAATAGTTAAATTGTTAAACAGTAACATCACAATGCCCAAACAAACAAAAAATCGAACCGGAAGAAGAGTAAAGAACAGAAGAAGCCGAAAGTTGAATGAAACCTGGAAGAAATGAGAAATCTGGAACTGAAGATGAAGAAATCTGGAAGGAATCTAGAAGAAAGTCGTCGTCTTCGTCTTCGTCAGGTGATCATGTCAGACTTCGTCATCGTGTCTTTGTCGAAATCGAATAGCAGTACGCGATGAAGTCTTGTCTTCGTCTTCGTCAGGTTAGAAGTTTTTTATTCCCCGTGTGCTACTGTGTCGTTTTGTAAAAAAAAACCCAAACCCTAGTCTAAACTGTTCGCCGAGCGCCTCCGTCGCTTTTTGGTCGACTTTTGACTTCGAAAAAGGCGCAAAAGTCACTGAAAATCGCAGAAAGTCGCTCACCGCCTGGAATCGACCAAACCAGTCGCTGAACCCTCGACTCCTTGCGCTTTGTGCCTCTGGCGCAAGAAGCGCACGCCTTTTTCAACTATGCCGGAAGATATACAGTTTTGCACCCAAAGAACGAAGCTAGATCCCCAACATTGTCCACAACCCTGACAGGAATAATCTCACTCTTGGAAATGTTAATACGAAGTCCTGAAACTGCTTGAAAGAATAGTAGTACCAAACGAAGATATCCCAACTCTGCTCCACAGAAAACCAGCGTATCATCAGCGAATAGAAGATGAGATACCGACAATCCCCCCTCCCCTCTTCTCCAACATCCTGCTAAGAGCCTCCATAACAACAATGAACATGAACGGAGACAAGGGGTCTCCTTGGCGTAATCCTCTCGAGCTAGGAAAAAATCCCGATGGTTCCCCGTTCACTAAAACAGAAAAGCACACCGTAGAAATGCAGAAGCGAATCCATTTAAAGTCAAACCCCATCCTTTCCAACATGTAAAGCAGAAAATCCCACTTCACGTGATCAGAAGCTTTCTCAATATCCAGTTTGCACAATAACCCCGGAACTCCGCTTCTCAATCTGTCATCAACTACTTCATTGGCGATTAAAGACACATCCAGAATCTGTCTATTCTTCACAAAAGCATACTGCGACGTCGAAATAATCCTACCTATCACCCCTTTCAATCTTTGAGCAAGCACTTTGGAAATAAGCTTATAAACGCCACCAACTAAGAAGTCTTTCAAATCAGTCGCACCGCACTTTTTTTGGAATTAAGGCTATGAAGGCAGCATTAAGACTTTTTTCGAACCTCAAACTAGAATAAAAATACTGGAACACCTCCATGACATCTCCCTTAACCACCTCCCAATAATTCTGAAAAAATGCCATAGAAAATCCATCGGGACCTGGAGCTTTATCACCCTCCATCTTTCGAAGCACCGCTGCCACTTCCTCAGTCGAGAAGGGAAGCTCCAACACTGCTGAGTCGTCTGAACTGAGTCTATCGAAGACCATTCCATCCAGATTTGGCCTCCAATCCCCACTTTCTTCATACAGTCGCCTATAAAAATCTCCGATACCTTCCTTAATCTCTGCCTCATCTTCCAGCAGCACACCATCAATCTGGACAGAACTAATCTTTTTTGCTGCTCCACGCATCATTGCCATCCTATGGAAGAACTTTGTATTACTATCTCCTTCCTTAAGACATTGCACCCGAGACTTTTGTTTCCAACAGATCTCCTCACGTATAAGAAGGCTTTTCAACTCCCGTTTCAACTGCGCCCTAACAGACTCCTCTTCCTCATCCAGAGAACCATTCCCTACCCTCTCATCCAATCTGCAAATCTCATCCGAAATGGTTTTGATTTTAACCTCCACCTTACTGAAAATTTCTCTGTTCCAAACTTTTAAATCCTCCTTAAGCAACTTCAACTTTCTAGCTATTCTGAAGCTCGGATCACCTACTGCCAAATAAGAATCCCATCTAGCCTTCATCCATTCCAAGAATCCAGGCTCTTTTAACCACATATTCTCGAACCGAAAAGGGGATTTTCCTTTAGAGATACCACTGCACTCAAGAAGCAAGGGAACATGATCTGAATATTTAATAATTTCTTTTTTCCCCTTCTCTTTTAAATGATAATAATTGTGTTCCTTTTTGTGTACCCTCTCTCCTTTTGGTGCACCAGGTAGATCCAGAGCTAGCGATGGCTGAAGCAGACAAGGTTGAGGACGATGAAGACTTGAGGAAAAAGCTGTGGCTTATGGTTGCAAAGCATGTTGTTGAACAGGAAAAAGGGACTAAAAGGGAGAACATTCGTAAGGCTATAGCATTTCTTAAAGAAACTGACGGGCTGCTGAAGATAGAAGATATTTTACCATTCTTTCCGGATTTTGCACTGATTGATGACTTCAAGGTGAGATGTCTTCTCTCGTGACTGATGAAAACACATGCAGTGGACACAAATAGTCTCTTTTGTAATAATAAAAAAATTGACACGGAGAAAAGGATATCACATGGTAACTAAATATTCAAGTGTCACTTTCGTGGAACATTAGTATTCGTTCAACCTGGAATTCACACTTATTTTCGTAGAAACTCATTCTGCTCTGAAAATGTTTCTTTTCTGAAAGCACAGTTTTAAAGGAAGTCAATATTTATCCTGATCTATCAGTTTTTATCAATTGATTTTTGTCTAAATATAGTACTCGTTTACAAAGAAAGTTTCTACTCAATAGTGACACTCCTTTAGGGAGGAAGTAAGGTCATTATGTTTTATAGTATATAAAGAAGGGAAACTTTGTCTTTTCCCACTACATAAATCATTTCGAGGTGAGTGTTACATAACCAACTCATCTAAAAGCTTAAGCTGTCAGAGTGGACCTCAACAATGTATATCAAGCTTAACACGCCTCATGTGTGTCCCGTCCACACCTGGAGAGATAAACTAACATGTCTCTCTAGTTACTAGGGTGCCAACATATGCACTCACAGTATAATACAGGTAACAAATGCAAGAGATTGGAGAAACTGGAAAGAGATTTCTTGTGGGAGGGCCAAATGGAAGAAAGAAAGTATCATCCTGTGAAGTGGGAGCTAGTCTGCTCTAATCTGAACTATGGAAGTTTTGGAGTTAAAAGACTTAAAAGTTTTGAACTCCGCTTTTTTGGGGAAATGGTTGGGGCGTTACTTGACAGAGAAGGGAGCTCTTTGGAGGAAAGTAGTGGTGGCTAAGTACGGGGTTGGGAACCATTTGTGGGATCCCAACGAGGTTCTGTATGGTGTAGGGGTGGGGGTTTGGAAAAACATTAGAAAAAGATGGGATATGGTAAAACGTTTCATCTCTTTCAAGGTGGGTAAAGGGGACTCGGTCAAATTCTAGCGTGATAAGTGGTGCGGGGATTTGGATTTGCAGCGGGCCCTCCCGTCTCTGTTCGAGCTAGCTGTTAATAAGGAGGAGATTGTAAGCTCTGTTGTGTTAGTTGACGGTGGATCAGTTACTTGGAATCCTACTTTCAGGAGGAACATGCAGGACTGGGAGGTTGACACTCTTGGGGCCTTCCTTGAGTTGCTGTGCAAGCAAAAGGTAGACAAGAATTCTGTAGATACCGCCTTGTGGAATGGGAAGAAAGATAAGTCCTTTTTGGTCAAGTCCCTGTACCATCTTCTGGTGACTAGTGATAGGCTCTTTCCGTGGAAGAGTGTGTGGAAGACAAGGGCACCTTCTAGAGTAGGGTTTTTTATGTGGGAAGCTGCGCTCGAAGACATCTTAACTGGAGATTATCTGAGGAGGTGGAAGAAGATCTATACTAACTGGTGTTATATGTGCAAGAGGGATGAAGAAAGTGTGAATCACCTTCTGATTGACTGCCCTTTTGCAAAGGAGATTTGGAGCTATGTGTTGAGTCTTTTTCGGGTTACTTGGGTGATGCCAAACTCGATTAAGGAGCTTCTTTGTGATGGACCCTGTATAAATGTAGAAGAAAAAATAGTTTTTGGGATGCTGCCCCGCTAGCAGTTTGTTGGTCCATTTGGATAGAAAGAAATCGTAGAGCCTTCGAGAACAATGAGAAGAACTTGGAAGAGATCAAAGATCAGATTAATTATCCAGATCTGTTCTTTTGGTGTGTGGAGATGATATCACAGGGGTCTAACTCCTTTGTTGATTTTGTGGATAATATTTTTGGTAGTTAGTAAGGGTCTGGATGTATATTCCCTGTGTACATAGGACGTTTCACCTTCTTTGAAGCCATAATTTATAAATCTAACTTTACTTATCAAAAAACAAATGCAAGCGGGATGACTCAAATACAGGACCTTGCCAAATCTGTGACACCATGTTAAATAACTGATTCATCAAAAAGCTTAAGCTGATAGAGAAGGACTCGACAATGTATATTGACCTTAACAGTGAGACTAGGGTTTCCCCTTGTGGATTGTTGATTGAAGAAGAAGAGAAGAAGAAAAGAAGAGAACAGTTTGAAGAAGCCGTAACCTAAATCACGGTTAGGCCGAACTATATATATGTTTGTGATAACAAATATTACACCAAGACCCCCCAAACATATACCTTATACCAACTAAACCCTTAATACTTTACTTCTAACACTCCCCCTCAAGTTAGAGCATAAATGTTATGCATGCCCAGCTTGTTACAAATGTATCCTATTCTTGTGCCATTTAAAGACTTCGTGAAAATATACGCTAGTTGATCGCCGGTCGGAACAAAACTTCGTGAAATTATTTTCTCTTGAAGTTTCTCACGAACAAAGTGACAATCAAGCTCAATATGCTTTGTTCGCTTCATGAAACAACCGGATTAGATGCAATATGAATAGTGCTTGGTTGTCACACCACAACCGCATAGGCATTGGATTCCCGATACCGATCTCCCAAGTAACCGATTTAATCCACACTAACTCGCATGTAGCATGAGCCATAGCCAGTATTCGATTCGGCACTTGATCTTGACACAACCGATTGTTTCTTACTCTTCCAAGAAACCAAGTTACCCCCAACAAACACGCAATATCCGTAAGTAGATCTCTTATCCGGGGAGCTCGCCTAATCCGCATCAAGAAACCCTTCTACTCTCATATGTCCATGATCTCGATATAGTATGCCTAGCCCCTGAGCTCTCTTAAGATACAGAAGAATCTTAACGGGCCCTCCCAATGTGTAGTCGCGAGAGGACATAAACCGACTTACTACACTAGCTCGCAAATGCAATATCTCGGTCTCGCCACGAAGATAGTTCAATTTCCCAACAAGCCGCCGATATCTCTCGGATCGAAAGCTTTCACCCCTTCACTGTAAGTTTTGTATTCGGATCCATAGGAGTCTCGGAAGGCTTCGCTCCCAACATGCCTCGCCTCACTCAACAAGTCACACACATACTTTCTGCGGGACAAGAAGATGCCTTGCTTGCACCGAGCAACCTCAATCCCTAGAAAGTATCTCAAATTACCAAGATCCTTCGTTTGAAACTTTTCTGAAGGAACCGCTTTTAGTGCACTAATACGGACTATCACTTCCCGTGATGACAATATCATCCACATAAACAACCAGTAAAATGATTCCTTCACCCCTGCGCTAATAGAATACTGAGTGATCACTCTGACATCTCATAAGCCCGAACTCAAGCACCACCTCACTAAATCTCCCAAACCACGCACGTGGAGATTGTTTTAACCCGTATAATGACCGCTTGGTGCAAACTAACCTAGACTCCCCACGAGCAACAAACCCAGGAGGTTGCTCCATGTAGACTCTTCGTCGTGTAAATCACCATGAAGGAATGCATTTTTGACATCCAATTGATAAAGAGGCCAATGAGAAGAGGCAGCAAGAGAGATAAGTAAACGAACAGAGGCAAGCTTAGCAACTGGAGAAAAAGTATCCGTATAATCAACCCGTATGTCGAGCATACCCTCGCAACAAGGCGAGCCTTAAGACGAGCGAAAGAACCATCCCAGGGTTGACCTTAACAAAGATAGACCCATTTGCACCCAATAGTATGTTTACTTGATGGCAACGGAACCAAATCCCAAGTTTGATTGTGCGTAAGGGCGGTCATTTCCTCGTCATGCGCCCTTCCGGCCAGGATGACCCACGCTCGCAGCACTTAGGAAGAGAATGAGACTCAAGGACATTAACAAAGGCACAAAGATCGGGGAGACAAACCATCGTAACTAACAAAGTTAGAAATAGGATGTAACGTCATGACTACGTTTACCTTTTCTAAGAGCAACAGGAATATCAAGATCGAAGAAGGTACCTCTACTTTGGATCGGGCGGCGATGGTAGGACGGACTCGAGGAGCAGGAGGCATATTCCTCGAGAGCGTGTGCGTCGGGTGTAAACTTGTTGAATAGGAGGGCGAGGTAGATCGTGGGAAGGGAAAGAAGTGGACTCCTGACAACCCGATAGATTAGAAAATCATCATCGGGAACAAACGCAAGTGGAATATCCGATGTAGGATAGAAGGACACCGATTCATGAAAAGACACATCGGCGAAACCAAATATCTATTCAAGTCGGGAGAGAAGCATCGATATCCTTTACGAGTGCGAGAATAACCCAAAAGATACACTTGAGTGCCTTAGGATCTAACTTGGTGACATTAGGGCGATGATCACGAACAAAGGCGGCGCACCGAATATCTAGGAGACAGGGAATAGAGACTCAGAAGGAAACAAGACGATAAGGGATCGCTCGAAAGAAAAAGAAGGCATACGGTTGATAAGATGACAAGCGATTAACACCGCATCCGCCCAAAACGGTTTAGGAACATGCATCTGAAACGAAAGCGCACGAGCAACCTCGAGGAGGTGGCGATTTTTTCTCTCAGAACACCATTTTGCTTTGAGGAGTATCGTCTGACAAGAGGATTGATGGAGCATGCCGTGAGCTAACATAAATTTGGAGTAAACAAGGGAAAAATATTCTTGAGCATTATCACTGCGAAGATGTTTAACAGCACACCAAATTGAGTTTTAATTTCAGGTGAAAAAAAATATCAAATAACTCGTAACGATGTCTCATTAAATAAATCCAAGTAACACGAGAATGATCATCCACAAAAGTAACAAAATACCTATAACCTAACCGAGACAATAGGACTAGGTCCCCAAATATCCGAATGAACTACATCAAATGGGGCGCGCTTTATTAACCCTAGAAATATAAGAAATGCGATGATGCTTAAACCGACAAGCATCACCGCCCAAAAACGGTAAAGAGGAAAGATCAGGACATAACTTCTTGAGACTCGACATAGACGATGACCCAAACGACAACGGATTTGAAAGCGGAGACAAAGAGGCACTCGAACACGCCCAGGTAGATGAAGCCTCAAAGAAATAAAGTCCGCGACTCACGCCTCTACCAATAATCCTTTTCGTCACACGATCCTCGAAAGATGTAATGAGTGGGAAAAAATGAGACATCACGGTTATGATCACGGGTAAACTTACTAATAGACAAGAAATTGAGCGGAAAACCGAGGAATGTATAAGACAGAGGATAATGAAAGAGAGGATGTGAGACAAATATCACCCCGCCTGCAATGTAAGCGAGACCCATTGGCTACTGATAACACTCGGTAATGTCGAAGATGGACGGAATGAAGAAAAAATACCTCTGTTACCACTCGGATGGTCGAAGAACCGAATCAATAACCCATTTACAAGGAGAGGAAGAAACACATGCGGTGGGCATACCTGCGGACAAAAGTAGCGATGGAAGAAGCGAGGAAGAAGCGTCTTGGGTATATCTCGCAAACTCATCATCGGTCATCCGTATTACCTTACCCTCGCTAGGTGGAGGCAGTTTGGGGTGGGGAGCGACTGTGTGAGAGGCAACATGCGCATATCGATCACCGAGCGGTTTACCATGCAACTTCCAACAATTACGAACCACATGATTCGTATCCCCATGTGATAACAAGTGCGAACCTCTCTACCTTCCCTACCTCCACCACGGCCACCACGACCACCATCGCGACCTCCTCTACCGTAAGATCGACCACCACGGCCACTAGTCTCGGGACCTCGATTAGGATGAGATGTCCGACTCACAAGAGCGAGGAATCACCAATCTGCTAGTGGGGCCAAGCGAAGATGACTCGAAGAGAGGCCGAAGCAAGTACGAGAGAACACATCTGAAGAGAGCCAACACTCGTGCAGATAAAATTTGAGAGCGAGCAAGATCGAACTCGGATCTCAAACCGGCTAAAAACCAAGAATAATCGATGTTCTCGTTGTGTGCGTAGTACTAACATCGGTACTCAAAGGAAGCAAAGAACTCCATTCGATCGCCAATTTCTTATAATCCGCAAAATACTTGGGTAACACTACGACCTTGTTGATCTGGCGAAACATCGCACACGACAAGTCATACATCCGGTTCATGTTATCCTTGCCCCCATACAACACGCCTAAATACTCCCACAAATCACGAGCGTTGGAAGTATGAGCTACCAATTCACTGCCTCATCATCCATAGAATTCATGAGCTTCCAATACAAATCAAGGCATCGGCACGCACCCAAGCAAAGATCGAGAATTAACCGTAGTGAGATGATCCTCCTTATTTTGCCCTTTTAAATTCATTTCAACAACCCGCCGCCACATTAAATAATTCTTGCCCGTTAATTTCTTATCCGTAATTTTTGTGCTAGTGGAGAAAACCTCGAAATCATGGTTTTAGACTCAGTAGTCCCCGTATTCCACGATGTCGACATCGAAAAAACCAACCAGCTGACCAAACGCACTCGTAGAAACAAGCCGTGTGGTGATCGATCGACCTTAAAAACCCCTAAAAACTTCGTTGAATCAAAAAACCAACCCCGAATCAAGGTAACCTACAAGCTCGAGGCGACCAGATCTCTGGTCCGAACAGAATTCGGCGAACTCCGGCGACGCCAGCGCGTGGAGCGTGAGCTGGCGCGACCTCGGTGGCGGCGAAGGCACGAGCAGGTCGCCTAGACTAGCGACTCAATCTCTCTATACGCAATCCTTCAATTCATGTCGCATCTCCTCCGGCGACTTCGATACGTGCGCAAGCGCATCAAGCGCATACCACGAAAAGAACGAAAAGAAGAAAAAAAAAGAAAAAAGGAAGGATTAATGAAGAACAATCGGCAGGAGATTAGAAGGATTCTGCTCGATACCATGTTGATTGAAGAAGAAGAGAAGAAGAAAAGAAGAGAACAGTTTGAAGAAGCCGTAACCTAAATCACGGTTAGGCCGAACTATATATATGTTTGTGATAACAAATATTACACCAAGACCCCCCAAACATATACCTTATACCAACTAAACCCTTAATACTTCTAACATGGATAATTCTCATTTGTGAGGAAAGGAAAAGAAACCATGTTTGGGAACATGCAGCGGGATGACTTGCATGATTTGTACTCAAGACCTTGTCAAACCAGAGGTTTGGTACCATGTTAAGTTGCTAACCCATGTAAAGGCTTAAGTTGTTTGAGAGCGGCTCAACAATATATATCAAGCTAATAGTCCTCTCACGTGTGATCCACTTGCACATTAAGTGCCTCACAAGGGGCATGGTAAACGACACAGGATGCCAACATGTGGATGTCATAATACTGTGGATGGAAAAATGCAATTGGGATGACTTAAAACCAAGTCCTTGCCAAACAGAGAGCGGTGATACCATGTTATTTACCAACTTATCTTAAAGCTTACGATCTAAGAGAGGGGATCAACAATGTTTATCAAGCTTAACAATAATTGTTGTTTCAAGGCTTATTAAAAAGGTAGATATTGAAGATTGTTAGGTCCTTCGGTTCATTTAATCTTATCATTTTCGTGGATGATTAGTTGGTTGTCACTCTATGTGGTTTGTTGTGGAGCTGGTCATGCACCTTGGTTAATGTTAAGCCTTTAGATGAGTTAACAACTCAACTTTGTTTCATATCTATGGTTGCATATGTTCTTGGATTTGAATAATCCCATTTGCATTTGTTACCCTGATACCCTTAGCACTTTGTTTGGTTTGTGATTCATATAGTGATGCATGTTGGTATATCTCTCCTCGTGCAAGCAGCCATCACATGTAAGGGGGATTTTGGATACTTCTCCATAATCTGCATCGTAAGAGTATGACCATTTTTGCGACCTCTAGCTTTCCATGCCACTCAGATGCCTTTGCTTTACTTCCAATTTCCACTGTGCATGTTTTGTTTTTTCTTTGTGTGTTCATCAGTGACCCAAGAATATGATTATTATTATTATTATTATAAGCTTGACATTCAGAATCCGTTCTTCCGTTCGTGGTAACTAATACTCCCAATGTGTTTGTTTGTAGGAGGCCATTTGTTCGTCTCTAGAGGATTACAACCAGCAAATTGAAAAGCTGAAAGAGGAGATGAATGATGCAACACATGGTGCTGATAACATTAGAAATGATATCAGTGCCCTTGCACAGCGATATGCTGTCATTGATCGTGACGAGGAGTGCGGGGTAATCATTTACTTATGTAGTTTGTGTTTGACAAAGCAAAACTTGCATATGGGCTAATCTTTCTGTTCCTTCTAGATATTCACGTTGCGGCTGTTAAATCACTCGGCCCAATTTCAGTGGAACTAGCTTGAAAATGCACCACTCTATCTTGCACCACTCTCTGTTAAGTGTGGAAAAGAAGGGAAATATGTTTATGCAATGAAAGATTATACATCTGGTTATAGAGTAAATTGCTTATACTGGTTTCAGTTTTTCACTTTTCCCCAACCCCCATTTTGGCTCTAAGAACTTTGGTAGTCATGTGTTGTGTCATCATATGCTTTATTGGTCTTTTCAATAATTTTCTTTGCCATTTTATGTCCCCATTGTTTGGATTTATTGTTTTAGGAGTTACCTACCTAAGGTGGCTATTATTCTATGATTGTTGTGCATGGTTTTCATTCGTTTTCCTTTGTCCTTGTTCTAATCCATTCTCGTGCCTACTCAATGTAGTTGAGATATTATTACATGTCTCTCTCTAGTTTAATATTCTTCCAATGACCTGAACCTACTTTCCAATTATAATTTGTCAGGTTTGTAAGCGGATAATTTTGTCTGTGGGTGGTGATTACCGGACTGCGAGGGGTTATACATCCATAGGGCCAATGGCTCCTTTCTATGTCTTTCCATGTCAACATGCTTTTCATGCACAATGTCTGATTGCCCACGTTACAAGGTGTACCGTCCAAACTCAAGTAAGTTGTCATTTTGTTTTGAGATCTATATATGCTTTCTACTAATATAAGTGAAAGTTGCAAATATTAAAGTGTCCAACATGGACAAGTAAGTGCAGCTTAGTGGTAAGACGCTTCACCCCTACCTAATAGGTCGTGGGTTCGAGTCACCAAGGGGGTAAGTGGGGAACCACTACTGATCCTCTATTTTAGAAAAGAAAAATAAATAAATAAATAAAGTGTCCAACATATATATTATAATAGAATTTCCCTAATCACATTAAGAGCATCACTTGATTGATTAATGAAATTTGGATGTTTTTTTTCTCAGTATCTATCATTTAGATGCATGGACATATATCAATTAGAACTTAGTTGTTTGTGAAGAGATGGTGGAACTGGAAACTTCTTTGGTTTTATTTTGGACTGCTCTTATTACTGAAGCACAAGTCTCTACTATGCAATTCATGCAGTTGTGTATTATGCCACTGGCATTGGTTAATTTCTTATTTTATTGTTCTTTTACTATTTTCAAACATTCAGAGTCGTGGCCTCAAGGCTTGCTCCTCAGGTCATTGGATGTGCTTCTTGCTCTACTGCGCTGCATATTTTGACTCCCACTCCCCCCCACAAATAAAAAGCCAAATGCCTTAATGTTTTCTTAGGCTAATATTTTCTGTCCTAGATAAAGAGTTCTATTTGTAAGTTAAAGGATTAATATAATGTTTGGTCCCTGGACATGTCGAAAATCAATGTTTTGTCCCGGACAAAAAACAATAGAATTTGATCCTTGACATGTATTTGGACCAATTTGGACCAATTTGCCCCCCACCGTTAGAATTTGGTCCCTGAGGGGGCAAATTGTCCGAAAATACATGTCCAGGGACCAAATTCTATTGTTTTTTTTGTCTGGGGACCAAAACATTGATTTTCGACATGTCCAGGAACCAAATTATTATTTAATTCTAAGTTAAATATACAAAATAACTATCATTTTGAAGATACCCCCACACTATTATTTGTGCTGAAAATTTAGTGTAATATATCTATTGAGTTTGATATACATTGTTGGGCCCCTATCTAAAAGCTAACTTAACATTCTATCATAGCTCTAGTTTGACAAGGTCTTGGGTTGGAGTCATCTCGCTTGCATTTGTTACCCGAAAATATTGTGAGTGCATGTTGTCACTCTGCTTGGTTTGTGATTTCCTAGTCAGGCATATTTGTTTCTCTCCATGTGAGGACGGGTCACACATGAGGGGGTGTTGAGTTTGATGTACATTGTTGGGAGCCTATTTAAAAAGCTTAAGCTTTTAGATGAGTTGGTAACTTAACAATATCCTATGAGAACTGAAGTTCATTGTTTCTGAAGATAAGACCAAAGTTGTAATCATTGTAGTTCGGTAGTTGAATTTGAAATTAATTTCTCTTTAGTTGGGAGCTGTAAAAGAGGAGAGAGGATGATTTAATGTGTTTTTTTCAGGGGGGTGAGGAAGGATGGGCTACTCATTTCATTACAAATATTTACCCACAGACATTCCTATAATGTTCTTCTTTTGGCAGGAAAAATTGTTTGTTGATTTATTATCCACATCTGTTTATTATTATTATTATTATTTTGTTTTGATAAGTAAGAATAGTATAAAGTGGTGTCAAAATACGTAATGTGCCCTATGTTCACATTGGTTTATTTTTCTTACCTGCCAATTTTTCTTTTTATATTAAAAATATTAAATAAATTATAAATTGGATGAAAAAAATCATTGTTTGGCCCACTCGGTTATATCTTGTGACCTCCAGATTGGTTCTTTTTGGTGCCAAATGAGTGCATAAGGTTTCATTTTTAGTCCTAAAATGAACAAAATACGGAGGTCAATGGTGCAGCGGACTATCAATTTCATGGTAGAGTTGGCTCCACAGGAGTGCATATTTGATGCAAGAGCATTTTTGGGGAAAAAGAAAAATGATGCAAGAGATGCACCTATGCACAAGGGATATTTGCCTCTATAAGTTAATATTTATTCATTCTTATTTGTTCTGTTTGAAGTTAGAATGGCGTGCTTAAATAAAAGGTCCTTCGGCCTAATGAGTCCTCCACCAAAATGAACATTTCAGGCAGAGTATATATTGGATCTTCAGAAACAACTCACTCTAATGGGTGGAGAACCCAAGGAGGACTTAAGTGGTGGCTTAACTGGAGAGGATTCCATCACAAGCATGACCCCTCTTGATAAGGTTTGTCCTGCCTTGTTACAAATTTGCTTTTGTGCCGCTAAACTTCTGGATATTTAAAAAGCTTAAAAAAGCTATGTGAAAATATCTTGTGTCTAGATGTTGTTGATGACTAAAATGCTTACTAGTTACATCACTGGGTTTTCTCTTTTGGCTTCACTGCTTATTTGATTGTCCTGAATGTGGATATAGAATGAGGGAACAACTGAGCTTGTTTTGCACTTTTTCTATTTTGTTTTTTTGTCCCGAGTAGGCATGAGAAGGGATCGAAATGGAGACCTCACGCTTTGTGAAGTCCCATGTCAACCATTGGGCCACCCCTTTAGGGTTTCTTTCCCCAGTGTTTCTTCCCTTTCTGGCTTTTTGTTTGGCAAAAACATATGTGGGCACACTTAATGAACTCAAAAGTGAGATACAACTACATCCTCTAAAGAGAATTTAACTGTTAAGGGAGTTGAAAGGAGGCTACAGGAGCTCTTTAGGGTTTTTTCCGTTCTTGGTAAGAAGTATTAATTGAAAATGGGGAAAGCTACTATTTTGGCCATCGTACTATTTGGGTATAACCAATTGGGAAAAAGGTCATTCGGGCCACCCTACTTTTTCAAAATATTCATTTAGGCCACCTTACTTGTAAATTATTCTGTTAGGCCACAGAACTATGATTTCGTCAACAAATTACCCCATTTTTGAGCTTATGTTAATTTGTGTTGTAAAGAGGGTATGAAATACCCATTTCACCCCTTCAATAAACTAATTGGTTTGAACAACTATGAAAAAATGGATCTTAACGGACCACCCTACTTTTTCAAAATATTCATACTAAACAACATTTATTTTATTAAAAAAAAGAAGGAATGGAAAGTTAAACACATGATTTGTATTTGATAATTTTACCACAAATATTAAGAAAACAAGTGTGATTTTAATTTAATAGTTTGTCACGCTACGATAAACCTTAGGAAATTCACTATTTTCTTACGGTACGGCATACCTTAGGGAATTCAGTAAGTTTATGTTATAAACCAAAACCCACACTTGTTTTATTAATATTTTGATAAAATAATCAAATACAATTCATGCGTTTAACTTATCGCTCTTTTTTGGCAAAATGCATATTTGAGCCACACAACTTTTCAAAAACTTGCAATGCGGCCACCGAATGTTTAAAATTGTTATACTAAAACTTTGTATAATATAATAAATCTAGAGGCGTCCAATTTTTTTTATATAAGTATTGCATTGAACTATAGCATCAGGAAGGAGGCGCAACCTTTGTACACTAGAAGTATACACATTAGAGGGGTCCAATTGCTAAACACTTAGAAGATATCTCCTCTCTCGGTCTCTCTGATGCTGACTACGGGATTGTACCTGCAAGTACCTGCAATTACCCAGCTCCTTCTTGATGGACCCAATTAGAAGACCTTGAAGAGAGAGATAGAATTACAAATCGAGGATGGCGTTTTCATCGTCTTCACCGGTGCAATCAGTTGACTGTCAAACCCCTAGATGCCCAGCATTTTGACAGTCAACCCACAACTGCTTGCTGCTCGGAAGAATTGGGGGTAAGATCAAGAAACCCCCTTCCTTCCTCGTGGGAAAAATCAAAAGACAACCGCCGAACGCCACCGCCATCCGAAACCCACTTATGGATTTTTCAATGAGTTATTTATCGAGCTCGTCATCATCATCAACCTTGAGTTTGAAGATCAAAATCTAGATCTGAATCTCTTTTTCGAAACCCGTATGTGAATCAAAATCATGAACCTCTGCTCTGGTTTTCTGCACTAGCGACGATGGTGTTCGAGGAAGAAGCAATTATGAGCACTGCGATGATGAAGAAGAAGAATGGCATGATTATGCAGAAACCTGAAGAGGCAGCCATTTTTGTAATCTTTGAGAGTTTCTGGTGTGAAGTTTGGGGTCTCTCTCTCTCTAAATTGACAGTTCAATGGTTGGACAAACATCGATGGGGTGGTTCTAATTATAAGTAATTTTTGAAATGGGGATGGATTGTTGATGGGAAAAAAATTGTTGCAGAGGGTTGACGTTAACAATGGGGAATGGTGATGCAGAGAGGAACTGCGTAAATTTACTTTTGAGTGGGTGGGAGAATTCAGTTGACTGTTAAAGTTAGAGTTGTATCCAAAGGTATGACTTTTGTTTAATGGAAAAATTTGAAAATTAGGTGTAAGATTGTGAGTTTTTGGTCTTTTTGCATCTTGTTAGTTAATCGAAGTTCAATTCTAAGTTTTCAAGGTTGTATTTCCTATTTTGCCCTTTAATTTAACAGCCAAGTCTGACGCCCGTCAAAAAATGGGCTCACTTGCAACATAACTTTTGTACAGCGGCAAGAATAACAATTTTAAACTTTTGGTGGTCGCATTGCATGTTTTTGAAAAGTTGGGTGACCCAAATATGCGTTTTGACCCCTTTTTTTAATAATAAAATGAGTGTTGTTCAATACGAATATTTTGAAGTAGGATAGCCCGAAAGACTTTTTTTTGTCATAGTTGTTCACACCAATTAGTTTAGTAAGGGGTAGAATAGTTTAACGGAATCTTAAAAATAGGGAAATTTGTTGACAAAATTATAGTTTGGTGGCCTAAATGAATATTTTGAATAAGTAGGGTGACCCGAAAGACTTTTTTCCCTAACCAATTTGACCAACGTACTCAAATTTTTAATATCAATGTAGTTCCTCGCCATTGACAGGGCGTCCAAATTTGTAACATAGTAGCTGATTTGGGTCAATAGGGCTCAATTTCTTTTCAATAAATGCTGGCATGCAAAAAAAAGCCATCTAAATTAAATTATAATTTTGTATTAATTTTGCGATAATTAATGAAAGGGAAAATAATTCAAAATGTGTACTCAATATTTTTGATATTTTAGGTTGCTCCGTAAGAACCCCTTCTTAATACCCAACTCTTGAGTCCAAATCCGGTCCAATTATTCAAAATTACGCAAAATCCCAGATATTAAAACACCCAAACCTTGGTCCTCATCGTCATCGTCACCGTCAATGTCGTCTCCTTTGGTGACAACATCGATGTCCATAACCAAAATGGTTTACGGCGAGAACAACATAACCCCTGTGATGCTCAGTCCTACCCTTAACATTCACTGTCTAACCTCAATGTCTTACCAAGTAGTACCACTGCCTTCCCCAATCAAGAACACCACCTCTCACCCTTGCCAAACCTATAGTGCCTTTTCGAGTCTGCAAAATCAATGAACACATCAACTACAACATCAACCCACTTCAAATTAAATAACAAATTGGTGGTGCTGTTGGGAAATGAAGTCGATTGTGGAACAAAGTTGGCTCTGGGCAATGCTCTACTGCAGTTGGTACTTGCTATAGCAATTGGAGTGATAGATCTGTGGTCGTTGGTCTGTACCTTGTGAGGGTATGACTCCATGAAATGGTTCATAGTTGGGGAATTTTAAGTTTTTGAACTCTTGCAAGCACGAAAAATGGATGAAGAAGATGGAGGTGGGGGCTTTAATGGAGGAGGATGCCAGTATGAAGAGAGGAAACGAGGCTATGTCAAGAAAGCCTTCCAAAAGTTTACCTTCCTATGTGAGTGTAGTGACAGCTATTCAGATCTTGATCTTCCACACTGATGGTGTATCTGATGCAGAATCCATTTGTAAAACAGTCTTTTATTGCTCTGAATCTTCTAATACCGGAACATTTATTGAGCTGATCATTCTAATCTACGGACTGACTAACTAGTTTGGCATTCTGATCATTCTCTTGTCTCTGAAGATCCCTCACCAGCTTATTTCTTTAACAAGGGGCAAAGGCACAAACCTCTTCCAGTTATTTTCTCCTCTTGCCTAGAGGAAAACATGAATTGATGAGTTTTCCAGCATTGACACTACCCAGAGGACACATTTAAGATGCTGGGTCGTAATGATATGTGACATGATCCTGGATTCACTTGTGATTGATGGGTTTATGGTGCAAACAGTAACGACGGAAGAAAGAGAATCTAGATGAATCCTTTCTTGTTGTCTACGATTATCCTTATCGTTTTTTCCTCTTCGCATCTAGTCTACTATAGTCGTGTATTTTTGATTTATTTTAATATAGTTTATTAAGAGGTTATCTGTTATTTTCCATATTTCTGAATATAAAACTTATTCCCCGACTAAATCATGTGCAGTAGTCGTGATACGGAATCTCATTCCTTTATTGTTGTGCACTGAGCTCCCAAATGTGGCTTTCCAAGCTTTTGAATGACTTGATCAAATACAATTTCTGGCTTGTATGACTAATTGAAACAATGAACAGATTCGGTCGCAGTTGGATGATGCTATAGCCAGCGAATGTCCATTTTGTGGTGACTTGATGATACGTGAGATCTCCTTGCCATTTATTCGTCCCGAGGAGGCTCATCAGGTTACTTCGTGGGAGATAAAGCCACATAATCTTGGAAGCCAGAAGAGCCTTGCTTTAGCTATATGATCAACATTGAAGTGTCCCCGGTTTTCCATTAGCAGTTGAATCGTTTTTCCTTTCACTTCCAACTAGAATGTTTTGTAAAATATTTGTAATTTACTTCGTTGCATCTCACTCGTATAACCGGATTTATTAGATTTGTTGGGTTGGTATCATTTACTCTGATTGATTTCGAAACTTATTCAACTATTCACCTCTCCCTCTAGCCTTTTCTTACGACGACAACTATGAAAAGTGTGAGAGAAAACACAAAACGAATGAAATCAAGTCATGTGATTTTGATCTCCATCATGCATTCCAAACTTCAAAAGTAGAATCTCTTTGTTTTGACTATTTTGTGGCAAAATAAAATCAAATGTGCATTTATAGTGAAACACACTTTGTATCGTTTTTTAGTTACAATGAACTTTCTATGAATTCACCAACAACAGTCTCATTTTCACATGATAATCTTGTATATAGAACCCTTCTTCTTTGTTTATTTATTTATTCTTCTTCAATGCTAGATTAGTTGAGAGGTATTTAGCTCTCTATTCAATATTGGTATTTGTGGGGAGTTTTCATTCTTTTCTTTTCTTTTTTTATTCAACTATAAAGTAAATGCTAAGTATCTAGTAAAATGTCTATTTGTAGATATTGGAGGAAATTAAATTTGGTGTCTCTAAATAAATTAGTATAAGTTAAATATTGATGTTGAAAATATTGAATCAAAAACTAATTAATTGAAGTTTTTAAATATGAGATAATAGTCTTTGAGGATAATGTTTCTTTGCTCACAAAATGTGTTGGTTGGCAAAATCGTATCCTTTCAGACACTAGAGATAGCTGACATAATTTATCACTTTCTTCACTTGATCATTGCTTCAGCTTCCTCAATTTTTTTTGAAATTCAACCAATTTTAAAAACAATATATATTTTTCCTTTCCTGAGGAATACCCAAATCCATTTCATAAAGCCCATTAACAATACGTTAAAGAATGGGGAATATATGAATAAATAATTGCATGTTGGTGCACTTTTATAAGTTTTGTACACTTTTAACCCAAAAATGACATTTTTATAATTTTTGTCAGGAGGAAAAGATCGTAAGATCGCAAACAAGATGCTATCATTTTCATGCCGAAGCTCTATTGAAAGCAAATAGTTTCCTCTCCCCCAATTTGAAATTTCATTAACCATATTCTTTTCTCTTTCTAGTAAATCCACTGTACCACCCATATTACATAAATGACTGTCGGCTAGGAAAAGAAAGACACGCTTTTCAATCATGCTCACAAGTTTTTTCTCTTCTTTAGTGCTTTTGGCGAATGTCAACTGTCCTGATGTTCCGTCGTTCCTGTGCGAAAATAGCTTGCTTAGTTTGCGATGTTTGCTCGATACGATGTAGCTCTGGCTTTTCTCCGATTGGCCAAGGGCTAAAGTATGACCAGAAAGTTCCTGAAAGAGTGACCAAGACTTATAAACATGTATAAGAAAGAAAGGATTCCAGAGAAAAATGGGACTGAGCTCATGCGAAAACTATTGTAGAACTGCATTATCAAAAGAGAACAACATTACTATTTTGATCGTGAAAAAAGAAAGAGTGCTAGAAGGCTTTCAAGATCCCGATGGAGGGAGAAATTTAAGCACGATGCATTATTTTTGTATCCCAATGTACCTATTTAAAATTGCGATGTGTTGTTTTAAAATTGCGAGACATCAATTTCTTATTAGAATATAAAACAAAATCTCGATACACAAACTGAATTTTACGATGCAGGCATTGGATGTGCGATGCAGAAAATCCCGATGCTCAATTTGGATTTGAGACGCACTAATTGGATTTTAGATGCAAAGATTGGTTTTCCGATGCACAAATTGGAATTGCGATGCATCGACTTAGAACTGCAATGTACAAATTGGAATTACGATGCATCGACTTAGAGTTGCGTGATTGAATTTCATTAATGGTATACTTGTCCTTTTGCCCTAAAATTGTCCTTTAGCGGTTAAAAACAAAAATCACATCCTTTTGTAGTTGAAAATCTTTGAGAGAAAACCAGATGATTATCACCCATATATAAACCAATTGTGTGTGTGTGTGTGTATATATATATATATAGGCTTAAATAGCAATTTGGTCACCCTACTTTCTAGATTTTTTTATTTAGATCACTCTACTATTTTTTTTTTCACTTTAATCATTGTACTTGGCATTTGTTTCACGTTCATCACTCCATCCAATTTTTTGGATGAAAAACTTACAATTTTTTTCAAAAACCCAAAAATACCCCTACATATATCACATGCTAGTCATGTGCATTACCATACCTTAAACTTCGTCTTCAACCTTGAGATGTGCTTTTGCCTCCCCCACCAACACCCACCAATCCACCACCATTGAAACCCTAAAACCCCAATTAACCAACACCAAAGTTTGATTTAGACAGCAATCAATTCCCCAAACATATTTTCGAAATTTCAAATATACAACCAGACCACATCGAAGAAAAACTGAATGATAAATCTACAAAATCTTCACTAATTTCAATCAAAAAATTCAATTCCACTAATCTTATACATCTATTACTCCTCACTAACAAGCACAAAAACAAAAACCCAGAATTGAAACCCTAAAACCCCAATTAACCTCCAATCACCATCATCAGTGAACACATGTAGAATCAACGAACTCTAAACCACATCGTTTTAAAGTTCTTTGAGATTTTAGAAATTTGAAAGATGAGAGATCTCAAATGGAACTAGTTGACTTACCAAAATTTTCCTTTGAATAGAAGTGGGTGTGAAGGATTTGGGACGGATTTGGGAGCAGGGAATGTGGTGGGGGGTGGTTTTGGTTCGGGAAGGATGGTGGAGAGGAGGTTGATGCGAGAACAAGCCTTGGAGATAGACTCCCACTAGGAATGCATTGGGTCGGTATTGGTGGTGGTATTGCAAGTAATGGTGGAGTCTGTGCAGCGCGAGCCATTGCGATGGTTTTGGTGGTTTAGATCGTTCGCAGAGGTGGAGGAAGGCGGATAGTCGACATAGTTATGGTGGAACTGAAGACTGGAAGAGATAATAGAGAAGAGGCTGGTCCAGTGGTCTGTGGAGGAGATGAGGTGGTCGGTGGTGATGGAGGCTGGAGGAATTGGACTGCTGCTGTCGTCTGTCTGCCGGAGCGGCTAAGGCTGGGATGAGAGGGAAACAAGGAGAAGAGCCGGGAATGAGCGAGTTAGACGGGCACCAGCTGGGATTGGGTTATGCTTTGATAATAAATTAAAGAAGACTTAAATAAATTAAAGAAGGCTTCAATAAATTAACGAAGGCTTAAATAAATTAAAGAAGGCTTAAATATCAATTTGATAATAAATTAAAGAAGGCTTTAAAATATTAAATAATTTGATCGTTTAGTTTGATCCCTTAATTATTTACAATTTAAATTGAAAACCTTTTAACATTAGTAAGGATATTTTGGTTATTTCAAACATTTCCGTCCATCTAACTAACAGAAATGATCTCCAGTGACCTTATTGACTTGATTGGTCAATTACAATGATTAAAGTGAGAAAAAAAATAATAGTGATCTAAATGAAAAACGTTGGAAAGTAGGGTAATCAAATTGCTATTTTAGCCATATATATATATATATATATATATATATATATATATATACCTTTTTGTCAATTTAAAATTGATTAGTTTTGAAATTCAATTTCGAAACTATGTTCATTTTCAAGTCGTAAATTACTATTATAGTAGATAAAGAATCCAATGTAAGCATGCCGATCTCGCCTCTATTTTATACTTTTCTGGAAAAAGCGATTTCTTATCTTTTATTTCTTGTCTATCTTCTTTCATCTTCTCTAGTAGGAAATTCAACTAGGATTCTAATTGAATTGTTAATAGAAGTAAAGATTCTGCTAGTTTATTGAATTCATGTGCATGTGGAATTTATATTAGGCCAACCGCGCTTAGCTCAATGGTTAGAGCCTTGTATTTGTAATGCGGAGGTCATCTGACTATTGAATTCAAAATCCCTCATCTATTTTAACCAAATTTTGTACACTCGAATATAATTGTTATTTTATTACTAATGCGCTAAAAAAAGTTTCATTTTCTTAAAAAGTTTGACTTTCAAATGAAGATTTTTTTACCCGGAACGGAGGGAGTATTAAATACCCCATCAGTTAAATTAAAAAAGTTTACGTTTGTAAAGTCTAATTATTAATTAAGGGGATATATTAATTTTATTGGAGTTAGTCATAATTACAAAAATATTTCAAACACAAACAATGTACTTACAATACAAGTGAAGGGTAAAGATAAAATGCTATAAAAGCTATAAGCATAATTTTTTAAAGTGGACTCTTAAGGTGAAATATTTCAAAATAATATGATGGACTATTTGTTTGGATCCGAGGGAGTAATTATCTTGTTTCCAACTTTTTTTAAAGAAAATTATATTTACCATTTTGTCCTTTTAATTTTTAGTCTTCAATTAATGGGATCCTTTGCATGGGACCCATCCCTTTGTTATTTCATTTTTATAAATTTCAAAATCTAATTAGAGGGAAATAATTCAATCATTACAAATTTCAAAAAGTTTAGTAGGAGTGCTAACATTATCACAAGGGTAAAAGTGAAAAGATATAAAAATACAAAATATTTATATTTGAATCAATTGCTTTATCATATTCGGTGTGCCACATTAAACACGACGATTATTGTTGAGAATATTAACCTAATTAATTATTTAAAATTATTTTGTGAATATTCCTTTTAATGTATTATATTTGCATGTAACCATATTACTTAAGTTTTAGAGGATTGCCTATAAGCTTATTTGTTAGTAGACTACCTGCTACACACAAGCAGACAACTTTATTTAAACTTTACAATAACTTTGGTAAGTGAAGCAATTGATGTTTGCTTTCGTAAATTGTACGAGCTTTGGTAAGTTGAAGGAGTTGATGCTTGCTTTGGTCAGTTGGAATGACTTAGGCTTTCTTAAACAACCAACTGATGTCAGGATACTTGCTTTAAAGAAAAGTGGAAATAGTAACAAGTCTTGAATTCAAGATCAATTTTACATGTGCCACTTAAAGAGAATTTTTTCTTTCCTTGTTTTTTCTGTTATAAAGTGAACTTACATTTTCCTATATTGTCTGACATTACCTTTTATAGCCCATACTTTTATTGGTTGCATAGGTTACCAAAAATCAAGCACAAGAGTTTGGAGTCTTCTTCAAGTCAATTTAAAATAAAGGCTCAAAACAACTCTATGCATTTAATGCAATGTTGCCTCCAGCTGTATTTACAAAGACTAAATCCAACGGTTACAATTTGAAGACTTATGAGTAATGCTAGAGCCACTCAATGAGTACTCAAATTTGTACACCAAATGATGTGGTTTCCAATGTGTCATCTTATTTGGCATTTTATGGGCTCCACTATAAATTAAAAAGTTATGTTAACAATATGACACATAAGATGCCATATCATTTGGTACCTAAAATTGAGTGCTATTAGAGTGGTCCTAGCATTACCCTATTATATAAAGCCTTAGAGATTTCAAGAGAATGGCAAAGTGGATTGATTGACTATAAACGCTACGTACATATAATGAGAGACATATTCGTTTGAAGAGCCAGAGCATCAACATCAAATCTTACTCAACAACAAACAAACTTACATTATTGTATTCTTTGTTCTGAGTTTGATCACATTCATCTACATCTATTGTAAGTAATCGATGAGTGGTTTTCCAAACTTTTATTATTTGAAAGCCTCATTGATTGTACCCACACAAGAGAAGAAAACTGTTCTTATTTACTGTTCCTTCTTCTCTTATAAACACTCGGTCAAAATAATATTTTGTAAACGATCCATTAGTGTTCAAGTTTGTTTTTGCACTCAAGTTTTTATTTGTGAAAACTTGACAATAGTGTAGACTTTATACTTGTAACTTATGGAGAAAATAGTTCACATATTGAAATCCAAGGTTGACCACCTTGGTAGTGGATGTATCACTATTTATAGTGTGAACCACTTAAAATAATTATCTTTTTACTTAACTGTTTATGGTATTGCTCTTATTAAGTTATTATGTTTTTATCAAAGTTTTCAAAATCAATAGAAAACTTTGTTGGGCTTAAACTTTACACAATAACGTGAGAAAAGTCTACCGATGCTTTTTTATATATAGTATCTTTTATAAACAGTTAAGTACTTTACAATTTTGCCAAATAACTTACTTGCCTAGCTGATGTGTCAGTTATCAAAGTCTACTGATTAAGTAGTAGTCTTTGCTAAACTTAATTTATTTGCATCAGCTAGCTAGTTGAAGCTTGTTCACTCTTTCACTTGCTTATCTTTCGGCAACTTTCGTTAAAGTCACAAATTGCATCTACTCACACAGTATGCGGGTGCAACCTTTCTTATAAGCAGCTTTGTGATATACACTTTCCAACCATTCCGCTGCCCCAACTAATTTAATAGTTGGTTACTTTGATTATATATGGAAAGTTAACCAATTTATTTTAAATTGAAAACAAGTTAATTTAAATTGGTAAGAGCATCCACAATGATTACACCCTAAAACACTCTTTATATAACCCCCTAAACCTTTTTAGAGACCCTTTAAAAAAATTTCAACTCCAATGAGCATCCTCTATATAACCCTTTAAATTTGTGACATCTTAATTAATAAACCTAATTACCAATATATTTCTATTTTTTATTTTTTTATTTTCCTACCGCAATTGAAATAAAATATTTATACTTTTAAATTTTAAATTTTATAAATAATATATTATATGTTTTGATTATATCAATTATTTTTATTTAAAGAAAATCTTGTCACACTTTTTAATATTATCAATATACCCATAATTTTAAGTTATAAATAACAAAAAAAAAAGGAAAATGATAGTGTAAAAAATACACTAAATTAATTGAAAAAGAAAATAGAAAAAATGGAAAGCATATCATCATCAAAGTGATGATGTGAGTTGGGTTGTTAATTCATAGGCTCTTCACTCTAGCACATTAAAATTTTGGCCAAAAGCTGGATGTTCTGATCAAGCAAAAAAAAAATTCAGTTTTTGCCGTCTTCTTTAAATTTTGAAACAAATTTTTTGAAAAGGAACGAATACTAGGAAGAAGACCAATGGAGAAGGAGATAGGTGGGGGAGAGAGAAGAAATAGATGAATGGAGGCCGGCTAATACTCACCCAATATGTTGGGGAAGATTTAGCTTTTTTTAGGGATAGGGTGATTGATAGGGTGTCCATTGTGGGGATTAAGTGTGGTAAAAAACCCTAAAAGGGTTTTAGGGTGTTAATAAAGGGAACCACTGTGGATGCTCTAAATAGGCTATTCACCCCCCCTCTCTAGCATATTTCTTAGCCTCCGTGGGACCAATAATTGGTATTAGAGCTTAACTCTAGTGAAACCTTGATTTCCAAGTCTAACGACTTGAGAGTTGATCCAAGTCTCAGAAAATAATGCAAACATCGATGGTCATTTCACTCTTTTTTAAAAAGAACATTTCGATATGTGGGAAGACATCTCAAAACTATTTTATTTTCAAATTTTCAAAATGTCGTTTTATTTGTTTCTTGAAAAACTTTTTTGATATGTGGATAGATTTTTTAAATTACTGTTTTTTTTAAACTGCAAAAGATATGCTTGAAATATTGTTTTAAAATCTTTTGCTACTATACCTGTAAATTTTGGTAAGCTTCCTAAAGAGAAATCTTTTATACTCACGAAAGATTATCTTCTCAATCGACAGTCGAAAAGAAAGTACCTCTAACTGTTATAAAAGTCGACTGAAAGAGAAATCATCAATGCTTTATTTTCAAAATTTTATATTCTATAAAAGCGGCATTTGTGATTTTCTTGACTTCATACTTTCACAAATATAATGGCTGATATAATTACTAATGTTCATAAAAGCTCTATGCTGAACATAAGTAAGATAAACATGAAGCTAACCTATACTAAGCAAGTTCATAGAAAGCTCATCCTATGCTCATTTTATATTTGTTGATCTCTGTATACATATAAGTCCTTTCATCCATAAGTACCTTGAAGAAATTCATATCTAAGCCAAGAAATGTTTGTCCCTTCCAAAGCCAAACATGTACTCCCTCCGTCCTTAAATCATCGTCTTGATGGATTTGGCGCACGGTTTAAGAAAACACATTTAACTGGATTATTAATATTAGTTTGATGTGTAGTTTATTTTAAAGCCCATGTGTATGTGGCCCGTAATTAAAGTAGGATGAAAAAGTAAGGGTAAAGTAGTAAAAATGTTGTCCTAAAAAGAAAAGTTTCAAAAAGACAATTATTTTGGGACGGACGAAAAATGAAAGCATGACAATAATTTGGGAATGGAGGGAGTATACAATTTCAATGGGTTTTTATGAAAAGGTAGAACCCCCAAAAACAAAACACACAAGTATTCTTGTTGGGTATGCCAAACATAGTAAGGCATTTAGAATTTTAAATTGCAAAACCCTTACTATCAATAATACAAAACATGCGTAGTGGTCCAATGTTACATACATGAGAAGGATATTGATTTGACAAAACTTTTACTCATGTCACAAGAATGAAAGTCATTGGATTATTCCCTACTTATAAAACTCTCTCCAAATTTCCTATAAAAAATGCTTTGAGAGATAAAATTCCATACAACACTATAACACTATTACTCTAAAGCAACCATGGCTACTTGCTGAACCAATTTAGCAAGTGAGATATTGTACTCTTAAAACTCTCAACTTTCTTTAACTTCCATTTACATAAGAGTGATCCTAAATGTAACACTGTTTTTCCTAAGCATAACACTATTTAATGAATAAAATTACCCTTCTACCCCTCTACACATTTATTTCCTCAACAACGTTTCATTTACTCCCCCAACCAACCACCCCCTCCAATTACTTCCACCCACCCTAACTCACTAAGAGTGACCCTAACACTTGAGTGACCAACTCAATCCAAAAAAATCATCTTCTTATTTCTCTCTAAAAAAAAAATCCACTCTAATGGATTATGATTGTAATCCCAATGAAGATGAAAATGTTAATAAGGATGGTTATTTTCAGGTAATATATTTTCATTTGTAAATGTATTTTCATAGAATTTTTTTTAAAAATTCGTAACTGGGCTAAACATCCGCTAGGACACAACGGATGTTTAGCCAAAGTGCCGCCATTCAACAACGACCTTTTTATAAAAGTATTGTAACCATGTAGTGGATGTATTGATCTAATTTTGTTTTTAAAAAGCGGATGCTATTGAAAAGGTCCGCTTGTTAGTAGCTGATGTTCAGTATAAGTTTCGCTACACAGTAGCGCCTATATATGAAAATATTCGCTACTTTGTAGCGGCTATTTTGTTGATTTTGCTGAAATTTATTTGTTAAAATATTTATTGGGTTTTATTGTTATTTGTTTATATGATTACCAGTTTGAAAACGATAATAATCTATTTCCGGATGTATCTCATTTTTTTATGATGGTAAGAGGCAGCAGAAAAATGGGTTAGAGATACCGGACGTGCCGAGCATATGCACTTTTATGTGTCCAGAAGTAAAACTAAATTTGATAACACTCGTAAAGTGTGGTTGAGTTGTGAGAATGGTGGAAAACCTCAGTACAATGGTAAAAAAGATTTAAAAGATGTAAAGAAAAATGGTTCGAAGAAGGTTTTGTGTAAATTTGAAGTGTATATGCAGGAAGTAAAATATGATGGTTGGAGAGTTCAAGTTAGCGAGTTTAACAGTGTTCACAACCATCCACTTTCAATGGGAGGAAAATAATACACTTTTGCATCGAAGTTGACAAATTCTGAGATTGAAAGGGTTGATCAACTTTATAGTGCTAATGTGAAGGCGAAACAAATATTAAATCTATTGAAGATGGAAAATCCTGATAACAGAAGTTCGAGAAAGCATGTAAAGAATGCTTTGGTCAGTATAAGAAAGAAGAAAATGAGAAATAAATCAAAAATTGAGTATTTTTTAGATGAGATGAGTCAACGTGGATATATTTTTTGGTTCATGTCAAAGAGAGTTGGTTAAAAACAAAAAACAAAATTGTTTTGATTGATATTATGTTTGCTCATCCAAAGGTTGAACATATGTTTACCTTATTTTCGTATGCTCTCCTTATGGATTCAACATACAAGACTAATAAATATGACTTGTCGTTATTGGAAATTATCAGAGTTACATTTGTGGAGAAAAACTTTCATGTTGCATATGCCTTTTTGCAGATTAAGAAAAGTGAAACATTTGCTTAGGCATTACATCAGTTGCGTGCTTTATAGTTCATGTTCGCCCACCGAATGTCATTGTCACGGATATGGAGCTGGCTCTTATGAATTCAATATAAGATTACTTTCCAACGTCTCGACATATGTTGTGTAAGAGACACATAACTAAGGATGTCAAGAAGCATGTAAGGAACTTGTTGGGAAAGAGAAGTTATGTAGCCATATTTATGAAGAGGTGGATGGATATAGTTGAGTCGAAAACTAAGGAAGAATACTTGATACATTGTCAAGAGATGGAGGAGTCGTGGGAAAATATCCAGGCTATTCGATATGTTAATTCGACGTGGTTGGAGCCATATAAGGATATATTTTTTTGTGCTTGGACCAAACAATACATGCATTTCGGCAATCAAACGACGAACATGTAAAACTTATACCTTTATGAATGCAATAGATATAATATTTATGAATAGTATGTAATTTTTTTGTAACTGTGCAATATGTTACAGAGTTGAGAGTGCACACTCCCAGTTGAAGAGATTGTTATGCACGTTAGCTGGGGTTTTCGATCATATATTCAATCAAATCCACGATGCTATTGAGTTTCAGTTCAATGAGATCTTGACTCTATTTGAAAGGTCTTTGAATGTAGCCCATCCTTTGACATCCTCAAATTTTCTTCTCTGTCGATTGAGATTTAAGGTATCATTTCATGCCCTTGAGTTGTTACAATACGATTGGAATTCAATATAGTGTATAGACGAGCTAGTTGAAGGTGATTATAAGAAATATGGGTGTTTGTTGAGGACAAGTTATAGTTTACCATGTAGTTGTGAAATGTCACACATGCAACAGATAAATGTCCCGACTAAACCCCATGATATCCATGTGTTTTGGAGGACGTTGTCTATGGGCGGAGTTCAAGATATGAGTACATCAAGGGAATCTGCGGCTGATTTGATAATAAAACCTTTTATCAGATATGGACAGGACTCCGGAATCACAACAATATCACTATGCTAAGTAGTTTTTTGATGTTGTACATCCCCCAACTAACATTTCTGAACCAAAAATAGGGTGACACAAAAGACATCCAAAGAAGAACTCGACAAAGAGAGACCTCTTAAGTTTAAAAATGTTAAATGTTTACGTCACATTACTTCTTACATTTCTTTATAGTAAATGATTTATACTTTAATGTTTATAATTGTCACCTAACCATGCAAAATAAATAGGTTACGAACATGCTAATCGTCAACCAGAAAGAGAATTAGGAGGTAGAGGTAAAGGTAGATGAAGAGGAAGAGGTCGTAGTTCATTAGCATCGACAGGTAATTCAATTGCATTCGCCTCTCAGCTTGATGATCACTTTCATAACAAGTGTTGTATATGTCAAAGTAGATGGAAATTATGGTTTCCAAGTTATTACCCACTTATATTTATGACGACGGAGAAAAATGGGATCAGGTGCGTAATGACTTGATGTAGGAACTTACTGACTATTGGGACTTCTACTCAACCATCAACTTCTTGGAAGGTGACATTGAAGGATCTTACCAACTATATAATCGGCATACTTCTCCGGCTCCAAACTAGCATTGGTTGAGTCTCGGCATGCTCGGATATGTGATTGTTACACGGTATTAGAGGATTGTGACTTGTTTGTGTAATATACCGATTGATTGCAATAAATGGTTGCCGTTGCAAGCACGGTCTGTTGATGGACAACGTGCCATAACTACCAACCACAAGTATTGACTTTGGGTGGGTCAATTTAATCCACTTAGTGGGGTCTGGACTTCTCCTATCATCTCCGTGAATGGGGGTCCGCATATAAGCACCCTCATCCCCCTCATTAGTGGCTGTATGTACCTGATCAGCAGCTTTCCTGCGTTCTGAAGCAGTCACAACCATGTTACGTATTCTACCCAGATCCTCTGCCTGTGCTGGACGTTTCCCTCATCGACTTTCGGGTTCCATCTATTACTTAAAAATAAATACAACTTAAGTTATGAAGTGATAAGTTATCTATAAAACATTATATATATATATACACACACACACACACACATATTACATCTATTACATAAGTTTTTTTTTTTTCAAAAAACATGTTTTTCAAAAAAAAAAAAAAACACAAAACATCCGCTACTTTTGGTTCTATTTCAAAAAAATAATTAAAACTTAAGTTAAAAAAATTAAAACTTAAGTTATGAAGTGATAAGTCATCTGTATATATATACACATATCACATAATATTTTTTTTCAAAAAAACATGTTTCTTTAAAAAATAGAAAACATCCACTACAGTATAGCAGTTTTCTCGTATAAAACAATCACTACAAACCCGCGGTTTAAATATGAAACTTCCGTTACAGACCAGCGACTGTTTGAGTGAACTACCACGAGAAACAAGCGGTAGTGGTATAAAACATTCGCTACAAAATCACAGATGTTTTATACTACTACCGCTTGTTACATGCGGTAGTTCACTCAAACAGCCACTGTGCCCTAGTGGTTCTTTCACTGGAACTTTTAAAAAAAAACTCACCGACAATGGAAACAAACCCAGATTCTTCAGCAAAATGTAACAAATTGAACACAAATTGGAAAAGCCCATTCAAACAACAAATTGAACAACTTTGGACAACAAATTCAACATGAACAACAACAAATTGGATCAAGACAGAGAGATTCAGAATTGGTACCTTTTGCTGGTTTGTTGATGGAGAGATTCGCGGAGAGAGATTCACATAGAGAGAGTGATTTGCAGAGAGAGTGAGACGGGAGGGACTCGAATTTGCAGATAGAGAGAGGGAGACGGGAATTGTGTATTGTGGAGGGGGGGGGGGGTGGTTTGTTGAGGGAGTCAAGTTTAGGGGTGAGATAGTTTAAAGGGGTAGTTAGGTATTTTTACTCTTTAAATGGTGTTACGTTTAGGGATTTCAGAGTTACGTTTAGGTGTTCTGTTTACATGATTGTTTAAGTTAAGTAGTTGCTTTATATACTTGATTCAACAAATTGTCTATATCTAGTTATTACTTGAATTCTAGTGCTCAAGTTCAGCAGGTTGTCAAATGTAGCAAATCATGTTACTGAATACGAGGTAAATACATGTTTCTGTATACGAGGTAAATACCGAACTTTTAACTATTTTTATCTCACTGGGTTAGTGTTAACAAATAAATTATAAAATATATAACTCTTTAATTTCAGCACCTACAACAAGCTCTTAAAATCCAGCACATTACTTAACTTTTCTGTATTTTAAATTTAAGTTTTAAAATTTCAGCTTTTTACATTTCAATTTTTAAATTTCTGCACTTAAACTTTCGGTTTTTTAAATTTCAGCCTTTAAACTTTTAGTTCTTAAACTTTCAGCTTGTAGTTTCAACACTTCATTTTCGGCTTTGAAAATTCAGCAGCTACATTTTCAGTTACACAAACAATATCCGTCACTCATCAACTATCAGTCACCGACTGAAGATTCAATCTCATTTACTCATCATTCACCGACTTGTCAACATACATTAGCCACCAGCTGATGAAGAAATCACTTAAACGCATCAGTCACCTAGTCAACTTTCGGACTAGTGTTTTCGCGACTGATGTTCCATCCGCCCACTGCGACTGAAGCATCAAACCACCAATGACAAAGTGCCTTCAAAAGGATCTACTAAACAAGAGGAGAACATGCTAGATTAAGGAAGAAAGGAGGAGAAGAAGAAACACATGACCAAGTGACTGAGCCAAATATGAAAACTCATCAGCTAGACAATCAGTCAGTCAACTAATGCCCTTTCCAACAAATCCCTTCCATCCTTATCAGCTGACAAGTTTACTGATGAATCAGCCAATCACCCAACTGACAACTCAATTGAAGCTGATAATAAAAGAAACTGATCTAATCAACTTATGACTGACGTCCTCTTTCACTGATTGAAATCCTGAACCTTCTTTTTGATCAAATTTTCTCAAGCTATTTTATGATTATCTATCATCAGCTAGCTTACCCATTTATAAATCTTTTTAAAATTAAAACTAGTTAGTAAAAAATGTTCTTAGACAAACTTCCTTGAAAATTCAAACCGATGAGTTTAGATTCCTAAATTTTATATGATTGATGTTAAGATTTAATATCTTGAAATCATAATACTTATTTACTGTCTAATAGTGCTTTGCTGAATGATATTTGATTTTAATC
The DNA here is from genome assembly GCA_013146195.2 of Codonopsis lanceolata. NCBI lineage: Eukaryota > Viridiplantae > Streptophyta > Magnoliopsida > Asterales > Campanulaceae > Codonopsis > Codonopsis lanceolata. The sequence goes on along the minus strand of CM028381.1, from coordinate 51,967,539 downwards.
ACAAACATATGATATATTATTTCTAAAAGATTAGGGAAACACTCACCCTATTAAATGTCTTATTATCTTGTCTATTCTTTTTAACCTTGGAACTGAACTTATATAGATATGATGTACTAATATTTAGTAGGGCATGATTTATTAGAAATATGCATTTCTATTAATCTTATAACATGTGTTCTTTGGGATTCAAAATATTATACTAATATCCTCTTAATTAGAGAAACCGACCAAATCAAGTTAGCTCAAAGATGGTAACTTTTTATGTCAAAAGACCCAACTTTCAAAACCTTCAGGTAGGAGCTTTCAACTAAACTCAACAAGATCATGGGTAGCTATGTTGCATAGAAGAAAAACTGAAGACAACTGTGGAATCTACAATAGAATCATCCATCAATCTTGGTAAAGCTGATTCTCCCGATCAGAAAGAACTATCGGTTTTCTTTAATGCCCTTGAACATGTGGTCATAATTAAAGTAGGTAGAAAAAGTAATGATAATGTTAGAAATTGTGGAGGCCCAAATCAGTTAATAGTGGCAGCTTTTTAAATTAATCTCCCTAAGCCCACTAGTGTCTTGGCCCATCTCTCCTTGTGCAGCCCATAATTTCTTGGAGAGGCCCTTTGTTGCTTTGGTGATATTTTTTGGTTTGTTGGATGAAAACTTATCCAATTTATCCCAAATTGGAGTAACCGTTTTCTCCTTTTTGTGGTCCTTGCTGCTTCCCCTTATTTCTTTGTGATTCAGCCGCCCTATATAATATTGTTGCCTTCCTTTTTGTCATTTGCTGAAGGGGGATTCTGTGAGCAGGCTTATGAGCAGAGAGAGGAGCCGTTATTCTGAGGGCAGAGCGTGAGTGTGTGAGAGTGCAGTGCTGTCCCTTCTCTTCTCTCGCCCTTCGTCACCCTAGATTAGGTTGGTCATCCCTCTCTGTTATCTTTGTGAGACTGTGAGTTAGAAGGTTCCTATATCTGGTGGGTGTGTATCGGTGAAGGACTGATTCTGGTTCTTGTCGTGGTCTTTGTGAGCGTGCTGTGAGCTTGAGTGAGTGTCTTGGGTTTGGGTCACAGTTGCTGGGTTGGGTGCGTCTGCTAGTCTTCTTCCTCTCTTGCTGTTACCGTTCTCGGTTGCCGGAGCTCGGGGTCGAGTCTAGTTTGTGGCTTTGACCTTGGGTACGTGCTGCGTGTTGGTTCCTTTGGATTCGTTGGTGGATATGGCCGGTGAAAGGGTGTCTGAGCCGACGAGAGCTTAGCTAAGGTCTTTGACCGATTATGGCGAGTTGTGTTTGAAACACGACGACTAGTGCTCTCGATCATTGCTTCAGTTTTATACTTTCTGTTGCTATTATCTGTTTATACTAACACTCTGTTTTGCAGCTTTGTCTCTTTGCGATTTAATCCCACAGTGTATTTCATCTCTGTCTGTTCCATAACAGTTGGGAAATACGGGTATTGTGGCTACCAGAATTATTTACTGTTAGACCCCTCGGTGATTAAATGTTATCCCCTCCCCGGTTTGTAATCGATAGAGATGTTGTTTAGTTATTTTGTAATAACTAGTGTTATTCGCTTTATTTAATCTTGGGTCTGTATTTATATTCTGGTTACTCTGATTCTTGTATTGAGACTGTTCTTGGCTAAGTGTAGTGGTACAATTACACAACAGTGGTATCAGAGCCACCCGCGTCCTCGTACCGCGAGTCGGTAGAGTCCCCTTCAATCCAAACTTTTAGAAACTCTCTCCTAGAGTTTCTTGGTGAGCTTCGGTTACCCTTGCTTTATTTTACGATGTACGTTATATCTGTTGATTGATATAGCTTCGTATTTTATGTGCTTGGTTTGTTGCTCTTTTGGATGGTTTTTGTTAGTGTTATTTATTTCTCATGTTTAGTTGGTATTTTTCCTTAAATCCTGTTTAGTATTGTTTTAGATCTATATACCACTTGCTTGTTTTCTTGAGTTTTAAAAATCATTTTTTTGAAACTTGGATATTCCGTGGCTGTTCTGTAGTGCTTTGATTGTTCTATTGTTTGTGGGATAATTTTTTCAAAATGGCTTCATCGTCTTATGCTTTGGAACCCTTTAACGGTAAAAGTGACTTTTCGATTTGGTAACAAAAAATGAAATGTATTTTAATTAAAGAAAAAGTTTTCAAAGTCGTAACTCATGAGTTTGCTAAAAACACCTCGGAAGAAGCTATTCGTGAAATGGATGAAAGTGCCTACGCGTCTCTTATCTTGAACTTAACGATTCAGTTATGTGAAAATATGGTAAACACAAACATGCTAAAAGTCTTTGGGAAAAATTGGAAGAACTTTACTTTGAGAAAACTCTGCCGAGTAAAATTCATCTTTTGGAAAAAAAATTCAGTTTTAAATTGGATTTAAACAAAGACATGGAAGACAACATTGATGCATTTACAAAGTAAGTTGAAGATATTAAACAAACCGGTGATGAACACATAGACGATTATACCTCGATTGTGATTTTGAATGCGATACCTGAATCTTATGCCGACATGAAATTTGCTAAGGGATAAATTAAGTTACGCTTGATACGGTGATTTCGAGTCTGAAAGGCAAAGTGTTAGATTTAAAAGCTGCTAGAAAAGGTAAATCGGATTCCGGTGAGGTTAATATGGTGATAGGTAGGACAGTTGAAAGAAACAATGAAAGGGAAAACAATCAAAATCAGAACAAAGGCATAAATCAGAATTCTGGAAATTGAAGAAATAGAAGCAATAGTAGGCCTGAATGGAGAACTAAAGGTAGGAAATGTTACAACTGTGGAGAAATGGGACACTTTAGGAAAGATTTCCCTAATCCTAAAAAGAAAAACGTGAATCAAAGTCAATATCAGAACCAACATAACGACTGTAATGTGGCTTCTTGTTGTGAGACTAGTGCTGATGTTTTTATGGTAACAGAATTATGTGATGATGCATTGAATTCTGTGCATTCCATGTTTTCTTGCGAAAATGAAGGGTTAATTGATTCTGGTTGCTCATATCACATGTCACCTTATAAAAACATTTTTTGCTCTTATAAGGAATTAGAAACTGGTTTTGTTTCTATGGCCAATGAGAAAATTTTTCATATTGCTGGAATCGGTGATATTTGTTTGAAATTTGATTCGGGAAATGTTTTTATTTTGAAGAATGTGAGACATGTGCTTGCTTTGTGCAATAACTTGATGTTTTGTGCCGCATTAGAAGATGATGGGTTAGAGGGTAGATGGGGTAAGGGTATGATGAAAATTACTAAGGGCAATTTGGTAATTTTTAAAGCTGAAAAACAAAAGAGTTTGTATGTTTTCAATGCTGTCCCGGTGTCTTTTATTGGAAATCAAACAAATGCTTTTAAGAATGAAAATTCTGATTTGTTGCATAAAAGACTTGGACTTTTGAGTAGTAAAGGCTTAGAAATTATTCACAAAAATGATTCTTTTGTTGATGATGTGATTTCTTGTGTGCCTTTGTGTGATACTTCTGTGACTTGCGAACATCAAAGGGTAAGTTTTTTGCCTCCCCCTCTTGAAAAATTCTCTTTAAAAAATCATCTTGAGTTGATCTATGTGGATATGTGGGGTCCTATGTGTGAGCCCTCGCATGGTGGGAATAGATATTAGTTATCTATTGTTGATGACTTTTCAAGGAAAGTCTAGGTTTTTCCTATGCAAGATAAAAGTGATGTTTGTGGTAAATTTAAAACATGGAAGCTTTTGATCGAAAATCAAACCGGTAAGAAAATCAAGGAACTTAGGACGGATAAGGGGTTAGAGTTCTGTAACGGTAAGTTCGAGAGATTCTGCGCTGAGAGTGAGATTGATCATGAAATATCTTTCCCTTGCAATTTGGCCGAGCGTATGAATAGAACTCTGTTAGAACGAGTGAGGGTCATGCTTGTTTTGACAGGTCTTCCCATAGGCTTTTGGGAAGAGGCGGTTGTGTCCGCCGCCTATGTGCACAATAGGTCCCCTTCTATCCCACTTGGTAATAGATGTCCTGAAGTTGTATTTTCGGGTTGTGAAATTGATTTTTCGAACTTGTATGTTTTCGGTTGTGCTGCTTACATTCATCGAGAGAATAACAAACTTGAACCTCTGTCGGTTCGTTGTGTTTTCTTAGGGTACCCGGAGAGGGTGAGAGAGTATAGATTGTGGATGGGAGATGAGAATGACGAGAGACTTGTCATGTGTAGGGATGTAGAGTTTGACGAAACTGAATTTCCTTACTTGTTGCCTGCTCAACCTGTTAATGCTATTGTTGCACCCTCTCCCCGTCTCCAATTGTGGTGGAGCAACCCTATGTGTTGAACTCTCTTGATATGAACTCGTGTATGAAAACTAAAATTGTGGAAAAACGTGAAACTGTGCTTGCTAATCCTGAAATTGTTGATAAAGAATTTGAACAAAATGACGTGGAAGAAAATGTGATGGAAATTCCTAGACTTGAAAATTTAGGTGCGTATCAACTTGTTAGTAGTAGGCCTAGACCTTTTGTTAGGAGGCCGTCTAGTTTTGATATAAATTTTCACATTTCCTCATTTGTGTCTTGTATGCTTAATTCTTTTAACAATTTGCATGATCCCATGATTTACAACAATGGTGCTTTAAATTTTGGAAATCCTAGTGATTGGTTGAATGCTTTAATGGATAATGTTAATGCTTTGCATGTGAACCATTCTTGGACTTTGGTGCCCCTTCGTGTGGGTGATCTTACTTCTTTTAAAGCTAGGTTGGTTGTAAAAGGGTTTTTTCGAAAACAAGGGATTGTGATTAAGCTTGCTTTAGTTGCCCAATTTGATTGGGAGGTTAGTAACAAAAATTCAATCTAGTTTTAAAATGCTTGATTTTGATTCTTGTGATTGATGGTTTGTTTTGGTTACCCGAAAATCCTCGACATTACTTGGTGTGTGTCGTGGTATCTTTCTCGTTCTTACTTTGTGTTTGAGAATAAGTTAGATTGGCTTACTTTGTATTAGCGGTGGTGATTTCCTTGAAATCCATGGGCAGTTCTTTGTGAACAGTCACGGTGTCTTGACTAATTTTGCTTTGTGTTTAATTAGTTAAGTGTTTTCCTTGTTTTGGTCCTCCTTTGTGCTGGATCAAGTGCAGGGATAAGGCGATGATGAACCTTTTCTGTTTTATATATCCTCAAGTCCAATGGTGTGAACCGACACTTGCTCCAAGGTGGAGATTGTTAGAAATTGTGGAGGCCCAAATCAGTTAATAGTGGTAGCCTTCTAAATTAATCTCCCTAAGCCCACTAGTGTCTTGGCCCATCTTTCCTTGTGCAGCCTGTCATTGCTTGGAGAGAATCCAATTTATCCCAAATTGGAGTAACCGTTTTCTCCTTTTTGTGGTCCCTGCTGCTGCCTCTTATTTCTTTGTGATTCAGCCGTCCTATATAATATTGTTGCCTTCCCTTTCGTCATTTGCTGAAGGGGGATTCTGTGAGCAGGCTTATGAGTAGAGAGAGGAGCCGTTATTCTGAGAGCAGAGTGTGAGTGTGTGAGAGTGTAGAGCAGTAGCAGCCGTCTGTCCCTTCTCTCTTCTCTGTCCTTCTGTCACCCTAGATTAGGTTGGTCGTCCCTCTCTGTCATCTTTGTGAGACTATGAGTTAGAGGGTTCCTATATCTGGTGGGTGTGCACCGGTGAAGGACTGATTCTGGTTCTTGCTGTGGTCTTTGTGAGCGTGCTGTGAGCTTGAGTGAGTGTCTTGGGTTTGGGTCACGGTTGCTGGGTTGGGTGCGTCTGCTGGTCTTCTTCCTCTCTTGTTGTTCACGTTCTCGGTTACCGGAGCTCGGGTTCGAGTCTAGTTTGTGGATTTGACCTTGGGTACGCAGTGTGTTGGTTCCTTTGGATTCGTTGGTGGATATGGCCGGTGAAAGGGTGTCTGAGTCGACGAGAGCTTAGCCGAGGCCTTTGACCGATTACGGCGAGTCGTGTTTGAATCACGACGACTAGTGCTCTCGATCGTTGCTTCAGTTTTATACTTTCTGTTGTTATTATCTGTTTATACTAACACTCTGTTTTGCAACTTTGTCTCTTTGCGATTTAATCCCACAGTGTATTTCATCTCTGTTTGTTCCATAACAGTTGGGAAATACGGGTACTGTGGCTACCAGAATTATTTACTGTTTTAGACCCCTCGGTGATTAAATATTATCCTGGCTAAGTGTAGTGGTACAATTACACAACAGATAAAGTGGTAAAATTGTTTTTTTAAAGAGGAAAGTTTTGAAATAGGAGAATTATTTGGGAATGGAGGGAGTACTTTCTTTCCAAAATAAATGATGTTATAAGATTTCAAGAAAAAAATATTCTTTTTTTTACCAAAATTGCCCTTATTAATGTAGTATTCTCTAGCTAAATGTTGTATTGTGAATGAAAAAGTAGGATGATAAAAAAAAGATGTTACGAGAAAAGAGAAAAATAATAATTACATTTATCAACAATAATTGCACATAGGTCGGTTTTCTTTTTCTAAACTTCTTTAATCTATGTGTAAATTTCTAAAACATTGCACACAAAATTTAAGTGGCTTCACATCTACACACCAATCAAGTGTCTGAAGTTTGAGCTCACGTTTGTGGAAGGTAATGCCGTTGTGGAGGTGGCGCTTGCGGTGGCGTTACTAAAGGAGGTGGGTTTGTGAAGGGATGGTTACGTATATGGTTATGGATGATTTGGTTGTTAAGTCTATGTCTACAATAACTGGTATGGCTCTCCTAAATAAGTTTAATGTTATAGATGTGAGTGTTCTTGAGGAGAAAGGATGTTGATCTTGATATGGATAAGGTATGTCTAGTTCACCTGCCATGCATATTTGTTTTCTTTTTTTCACTACTGCCACCGTCACCAATCTCAATATTAGGCCATGGTTAAAGGTGGGTCTTCAATAAATCAAAGAAGAATCTTCACTTGCAACGGTGGCTCTTAGTAGAATCAAATCCAAATCTTATTAAATTTGATTTGATTTATATCAATTTATCATACGAATCTAAATCAAATCAAAACAAAACAAAAATCAGCCGAAGGAACCAACCCCCAAAAACGGCCAGTGTTTCAGCCCTTGCTAAACCAAAACGATGTCGTTTTGGAGAGTTTTTTGCCCAAAAAAGAATTGGTGGCCGACAGGGGCTGACAACGCCTTTACACACGCCACCCCCTAGCGGCTCCCTCTTTATTTAAAACATTATCCTTGGTTTTGAGCATTTTAGGTATTCAAAAAATATTTTTTTTAATAAAAAAAGACACATTTTTTAATCTATAAATAGAGACTAGGTTTATCTCATTCGGACACCAAACGAATTAACCCTTTTTAAAGTTGTTTTTATTAATGTTGTTGGGGATAAAGATGGTGTGGTATGTAAAAGTGTTGGATTCTGTGTCACTATTGAAAAAGTTTTTTGGTTTTGAATCAAATGTTGTTAAAGCTGCCAAAGTGTTTCAAGAAGTTAGTGAAGACAATTCTGTCAGTTAGTTAGTTAAAGGGGTTGTATGTATATCATCTATTATGCCTGTATTAGTTTCAGGGGTGTCGTGTGTCATTTTCATATAGTTTGGCAGTTGTTCTGTTTGTAATTGGTTAGTCAGTTTATTTGAGTCTTGTATATATATTCCAACCAATGTATGGAAATAATTCAATTCATTCAATACAAATAAAATTCCCTTCTTCCAGTATTTGATCTCTTCCGCATTATCAATGAATTACTATGAAGTCTAAATTCTAACATGGTATCAGAGCCAATGTGCTCCTTTACATTCATCTTCATTGAAGCCTCTCAATCATCCCCCTTTGATCCAGAAGTCTGTGCTCATCCTTTCTTCTTCAGGTTCTGTTCTTGATCCCTTATCTGCATTCAATTTTCTTCATACATTTTCTTCTTTCATCGCATCATGACAGAATCAAACCCTACTGTCAAAGATCTGTCCAAGAATACTCAAGAATCTAGTAACCAAGCAAATGAATTCTATGATTTCTCGGAAACCACCTTTCAACTACCCCCCAGTCATCCCCTATATCTTCATCCTCATGACCATCCTGGCATGAATTTGGTTTCTGAACTTCTCAATGACAATAATTTTACCCAGTGGAAATTAGCCATTTCAATTGCTCTTTCTGCCAAGAACAAACTTGGCATGATCAATGGGACCTTCAAGAAGCCTTTACCTGAATCAAAATATATGAATGCCTGGGATAGATGCAATTCAATGGTAATCTCATGGCTTCTCAATTCTGTGTGCCCAGAAATCCGACAGAGTATTGTTTACTTACCTTCTTCCTGTGAAATGTGGGAAGACCTCTTGGCCAGATATTCACAAAGTGATACTCCCAAATTGTATCAGATTAGGAAGACCATAGCACTTTGCACCCAAGGCACTCTTTCAATCAATGCATATTTCACTAAATTTCGTGGCCTATGGGATGAACTTCAAAACCTTCTTCCCATTCCTAACTGTATATGTGACTGCACATGTGGAGCCTCCAAGATCCGGGAAGATTATGATCATGCATACAAGATTACTCAGTTCTTGATGGGATTGTCAGACTCCTACACAGATGTCAGAGGCCAAATTCTGAGAATGATTCCTTTACCTTCATTAGCTAAAACTGTTTCCATGCTCATTCAAGAAGAAGGTCAAAGGCAATGTGGTATACTTCCTAATCAACAAGATCCCCCTACTATTCTTTTTGGAAGATCAAACAACAACGGGGGAAATAGACTCGATAGGCGGACAAAATTACTCGCGAAATGGAAACAGTTCAAGAGGGAAGCTATTCTGTGATCATTGCCATGGGGATTCTCATGTCAAAGAAAAATGTTTCTTTCTCATAGGATTCCCAGAATGGCATCCCCTATATGGCACTAAGCCTGATCCTTCAAAAATGCCAAAGAAGCGAAACAAGGCTAAGACCGTAGCACTTCCAATATTGTTTCTCTCAAGGACAACATCAACAACTATGGGCAATTTACAAAAGATCAGGTTGCTCAACTTCTTTCCATGATCAACCCCAAAGTGAACTGTGGTGAGATTGATTCACCCCTTGATAATCTTTGCGAGTGTATGGCAGGTACTTCTAAACTCACTCTTAACTGTGTTAATATCCCTTATGCATCTCAATATAAATCAAAAACTCAAGACTGGATCATTGACACTGGAGCATCAGATCATATAACAAATTCCTTTCTTACTCTCATTGATCCTGTCTCTATTCAGTCTTACATACATTTGCCAAATGGAAAATTCTCAAAAATTACTCACAAAGGGAGTGTTAAACTTACAAATGAATTAATTTTACACAATGTTTTCTGTGTTCCAGAATTTCATTTTAATCTCCCATGCGGAAGTAAACTAGCTCTGCAGACTAAACACAACCTTATTTTTTCTGCCAATAATTGTGTTATCCAGGACCCTGCCAAGAAAACATTCAAGGTGATTGGTAAACTCATTGAAGGGCTTTATAAATTCCAGGCTTGCCATCACAAAGAAGATACCAACCAGAAAACCTATTCGGTGATCACTCTTCTTTCAATATAAATAAAAATGTTTCTCTTCATGTTGAAAATAGTGATTTCCATTATAGTTCTTCTTCGTTGATTCCTTTGTATACGTGGCATAAAAGACTTGGTCATCTTCCTTTAAATGCTATGAAAAATATAGATTCTCTAAGCTCCTTAAAGTTCAAAAATTACAAACACTTTGATTGTGATATCTGTCATCTAGCTAGACAAACTAGACAACAATTCAACCTAAGTAACTCTCACAGTACTGCTGCTTTTGATCTCCTACATTGTGATGTGTGGGGGCCATATAGACATTATACTCATGATGGATTCAATTCCTTTCTTACTATTGTGGATGACCATACTAGGGCAACTTGGACTATTCTTCTTAAGTCCAAAGCTGATGTTTGCCATCTAATACGAACTTCATCACTATGGTTAAAACTCAATTTAATAGAAGCATTAAGGAAATCGAGTCGATAATGGGATGAATTCTTTAACTCTTGTATGAATTCCTCCTTGATTCCTTAGGCATTATACATCAAAGTTCTTGTCTTGAAACACCACAACGGAATGGGAGAGTAGAAAGAAAGCACAGACATTTAATGGAATTAGCTAGAGCCCTTAAATTCCAATCCAATCTCCCTATTCATTTTTGGGGGGATTGTCTGCTCACTGCCACCTACCTCATTAACAGACTCCCAAATTCTGTCTTGAAACTCAAATCCCCATTTGAAGTTTTGTATGGTACAAAACCAAAATATGACCACATTAAAACCTTTGGTTGTTTGTGCTATGCCTCAACTCTTACCATTAATAGGGATAAATTTATGCCCAGGGCTCAAAAGTGTGTTTTTCTTGGTTATGCCTTTACCAAAAAGGCCTATAAATGCCTTAATTTAACCACTAAAAGAACTTTCTTCAGCAGGGATGTAAGCTTCTGTGAAGAAGTTTTCCCTTTTAAAGTCAATAACCAAAATGAATCTATCAATAAAAGCATGTTCCCTACATTTGACACTCCCAATCCTCCTGATAATGAGGAAGATCATCTTCCCATTCCCACTAAAAATACTCATACAGACAACCTTAATAATGATCCTATTAACAATACCACTACATCTCAACCCAAAATTATTATCCCTACAAGTAGACCTGTAAGAAACAGATCTATTCCTGCAAAGTTTAGGGACTACACTGATCTTCCTTCACAACTTCAAACTGACAGTCATACTACTTCCAATGCTACCCTTCTTTACCCTTTTAGCAACTACTGTAACTACAGCCAAACATCTTCAGAATATATGAAATACTCTTGTAACATATCAAAAGTCTCTGAGCCCCAAACTTATGAGAAGGCTGCTAAAGATCCTTTATGGTGTAAAGCCATGGAAGAAGAACTAAAGGCTCTGGAAGCTAATAAAACCTGGACATTAGAACACCTTCCTGAAAAGAAACATAAAGTTGGATCAAAATGGATCTTTAGAATCAAGTACAAACCTGATGGGAGTGTTGATAAATACAAAGCAAGATTAGTTGCTAAAGGATTTACACAAGTTGAAGGTAATGACTATTTTGAAACCTTTGCTCCAGTAGCAAAGATGACATCTGTCAGAATATTTATATCTATTGCAGCCTCAAAGAAATGGGACATCACACATATGGATGTATCAAATGCATTCTTACATGGAGATCTGAATGAGGAGATTTATATGGATCCACCCCCTGGATATAAGCATAATCTGTCAAAGAACAAAGGGCCTGTTGTGTGCAAACTGCACAAATCTCTCTATGGCCTCAAGCAGGCCCCAAGACAATGGTTTGAAAAGTTCTCTTCCACTCTTACTGATTTTGGTTTTTCTCAATCACCTAATGATCATACTTTATTCACTATGAGATCCAATGAGAACTTTGTTGCTATACTTGTCTATGTTGATGATCTTTTAATTTCAGGAAACAATAAGGATCTCATTGCCAAAGTTAAAGATCACATTTATTCTAAGTTTCCTGTAAAAGATTTGGGCAACCTTAGATACTTTCTTGGACTTGAAGTTGCAAAGAATTCAACTGGTCTGTGTCTTCATCAAAGGAAGTATACAGTAGACATCATAAAAGATTGTGGCCTCCTTAATGCTAAGCCCAAACTTACTCCTATTGAAACTCATCACAACCTTGCAACTAATCCTGGAATTCCTTTAAAAGATCCCTTGCCTTACAGAAGACTGATAGGCAGGCTTATTTACCTAACCATTTCTAGACCAGATATAGCTTATGGTGTGCACATTCTAAGCCAATTTATGGCTAAACCTACAACAGAACATTGGAAAGCTGGATTGAGACTTGTCAAATATCTCAAAAACAGTCCAGGGCAAGGCCTGTTCTTTCCTGCTAATTCTCCTTTAAACCTTTCAGCTTATTGTGATTCAGACTGGGCATCTTGCCCAATTACCAGAAGATCTGTATCAGGATTCTGTGTGTTTCTTGGAAACTCTCTCATTTCATGGAAAAGCAAGAAGCAAAGCACTGTAAGCAGATCTTCATCTGAAGCTGAATACAGGAGTATGGCAAATACATGCTGTGAGCTAACTTGGATCACTGCAATACTCAGAGATTTTAATGTCTCAAGTTCTGATCCTATTCCTCTCTTATGTGATAATAAATCTGCCATTTATATAGCTGCCAATCCAGTTTATCATGAAAGAACAAAACATATAGAAATTGACTGTCATATTGTAAGGAACATGGTACAGAAGAATCTTATCAATACTAGATATATACCTACACATCTTCAAGTTGCTGATATCTTCACTAAAGCATTGCCAAGTGCCAAGTTTTCTGATTTGCTGAGCAAGTTGCAAGTTAAGACTCTTTTCTCCACTTTTAACTTGAGTGGGGGTGTTAAAGCTGCCAAAGTGTTTCAAGAAGTTAGTGAAGACAATTATGTCAGTTAGTTAGTTAAAGGGGTTGTATGTATATCATCTATTCTGCCTGTATTAGTTTCAGGGGTGTCGTGTGTCATTTTCATATAGTTTGGCAGTTGTTCTGTTTGTAATTGGTTAGTCAGTTTATTTGAGTCTTGTATATATATTCCACCCAATGTATGGAAATAATTCAATTCATTCAATACAAATAAAATTCCCTTCTTCCAGTATTTGATCTCTTCCGCATTATCAATGAATTACTATGAAGTCTAAATTCTAACAAATGTGTATCAAATTAATTATTTTATTGGTTTTTAATGGATTGTGTTCGATTGATGTTTGATTTGGGTGTATTGTTGTTCTTGGTCTTAAAATGTTTACTCTTTGATTTTATTTTGTTGTCAATTTAATTTGATTGATTTTAAAAATACGTTCTTTTAGTATACGTTTTTTCTTTCTGTCTCAATACGCTATTTTCATATACTATTCGATTCAACATAAAAATTTGCGTATTTTTAATTCAGCTTGGTTCGGGTAATGTAAACAAGAGTTCTTATGATTACATATTTGATCGAAATTTTTATGATTGGAGAAAAAAAATCTTTTTTTGTTAAAGAGCCCAATAACTAGTAAAATACATATATAATTGCGAGGATTGTTAATTGTTAAAACTAGTCGAAATGAGTTCGATCCAAATTATATTTAACTGGATCAGTTTGACATAAGTAAAGGAATAATTACATATCGGTACCATTTTCTAGAATTGTAATCACTTAAATACCCTCTTTATGTTTTAAACCGCAAAAGTTCATTTTCATAATTTTGTTCCAAAATTGCCCACAGCAACCTGTTACTACGGTTTCTTCTTCCGTCTTCTCATTTTCTCTTCATTCTCTCACACACACTTTCTTCTTCTCCCTGTACCTCCTCTTCTTCTCAAATTTGCTTGCCATCTCTCTCGCTCAACGCCAACCCCGTCCAGCTTCGTCTCCTTCTCTCTTTTCTCCATTGTCGACCTTTTTTTCATTTTCTTCGGCGAAGAGGCTCTAAGCGAACCAACATGAATCACTGCTGCCCCTGTTCCAATGCCGCCGTCCTTCACCATATGCAATCTTCTTCATCTCCTCGCTATCTCTCTTCTCCATCCAAGATCCGACGTAAAACAACATGTCGCATCTCTATCCCTGCCCATGCTTCATTTCGATGCCATCATCTCCGTCTTGCTCCAGCTTTATCTCAGGTCTCCACCTCCGAATTCGGCCAAGATCCTTAGCTCTGGGTAATTTTCACCATCTATAATTTTCAATGCGAGCATTAGCGGGTTTTTGTTAATTAAGGGTATAAATGTCCTTTTATTGCAAATGTTACTTTTATCGATTGAAAAAACATTATGGACTATTGCGGTTAAATATTGTCCGTATGATATTGGCTTTGAATTTCACCCTTAAGTAAATGAATCCTAATAAGTTAGGAGTCTGTTGGGTCCTAAACCAAGTCTAATTAGAAGACTAAGTCCAATTTGATAAAGGATTTATATATATATTAGTTTTTAACCTAGCCCAAATCCAATTAGATAAAGGATTAATTTAGGTACTATAAATATATGTGTTATTGAGATTTTTTTTAACAAGAACTAGATATAATTTTCTGCCCAAAAATATTAAGTGTGTTGTTCTCCACTCATCTATCTTCTGCCGGTTATTTCTTTCTTCTTCCAATTCTTATTCTTCGTAACAGCAAACTCAATTAACATTGGTTATTCTCCTCCTTGTGTGTATGTGTTCTAAGCCTGTTAACAACTCTCATCAAGATCATTGCTTTAGTCAAATTTAGTAGGCAGCTGTCATGCTACCGTATTTCCTCGGTTCGTCTTATTTTGATACAAATTATTATTTGTATCATTATTGTTCTATTCTACATTTGGTATCAGAGCTAGTTCGTGGTCAAGATGGTTTGTAGTAAGGTTTACATGGGTCCCAATTTTGGTGATCTGTGATTTAGAAAAAACACGTTGATGAGAAACTTGCGGAGAATGCGGGTAAAGGAGAGAAAATCAAGTCTACTGAAGCACTTGATTATATTTTTAATGCAGTTGAAGATGACGTTCGGAAGAAGATTATTGGTTCTAAATCAGCACATGAAGCGTTCGATGTTTTGACAAAGATGTATGGAGGTGATGATAAAGTTAAGAGAAATTATTTACAAATTTTGACGAACAAATTTGAAAATATAAATATGGAGAAATCAGAGAAAGTTTCGGAGTATATCTCATGTGTGAGCGATCTGGCTTCAGATATGAAGGCAAACGGAGATGATGTTTCAGATGAAAGAATTTGTTTGAAAATTCTTCGTTCGATGACGAAAGCTTTTCAATGTGCTGCAGAAATAAATATGGCGACTAAAGATTTGAAGACGTTGACGGTAGCAAAATTAGAATCCGCCCTAGTTAGTCATGAGTTATTATTTGGTGAAAGATCAGAGAAAACAGAAGAAACTGCATTGCAAAGTCAAGTGAATTTTAAAAACGTGAATGATGGATCAAAGGATAATAATGGATCAACTCAAGGAAACCAAAATCATGGTGGTAGAGGTCATGTGTACAACAACAGAGGTCGCGGATACAACAATAGAGGTGGTCGCGGTAACAATAATAGAGGTGGTCGTGGCTACAACAACAGTGGTGGACCGTGGCTACAATAATGGCGGTGGACGAAGTTACAACAATAATGGTAATCGTGGTTACAACAATGGTGGTGGCCGTGGTTACAACAATCGAGGCAGAGACAATTACAATTCTGGTGGCGGACAAGGAGGAAATAATTTTTGGCATGACAGATCAGGTGGAGGTAATAATTACGGAGGTAACAATACTAATTGTTGTTATAATTGTGGAAAATCAGGTCATAAAATCGCTGAATGCAGATATAGAAGGGAAAATAATGAAAATTATCATGTTAATAATTATGCTGAAAATAATGTTGAAAATTCGGAGACTTTGTTGTTGGTAAGTAGTAACGAGAACTCAACTAATAAAAATACATGGTATTTGGATTCAGGCTGTAGCAATCATATGTGTGGGAGCAAAGAATTATTTTCTGATTTGGATGAATATGTTAGATCTGAAGTAAAATTTGGTAATAATGCGAAAGTGCCAGTGATGGGAAAAGGTAGGATCTCAATTTCATTGAAAGATGGTTCTAAAAATTTTATCTCCGATGTTTACTATGTTCCAAGTCTTCAGAAAAATTTATTGAGTATGGGGCAACTTTCAGAAAATGGCTATGATATGAGAATATTTAATGGAGTTTGTAGTATTGGTGATGGGCAGAGAGGACTAATAGCAAAGGTAAATATGTCTCTGAATCGCTTATTTTGTTTGACGTTAGATTGTGGAAATTTATCATGCTTTAGTTCTGTGATTCATGATGATAATTGGTTGTGGCACATGCGGTTTGGGCACGTTAATTTTGGAAGTCTTAATTATCTTGCTCGTAAACGAATGGTTAATGGATTATCTGCGATTAATGTTCCTAATGGAGTTTGTGAAACATGTGTTTTGGGCAAGAAACATAGAGATGTTTTTCCTACAGGCAAATCTTGGAGGGCAAAGAGAATGTTGGAGTTGATTCATTCAGATTTATGTTCGGTTGAAGTTGCTTCTAACGGAGGTTGCAGGTATTTTGTCACGTTTATTGATGATTTTAGTAGAAAAGCATGAGTGTATTTTTTGAAAGAAAAATCTGATGCTTGTGATATGTTTAAGAAGTTTAAGTATTTTGTGGAGAAACAAAGTGGAAATAAAATTAAAGCTTTGAGAACCGATAGAGGCACCGAGTATCTTGTTTGTGATGATTTTCTTGAGAAGCATGGCATTGAACATCAGTTGACTGCTAGATATACTCCGCAACAGAATGGTGTAGCAGAAAGAAAAAATAGAACTATTATGGATATGGTTAGGTGCATGTTGAATTTCAAGAAATTGCCAAAGAGTTTTTGGGCCGAAGCAGTTGCGTGTGCAATTTATGTTTTGAATAGGTGCTCAATAAGAAGTGTGCGTGATAGAACTCTGGAAGAGGCTTGGAGTGGCCGGAGACCTTATATTGGACATCTTAGGGTGTTTTTGGTTGTGTTGCTTATTCTCATGTGCCTGATCATTTGAGAAAGAAACTTGATGACAAAAGTGAAAAGTGTATTTTCATTTGGTATAGTGATGTGTCAAAAGCTTATAAATTGTTCAACCCAGTGACAAATAAGGTTATTATTAGTAGAGATGTGACTTTTGATGAGATTGCTATTTGGGATTGGTCTTCTAAAGAAAAGGAAAATTCAAGATTTGATTCTCTAAATGTTTCTGCTCAAGATGAAGATGTTAATGTTCAAGGTGATGTTCCTACTCCTACAGTTGCACAGGAAGAAAGTTCTGGGCGTCCGCAGAGACAACGTAACTTACCAGCTAGGTTGCAAGATTATGTTGTGGGCAATGATAATGAGATATCCGATGAAGATATAGTGAACTTCGCTTTATTTGCAGATTGTGATCCAGTTAGTTTTGATGAGGCATCTTGTGAAGATCATTGGATTCAAGCAATGGATGATGAGATTCATGCGATTGAGAAGAATAACATATGGGAGCTTACTACTTTGCCAAGTAGTAAAAAGGCGATTGGTGTGAAGTGGGTTTACAAGACTAAGTAAAAACCAAGTGGTGAAGTTGATCGTTACAAGGCAAGGTTAGTTGCAAAAGGTTACAAGCAAAAGCCAGGTATTGATTATTTTGAAGTATTTGCACCTGTTGCTAGACTTGATACTGTTCGTATGATTATTTCTCTAGCTGCTCAAAATAGTTGGAAAATTTATCAAATGGATGTTAAATCGGTTTTCTTGAATGGCGTCCTTGAAGAAGAGGTATATGTTGAACAACCTGCAGGGTATGTTAAAAGTGACAATGAAGATAAAGTTTACCGGTTGAAAAGGGCTTTGTATGGCTTGAAGCAAGCTCCTAGAGCTTGGTATACTCGCATTGATTCGTATTTTGTGGAGAATGGTTTTCAGAGATGTCCGTATGAGCATACTTTATATGTCAAATCGTTGCATGGTGATATTCTTATTGTTTGCTTGTACGTAGATGATTTGATTTTCATTGGCAATAATTCGAAGATGGTGGCACAATTTAGGGAGGCTATGATAAATCAATTTGAAATGACAGATTTGGGGCTTATGTCTTACTTTCTTGGAATTGAAGTTGCTCAAGTAGATGTTGGAATTTTTATTTCGCAGAAAAAGTATGCTAGTAATATTTTGAAGAAGTTCAAGATGGATAAGGCTAAACCAATTTTGACTCCACTTGAGGCGAAGTTGAAGTTAGTGAATGATGGTAATGGTGGTTTCGTCGATCCTACTTATTTTAGAAAATTGTTTGGGAGTTTGAGATATTTAACTTCAACAAGGCCAGGTATTGTTTATGGTGTTGGATTGATTAGCAGGTTTATGGAGTCTCCACGTCAATCTCATTTGCAAGCCGCAGTTTTTGCGTTATATCCGAGGTACGAGCTCATGTGTATTTTTTAAAGAGCTCAAGTTGGTTATGGAAAGCTAGCGATTGACCGGTTATACGATACTGAGAATATGAAAAGTACTTTGGGTTATGCATTTTATCTTGGTTCGGGCGTGTTTTCGTGGTCTTCAAAGAAACAACAGGTTATCGCTCTCTCAACAGCTGCAGCAGAATACATGGCAGCAGCGGGTAGTGCTACTCAAGCAGTGTGGTTGCGTAGATTGCTCAATGTTTTACAGTTTAAGCAAGATGGTCCAATGAAGATTTTATGTGATAACAAGTCGGCAATTGCATTATCGAAGAATCCAGTTTTTCATGGTCGAAGCAAGCACATCGACATTAAGTTTCACTTCATTCGTGATTTGGTTCGTGATAAAGAGATCGTGGTTGAGTATTGTCCGACTGAAGATCAAGTTGCAGATATTTTTACAAAGCCATTGAAGACCGAGCTATTTTGGAAGTTGAAGACTATGTTAGGTATGATCAAGTTTGAAGACTTGGTTTAAGGGAGGCAATGTTGGGTCCTAAACCAAGTCTAATTAGAAGACTAAGTCCAATTTGATAAATGATTTATTTATGTATTAGTTTTTAACCTAGCCCAAATCAAATTAGATAAAGGATTAATTTAGGTACTATAAATATATGTGTTATTGAGATTTTTTTAACAAGAACGAGATATAATTTTCTGCCCAAAAATATTAAGTGTGTTGTTTTCCACTCATCTATCTTCTGCCGGTTATTTCTTTCTTCTTCCAATTCTTTTTCTTCATAACAGCAAACTCAATTAACATTGGTTATTCTCCTCCTTGTGTGTATATGTTCTAAGCCCTGTTAACAACTCTCATCAAGATCACTGCTTTAGTCAAATTTATTGGGCAGCTGTCGTGCTACCGTATTTCCTCGGTTCGTCTTATTTTGATACAAATTATTATTTGTATCATTATTGTTCTATTCTACAGAGTCGTTATAATGTGTATGCATTCGTGTACTCTTGCCATATTTACACCAATGGTCTCATCAGCTTCAGCATATGATCTTTTTAGGGTATCTCTAATGGTTAAAGAGTCCAAGTAAAATACATATATAATTGAGAGGATTGTTTGTATTAAAACTAGTCAAAATGAGTTTGATCCAAATCACTTTTAACCGGATGTGTGTGACATTAAGTAAATGGATCCTAATAAGTTTGGACCTCGTTATAATGTGCATGCATTCACATGCTCTTGCCCTTACTTACACCAATCGTCTAATCAACTTCTTCATAGGATACTTTTAGGATATCTTTTAGACCAAGTGCAAGAGTCTATTATACGGAGATAATGGTGGGTTTTTGACAAACAACGGCGGATCAAACTTCAATCAAAGAGAAATCAAAGATGATATTTATCACTTCCGTCTAATGGGGTGAGACACCCCAATTTTTGGAAAATCCAGCCTACTTACCATTTTTCTCCATGTCATTCCTCTTTCCCAGCCTTTTCTCTCTCTCTCTCTCTCCATGCCATTTTTTCTTTTCTTTTTTAATTTTGACATTTTTGCAATTCAAAAGTTTTTTTTATAAAAAAAAACATATTTTTATCTATAAATAGAGACTTTGTTTGACTTTTTTGGATATCAAATGACTTTTTCTAAATTTTGAAGTTTTTGAGTATAAAGATGGTGGGGTATGAAAGATTATTGTGGTTTGTATCAAGAGCTGTTGTAAGAGTTTTTTTGTTTGGATAGGTTATAAATATCAAATAGTTTTTTATATTTATTTTTAATGATTTGAGTATTAAATGATGATTAAATTTGATGATTTGTTGTACATGATCTAATGGTTATACCTTTTATATAGTTTTTTATTTTTATGTGTCACATCACAAAAGCAATAAATCCATTTCTTCACAAACCTTTTTCTATAATGGTTAAACTTTTTTATAACTTTTTAAGCGTTTCACCGTCACATGATGGTTAAACTATTTTATACTTCCTTCGTCCTTAAATTATCGTCATTCTTTATTTTTTCGTTCGTCTCAAAATAATTATCCAGTTTGAAATTTACTTTTTTTAGAACATCATTTTTATGAGTCACATACACATGGACTTTAAAGAAAACTACATATTAACCTAATAAAAATAATCAAGTCAATTATTTTTTTCTTAATCTATGCATCAATTGAACTATAACGATAATTTAAGATCGGTGAGAGTAATTTTTTGAGGATCCCACCGTCTCATGATTATTATTATCTCACTTCATTTAATATATTTTTCTTTTTTTCCTCCATGAAACTACTCATTCTTTACAAATCACTCATTTCTAAACTTTCATGTCAGATCATACTCCTATAAACTGTGATAAACCTTTTCATTGAAGATGTCAATTGCACCAAGAATTTAACACTCTCACCCACTCCCATGTCTCCGATCCGTTCGCAATTCAGATCAGATTTTATTTATGAATTTAGTCGATTAAGTTGACTCTTTTTATTGATTGACTATTTGTGGGCAATTAAAAAGTAGAGTTTAATTTGTTGTTTTATCCTTTTAGAGAAGGGTTGAATTTGGAGATCTGCTACTTGACCGTGGGAGTGGAGTTGAGGGGAGTTGGTTGCAAATGGGAAGAAAGCCGTGTTAATATCAAAAATACAATTAGCCAATAGATTTATGAATTGATTACGTTATCCAAAATATGTTCAAAATTTCTAAAATACGTTCAAAATGTTAATTAAATTGATCACGTTTTAAAATTTTTAAATTTTGAATTGCTGCCTATTTAATTGAAGAGGAGGTCTCCTGAAAAACCGTCTTAAGTATCTTAATTTGTAAGACGAAGTTTAGGGGTAACAAATGGGCGGCGCCCATATGTGTAATGAGTTTAAATTGACGGGTGAGAAAGTATCAATTTAATATCATGAGCATATATGAGCGGAGAATAAATGGATATGAGCGTCCATCTACTCATTAACACAAGGTTATAAAATAAATACAATAATTAAAAAAATTCATTCTTTAACCAAAAATACGAAAAAAGAAAAAAAAACAAAAACATTAATTTCACCAAAAAAAATGAAAAATAAATATGTATGTTTGTTCATCTCTTGTGTCAATTATGTATATATATTTTTTTGTAACCCTCAATTCAATCTTCTATATTGTGGTTAGATTTTTAATTTCGTTGAAGCTCAATAGACAAACACACGAGTGTAAACCTGACCAAAAACTAAACAAGCTAACTAAGCCACATGTACAAATCTATATGAGAAGGTTCGAGCAAATAAGAATGTCGCATGTTGCACTGCTCACAAAACCGCTATGAATCTATTTATAGTGTAACTGAGACGGATATTTACAGAGTTATAAAAATAGAGCAATCTGTGAGTGATGTTGGGTATATATATAGTGTACAATATAGATATATTAATTATGTTAAACGTCATTATTAATCTTAAGTATTTTATAATTATGTATGTAATTGATAAAACAAAATTAGAAAAGGAAGAGAATGAGTTTTAGAATGAGTGCTCAAGTGGTCGTTCATTTAGCCAATCATAATTAATATGCCCAAGTGTGCATGCCCATTTGTGTCCACTTAAAATTTTGGGTGTGCCCATACCCATTATTTATTGGGCGGTCAGGGCGAACAAATGGGCGCGAGCAAAAATTGCCACCTCTAATGGTGCTCCACTCTCTCACAGCTCAATCCATCAATAGTCAATACACAATATATCTGTTAAAAAAATCCATTTTAAAAAGAAATATCCGTAAGACTATCGTTGACAAATTTTTACCTTAATTGAAAGGGAAGGAGTAGTATGTTGGTCTATATATTCGGGAATACCATAGTTTTGACCACCGTATAAATTGGAGAAATCCAATTTGACCAACGACGTTCCATAACGAACAAATTAACCAACAAACTTTTAATTTGGTTGTAATGTCGTCCTTGCCGTTTTATAAAGACCAAATCAACCAACCAACTTCTATCAATATCTTCCTTCTATGGCAATTTCTTGGTTCGATATTAACAGAAGTTAGTTGGTTAATTTGATCGTTATGAAACGGCGAGGACGAAATTGCAAACAAATTAAAAGTTGGTTGGTTAATTTGGTCGTTATGAAACGTCGTTGGTCAAATTGGATTTCCCCAATTTGTATCAAAAAGATGGTATTCCCTATATATTCATACAAAATTTCCAAAGGAAACACACACTACACACTGTACTACTGTAGCTATTCCATTTCTATACTTTCCACCAACCCTCCACATTCTTTTTTACCACTTGAGGGTGACTCGGTTTCTCTAATCTAATATTTGCCGAGTGTTCCAACTTCCAAGGATTTCAATTATCCTACTGGAAATCATGCTAAGGAATTTCGTCATCTTGTCCCTGATCTATTGCCCCAGCCTGTTTCTACGTCCTCTAACTCAAAAATAATCAAGGTTTTGGCTATCTAAGTGACACTATTTCTCAACGGTGGCATCTCTATTCGAATTTCCAGACACCATACTGTCGGGGATGTAAGCTGTAAAAATTCACAATCGATATAAATAACAACACTAGCCTCTTATTGATAGAATCTGATATATGTAGGGTTACAAATAAGGTTACAATCGAATAAAGATTATATATAAGGAAAGAATCGTAATAGGTAACTGCCTCGATACATTAGTTACAAGTAAATAAATAATAAATATTACTAGATTTTGTACTTGTGCCTATAACACGACGTTAGTATGTGACCGTGTCAGTATTTGAATAAATCAATACATCTTTCAATTTTGTAAGAGTCAGATCAATTCTTACACTGCAAAAAAAATTAATACATTTTAATGGCAGCAAAATTTGTTACTCATCATGTATCAAAAAGAGTCTCAAATTTTCTGGTTATAGTTACATACAGGTACTCCAGCCCAAAACCTTTCTGAATATATTCCACTAAAGAAACTTAAAATTACAAAATAATCAATTTAAAATTAACATCTCTCAATAATTTGTAGAGATCATAGCCAATGAGAGTTTCCTCGACTTTTATATAATGTAGACTAGCATACTACTCGGTACTCCTTCCATTTTAAGTACACTCTCTGTTTCGGGCAAAATATTCATTATTTCATATTAAGATATTTTATTTAAAGATTTTATTTTTAAAAATTAAAGTATAAACGAGTCATTTAAAAAAATAACTTTCAAGTGAGAAGTTTTTACTTGGAACGGAGGGAGTAGATAATTAGCTATTTTAAATTTTAAAACGTGATCAATTTAATAAACTTATAAGAGACCCCAATTGGATAATGTATTTTAGATGTTAATATCTCAATTATTTAAAGCTAAATATATTTGTAATCATTTATTAATTCTTTAAAATATCTCCAAAAAAAATTTAAAGTTGAAGTCTCAATTTAGTAACTCTATTTTTACCGAAAATTGATTATGCTCACTATATTTATTTTCGTTTGCACTTTAATCACTTTACTTAAAAATAAATACTTACTCCGTTTTTAAATTATCGTCCTCTTTTTTTTTCTCGTCCTACTTTTTTTTTTAATCTACTTTGATTATGGTCACATGTTTAAGCGTATTAAAAGAAACCACACATTTCATAAATATTTATAATACAGTTAATTATTTTTTAAACGGTGTCTCAGATCAAAAGAGACAACAATTTGAATACGGAGGGGTACCGTTTTCATAAGTTAGTCAAGTTATTTAGATGAAAAACTTTTAAAAAAATTATGAAAAACAAAACATAATCTTACTCCTTCCGTCCCAAAATATATGACGTTTTGAAAGAGTTTTTTTTATAAAATAGATGACACTTTGTAATTTTCAAAGAATTTTTTTTCTTTATTTTTTTTCTAATTTTACTCATATTTATTGATTCCATAACTCGTGTTTAATTCTTTAGACAAGAATATCAAGACACATTATTAATATTTGGATATGACTAGTTTAATCTTTATAATATATGTCCTTGATTTTTGTGAAAAATCTCAAAACATCATACTCCCTCCGTCCCTAAATTATCGTCCTCCTTTCCTTTTTCGTCCGTCCTAAAATAATTGTCCAGTTTTAAACTTACCTTTTTAGAACATCATTTTTACTATTTTACCCTTACTTTTTCACTCTACTTTAATTATGGGCCACATACACATGGACTTTAAAGAAAACTACACATTAAACTAATATAAATAATCAAATCAATTGATTTTTCTTAAACTGTGCACTCAATCAACTAAGACGATTAATTAATAACGAAGGGAGTATATTTTATAACAAAAGGAGTATTTGCGTGTGCCGGCCCTTTTCTTAGATCAGAACACCTAAACGCAACACCTAAAACCCTAAACGCAACACCATTTAATGAACAAAATGACCAAACTACCCTTATCATTTAATTCCCTAAACTAACACCCACCCCCCCCCCCCCACCCCCCCACGCCCCCCCCGCCCGTCTCCCTCTCTCTCTCTCTCTCTCTCTCTCACATTCTCTCTCTCTCTCTCTCTCTTTCTCTAAGCCCCCCCACCCTCCCCACAGCCGGCCCCCCCCACAAACCCGTCTCTCAGTCTCGCCCCCCCCCCCACAAACCGGTCAGATCTCTCTCTCTCTCTCTTCTCTCCCCAGTTGACTCAAGAAAGATCTCTCTCCCTCACTCATTCCAACTCAAACGAATCAGAAATCTCAAGTTGGATACTTCCAGGCATGTCAATCTCTCACCCCTTCTGTTTCAATTTTGGAATAGATTAGAGATCTGAACGTATTTGGCGTTTTTTTTTTGAATCTGTCGTGAAAGAACCGCAACTCAGATGCGGTATTTTGGCAAAACATCCGCGACTCACCAGCGGACGTTTTATAAAACATCCGCTCCTCAATAGCGGATGTTTTATAAAACGTCCGCTGGTGAGTCGCGGATGTTTTGCCAAAATACCGCATCTGAGTTGCGGTTCTTTTGGATTTTTCCGAAAAAAATGAAATTTTTTTTAGATAATTTATTTGATATATTGATTTTGGACATGATTGTTAGATAAAACATTCGCAAATTTTTTTTGACATAATTGTTAGATAAATTTATTTTGACATTTTCATTACTTTAACAATTCACCCCCTACACTTTGAGAAATTTAACAATGAGCCCCTACAGCCTTATAACATTAACAATTCACCCCATACACTTTTGAAATTTAACAATGAACACCCTATACTTTTACGAATTTAACAATTCACCCCCTACACGTTTGAAATTTAATTATTAACCCCCTATACTTTTACAAAATTTAACAATGCACCCCTGCACTTTTTGAAACTTAACAATTAAACCCCTACAGTTTAACGAATTTAACAATTCACCCCTACACGTTTGAAATTTAATTATTAACCCCTACACTTTTACAAAATTTAACAATGCACTCCCACACTTTTCGAAACTTAACAATTAAACCCCTACATTTTTTCAAATTTATCAATTAACCCCTACACTTTTGAAACTTAGTTACAATTAACCCCCACACTTTTACAAAATTTAACAATTCACCCCACACTTTTCGAAACTTAACAATAAAACCCCTACATTTTTTCCAAATTTATCAATTAACCCCTACACTTTTTGAAACTTAGTTACAATTAACCCCTACACTTTTACAAAATTTAACAATTCACCCCTGCACTTTTAAAACTTAACAATTAAACCCCTACATTTTTCCAAATTTATCAATTAACCCCTACTTTTGACTTTTTGAAACTTAGTTACAATTAACCCCCTACACTTTTACAAAATTTAACAATTCACCCCTTGCACACTTTTCGAAACTTAACAATTAAACCCCTACATTTTTCCAAATTTATCAATTAACCCCTACACTTTTTGAAACTTAGTTACAATTAACCCCCTACACTTTTACAAAATTTAACAATTCACCCCCTGCACTTTTCGAAACTTAACAATAAAACCCCTACATTTTTTCCAAATTTATCAATTAACCCCTACACTTTTTGAAACTTAGTTACAATTAACCCCTACACTTTTACAAAATTTAAAAATTAACAATTCACCCCACACTTTTCGAAACTTAACAATTAAACCCCTACATTTTTTCAAATTTATCAATTAACCCCTAACTTTTGAAACTTAGTTACAATTAACCCCTTACACTTTTACAAAATTTAACAATTCACCCCCACACTTTTCGAAACTTAACAATTAAACCCCTACATTTTTTCAAATTTATCAATTAACCCCTAAACTTTTTGAAACTTAGTTACAATTAACCCCACACTTTTACAAAATTTAACAATTCACCCCACACTTTTCGAAACTTAACAATTATGCCAATAAACTTATCTAACAATCATGTCGAAACAAATTCGCGGATGTTTTATGCCAATAAACTTATAGATAACTTATCATTTCATAACTTAACTTGTATTTATTTTTTGTAATAGATGGATTCGAGCGTCGGCGAGGGAAGCGTCCGATACATGCGAGCGATCGGGGTCGATCGTAATAGGGTTGTGGCTGCGTCGAAGCAGAGAGCTGCTAATCATCCGTGCATATATCCACTAATGAGGGGATGAGGGTGCTTATGCACGGACCCCTATTCACGGAGATGATAGAAGGAGTCCGACCCACGATATTCCATTTGAGGCTCCTTATAATGCTCCATTTAGGGGAGAGGACATTCACCGATTACGAGAGAGGATCGGCCAGGATGGAAGCGAATTAAACATGATGGGTGGCATGGGTGGCATGCCTTTTATGGGTGGCATGCCTTTTATGGGTGGCATGCCTGGTACGGGTGGCATGCCTGGTATGGGTGGCATGCCTGATATGAGTGGCATGCCTGCTATGGGTGGTATGGGTGGCATCTTGGGGTATGGTTGGCATGGGTGGCATGGTGGCATGAGTGGTATGGGTGGCATGAGTAGTACTTCGAGCATGTTACCGGGCGTGGGAAAGGTCCGATGAATCTTGATGTATATACTACAATACGAGATAGACAGGTTAGTTGATGAAGAGGGCGATGAGGAGGAGGATTTGGGTTTTGGTCGACGCAGCGGGCGAGCACATAGTAGAGGCGGTAGAGGCGTAGTAGAGGTTGTGGTGATGGTGGTGATGGTGGTGATGATGGCGATGATGATTGAGCACGGCGGTGGTGATGTCTATGGTTGGATGTTGATGGAGCACATGGAGGTGGACCGAGAACACCGAGCTACTTCTGGATTTCTTGGTCATATTGCATCGCAATATGGAATGGCGAGGTAATTAATTATATTGACCATGATAGTATTGACACAAATTTATTAAATTGACTACGTAGTATTGAAAAAAATTTATTAAATTGACTACGTAGTATTGTTTTTATATTGATGAGAGATTATTTTATTATGTTCAACGGGAGAGCCGGTATTGAGTTGTCATAGCTCAGTTGACCGCCGAACAACATTGCCTTGGACCATAAATGATACGGAGAGTATTCGGTTGCTCACTATGAGTAACTTGGGACACTGAGGGAGTGCATGTTGCGGCACTTGAACATGCCATTGATATCGGCCTTTGTGGAAAGGTGGCACCGGAAACCAACGATTTCCATTTACGTTCGGGGAGATGGCCGGCGTTGCAGCCGGCGTTGCACGATGTGCATTACATTTTACATCGGTGGTTGGGAAACCCATTTTGGCAAGTCTGAATTAGCCGGATCAAGTCATCTCTAGCCATTCTCCTACGTTTGCCTACTACCGGGGTGGGACGGTGAGGTGAAGGAAGTGGTATTAGATTTTTGACATTGCAAGAATCTTTGGGTGGCGAGGCGTGTCGGCTCGGCCAGGGATGGTTGGTTATTTGTTGTAGTTCTTTGAGGGACGGCGTTGTTCATGGACAAGTCGTCGAATCGGGTAAATGTTCACTTTCTACCGTATGTCTTTGGATATCGGTGATATGCCCAATCACGCTTGGGTGCGGCGACTTTATCCTTTCTATCTGCGGCTATATAGCATCGGAATTGTTGTAGACAGATGGTGGAGTGCTTGTCTCTTCTGAGTATAAAAATAAATTGTTTAGATACTATAAAATTTACATTTTTTTTATTCGACGCTATTATATTTGATGTTATTTATTTGACATTATTTTATTTGATGCTATTTTATTTTATTGTAGGTCTGGATATATGAATACTTTCCTCAATTCAGACCAAGTATTTCAGCGACATGGACCTCTCGAGAGCCATATGCTAAGAGATGGACCTCTTTCGGTGGAAGAAGAAATGATCCGATACTGAGAAGAGTATCGTATAATCGATCGGATATTTGATGATAAAAGTATTTATCATTTATAAATAATGTATTAAAGATATTTGTTGGATATTTATATTAATATTTATTTTTCTAGGTGACTTGGACTCCGTTTACTCGTAGACCATCACATGAGGTACCGATCAGTTTGTTCTCGGGCATAATTCATTGCCGTAAAATCACTGAGCCATACATGCCCGATCGTTGCTTGAGACAGTTTGGATATATCCAAATTATTCGGTCATGTATTCAGAACAAAGGTGGCTAGAGGTCCAAGCCGTTGAAGTACATTTGTGTCCACGATGAGATGCTTCGATTTCCAACAATGGGAGCATCATTCTATAAACAAGAGGCTGAGGCGGTGTAGCGGGATTCCATCCACCACCGTAGATGGTTCGGACGGTGGTTTCGAGAAGCGGACACATATCTCGTGTGATGCCAGGTTGATGATGATGATGATGGCGAGGATGATGATGATGATCTTGGCGACAACGAGGAGATGGGGATGATCAACCATCGTGGATCACCCGATCCGATGCAGCCGCCCGCGAGCATCCCAGTCTTCTCATCCATCGAGGAGTTGCTAGAGGTGATCGAGTCGCGGTACTTCCTCACCTCGGGCACTTCATCGGTCCGGCGAGATTCACTTGTGGTCGAGACTTATATGTCAGCTGTTGGCCAGTTATTCGGCGATTTGAGGATGTATTGTGATATACTATATGTTTATGTGATATACTTGTTGTTTGTGTTGTGATGCATTTATAAATTTTAAACTTCGGTCTTATTGTTATTTATATTTTTTTATCTATTTAAAATGTATTTATTCACTCTTCTCATAAATAAGAAGAGTCATTCTCTTGATAAATAAGGAAAGGGTAAAACACGCAATGAGCACCATATACTATCATAAAATAACATGAAAGTATGATGGGGAAAAAGAAAAAAGGATATAAATTTCTACCCATAAAACGGAGGCGAAGATCGGGTGCAAGCGATGCGTAGCTAGTACCAATCGATAAGGATTATCTCGGAAAGAACCCCCTTCTTTGAACCTTCCTTTTTCTTTTTTCTTTTTATCTTTTTTCTTTTATCTTTTTTCTTTTTTATGAATTATGAATCCATCCATTCAATTGATCCTATAATAAAAAAGCGGCGTATTCTCCCCCTTTTTGCGGTGGAAGCGAGGTCACATGAATCTACCAAATCACCAAAGTTTTTACTCTTTTTTTTTTTTTCTTATTTTCAACTATAAATATCAACCCTTCTCCAAAAGATTGATACTCACGGTGAAGGAATAAGATGGAAAAGGAGAGATTTTACTGAGGTAATCGGCATGGTGTTCTTGGGTAGGAAAAACCCATATGAATTTATGGTGCCGCGTCTCCTCCTTCCCAAGTCCACCCATAGATCATTTAACAGTTTTCCGCTTTCTCTTGTTCTACTTGATTATTACTCTATCTCACCATATCATGCTTGGAAACTATTTGCTCAGATCTTGAGTTACGTTTTATGGGTAGAAATTTATATCCTTTTTTTCCCCATCATACTTTCATGTTATGTTTATGAAATATGTTGCTATCATAAAATAACAATGAGCACCATATCTTATCAAAATTTTACAATTAACCCCACACTTTTGCAAATTCAACAATCAACCCCTAAACTAGTCGAAATTAAACAATTAAGCCCCTACATCACAAAAAGTATATCGATCACAATTAACCCTCGTAATTAATTAATTAATGTTTTTACATCACAGAGTGTAAAATTAATTACATCTACAGGTAAGTAATGATCATGCCAAATTGGCAGACCAATGTCGTATCGTTGGGTCACAAGATATGTCCCACCTCGGAATAATAGGCGGGCAGGCGGGGGACTTGAAGGCTTCATCCCAGTGCTATGAAATGGATACAGATTCACCCACCCAAAGTCAATACTTGTGGACCCGGGGTTGTGGCGGTTGTCCATCAACAGACCGTGCTTGCTGGCGGTAACCATGTATTGCAACCAAGCGATATATTCGACAAGTCACAATCCTCGTTGCAGGTGTAGCAATGATAAAACCAAGCATGCCCGATTTAGCAATGCTCGGTTGGGCTGGAGAGGTATGCCAATTGAGACATACCCTTGCTCCTTCAGTCACCCTTCCAAGAAGTTGATGGTGAGTAGAAGTCCCGATAGTCGAGAAAGTTCTGCATCAAGTCATTCACTTTTTGATCCCATTTTCTTCTGCGTAGTGATAAATAAAGTGGGCAATTACTAGGAAACCACAATTTCCATCGCTTGACATCTATAACATTTGATATGAAAGTGATCATCAATGGTGGAAGGTGAGGCGTATGGAATGAATTACCGTCGTGCTAATGAACTACGTCCTTTTCCACTCGACCTCTACCTCTACCTCGGTGTCTTTAAGGTTGGCGGTTTAACATGTTCATAACTTTGTTGATGCGAAAATTATAAAAATTAAGCCATAAATCATATACTATACACAAATGTAAAAAATGTGACATATACATTTAACATTGTAAAACTGAGAGGTCTCTTTGTCGAGTTCTTCTTTGGGCGCCCTTTGTGCGCACTATTTGGTTCCTCCAATGTTAGTTGGGGATGTACAACAAAAAACTGTTTAGCATAGTGATATTTAGATTGAAGTCATCCATATCGATAATAGGTTTTTGATCAAATCGAGGCAGATTCCGCACGATGTACTCATATCTTGAACTCTCAGCCCATAGACAACGTCTTCAAAACACATGGTTTGATGGGGGTTCAATCGGGACATTTTCTGAGACATGTGCCACACATTGCATAACCTCACATGGCAAGCAGTAACTTGTCCTCAACAAGCACCCGCTTTTTAGAATCTACCTATTGGCTCCTCTATACATTGTGTCGAATTCCAAATATGCTATAACTTGGGGCATGAGAAGATACCTTATATCTTAATCGACGGAGAATAAACATTGAGGATGTCAAAGGATGAGCTACATTCAAATTCCTTTCAAATAGAGCCAAGATCTCATTGAGCTGCAGCGATAGCATCGTGGATTTGATCGAATATATATGGTCGAAACCACCGGCGGCGTGCATAACATCTTTT
>CM028381.1:51910697-51930697 GCA_013146195.2 Codonopsis lanceolata | reverse complement strand
TCTGATATAGTCAAAACAATCTACTTTATCGGACAGATCACCTGACAGTGCATCAATGAATCAGACTTTATCCTTCAGCGACTTATCATATAGTCTGACAGGGTAATAGTTCGAAGATCTAAAGAATGAAATCTTTTATCCAATAGTTAAAGATCTATCGAACAAAATCTTTATCCATCAGTCCTCAAGACAAATCATTCAACGGATACAAAATCTATCAACAGATCTCAACGATCAAATCTCTCCGGTCTATATAAGAAATCTACCTTCTTCTGCATCAAAGCGAGTGAGTAGAATTAAAAATACACTTGCAACAAGAAACTTCAAAGAAGCTGTAAGATCTACAAGAGATCGTCTTCACCAACGCATCTCTGGTCTTCACAGAAGTCTGCAGTGAGCTTACTCAGACCTTAGCGAAATACTCTCTGTGGATTACTAGGAAGAAAAGCTTTGAAGAAGAAGAGAAAGATCGAAAACTCTTTAAACAGAGATTGGTGTCTTGGTCAAGAACCCAACTCTTGATTTGAGTTCTTCACCCTTCTTTGAAGAACTCAGCCTTTAGCCGAAGCTTCAGGACTTTATTCCTATAGCTAAAGGTCAAGCCCTTTGATCGATTTGAAGATAGATTTCAGATGGTACCTAAGGAAGATGAAGAGTTGTCTGTATATATTGCATTCATATCTTCAGATTTGTATTCACATACAAATGTTGTTGATTGTCCAATAATCAATCATCATAGAAGGTCAAGTGCTCTGCACTCATTCGTTCAGATGATTTTTATCTAAACGAACTTGAAAAATGTCTTCTCATATCTGTCTCTCGTTCTGGTCTCATATTGCCCTCTTTACTTAAGGATTTGTCTATGAATAATTAAGTAAAGATTTAGGCTTGAAAGGACGAGGACAGAAACCTTGCATAGAGTGTCTAGGTTGATGTAATCTGTAATTTATCTTTGAATAAATTCAGATGTTCTTTCAAATAATTTATCTTTCAATCTTTATCTCTCTATGAGCTTTTATAAATTGACTAATCATTTGAAAAGCTATTCTCTAATGATTTCCTAAATCGGTATTTGGAAGAAGGATTAAGTGTGATGTTGCTCTGATCATATTCGTGTACAGTCACTTAAGACTTCTCTAAATCTAAGCTTAACTATTTCCGCTGCTTAAACACTTTCAAACAGGCTTTTGATTTAAACGACAGTTCACCAGCAGAGTTCATAACTCTTCTTAGAGCAAGCCTGCTGTTCCTTGATACCAGCAGACATGCTCACTGTGTAAACTGTCTACGCCTTTAAAACATATGCTTTAATCATATAAAAAGAAAGAAAAGTTTTAAACGGAAACATAGGTTATTCACCCCCCATCTAGCCTATTTGAGCAATCATGTGGACCAACAATTGGTATCAGAACAAGGCTCTTCAAGCTACATGCCAGGTCTAACCACCTGAGAGTTTGATCCTCGATTGCTTTTTCAAAATGCATCTCAAAAGAAAAATTCGTTTTATCTTCAAAACTTTTGACAATGATTTCATTTGAGATAAATTTTTTGAAAAACTTATTTATTTTGAAAATCATTTTGTTTTCAAAAATATCTTGAGATAGACAACTAGAATGATGATTATGGAAAATCTATTCATATATATATATATATATATATATATATATATATATATATATATATATATATATATATATATATCAATTGGCAATATGAATATTTTTTTTCTCAGATGGATGACACTCCGATGGATGCTTCGCTTAAAGGATTTCCGATTCAAATTCTCTTGACATAAGGCTAACGATTGTTATCAATCCAACACCCTCTCAAGAGAAATTTCTTAGTTAAAAATTTTAATGTTTCTTATCTATTCTTTTGAAAAAGGTTAAGAATCAAAAACTATATATCATGAAACATTGATTGATCCCTCTGTTATATGATATTTAGTTTCTGGGAACTTGACCTACATTTCAAAGAATTATCTGAAATCAATCTCTAAGAAATATGAATCAAAGACCTTATAAGTTGTTTCAAAGGAAATATACTCTTTAGAAAACATCTTCTACAGACATATTAGCTCAGATTCTAAAAGGCACAATCTGAAGAACATCTATCACGATCCAAAGATAACTGTCGTTAAAGGTACATCCCATGTCTAGTGTTCAATCCTTATGTTTGCTTTTTTTTTCTTTCTATGAGCACAAAAGACCAAGGGAGAATAAGAAATTCAAGATCCCGACTTTATTTTCCATCTCATGGATTTTCTTGAAATACTTATTCTAGTATCTAGATTTTTTTTCTGGAGCTTTCTAAAGCTCATAAAATGTTGCCAATGATCTTCTTGATTTTCACTCAGGAATTCAGATTCTCTCAAGATCAACAAGCAAATTTTATTCTCTCTCAAATAGCATAAAATATTATGCTTGATTGACTTGCAGGATTCTATTTACTTGCTTCAGTCTAATCTTCTTCTCTCTGGGTTATGATAGATAATTGATATCTACTCTATCTTTATGATTATCTGTCAATCATGATCATGAATATATCATCACTGCATAAGCTTTATATTTGTATGCTCTATTCTACTCTGTTTTTCCCTACAAATATAATGCTTGAGTAACTGCTTATCATACTTTGTTCCTCGTTTCCTACTCACTCTATTAAGTATGATTTACATTACTCAACTGGCTTGATGCCTTCTTATCAAAGTAATTATTAGAATATCTTTGATCTGCTTTGAATGTGTTATCTTCAAACCTTCTTCTTTGACGAACAATCTTGCTTTGCAGTATTTCATAAGCTCAGTTCTATATGCTGACTTATAGGATTTTCCACCTTAGTAGACAATGTGCAACATACATGGGTATCTTTGTAATTTCTACAAAGGTTGAGGTTAAACTTTTCGAATTTGACTACTTATTAAAGTAAAAGACGAATTTCTTAGATTCTTGATAAAGGTAAAATATGTTTAAAAAGTGAACGTATCCTTCATTCAAAAACATTTTTCCTGAACCAAATCACTTTTGTCAAAATCAAATCTTTATCTGAAAAAGTTGTTTTGTCAAATCTTACTGAAAAATTGTTTTGTCCTATTGAAAACTTTTTATCTTCTCAAGAAAGCTATTTTGTCTTTTCAAAATCTTTTAGCTTTCCTAGGAGAAACTTTATCGGATATCTAGAAATTAAAACTATCTCTCACACTTCCCTATATGTCTT
This sequence comes from Codonopsis lanceolata, assembly GCA_013146195.2. Classification (NCBI taxonomy): domain Eukaryota; kingdom Viridiplantae; phylum Streptophyta; class Magnoliopsida; order Asterales; family Campanulaceae; genus Codonopsis; species Codonopsis lanceolata. The sequence continues at coordinate 51,927,481 of CM028381.1, read as the reverse complement.
TAATGAGAGTGGTTGAAAGGACTCTTTGTACTTAATGAATACATCTCATTAACCGGTCCTTCGTCTTGCCTCAGCGAGTATTTATAGAGACATTCCTTTTGTTATCTCTATCACTTGCAAATTATCTCCTAAACACTATGATAGAAACCGATACAGTATTCCTCCTCCTCAAAATGTTACTTAGGAGTATTCTTAGCCTTAGATCAAGTTTCTCTCTCAACAACTTGGTATTTCCTTTCCTATCAACCGAAAGTTGTTTGGTTAGTTTTGAGGATTCCTTTCATATGAAGATTTACCTCAATAACCATTTAGCATGAATCTCATGTTTCTCTATATCCTTGATCATGTTTGAATACTCCTTCTCGTTTAGAAGATCCTCCTATCTTCAGTGAGCCAAACGTGATTCTTCTCGGATTTCCCCTCTCTAACCCTCGAGGATGAGTGCCTGCATTGGAACTGATATCTAGAAATCTAGAAGATGTTTATGCAGCGCACCTTGGATATAGACAACCTGCTAAAGAGGAGAAAAGGATGAGCCCCGCTCTCTCCTTGGCTTATATTTGAGTCCTTTGATCTGGACCTATATTCTGTTTGCCAACCGATTAAACAGATCTGGGTCCATGGTCTTCATAGACATCTCCTTGTAACATCTCTATGTATCAAGCGTTAGATTAGTTGTTTACTAGGAGTAGTTAAGTCCCAGGAAGTTGTATTGAATCTTGTAATCATTAGATCCTCTTTGTAATCTATTATATTTTGATCTAAATGAGAACTTGTTCAAGACAACTTTACTTCATGTCTATCTGCTTTTGTTTGTATATTCCTTGATAGCATGAAATCTTATATTTTTCTTATGGACTCAGTTTTCGTGCTTTTATGTCATATCTTCTGTTCTGAATCTTTAATAGCAAACATAACTATGCTGTTAACCCAATAGCAACCAATCCTCAACCATTAGTATTCCTATCCAAAAGAATATAATTCTGATGAAACCAGGATCTACTTTTTAATAATAGTCTAATGAATCCGATCTATTTTTTTTGATCTAATTCAGAAAACACATAAGACTTTAAATTTTCATCAAAAAAACTTCTGGTGCACAAAAGACTAAATTGATTCTTATCATAATGACAATCTTTTGATCTCACATTGTTTTAAATGCTGTCATTATAACTAGATCAACTGGTATCTTGAAAACTGATTTTAGATTAGTTGAACAGAACCTTATTTTGCTTCAAAAATGCCTAGAGTACTGGTAGCAATCTCATCAGAAGAATTACTGTTGGAATATGGATAACTAGGACTGCTTCCCTTGCAACCCCTTTTTCAAGAATTGAAGATCTCGCCTTAACCCATGATGTTCTGGTAAGTCTTCATCCCCCCCCCCCAAAAAAAACTCTGGTCTCAAATAATTCACAACAGCAGACCTCACATCTGTTGTTGGAATAAAGACCTTCTGAGAAACAAGCAGCTTCTTCAATTCTATTTCTTATCTGTTGTTTCCTCTGTTCAAGACAACTCTGCTTAAAATTCTTTCTTTCATATCTTGTCTTGAACAGATGACTTTCTTATCCTAAAGATAGTCATCATTATCTTAACCGGTGATCAAGAAGCGAAATGCATTCTCTTAACTATGTACTTCTAGCCAAATTAAGAATGAGTTACTTGCTTCTTTGTGATACAAGTGTTTTGACTAATTAAGCTGGTTGTTGTTTTTCATTTCGCCTCTAATGCTCTTCTTACTTAATTGAAATTCTATTGAGAAGGAACATAGTCACCAGTTAATCTTTGCCAATGAAGCTTATGGTCCATCCTTCCAGAAGCCGAGGAACTCCAAAAGGATAAATTTGCTGAAGCTCTGTTCATTCAATTGGTATAAGTAGATCTCCATATCTGCTGTTCCATCTTCATTCAGCAAATCTTCACATCTGCTAAAATCGATCCAATAGCAGATTCCCATCTTTGCCAATGAAGCTTATGGTCCATCCTTCCAGAAGCCGAGGCACTCCAAAAGGATAAATTTGCTGATGCTCTGTTCATTCAATTGGTATAAGTAGATCTCCATATCTGCTGTTCCATTTTCATTCAGCAAATCTTCATATCTGCTAAAATCGATCCAATAGCAGATTCCCATCTTTACCGATGAAGCTTATGGTTTATCCTTCCAGAAGCCAAGGCACTCAAAAGGAAATCTTACTGAAATATTTGTCACTCAAATTGGTATCAGCAGACCTCAATGTCTGCTGACCCATATTTATTCAGCACACCCCCATGTCTGCTAACCTCGTTAGATACACCCTGTATCAACAGACTTTATTCCTGCTGATCACCTTCCATCAGTAGACTCTCATCTATGCCGACTCACTTGTCTTTTCCATTTGACAACGGATTACCTCAAATATTGCTGATCACTTTTTATCTCAACCCATAACATTTGATATCAGCAATACCTTAGTCTACTGATCACCCACCTTCCATAAATCAGTATTGGTAGACTTCCATCACTCTTGAACACAATGCTTTTTAACTAATTGGTATCTCACAGCAATTACATTGTTGACCTTATTAGTGTGTTCAAGACAACTGATAACCATGCAGATCATAAAATTGATATCAGCAGACCTTTTCCTCAATTCTTCACCCCTCCTCGTCTGCTGTTAACAACTAAGTATCAGCAGTAATTACTACTGCATACATCTTTAGGCTATCAGTTGAATCAGCAGACTCCAATCTCTGCTGATTATCCCTGAACAACAGACCTTCTTCTTTGTTGTTCATAACCTCAGATCAGCAGACTTCAAAATCATCTTCAACTGGTCGACTCTACTGGTCACCCACCTATGAGGATATATTTGACTCAAATAACCTTTGGAAATATAAGTAGATTTTCAAAAACGTATTTCAAACATCTTTTCAAAATGATTTCAAAACATTTTGTTTTGTTCTAAAATTACCAAAAGATTTGGGAGATTGCTGAGGATTGTGTAGATGATTCAGAAAGATCCGTAATTATCTTCTGGAAACAAAGAACATAAAACCACTACTGTTTTGTAAAATATTTTTAAAAAGATACAATAAAAACCATTTTTGAAAAATATTTATGTCCTAAAATTTTAAGAGATTTGGGAGATTGCTGAAGATTGTGTAGATGATTCAGAAAGCCCTTAAATTATCTACTTAGCAATTTGGGACACAAAACTATCTTTCAAAATTGTTTAAATTCTAAAACCTATCTTAATTTCTAAAGGTATGGATTTCAAATTTAATATTATTTTCAAAAAAGAAAAGAAAAAAAGGGATCATTTATATCAACACATGCTCTTCTTCTCCTTATCCAGTGCACCTCACCATCATTGGTATCTAATATCTGGATATTGAGATTCCTTGATTTAGGTCAAAATCTGTATTGAAAACATTTTAAAGAATGACTTAAAATCGTCATCATGAATCGCCGCCTTTCCAAGATAAATGTCCATTCAAATTTGAGTCTTGACATGACTACTTCGCCGCTTTGTATGTTTGTCGTTACTGCTCTGCTATGGATACCAAAACGACAGTTCTTGATAAGTGTGCTCTTCTAATTTATAAGTCCTCCGAATGTACTACATTTTAATTCTTCCAAGAATAATCTTCCAACAATTGAAATTTCCCAACAGTTGGTATTATTTGTTCCCATTCCAACAATTGGTACGACTAATATCACTACCGGCAAATTTTCTTTCTTTATTCAGAAACCTCTTCATGGACACTTTATCTTCTTCAAGCGTCTCTAGTTGATATGTTCCACCTGAATCGTCATTCGTTACTAGATTAGGCTCTCAGTCCTACATTCTAGGTCACACGATCCAGGGAGAACAATTTCTCCTTAAGAATACTGTAGGAGGAGCGATTATCGATCTTCTTCACATTTTGGACACGTTTTCATCCTTACTTTTCGTGAAGAATTCTACAGCCTTCAACTGGTTGACGAATTTTACTCAAGGATGCAACTGGCAAGAGATGGTAAGAGCTTTAATGGTCGCATTCGAGGTACTGACATCATCTTCATTGCCGAAAGCCCGTCACGAGTTTTCCAAGTTCCCTCTATTGGACCTGACTCTCTTAATGATTCTATTCTTAATGAATCATGGCTTCACCGAACTGGCTACCCTTCTCGCAATGACTACAGTACCTGGGACATCAACAATTATCCCTTAGATGTGTACTGTGTTAGTGAGATTCTGAGTCGATGTCTTCTATTTCATGAAGCAGGCTCCGGATGTGACACCAGAAGACTTCGAAACTTCACCATTGCTGTTCTTGATTCTCATACCATCAATTGGTCCGAAGTTGTCTTCCATCTCATCTGTCGGTCTATCGTGCGAAGACGAGTGAATGGGTCTGGGATTCACAAGTATGCAAGGATTATAAGCTATTTTATTTGCTCCTATCAGCCCATTCATTCCACAATCCACAAGGATGAATGCTTTCCTGTCACTAGAGACCTGCTGATAACTCGAGAGTTGTTTGGCTATCGAAACCTTTTTGATCATAATAGAGAATATTCCTTAAGTTCTAGTACTGGTAGCTTTAGGGATTCCAACTAGGTTGTATTATTCGTTTTTCTTAGTACTTTCTCTATCTATTTTTAAATTGCTTCTTCTTTGTCTGTTGTCCTTCTCTGTTGTCTTCCTTCTTCTTCCTCTTCTTTCTTGCTTGCAACCATTAAGAAGGAGAGTTATGACATATCTGTTATAATTAAGGAGAAGAATAATTAATTAAGGAGGAGAGTTATCCATTAAGGAGGAGAGTCATTCCTTATTGAGGACAATTATTGCATTTTGGCCATAACTGTCCAAGACATAGAAGAGTATTTGCCTTAGGAGGAGAGTTCATATCTAACAAGGGTAAAGACCAAATTTTCCCTTGACCAATGAAAATTTTACCCATACAGCTGATTCTATGTGAATCACGCTCAGACTTTGTGGTACTTCTATTGAAAAACACTCTTTCACTAAAACATCTTTGTTGAATCTTACCTTCAATATAGATTCTACATTTTTCAACAGAAACATCAAACGTTTTATCAAAAATTCTTTTTGATATAAATGTTTTTTTTCTCTTTCTCAAAAAGTGGTATCCTGAGCAATCTTTATTGTAAACAATTCCAAAAGAAACTTATGACTACATAAGGATTTGCTACTCTTGCTTGCCTAAACATTCCTTAAACATATAAAACCTTTGTGCAAGCAAGAATCCTAAAACCTTTTAGATCCTGACTATACATTTTCAAATATTCTAAGTGATCTAAAATGTTTTTCATTATTGCTTTACATGTTCATTATTTTGATTTATCGAGTCTGTAATAACAATAGTAGACTATACAAAGCCATTGCTCTTGTAATTATCAACATAGGGCATGCCTTGAGATAAAATGATTATTCATTATGGGCATGTCATTACTATATATTGATAAATGCTTCAGTGTTTTGTATATGTCACTGAGTAATGGTTCCAAGCAAATAGGAGGAGATTGTTGGAATATGCTTCTTGATAATCAACTTATCGCCTTTCATATTGTGAATATTTTAATTTTCTTGTTCCTATTACTGTGCGTCAAAACAAGTAGCTAAAAGGTCTACGTATCGATTAGTGTGGCAGCTTGTTTGACATCACATAGATTAGGTCATCCTAATCTAGTCCTACCTTCTCAATGACGATTGACATATCAACGCTTCATATGCACTAGCACCAGCAGACTTGCTGTAGCGTCAAAGGTTCTCTAAAAACTCGTCATCAGCAGACTTGTCATATGCACTAAAAGACACTTTGAAGACTCGTCACCAGCAGACGTGCTACAGTGACAAAGTTTCTCAAAGGACCCATCACCAGCAGACTTATCATGTGCATCTCAGAATACCTTGAAGACTTGCCACCATCAAACTTGCTATGGTTTGAATGTTCACAGCATAACTAGCAGTCTTTTCCTACAAAAGACTCATACATCAAAATTGAACTTCTCACCAGCAGACTTGGTTCTGCACGTGCTACGAAGAGACAAAATTACATCAGATCGAAACAAGACAAATAAGTCAAGCTTTAATATCATTCAAATCTTTATGAAGCCTGACATTCATGATACTGCAAGACTTTCTCTCTCTCAGTCACGTTGTCTGATATAGTCAAAAGAATCTACTTTATCGGACAGATCACCTGATAGTGTATCAATGAATCATACTTTATCCTTCAGCGACTTATCATATAGTCTGACAGGGTAATAGTTCGAAGATCTAAAGAATGAAGTCTTTTATCCAACAGTTAAAGATCTATCGAACAACATCTTTATCCATCAGTCCTCAAGACAAATCATTCAACAAATACAAAATCTATCAATAGATCTCAACGATCAAATCTCTTCGGTCTATATAAGAAATCTACCTTCTTCTGCATCAAAGCGAGTGAGTAGAATTAAAAAGACACTTGCAACAAGAAACTCCAAAGAAGTTGTAAGATCTACAAGAGATCATCTTCAATAACGCATCTTTGATCTTTACAGAAGACTTCAGTGAGCTTACTCAGACCTTAGCGAAACACTCTTTGTGGATTGCTAGGAAAAAAAGCTTTGAAGAAGAAGAGAAAGATTAGAAAACTCTATAGACAGAGATCGGTGTCTTGGTCAAGAACCCAGCTCTTGATTTGAGTTCTTCACCCTTCTTCGAAGAACTCAGCCTTTAGCTAAAGCTTCAGGACTTTATTGCTAAAGCTAAAGGTCACGCCCTTTGATCGATTTGACGATAGATTTTAGATGGTACCTAAGGAAGATGAAGAGTTGTCTGTATATATTGCATTCATATCTTCATATTTGTATTCACATACAAATGATGTTGATTGTGCAATAATCAATCATCATAGAAGGTTGAGTGCTCTGCACTCATTCGTTTAGATAATTTTTATCTGAACGACCCTGAAAAATGTCTTCTCATATATGTCTCTTGTTCTGGTCTCCTATTGCCCTCTTTACTTAAGGATTCGTCTATGAATAATTAAGTAAAGATTTAGGCTTGAAAGGACGAGGACAGAAACCTTACATAGAGTGTCTAGCCTGATGTAATCTGTAATTTATCTTTGAATAAATTTAGATGTTCTTTCAAATAATTTATCTTTCAGTCTTTATCTCTCTATGAGCTTTTATAAATTGACTAATAATTTGAAAAGTTATTCTCTAATGATTTCCTAAATCAGTATTTGGAAGAAGGATTAAGTGTGTTGTTGTTCTGATCATATTCGTGTACAGCCACTTAAGACGTCTCTAAATCTAAGCCTAACTATTTCTGCTGCTTAAACACTTTCAAACAGGCTTTTGATTTAAATGACAGTTCACTAGCAGAGTTCATAACTCTTCTGAGAGCAAGCTTGATGTTCCTTGATACCAGCAGACATGCTCACTGTGTAAACTGTCTATGCCTTTAAAATATATTTTTTAATCATATAAAAAGAAAGAAAAGTTTTAAACGGCAACATAGGCTATTCACCCCCTCTAGCCTATTTGAGCAATCATGTGGACCAACAGGAGGATTGACAGAAGAACAACTGAAAATGTGTTATTTTCGATGTGCATTAAAAGATGCAACTAAAAGATGGTTTATGAACTTGGATCGAAGGAGTATTTATACATGGGCTCAGTTATATGATTTGTTTATGAGTAAATTTTATCAACATACATCATTGTCTGACTATAGAAGACAAATCATCGCTTTTCAAACTGAACCAGGTGAAACATTTCATGAAGCATGAGATAGATTTAAAATTTACAAATTATGTGCCCTTATCATAATATTCCCCAAGATGTGTTAGTTACACAATTTTATCATGCGCTTCCTTCAACTCTTCAAACTATGGTTGATAGTGCAGCCGGTTGTTTTGTTAGAGGAATGAAACCAGCTCAATTAGAAAATTTGTTTGATATCTTAGGTGCTAATTCACAACAGAAAAGCACTAGAGGTAAAGCTTAAAATTTGTATCAAGTACAAGATAATAATGGTGAATCCACTAAATTAGAATGGTTACAAGCACAGTTGAGGCGTTACAGCTTCAAGTGGAAAATTCAAATAGATCGCAGGTAAATGACGTGTGTGCTATTTGTGGACTAAATAATCATGCTACTAATTTTTTCTCATCTTGTACTATGTTTCCTAACATGTAAATGCTATGAACTCATATCCTCCAAGACAAAGGAATGATCCCTATTCCATCACATACAATCCGGGATGGAGGAATCATCCAAATTTCTCATGCAGAGGAAATAAGCCATTGCAACCACAACAGTTTCCTCCACATGGACAACTTCAAATTGAAGGAGGGAAAGTGGATACTGATAAATTAGAAAATACTTTGAAAAGAATGATTCAACTGCTATATGTGTGAGGCAAATGATCACACAAATGGGACAGATGTCAAAAGAATTAGCTCGATTAAAAGGCATAGAAGAAGGGAAGTTCCCTAGTTAAAATGAACAAACAAAATCGATCACTACATTGCAAAGTCGTAAAGTCATTGGTGAAAAGGTAAGTACTCGTTCTCCTTCTTCTGATATTTGTGTTGAAGTAAGTGGTTCCAATAAAGAAACTCAAGATTTAGAAAAAGAGAAGAAAAAAAGGAGGCGGAACCTCTCGACGAACCATATATTGTGTAACACCCGATTTTTTTATATATTTATATCAAGATTAAATGGTGAAGTTAAATATTTATTTTCATTTAAGTTGACCTTAAAAGCATCCCTAGATGACTAAGGGACATTTAGGATTAACTTGGAATTGTTTTGGAATAAGTTTTGTGTACCATTGCACGAGTTTGAGTTGATTTTCGGTTTGGGCCGCGTATTCCCGCAGCCCAAAGACAACCCGTAGTAAATTGGCCATATTTTAGTGTAGAGAACTCGGAATAGAGATCCATTTGATGCGTTAGAAACTAGACTTCATGGGATTTCTAGCCATATATTATTCGTAATTTTTGGCCGTGTAAATTAGTCCAGGAATGTATTTGAAGTTGACTGAAGTTTTGGGCAGCATTTGGGCTTTAGTCACTTGTTTGGCCCATTAGGCTTTGGGCCCATCTAAACCTCCCTTACTTGATAATCAGCCATACTCCACCATTTGTGAGTTTTGAAGATTTGACTTCCAAGCTCGATTTGTTAATCGATATTTACGCGTTTTTAATTCTGACTCCGTAGGAGTGTTGTACATATTGAGGGCTCCCTTTGTACCCGAGAATTATGAAGTAGTGTAACTGACTCCTTTGAGGTTGGTAATTTATGTAGAGGATGATTATACTCTTATAGAAATTTAGTTGTAATAATAAGAAATTTTTATTGTTTAGGGTTAAATAAATAATTAGCGGTAGTGACCCCAAAGTGTTATAGTATATTAATTGATCCAACAAAGTTAATTTATATGACAGTTAAAGTATTGATTGAGGGAACAATATATTAGTCTCTATGTGTTAAGAATATTTATGAGGTATTGTTATTGACTTTACGGAGTGTAATTGGAGTTGACTAATTATTAAGTTGGTATAAGTTTGACTAGCCAATAATTGTTTTGCTTTAAATAATACTTTAGTTTAGTAGTAATAGTTTGTTTTTGATAGACGTATTTTATACGTCTTTATCAGTGTGCTTTTATGACTTAAAATGAGCAATTCCACGAGGCTTTTGGCTATTGACATGTGTTTTTGAGCTATATTGTGAGTTTCAGGGTTTTAGGTGAATTTAAGGGATTTATGAAGCTTTTAGTGAAGATTTCGAGGAAGGGTGCAAAGTGCAACATTGGGAAAGACGCTAAAAGATTAATCTGGCAACCTTGTGGCCGCAAGGTAGCGAGAAACTTCAAGACTCAGTACAAGACCCTTGCGGACGCAAGGTGAAAACCCAATGCGGCCGCAAGGTGCCCGGAACCGACTTTACGGGGTTTTTGACTTGGATTGAACCTCCTATTCCCCTACAACACCCTGGTATAAATAAAGGACGGTAGCCAAAGCCTAAAGACGTTCAAGAAGTGCGAGAAAACATCTTCATCATAGATTTTAGTTTGTATTACATATATTAGTCGTTGTAATTAAAGTTTTGAATATCGATTCATGTTTTCCTTCATCTCGTTGTGCAGTTCATCTTCAAGGATGAACTAAACGTCCATTAATCTAGGAGTTGGGAGGTAACTTGTATCGAATCTATGGCTTAATATATATTTTTATTCATTCAATTCTTGTTGATTATGGTGTTTATCAACCCCTTTATTATCTAGCTTTGACCAAATGAATGGAATCATAGGTAATAAAGGCATAGAGGTGCTGATACTTGTACGACCATATGCATATGTCGTACACTGTCTCACCATCACGATAAATTGAACCTATCGATGCACGAGAGTGATAAGTTAGGGTCATGTTCTATATGTGACCTAAGTGACAGTTAGGTTCCATATGTTCTTGTGCTTAGGATATAGAATGGATGAATTATTTGGAGATGGAGACTAAACGGTAATTTGACAGGCTATATCTATCTTTCGTGAACGAACCCAAGTTATTGAATGATACTTTATCTAAATAAGCTATAGAGTAAATGCAAGTGAAACCCTAATCCTAGATTTCCTTCCTCCATCAGATCTTTACAACTGTGATTGCTGCTTAGTTTAATTAGATTTATTGTGTTAGTAGAATAATTAGTTATGTAAAATCAATAAACAACTCCCTTAGTTTAAATAACTACCGATAATCTTGCCATCAGTATTCCTCTTGTCTCTGTGGTTCGACCCTTGCTTCCCAAGCTGTCCTACGATAGTCTTGTCCACTTGCAAGGAAATAATTAAAATAAGACACGATCAAGTTTTTGGCGCCGTTGCCGGGGACAAGCTAGTTTGCTTAGTTAGCTTGTTGGTAGCTTGTTTTAAATTCAATTTTTATAAAAATAAAAATACAAAAAGATTTTATTTATTCTTAGTTGTTAGTTTTTAATTGCTTTATTTGCCTTTATTATTTTATGCACTGTCGCAGATCTCTAAATCCTAAGCTGGTAGAATTAAATCAAAATATAAATAATCTTGGAAAGAATCAGGAGGACCCTGATAATTTGGAAAACCAGCATGTCAATTAAGAACAGTTGAATCAAGAGGATCCTCTGGTTGGTCGTCCAATGGATAACAATAATCAAAATCATGAAAATCCGGTTCCTCCGGTAAATGTGAATCAAAGAATGGAAGAACCTGCTAATAGAAATATGGAAGTAGTAATCAATCAAAGAACTATAAGTGATTATGATCGTCCTATGTTGAATGCAACACTATCATGTTTAGTCTTCAAAGAACTATAAGTGATTATGGTCGCCCTATGTTGAATAACACAGGTCAGTTCATGTTATACTTGTACTTTCGGTAAGAAATTTCAAACTTAAAGGTCATTTTTATAATATGATGCCTTCATTTCATGGGCAGCCATCCGAAGATCCCGCAAAATTTTATTAAAGAATACGAATTCATAATTGAAAATTTTCCGTTAGGAGGTTTGACTGAAGGTCAAATAATAATGAAATATTTTCAATGTGCATTAAAAGATGTGGCGAGAAGATGGTTTATGAATTTAACACCTAGAAGTGTTTATACTTGGACTCAATTATATGATTTATTTATGGGTAAATTTTATCAACATGCATCTCTTTCAGAGTACAGAAAACAAATTATGTCTTTTCGAAATGAACCAGGAGAGATATTTCATGAAGCATGTGATAGATTTAAAAATTTACTTATCATGTGCCCTCATCATAATCTATCTCAAGATGTGCTAGTAACTCAATTTTATCATGCTTTTTCGCCTGCATTACAAACTATGGTTGATAGTGTGGCCGGTGGTTCTATTAATAGAATGACACAAGTTGCATTAGAAAACTTGCTTGAAATGTTAAGTGCAAATTCTCAACAGAAAAGTACAAGAGGTAAAAGTAGAAGTTTATTTCAAGTTCAAGAAAAACCAGATATGCAAACTCAATTTGAACGTTGGCAAATTCAAGAAGCATGTTATATTTGTGGATTAAATTCTCATGCTACTAATTTGTGTCCCTCTAGTGCTGTGTATCCTGAACAGGTTAATGCAATGAACATGTACCCTCCAAGACAAAGGAATGATCCCTATGCCAACACTTATAATCCTGGTTGGAGGAATCATCCTAACTTTTCATGTGGAGGAAATAAGCCATTACAACCTCAACAATTTCCTAAGCAAGGACAGTTGCAGATTGAAGAAGTTCCAAAGTCAGAAGGATCGAACAGTGGTCAAGCTGCTGTTAACAAATATTTGCTAGAAACTGTGGAAAATTTAAGGAATGAACTGGCAAAATTTAAAGAAAAAGAAAAGAAGAAGGGAAGTTCCCTAGTCAGACAGAACAAGCAAAATCTATCACTACTTTGCGAAGTGGTAGAATGATTGGAGAAGAGGTAAGTAACCCTACTCAATCTACAGATGTGCCTGATAAAATAGATAATTTTGGCAAAGAAGATGAAATAAATAAAAGTGAAAATATTCAAGCAAAAGATAAAGAAGCGGAAAAAGAAGTTTTAAATAAAGATAGTCAAGAAGAAGTGATTCAAGAAAAAGAGCAAGAGGTAGAACCTCTTGAGGAACCATATGTGGCACCTCCACCATATGTTCCTCCAATACCATTCCCTGGTAGACTTATGAAAAACAGAATGGATAAGCAATTTACGGAAATTTATAATATGTTATCCAAAGTGAACATTAATCTCCCTTTGCTTAATGTTATTAAAATATTCCGTCTTATGCTAAGTTTTTCAAAGATCTTCACTCTAGAAAACACAAATTTGATAAGAATGAAAAAATTATTGTTTCTGAAAACGTGAGTGCAGTCTTACAACCTGAACTTCCTCCTAAATTAAAAGATCCTGGTAGTTTCAATATCCAAGTCTCCTTGGGTAGTTCTTAAAAAAGATGAAAGCTATGCTAGATCTAGGAGCAAGTATTAATTTGATGCCTTTCGCTGTCTATAAACAATTAGGATTGGGTGAACCACTACTATGTCTTTACAGTTAGCCAACCGTTCGGTTAAACATCCTTTAGGTATAGTAGAGGACATTCTAGTACAAGTAGATAAGTTAATCATCCCAGTCGATTTTGTGGTTCTAGAGATGGAAAGAAAGATATGCACTAACAATGAAGTCCCTATTCTCTTAGGTAGACCTTTTATGGCCGCTGCCAACAAAATGATTAATGTTAAGAATGGTAAACTTTCAATGTCAGTTATGGGTGAAACTGTAGAAATTTCAGTTTTTGATGCGTTAAATAGACCGAGTGACATAAATGCATGTTTCTCAATTGATGAAATTGAAAATCTTACAGCCCAAACCTTTGACAAAAATCTAGATGATGATGACTATGAGAAAGACACGTATGTAGGATTTGACGGTAGAACCTTCTATCATCTAAAAGCTGACATAGAAAAGAAGGAAAGACTAGAAGAGAAGGAAAGACTAGAAGCTCTTAAGAGTAAAAGTGAAGACAAGAACAAAGTGGAAGATTCCAAATCAGAAATTAGTTCTGATAATATAGAAATAGATGAAAATGATAAAGAAGATGTAGAAAATCAAAAATCTGATTTTGATAAAATAAAAACAGATAAAGAAAAAGAAGAGAACTCTAAGGAGGAAAAGACAGTAAACTCTGAAATTCCTAAGTTTATTCCGACTGTCAAATCCCCTCCTGAAGTAGAATTAAAGCCATTACCGTCCTATTTAAAATATGCATTTTTAGGGGAAGGTAAAACTTTACCTGTTATAATTGTTGCGGATTTAACAGAAGAACAAGAATCAAGTTTGTTAAAAGTTCTATGGACACATAGAGAAGCTATAGGTTGGTCTTTAGCAGATTTGAAAGGAATTAGTCCTTCTATGTGTATGCATAAAATTCAATTAGAAGAAGGTAGTAAACCTTCTAGAGAAAGACAAAGAAGACTTAACCCTCACATGGAAGAAGCAGCTAGAAAAGAAGTATTTAAGCTTCTTGATGCAGGTATAATTTACCCGATATCCGATAGTAAATGGGTTAGTCCAGTCCAAGTAGTTCCTAAGAAATCATGAATTACAGTCGTTAAGAATGAGAAGGATGAGTTGGTTCCCACCCGAACTATCACTGGTTATAGGATGTGCATAGATTTGAGGAAATTAAATGCGGCAACAAGGAAAGATCACTTTCCCTTGCCTTTTATTGACCAAATCCTTGAAAGATTAGCTGGTCATGAATATTATTGTTTTCTTGACGGTTTTTCGGGTTATAATCAAACCCCAGTAGCACCAGAAGACCAAGAGAAAACCACTTTTACATGTCCCTTTGGTACCTTTGTGTTTAGGAGAATGCCCTTTGGACTTTGTAATGCCCTAGCTACTTTTCAAAGATGCATGATTTCTATATTTTTTGATCTAGTGGAAAGATGTGTAGAAGTATTTATGGATGATTTCTCAGTATTCGGAAATTCTTTTGATCATTGCCTAGAAAATCTAACATCGGTTTTGAAGAGATGTTGCGAGACTAATTTGACCCTAAGTTGGAAGAAAAGCCATTTCATGGTTAAACATGGAATAGTCTTAGGTCATGTTGTGTCTAACAAAGGAATTGAGGTTGATAAGGCTAAAATTGAAGTTATATCACAACTACCTCCTCCAACTTCAGTCAAGGGTGTTAGAAGTTTTCTAGGACATGCGGGTTTTTACAGAAGATTTATAAAAGACTTTTCAAAAATCTGTAAACCTTTATGCAATCTGTTGGCAAAAGATACCGAATTCATTTTTGACCAAGAATGCTTGCATGTATTTAATTTATTAAAAGAGCGATTGACATCAGCCCCAATTTTAACCAGCCCTGATTGGTCTCTCCCTTTCGAGATCATGTGCGATGCTTTCGGATTTCGCAATTGGAGCTGTGTTAGGACAAAGAATAGATAAGAAACCGCATGTGATTCATTATGCAAGTAGGACATTAAATGATGCACAACTTAATTATACAACCACAAAAAAAGAGTTTTTAGCAGTTGTGTATGCATTAGAAAAATTTATATCATACTTGTTAGGATCAAAAGTTATCATATTCTCTGATCATGCAGCCCTAAAATATCTTTTGAGTAAGAAAGAGGCAAAACCTAGACTCATAAGATGAATGTTATTACTGCAATAATTTGACATTACTATTAAAGATAAAAAGGGAACGGAAAACGTTGTAGCCGACCATTTGTCTAGGTTGGAATTTTTACCTTTACTTGAACGTCAATTTCTTGATAATAAAATCCCTATGAATGAAGATTTTCCCGATGAACAATTATTAGCAGTTAAAAATTTTGAACCTTGGTATGCTGATTTTGTTAATTACTATGTATCTGACATCATCAATCCTGATTTTGATTTTTATCAAAGAAAGAAATTTTTAACTGATGCAAAACATTATTTTTGGGAAGAACCACATTTATTCAAAATATGTTCCGACTCTATAATTAGGAGATGTGTTCCAGAACAAGACCAACAAAGTATAATGACATTCTGCCATGAATACTCTTGTGGTGGTCATTTTAGTGGTAACAAAACTGCTAGAAAAATCATGCACCGGATTATATTGGCCTCTTGTTTTTAGAGACTCGACATATTTTGTAAAACATGTGATAAATGTCAAAGAACCTGGTGGAATAAGTAAAAGGAATGAAATGCCCTTGGATGTCAATATAGTTGTCGAAATCTTTGATGTTTGGGGTATTGACTTTATGGGTCCTTTTCCAGTTTCTAATGGTTGTGAATATATTTTAGTTGCTATTGATTATGTGTCCAAATGGATAGAAGCCGTTGCTACTAGAAATAATGATGGCCAAACTGTTGTCAAGTTTTTTGAGGATATTTTGCTCTATGGAGTACCGAAGGCTATAATTAGTGATCAAGGAACACATTTCACTAATAAATTGTTAAATTGAGCCTAGAAAATATGGTGTAACTCACAAGTTAGCTACACCTTATCATCCTCGCTTCGGCCAAGTAGAAGTTAGTAATAGACATAAAAGCGCTTAGAAAAGATCGTGAGACCAAATCGTAAGGATTGGGACAAAACTTAAAGATGCTCTTTGGGCATATCGAACCGCATATAAAACCCCAATAGGTATGAGTCCTTATCGGATGGTGTATGGCAAAGCTTGTCATTTGCCAAGAGATTGAACACAAGGCCTATATTGGCCATTAAAGCTCTTAACCTTGACTTAACTTTGGTCAGAAGAAAGACTTTTCCACTAAATGAATTAGAAGAGCATAGGTTAAATTCGTATGAAAATGCAAAAAACTTATAAAGAAAAGACCAAGAAATACCATGATATGGGACTGCTAACAAGATGTTTCGTCTGAGATTAAATGTACTTTTTTTAATTTAGACTTAGATTATTTCAGAAAATTAAAATCAAAATGGTCTGGTCCTTTCATTATAGTTCGAATTTATCCACATGGAGCTATTGATATCAATAACCCAAAGACCAATGAGATATTTAAAGTTAATGGTCACCGACTCAAACCATACCTGAACCCATGGGCTTGAGAGAACAAGAACTCATTCGTCTCCGACAACGAACCTAAGAGAATAGGTTTGTAGTTGGGTCGAGCCAAAGACGTTAAACAAGTGCGCTAGGTGGGAGGCAACCCACTTTGATGAAATTTTATTTGCTTTCAGAGTATAATTAAAATATGTTGCTCTCTGGCTTATTTAATTATGGACATTTAATTTAAATG
>CM028381.1:51876378-51910597 GCA_013146195.2 Codonopsis lanceolata | reverse complement strand
AAAAATTTCAAACTTAAAGGTCATTTTTATAATATGATGCCTTCATTTCATGGGCAGCCATCCGTTCCCTGGAATTTTGTTAAAGAATACGAATTCATAATTGAAAATTTTCCTGTTAGAGGTTTGATCGAAGGTCAAATAATAATGAAATATTTTCAATGTGCATTAAAAGATGCGGCGAGAAGATGGTTTATGAATTTAACACCTAGAAGTGTTTATACTTGGACTCAATTATATGATTTATTTATGGGTAAATTTTATAAACATGCATCTCTTCAGAGTACGTAAAAACAAATTATGTTTTTTCGAAATGAACCAGAGAGATATTTCATGAAGCATGTGATAGATTTAAAAATTTACTTATCATGTGCCCTCATCATATTTATCTCAAGATGTGCTAGTAACTCAATTTTATCATGCTTTTTCGCCGCATTACAAACTATGGTTGATAGTGGCCTAGTGGTTCTATTAATAGAATGACACAAGCTGCATTAGAAAACTTGCTTGAAATGTTAAGTGCAAATTCTCAACAGAAAAGTACAAGAGGTAAAAGTAAAAGTTTATTTCAAGTTCAAGAAAAACCAGATATGCAAACTCAATTTGAACGTTGGCAAATTCAAGAAGCATGTTATATTTAGGATTAAATTCTCATGCTACTAATTGAGTCCTCTGCAGTATCCTAAACAAAGTTAATGCAATGAACATGTACCCTCCAAGCACAGGAATGATCCCTATGCCAACACTTATAATCCTAGTTGAGGAATCATCCTAACTTTTCATGTGGAGGAAATATTACAACAATCCTCAACAATTTCCTAAGCAAAGACAATTGCAGATGAAGAAGTTCCAAAGTCGAAGGATCGAACAGTTGGTCAAGTCGCCGTTAACAAATATTTGCTAGGAACCTGGAAAATTTAAGGAATGAACTCTCGCAAAATTTAAAGAAAAAGAAAAGAAGAAGGGAAGTTTCTAGTCGTAACAAACAAAATCTATCACTACTCGCTGGTGGTAGAATGATTGGAGAAGAGGTAAGTAACCCTACTCAATCTACGATGTGCCCGATAAAATAGATAATTTTCGAAAAAGAAGATGAAATAGATAAAAGTGAAAATATTCAAGCAAAAAGATAAAGAAGTAGAAAAAAGAAGTTTTTAAATAAAGATAGTCAAGAAGAAGTTACTCAAGAAAAAGAGCAGAGAGAACTCTGAGGAACCATATGTGGCACCTCCACCATATGTTCCTCCAATACCATTCCTCGTAGACTTATTTAAAACGTAATGGATAAGCAATTTACTTAAAATTTATAATATGTTATCCAAAGTGAACATTAATCTCCCTTTTGCTTAATGTTATTAAAATATCTCGCCTTTATGCTAAGTTTTTCAAAGATCTTCACTCTAGAAAACACAAATTTGATAAGAATGAAAATTATTGTTTATGGTGAGTGCCTACAACCCGAACTTCCTCCTAAATTAAAAAGATCCTAGTAGTTTCAATATCCAAGTCTCCTTGGGTAGTTCTTAAAAAGATGAAAGCTATGCTAGATCTAGGAGCAAGTATTAATTTGATGCCTTCGCCTATAAACAATTAGGATTGGGTGAACTGAAACCCACTACTATGTCTTTACAGCTTAGCCAATCGCTCGCTTAAACATCCTTTAGGTATAGAAGAGACATTCTAGTACAAGTAGATAAGTTAATCATCCCAATCGATTTTGTGGTTCTAGAGATGGAAAGAAAGATATGCACTAACAATGAAGTCCCTATTCTCTTAGGTAGACCTTTTATGGCCACGCCAACAAATGATTAATGTTAAGAATGGTAAACTTTCAATGCTATGGGTGAAACTGAGAAATTTCGCTTTTGATGCTAAATAGACCGAAAGTGACATAAATGCATGTTTCTCAATTGATGAAATTGAAAATCTACGTACCCCAAACCTTTGACAAAAATCTAGATGATGATGACTATGAGAAAGACACGCATGTAGGATTTGACGATAGAACCTTCTATCATCTAAAAGCGACATAGAAGAGAAGGAAAGACTAGAAGAGAAGGGAAGCTCTTAAGAGTAAAAGTGAAGATAAGAACAAAGTGGAAGATTCCAAATCGAAATTAGTTCCTCGATAATATAAATAGATGAAAATGATAAAGAAGATGTGAAAATCAAAAATCTGATTTTGATGAAATAAAAAAGAAAAAATAAAGAAAAAGAAGAGAACTCTAAGGAGGAAGAGACAGTAAACTCTGAAATTCCTAAGTTTATTCCGACTATCAAATCCCCTCCTAAAGTAGAATTAAAGCCATTACCGTCCTATTTAAAATATGTATTTTTAGGGGAAAAACTTACCGTTATAATTGCTGCGGATTTAATGTAAGAACAAGAATCAAGCATGTTAAAAGTTTTATGGACACATGAGAAGCTATAGGTTGGTCTTTTAGCGATTTGAAAGGAATTAGTCCTTCTATGTGTATGCATAAAATTCATTTAGAAGAAGGTAGTAAACCTTCTAGAGAAAGACAAAGAAGACTTAACCCTCACATGGAAGAAGCAAAAAAAAAGAAGTATTTAAGCTTGATGCAGTATAATTTACCCGATATCCGATAGTAAATGGTTAGTCCAATTCAAGTAGTTCCTAAGAAATCAGAATTACAGCTAAGAATGAGAAAGATGAGTTAGTTCCCACCGAACTATCACCGGTTATAGGATGCATAGATTTGAGGAAATTAAATGCGCAACAAGGAAAGATCACTTTCCCTTACCTTTATTGACCAAATCCTTGAAAGATTAGTGGTCATGAATATTATTGTTTTCTTGTTTTTCTGGGTTATAATCAAACCCCAAGAGTACCGTAAGACCAAAAGAAAAAACCACTTTACATGTCCCTTTGGTACCTGTTTAGGAGAATGCCCTCGACTTTGTAATGCCCTAGCTACTTTTCAAAGATGCATGATTTCTATATTTTTGATCTAGTGGAAAGATGTGTAGAAGTATTTATGGATGATTTCTCAAGATTCGAAATTCTTTTGATCATTGCCTGTAGAAATCTAACATCGGTTTTGAAGAGATGTTGCGAGACTAATTTGACCCTAAGTTGGAAGAAAAGTCATTTCATGGTTAAACATGGAATAGTCTTAGGTCATGTTATGTCTAACAAAGGAATTGAGTTGATAAGGCTAAAATAGAAGTTATATCACAACTACTCTCCAACTTGGGTGAGGAGTTTTCATGGAGACATCACGGGTTTCTGGAGAAGATTTATAAAAGACTTTTCAAAAATCACAGTAAACCTTTATGCAATCTGTTGGCAAAAGACACGAATTCATTTTGACCAAGAATGTTGCATGTATTTAATTTATTAAAGAGCGATTGATCAGCCCCAATTTTAACCAGCCGATTGGTCTACTCACTTTCGAGATCATGTGCGATGCTTTTTCGATTTCGCAATTGGGCATGTTAGGACAAAGAATAGATAAGAAACATGTGATTCATTATGCAAGTAGGACATTAAATGATGCACAACTCAATTATACAACCACAGAAAAAGAGTTTTTACTTGATTGTGTATGCATTAGAAAAATTTAGATCATACTTGTTAGGATCAAAGTTATCATATTCTCTGATCATGCAGCCCTAAAATATCTTTTGAGTAAGAAAGAGGCAAAACCTAGACTCATAAGATGAATGTTATTACTGCAATAATTTCGCATTACTATTAAAGATAAAAAGGGAACGGAAAACGTTGTAGCCGACCATTTGTCTAGGTTGGAATTCTTACCTTTACTTGAACGTCAATTTCTTGATAATAAAATCCCTATGAATGAAGATTTTCCCGATGAACAATTGTTAGCAGTTAAAAATTTTTGAACCTTGGTATGCTGATTTTGTTAATTACTATGTATCTGACATCATTAATCCTGATTTTGATTTTTATCAAAGAAAGAAATTTTTAACTGATGCAAAACATTATTTTTGGGAAGAACCACATTTATTCAAAATATGTTCCGACTCTATAATCAGGAGATGTGTTCCAGAACAAGACCAACAAAGTATAATGACATTCTGCCATGAATACTCTTGTGGCGGTCATTTTAGTGGTAGCAAAACTGCTAGAAAAATCATGCAATCTGGATTATATTGGCCTACTGTTTTTAGAGACTCTGACATATTTTGTAAAACATGTGATAAATATCAAAGAACTGGTGGAATAAGTAAAATGAATGAAATGCCCTTGCATGTCAATATAGTTGTTGAAATCTTTGATGTTTGGGGTATTGACTTCATGGGTCCTTTTCCAGTTTCAAATGGTTGTGAATATATTTTAGTTGCTGTTGATTATGTGTCCAAATGGATAGAAGCCGTTGCTACCCGAAATAATGATGACCAAACTGTCGTCAAGTTTTTGGAGGATATTTTTGCTCGGTATGGAGTACCGAAGGCTATAATTAGTGATCAAGGAACTCATTTCACTAATAAATTGTTAAATTCGAGCCTTAGAAAATATGGTGTAACTCACAAGTTAGCTACACCTTATCATCCTCAGACTGCTGGCCAAGTAGAAGTTAGTAATAGACAGATAAAAGCAGTCTTAGAAAAGACTGTGAGACCAAATCGTAACGATTGGGAGCCAAAACTTAAAGATGCTCTTTGGGCGTATCAAACTGCATATAAAACCCCAATAGGTATGAGTCCTTATCGGATGGTGTATGGCAAAGCTTGTCATTTGCCAGTAAAGATTGAACACAAGGCCTATTGGGCCATTAAAGCTTTTAACCTTGACTTAACTTTGGCTGGTGAAGAAAGACTTTTCCAGCTAAATGAATTAGAAGAGCATAGGTTAAATTCGTATGAAAATGCAAAAACTTATAAAGAAAAGACCAAGAAGTACCATGATATGGGACTGGCTAACAAGATGTTTTGTCCAGGATTAAATGTACTTTTTAAAAATTCTAGACTTAGATTATTTCCAGGAAAATTAAAATCAAAATGGTCTGGTCCTTTCATTATAGTTCGAATTTATCCACATGGAGCTATTGATATCAATAACCCAAAGACCAATGAGATATTTAAAGTTAATGGTCACCGACTCAAACCATACCTTGAACCCATGTCAGTTGAGAGAACAATAGAACTCATTCGTCTCTCTGACAACGAACCTAAGAGAGAATAGGTTTGTAGTTGGGTCGAGCCAAAGACGTTAAACAAGTGCGCTAGGTGGGAGGCAACCCACTTTGATGAAATTTTATTTGCTTTCGTAGTATAATTAAAATATGTTGTTCTCCATCTTATTTAATTATGGACATTTAATTTAAATGTTTTCCAGTAATGGCATAATTCAAGTTTGGGGGAGAAAAGCATCTTAGTGTTGTATTTATATGTTTCTAATATTTTAGTTTAGAAGTTTGTGTAGAATTTTCAGAGTGCAGGAAAGAAACGGACTTAACGGAACGTAACGGAAGGACTAAAACGAAAAATGCCAAAAAGTTATGAAGCAGCTCTCAAGGAATTCAATTTGTGGACCTTGCGGACGCAAGGCTTAAAACACCTTGCGGCCGCAAGGCCCTAATAATGATAAAACGCGTGACCTGTCTCAGCTTCCGTGCCTCCGTTGACTGAACACCTTGCGGACGCAAGGCATAAATACCTTGCGACCGCAATGCCCACTTTATAAGCCTGAGCTGGGCAGCAGCAGCAGTTCACAGAAAATCAGCCTCCTTCTTCAAAAATTCCGGCAATCTCGCAATCTCTCCCCAATTCCGGCCAAGGATTCAAGTGCCAAGTTTCTTCTCCTTCAAGCTCCCTTATCTCCACCATCCATCTCAATCCATTCAAGCATTGAAGGTGAAGCCACCATTGATTCCGGCGGGCAAGGCTTTGGAACTCCGGCCAACCATCTATTGCAATTAAAGCACGCAATCCACGTATTTTCTACCCCTTCTTCATTTGAATTTTTGATTTCTCAAAATATTTGCATGTTAGGGTGTTAGACTTAGTTTGATTATTTTTGATTGCATGCTTTAGTTGTTTTTAGATTGATAAATTTAAATTTCTTTAAGAGAGTAGATTTTAAATTTTTGCTTATAAAATGGCCCCTAAGCGTAGAAATACCGGCCCGTCCTCGTCCCGCTCCCAAGAGGAGGAGCAACATTATGACCCCCATAGATTTGTATCCTTTGAGGCATCGAAGAGCTACACTAGGAAGCTCTCCAAGATCATAATCCCTTAGAGGGGATTTAAGGCTCAAGACTTTGCTCTCCCTGCCCACTTCAAACGTCGAAGGTGGGGTAATCTTTGTGCGACCCCGGGCGTGGCCATTGTGGCCTCAGTCCGCGAATTCTACGCCAACAGGCGTATTTCTATTACTGGCAAGGTAGTTGACCATACAAATGTTAGGGGAAGGGATGTCGATTTCTCGCCCCAAAGCATTAACCGTTACTTCGACACTCCTAACTTTGCGAGTGGTGCTGACCAGTATAGTATCCACATCGACGATCCTATCCCTCCAGGTGTTAAATGTGACAATCGCAACACCTGACGCGGTTTGGACCCACCATCAAGGTCCACCGTTCGGCCCCCACACCATGGACGAAACCCATCTCACGAACACGGCCAAGGCCGTGTTCAAATTTATCTGTGCACGTCTTATGCCTTCCAGTCACCAATACACGGTGTCTTGGAATAAGTCTGTCTTGATCTACACCATTTTGACCAGTGGGTCTGTTGATGTTGGGCGTCTGATCAACGCCCAAATGCAGACCCTTATTAGAGGTGTGACAAACGCGGGATTCGCGTTCCCGAGTTTGATTACCGGACTGTGTGGTGGGGCTGGAGTCGTTTGGACTCCAGATGCGAAGAGAATTCGGGAAATCCTCGACATTTCTAGGGCGCTTCTGTTTGAGCACCCTTGCCAGCCACATGAGAGAGGCCCACGTGAGGAGCTGCCAGAGGAGGAGGATCCCTTGGAGGAGATTTCTAATAGGCAGGAGGAGTTCATGTTGCAAAATGACATGATGAGTCAGCAGTTGGCGCAAATGCGTGCCGATTAGACTCAATTTTTTGGTTGGGTTAACCAGGTGGGGCACAATGTCTGCACATATTTTGGGATGCCACCTGGCATGATCCCGAGTTTCGTCCTCCTTCGTTATTTCCTCCCGACTCACCATGAGTCGAAGCCCAAGTTTCTTCCTCTTTCGTTAGGTGGACCAGCTATGTCCTTTTGATATTTCTCCTCCATCAACCCTCTTATAGGATATTCCTCAATTTTGAGGAAAAAATAGAATTTAAGTTTGGGGGGTGGGAATTCTAAGCCAAAGGTCTTTGCAGGTCCCAGCCTAAGGAAGAGTGGAGTTGAGCTACGTTTTTAGGGTGTGGGAAAATTTTTTGTCCCTCCGCCGTCTCGTCTCCTCACTCTATTTTCTTGCTTTTTATATTTTCTTATTTTAGGAGATGTTGCCGTGACCAGAATGCTATAATATTGATTTCTTCGGGGACCCATCAAAAGAGTCATCGTCATCGTTATCGTCATCGTCATTGTCATCGTCATCGGCCATCTCCAATTTCTTTTTATAAAAGTTTTCAAAAATGAAAAAAATAAAAAAATGTTTTAATTCAAAATTCTCATCCTCAAGTCCTGGTATGGTCATTTCGGTCGATGAGGAGTTAATGCAATGAACCACATAACTTTTCCATAAATCATTCTGGAATTTACTTGATTCTGCAAAATTCTTGATTTTCTCCAAATCTCTGTGCACTTATACCATCATGATTATGGATTGATTCAAACTTTTTTATAAAGTTTATAGCACACATTTCATTTTAGCAATAAGATATGCACAAGAATATGATGAATAGCCATCCTAACATGATTGTTGCATTGAATTGTAACTTAGGGTCAATTGCATGATAAGTTAGATCCTTTGGATTTTTCTTGCTAATATATTTCAAGCACACTTTCGAACCGTGTTAGCATGTTAGTCTCGATTGTCCCTACCATCTGTTCTAGTGAATGCTTATGTGAAATTCAGTGATGTTAAATCTTCTATTCCATAACTTCCATAATTGATATGATATTTTATGTGCTTTACTTTCTTAAAAACCGCATGAGTATTTTGGCATTAAGATATGATATAGGTCATCTTTGGATCGTTTGAGCCTAGATATTTCCCGACCTTTACTAAAAAATATCTCTTGTGTCCCCTTTGAGCCTTATTAAAAAGAATGGAGCGTGCTAAGCACACATTGAACCCCCATTCGACTTCGTTTCTTTTACCCACATCAGCTTAACCCTAAAAGCCTAAACACTTTAGCCTACCATTTGAGAGAGTAGGATTTGGGTGGGGAATTAATTTTATGGGACCAATTTTCAGTCAAGAAAGTTTTCCGAAGACTTCTTCTTCCCCGTCGATGGTACATTAAAAAAAAGAAAAAAAAAGGGAGAAAAATAAAGAAATTGACGAAAAAATGAAACGGAAGAAGAAGAGTGCAAAAAGATTCAAATGAAAACATAGCTTTCAAGAGAAAAATATGATAGAAAAATTCTTCTGAAAAAAGAATACTAGATATTTTTAGCTAGAAATATTGTACAAAACAAGTTTGGGGGGGGGGGGAGAAAGCCCCCACTTGTGGTCTTTGCAGGTCCAAGTCTAATTGGGAAAAACTTTCTTTTGCTTGGAAGTATTAGGGGTAAATGGTAGTCTTGCTCTCTCACTTTGTATTCTATTCCCTTTCCATCATATTCCCCTACACCAAGGCCTTACATTACAAGCTATTAAAGACCTATTGATCTTCTTGTCAATGCTTGTGTTTGTTGATTTGATTGTAATGCATGTAAATTGATCTCCACTTCATATTCATGTTATTCGCAAGCTCACTGTGTTAGCATAATCTTAGCTACTGCAAGTAATTGGGACAGGAGAGCATTGCATGTCATATATAGGAAGTGCATGGGATGGATGTACAAGTTTTCTAAATCCTTGGTGATCTCCCTTTCTGTAATAGACCGGGTTTGGATGGTAGATCTCATACTCTATGTTGCATTGGTTTTATTTAAATCCTGATTTTTAATGAATGTGAGGCTTAGCTTAATAAAACTGTTTTAGTTAAGATATTCTTTATGACTGGTGATCACACACACACGGAGAAATTAAGACTGGTAGCAGCTCAAGTATAAGTCAGTTTGTTTTGTGATTTAGTCTGCACATATGTGGTGAGCATCTGACTGAGACTACTTTGTTATGCCATGCTCTTATGACTTGAGGTTGAAACCAAAAAGATTTTTTTGGGTAGTTTTTAGAGTAGTTTTTACCTGCTTTTGTATTTAGTCGTTTTTGTATTTATCTGCATAGTCGAGTCGCTCGTTAGAGTCTCCTTGAGTTTGTGGGTTTCTAGAGGAGTGTAAATAGTGTCACCCTCCAAAAAGATTTTCTTAATTTTTGTATGTTTGATTTTGTATTTATAAGTATTGTTTACTCGTGGACGAGCAAAGTTTAAGTTTAGGAGTATTTGATAGACGTATTTTATACGTCTTTATCGGATGCTTTTATGACTTAAAATGAGCAATTCCATGAGGTTTTTGGCTACTGACATGTTTTTGAGCTATATTGTGAGTTTCAGGGTTGTAGGTGAATTTGAGGGATTTATGAAGCTTTTAGTGAAGATTTCGAGGAAGGGTGCAAAGTGCAACATTGGGAAAGACGCTAAAAGATTAATCTGGCAACCTTGCGGCCGCAAGGTCAAAAGACCTTGCCTTCACAAGGTAGGCAGAAACTTCAAGACTCAGTACAAGACCCTTGCGGACGCAAGGTGAAAACCCAATGCGGCCGCAAGGTGCCCAGAACCGACTTTACGGGGTTTTTGACTTGGATTGAACCTCCTATTCCCCTACAACACCCTGGTATAAATAAAGGACGGTAGCCAAAGCCTAAAGACGTTCAAGAAGTGCGAGAAAACAGCTTCAGCATAGATTTTAGTTTGTATTACGTATATTAGTCGTTGTAATTAAAGTTTTGAAGATCGATTCATGTTTTCCTTCATCTCGTTGTGCAGTTCATCTTCAAGGATGAACTAAACGTCCATTAATCTAGGAGTTGGGAGGTAACTTGTATCGAATCTATGGCTTAATATATATTTTTATTCATTCAATTCTTGTTGATTATGGTGTTTATCAACCCCTTTATTATCTAGCTTTGACCAAATGAATGGAATCGTAGGTAATAAAGGCATAGAGGTGCTGATACCTGTACGGCCATATGCATATGTCGTACACTGTCTCACCATCACGATAAATTGAACCTATCGATGCACGAGAGTGATAAGTTAGGGTCAGGTTCTATATGTGACCTAAGTGACAGTTAGGTTCCATATGTTCTTGTGCTTAGGATATAGAATGGATGAATTATTTGGAGATGGAGACTGAACGGTAATTTGGCAGGCTATATCTATCTTTTGTGAACGAACCCAAGTTATTGAATGATACTTTATCTAAATAAGCTATAGAGTAAATGCAAGTGAAACCCTAATCCTAGATTTCCTTCCTCCATCATATCTTTACAACTGTGATTGTTGCTTAGTTTAATTAGATTTATTGTGTTAGTAGAATAATTAGTTTAGATAAAATCAATAAACAACCCCCCTTAGTTTAAATAGCTACCGATAATCTTGCCATCAGTATTCTTCTTGTCTCTGTGGTTCGACCCTTGCTTCCCAAACTGTCCTACATAGTCTTGTCCACTTGCAAGGAAATAATTAAAATAAGACACGATCAGTTTTCATCATGCATCCATCTTCATCTTCTTCACTAATATATATATATATATATATATATATATATATATAGAGAGAGAGAGAGAGAAATGTGTGTTCATGGAGTTTTGTCGATTCTTGGAGCTACGGGCATCCGATCGTTAAGCCGAGACCGTCATCGCGAAGCTCTCGACGAGGAGAACGTTTTGGCCTCGACTTGTTCCCATTTTATTACAAGTTTATTGGTCGAAATAGGTACGTTATTAAAATTTCTACTTTCTCTCTCTAGCCTATTTTGATGCTAGGTTGTTAGAAACTTGTTCCCCATGATTTGTTGAGATAAAACATGTCTAGATGATATGTTTATATGGGGTTTGGGGCTGTTGATCATCTGGGATTTGATTTGTTCGGTTTTTTGTGTTTATTGAAGCAATTAGGAATGAAAACTACTTGTTATGAGGTTTAGAAACTCAAATGAAAATAAAATTTGAAATTATACAATGCCCTAGAATTTGGAAAATTGTATTTTGACTCAATGAAGTTTATTAAAAAATTTAAGTGTTACTTTGAGCCCTAGGATAAATTCCTATGACTTTTTGAGTTTGTTGGGGCTCAATTGGGAGATTTCAAGATTTGGTCGGGTGAGACCGAAATTGGTGAATTTGCGTATTGAATGAGTTTAGGACTCCAATTGAAATCTTTGGGCGATGCCAGCATGAGAATATTGTTAGTTAATAAAATTAACTAGTTTGGAAATTTAATGAAGAAGGTTGTGTCTAAATTATGAAATTTCAAGATTTGGACATTTTGGGTAATTATGGGTTTGATTATGTTTGTTGGATATCTATGCCTTAAAAAACATGTTAATGAGTTTAGGAACCCCAATAGTCTATAAATATTGAAATGGGTTAGTGACTTCACTTTTGAACGTTAGTGTTTCGACTCAACAGAGTCAACTAGAGTTTTAATGGGTTCGTTTGAGTCCTAGGATAAAATCCTACGACGTTTGGAAATCGTTGAATCTAATTTGTGAAATCACAACATTATGTCATTTTTTTGGAGATTTTTTGGTTTGGATGATAATTGATGATTTAGGACTTCATTATAAGTCCCAATGAATGCATTAGTAAAGTCTAAAATCCTTACATGACTCTCCATAATTATAAGATTTCAAACTAATGAGAGCGTTGAATTTTGGGAAGTCATGTTTGTGCACTATAGTGCGTTAACTTGTTATAAATCTAAGATGTGATTCTTGTGTGATAAATGGTGAATTGGGAATATGATTAGATGATCGATTTGTATGTAATGATGAGTGTACTTTTGGGCACTCTATTTAGAAAGTCTTGGGTTACGATTGTGATAGCATTGATGACATGCTTGTGATAATGAGGTTTTGTAATAATTGAACTCATTAAGGATAGTGTTTGTATAATTCATGGACTACTATAGATTTTGGGAGTTAGGATGAATTATCATTAGGAAGAGTATCTTATTTATGACCTAACGAAGTAGTCTTGGACGATGTATGATGGGTTGATGGTTGAGTAAATAACTTAGCTTGGTTTTATGCTAGAAAATGATCTCCTATGCCTATTTGGTATTATGACCATAAAACCATAATTGTAATATTTATTAAGGAGTGAATACTATATGTTGGTTTGATAATATGACTTAGTAAGCATATTGTGTATCTTTGATTAAAACATGTTTTACACATGAATGCCTTAAGTTTTCAATGAAATTGGAAATATGAACTTGAATTGAACTAGGGTTTCATCATGAACATAGAAACCTAATTAGTACCATAGATTGAGAACTTAGATGGGGTTACCTTGCAGTAAAGACTCAACGGAGTTGCTATTAGGGAAGAATGGAATTGTGGGTGCCCCAGGATGCTCCCGCGCCCCGCGCTCCCATTTCTAGGGGAATGCGACGTACGGAAGGACACCACGCTTTCCATTCCACCATCCCTTGTCTAGGGGAAGACGAAATTAAAAATGTGGAAAGGGTGTTGTCGAGAAGCGCGTTGAATACGTCTCGGTCACTTTAGTGATTTTTGGTCCAATGTGAGAGCTTTGGGTTTTCTGTATCAAGTTATCCTTTTTTTAGGGGATAACATGATGCAAGAAGGCATCACCCTTTTATTTACATCTTCCCTTGTCTAGGAGAAAATGGAAAGTGTAAGAAAGGATGTTGCGGGCCCCACTATGGACTTTATGAAAATTGCCTTAAGGCCTATTTCGGATCGCTATGAGTGCTTTGGGTTTTCTGTATCAAGTTATCCCTTGTTTAGGGGATACCAGGATGTAGGAATACATCACCCTTTCATTCCCATTCTCCCTTGTGTAGGGGAAAACAGAAAAGTGCAAGAAAGGATGTTGCGAGGCCCCACTGTGATCCAAAATGTGTTGACAGAGTCGCCATCTTTATTTTAAGGAGAAAACAAAGAAAAAACCAAAGATTAAAAAAAAAAAAAAAAACGGGTTCGGAGGCTAAGTTACGAGTTAGGAAGGTGCTAGACACCCAACTCGCCCTTTCAGTCTCAAAAAACAGTTTTTGGCTAAAGTATGCTTTTTGTTATATTTTTCTAGCAAATAAATAAAGTATTAAAACACTAATAAATCTATGTCTACATTATTTACAGACTTGCAGCCACTTCCTTCCAATAATTTACAAATACATTTAAAAATATTTGGCCATAATAATGGCTCTTTTTAATGATATTTTTTAAATATATCCGGGCAGCATAATAGCTTATATTTTTACATTGGGCCGGATGGAAAAATAGTTTTTTTTATAAAATAAACTCTTAAAGGCTCACCTTTAAGAGCGTTAGTGTGCTCTCTCTGTCCTTCCAGGAAAGGGAGTGTTTTGTTGTAGTGTGTGTGTTGTGAGGATTCGGGCATGGTGACTGCTTCTGAAGGTTGCTTCTGGGCACCGTCAAACGGGCGGAGCAATTGCTAGCGTTTTTGCTGTTGTTTGTTTGCTGCTAGCGGAAATCGGGCAGAGCAACTGCTTGCTTCTAGCGGATTTGGCCTTTTTACTCGGGCAGAGTAATTGCTCTTTTTGACATTTTTGGACCGGGGGAATAGGGTGGAAACCTAGCTGGGGGGACTAAAGCTCACTTTGACCAGTTGGTTTTGTGTTTGGAGGAGATTTGGCAGAGCTTCGAGGTTTTATAGAAGGGGGAGCTCACTATCGCTCACTGCGTAAAACAAACGCACATCGTTTTCACTATTTTTTTTTAGTGTGTTGAGTGTGTGAATTCCTGAAGCCGGGGCCTTCTATTTATAGGTCGAAGGAAGGATTCCTCCGTCATTAAGAATTTCTTTCTGAGCTTCATAGGTTTGTACCGCGCGTTTGAAGGCTTGTACAATGCGTTAAGTCGGGGAGCCCTATTCAAGCTCCTAGCGCCGACACCAAGGGTTTTGGGTACGGCACCAGGGAGCCTTTGTGGCAACGCCAGCCTTCCTTCTTCTGCCTCTTTTTGGACACTTTGACCCCTGCATTTCACTGTTTTGCGCATCATGCTTTGTCTTTTGCATTTTAAACCCTGTAACTTGACATTTGTTAAGTTTTAATAGATCTTGATATCGCATGTCAATGTTACGTACCAGGGGTACGAAATTGGGGTGTCTACAGAGCCCCTTAACGACGGAGTCTACGGGTAACCCGCAGCTTACTGAGAAGACGAACATCGTTGATAAGAAATAGACTCTCCAATTTCGTGCGCTTATAATGGGGAGAGATGCAAAGATAGCGCTTATAATGCAACAGTTTATAATGCAAACCAAACCTCACATATCCTAGACATATTTAGTCGGTTATAGCAGTTATCGTAGTTTTTAAGCAGATATGCAAATTAAGTGCTCTAATGGTAGGACCTACCGAGGTAGGCTGCCTGCATATCCTTTAATAAAAGGAATCGGACCAAACGTAGTTCGGCCCGATGCAAACAAACAAACAACGCTAGGTGGGATCTCAAGATCAAACATCGTGTCCTCAGGACAGGGTCCTTCGTCGGAACACGATAGCCTCTCTCTCTGGCCCGGGGTCTCAGCCCCTTCGTGAGAAAGGCAAAACACAGATCATACCAAATGTCATATCCTCAAAGGGTCGAAACCCTTTGCCGAACACGACGGCGGGACACATCGTCTCCTCAGGACAGGGTCCTTCATCAGAGAACGATAGCCTCGCTTCTCGCCCTGGTCTCAAATTTCGTGAGAATGGCAAAACACAGACCAATATCAAATGTCGTATCCTCAAAGGGTTGAAACCCTTTGCCGAACACGATGGCGGGACACATCGTCTCCTCAGGACAGGGTCCTTCGTCAGAGAACGATAACCTCTCTGACAGGACCCGGTCTCGGCCCTTCATGAGAAAGGCAGAACACAAATTCAAAATTTGATCATTCATCTCGGGGTTACGCCCCGCGAGGAGATGATCCTATGCTACTCCTATAAAGCAGGAAAGCATCGCATCCTCAGGAACGAGGTCCTTCGTCGAATGCGATGGTGGAACCGATCCTTTTCCTCTGACCCGGGGTCTCAGCCCCTTCAGGGAAAGATCCAACAACCAGGTGGAACATAATCATAGAGGGTTGATCATTCATCTCGGGGTTACGCCCCGCGAGGAGATGATCCTATGCTACTCCTATAAACCAGGAAAGCATCGCATCCTCAGGAAGGAGGTCCTTCATCGAATGCGATGGTGGAACACATTATGCATGCCAAAGGTAAAATACTTTACCTTTTCTTACCATTGCTTTGCTTTTGCTGCTTCTGCTGCATTTGCTGCTTATGCGGCTTGGGCTGCTTATGCGGCTTCTGCTACTTCTGCTGGGGATTTTTCCTTCTTTTGCTTTTGCGGACTCATGCTGGGGATTCTGTTTCTTTTTTTTTTCTTGCGGACTCATGATGGGGATTCTCTTTTTTTTCTGATGCATTTCCAATTTCTGCTGGAAAAATCTTCTTTGTTGTATTTCCAACTTTTGCTGGAAAAATCTTCGTTGCTGCATTTTTCCGACTTTTGCTGGAAATTCTTCTTTGCTGCATCTCTTGCATGCTTACACTTTTTTAATTTTTTTAATTTGCATGCTTTGCACATTTTTTTTGTTTTTGCATGCTTTATATTTTTTTATTGCATGCTTTGCATTTTTTTTCTTATTTGTTATTTTTTAGCAGGATCTCACCTTTACGATTGATTTTTCTTGCTTTTCTGTTCATTTGGCGGCTGGCCTGCTGCAGATATGAGCTTTACTTTGCTTTTGGATGGATGACCGTCAAATTTTTGTTAACAAATCTAACTTTGTTAACTCTCCGTTAAGCTTCAGGGGTCATTTTGCGACTTTGGAAACTTGAGGACTTAAGTGCTGAACCTTCAAACTTTGGAGGGGAAAAAGGAAAAAAAAATTTTCCTCCCATTATTAGGCGACGGGGAGAGGGAGTGAAGCAGCACTGCTTCTTTCTTCTTTCCCTCGTCTTCTTCAGTTGTTCTGCTCTGCCATTGTTGCTGCCTTGCATTTCTTTTTCATTTTCTCACCTTTTCTTAATTTTCTTCCGCCATTTTGCGTATTTTTCTTAACAAATGACTTCTTCTTCGCGATCACGGAAGGGAAAAGCTCCAATGCACCCGGAATCAGGCGAAAGGAGGAAAGAACTTCTTCATTTGATCCGAAATTATGTCAGATATCACTACCCAAAGGATGATTGGAGTAACCTCCATCGCGATTGGAACACCCATGTATCAAATCTTCCGAATCCCGCTGTAAGTTTTTTTTCTTAAACCCATTTGGATGATTTTTCAGATCTGCAAGATTTTTCTGCTGTTTTGGGCTTTTGGAGCATTCCTAACCCTGCTTATGATGCTTATGAATGCAATTTATATGCTAAAATGATGCAATTTAGCAATTTATTAATGGAATTCATGCAATTTATTCTTGCGATGCATAATCTAACCAGTTGGCACTATTTGACTCTGCTATGCATATTTTTGTATATTAATGCAAATTGGCTGCATGATGCATGCTTTTAGGCTGGAATTTTTTTTATACAATGCTTGCCTATGAAATAGACTTTTTGAAAATATGATGCATTTTTTTGGGTATATTTTCGAACAAATTTTCGGATGCATGCAAAATATAACAGGAATACTTTATGCAATAAAATTCATTTTTATGAATGCATATGCTGCAGTGACATGATAAATGTCATAGAAATATTTTTCTTTTCAAAATTTGTAACATTTTATTTTTATTTTTGCGAATGCTAAAAATGCAATTATTTGGGGAAATAAATGCAAACGATAAGTGGCTAATGCATGCATATATCATTTTATGGAAACGCAAACGTGACATAGAAAATTTATTGGACACTTGCTAACAGGTTGCATGGGCATTTTTATGTGCAAGGAAATGCAAAAATGTGTTATATTTTTCAAATGCAAAACACACATTTTCTTTTTTTTTTTTCTTTCAGATAAACACACACTTTTTTTATGCTGAAATGCCAAAATATATTTTTGAATGCAAAAAGATGCATTTTTTTAATGCAGGGATGCTAAAATATTTGTTCCCGTTTTTTTTACAATAAAATGCATTTTTTTTCCTTATTTGATACCATATCAAAATTTTCGAATGCTAAAACGCAATATATAAAAGATTTGTTTGAATGCAAAGATGCAATATATATATATATATATATATATATATATATATATATATATATATATATATATATATATATATATATATATATATTCCTCTTTTTTAATACAAAGGATGCAATATAGAAATTATTATGCAAAATTTTTATGATGATTTGCAAAATGCGATGTGTGCAACATGCTTAATTTGATGATTTGCGCAGGAGATTAAAAGGATAAGAATCTTATCTTTTCCTTTTTCTTCATCATTTCATCACTTTTTTTAATGTTGATATGTTGCCCTCTCTATCTTTTTTCCCTCTTTTTTTTTTTTTTTAGATGCGCAGACCCTTGATCCGGATTCGAGCAAGTTGTGCTAATGTTTCTGACATTTATCGCTTAATGCCCGAGGCGGCACAGGCCTTAGTGGAGGATTTGGGATTTAGCACATTTTTGCGAGCTTTTGGTCCCTTTCGCAGCTTTCTGCCCATTTTCGATGTTTTGCGGGACTACTGGTGAGATACTACTCATATATTCCATTTCAGCTGGGGGGAGGCAACCATGACCCCTTGTGATTTTGCTGCGATCACATGTATTCCTACCAGCATCGGCAGGACTTTGGCACCAGATTACACCCTTCGTCACCACCATGACGTGGTAGAAGATCTCTTGGACCTCGTGCCTGAATATAAATCCGCAGATGAGATCTTTATTGGTAGTGTGCAGAAATGGATTTTAGAGAATGCCGGGAGGTTCAAGAGAATGATAGCGTGGCTGTAACTCGCGTTTCCAGGGCATTCTTGTTCTTTTTCCTTGGGACGTTGCTTTTTGCCAATTCGTCCACTACCTTAAGGGTTTCCCTCTTAGGCTGCCTGAGGGATTTGGATCACGTCCGCCGATTATGACGGGGCAGTTCGGCCGAGTCAGATGCCTCGATGGATAGAGCCAGTCTCAATGACTCGCCGACTCTTAATGGGTTTGCTCCGGCGTGGGAGGTATCTTTTCTTTTCCTACCTTTGTTTTTTTTTTCTTTTTTTTTAGTCAGCATTTTTTTCTTTTTGCTGATGATTTTTTTTTCTTTTCTCTTTTTTTTGCAGGTTTGGGCTTATTCATTCTTCCATTTCACGACAGGTCAGTTGCATCAGCGCTTTCACGAGCACCTTACTTGGCTGAGTTCATGAATGGGAACAGAGTCCGACCGGATCGAGGCGGCGGTTGCTTAGACATAGAGAGGGTGCGTGAGCGATTGCCAGCTCGAGCACAGGCATGGTGCATTTTCTTCCTTGGAGGGGCCTGGTGGGTCATTATGCAGTCACTCTGGAGATGAGACAGTGCCGTATATTGATGGTATCCATCATGGTTGACTCGTTATATATGGGCGAGCGGGTCAACCGCCAGCATTCTTTACTTATGACACCCCCAGTAGTACCTCCTTTGCCTCCCATCTGGGTGATTGCGCCAGATTTCTTGCCGAACAGGTATCAGTACCTGTCGAGATTTCTCATGCCTCAGAGTGACATCCCAGCTATGGCATATGAGGATTTTCTGAGGACTATGCTCCATCCTCCCCCTCTTGTTCCCGCGGCAGCCAGGCGTGCTTCAGATGCTTCTGATAGGCCGAGGCCTTCTATTCCAGTTCTTGACGCGCATCTGGAGTTTACTGGACCTGATAATGCTTTTTCCACCTTTCGATATCATCGAGACGGTAGGATGGTGGAGGAAGTTCTTCCAGATGCGGACATCCCCGAGGAGTAACGGATCCCGGAGCAGGCTCGTACGGTAGACACATTTCTTTGGCATCTTTTTTTTTTATTTTCA
The DNA here is from genome assembly GCA_013146195.2 of Codonopsis lanceolata. Classification (NCBI taxonomy): domain Eukaryota; kingdom Viridiplantae; phylum Streptophyta; class Magnoliopsida; order Asterales; family Campanulaceae; genus Codonopsis; species Codonopsis lanceolata. The sequence goes on along the minus strand of CM028381.1, from coordinate 51,891,393 downwards.
TCATATATATATATATTTGTTTTGGAGACTAACATTTTTTTCTTTTTTTGTTGTCTCTCACTTTTTTTTTCCAGGTTAACGTGTGTACGTACAAGAAGCTGATGCGGGGTTTCTTCAGCATCAACAAGCTTTATCAGAAGCTTGTGGATGAGCTCTCCTGCCGGGGAAATGATGCAGTACGGTAGACCAGGCGCCGGAATGATGACGATGATGATGAAGTGGCTGCCGGATCGAGTCGTGCTCAGGCGAGAGGACGAGCATATAGGATTGGCGGAGAGGGCCCTCGGGTCATGGGTGGCAATCTTGACAGGAGCCAATCTTCCCGTGCTCATTAGCTTCAGCTACATGCATTTATTAGCTTTTCCTCTTTCTTCTTGTACCATATTCTGTATATATATATATATATATATATATATATGCAATGTAATATAATTTTATATGATGCAAGAAATTAAAATGCAGACCCAATATTCATGCAAAAAGGTAAACTAGACCATTATCTAGGGGTAATGGCACACTGTAGCTCAGAAATGGATTTTTAGAAAAATACACCTCCGGGTTCGAGCGGGCTTTTCTTCGATAATTTAGGAAGAGACAACGCCTCTTCCCCGGTTGGATCTTTGCAATTGCCGCGAGGCTATTCTTATAGCTTCGCATTTTCTCTTCGATCAAACAACAACGGAATGAGCCGAGCCAAAATACCAGGAAGTTTGGGGGTGCAGGAATGAGGATCCTGGCGCCACCCATAAGGGATATGGGCGCGGCACTAGGAAGGGTTATTGGCGGCGCCAAGACTTCTTCATGTGCAGTCCCTGTTCATGCACTGTGCTCAGAATTCGTCCGCCTCTTCAGTTTTTTAGTATAAAAAGAGAGACGGGGGCAGCGTTTATTTTCATCGCAAGCTCTCTTTCTGCTCAGCCTGCTCAGCCTTTTGATCTTCTTTTTGCTCATTTTTCCTTTCTTTTTCCAGATAAGATCTTTGCCTTTGTCTGAAAATGGCCACACAAGCCCATACAGCTTTAGAAATGGAAATTTATGAGAATGCCCTAGATTATTTGGTCCTCTCCCTGCGGTCAGATGAGCGGGACTGGTTCGAGCATATTTACGGGTATAGATGTCTGCTGTCATGGCAGACCCTTTATATCAATTGGGATATGATGAGGGGAGCCTCTAGATTCTGGTCGTCCCATGGCCATCTCTTTAATTTTGGCATGAATGAGATGTGCCCCACCTTTGAAGAATTCTGCGCCATAGTGGGGATGACTGCTGATGGACCTATTGTCGTGCCTTCTTCATGGAGGCGTCCATATATGGCAATAAGGGAGCTTTTTGGCACAACCCACGAAGCTACTGCAGGTTTTTACAATGGAGTAAACTTTTATTTGACCGTCCTTCCTGGAGCTTTTATGGAGTATAGGGAGGATGACCCACAATATTTGTGACACCGGCTGTCGTCTCTTTTTCTTTGCCTCATGGGATGATACATGCTGGTGGGCTAACCCCAGTATATTGACGTGTGGGTCGTAGAGCTGGTATTGCAGGCTCAGGATCGCCGGGTGAATAATATACCGATGATTCTAGCAAAGACCCTGTTTGGCCTGGATGCCTATGCTAGTGGCAACGAGTTGTTCCCTTCCGGTAGCCCTCTTTGATTCATATGTGGTTAGAGGAGCACTTCAATTGGGAGATGGGCCCAGTGCCAGCGGGAGCAAGGTATGATCCGGGGCTTTATGGCTCTCGGGGTCATTATACCCAGACGAATTTCTCGAAGTCCGACTGGGTTGAGAATTTCTTGCGCAGAGGCTCCATGGAAATAATATGGGTCATCAGCCACTGGCAGATCCACCACTTCTTCCAGTATACCGGGGTCTATGCCCATGTTATTTTGCCGCGTATGGAGCGCACCTCCTTTTATTGGGCGGACATGGTCTTGCGCGAATTTGGGAGGGAGCAAATCATTCCTGATCCCAGCCGTCCTGTGGCTGAGGAGCTGGATATGGATAGGGACTTAGGCACCCTTATCCGTAATATATGGCAGCTTGACTATGACTTGCTGGAGCCGGCTTATGTCTATTCCGACTATATGCTCCTGTCCCACAAATATTTGTCGTGGGTTATTGTGGCTGCTGAAGGGCCTTCTCGCATGATTAGGCAAGCACTGAGGCGATTGCTGGGCGACGAATAACTAGCGGTCTTGACGCTCGCCTGATGGAGATAGGCGAGGACATAGAGAGTTCGGGGTTGGTGGTTCCTTAGGCTTTGCAGGAGGACTTTAGGCGGGTTCACGGCCTTGGCGCCCGGATGGCTCCTGATCCGAATGAGGCAGGTCCTAGCAATGCACCTCCTCGTCTGAGCAATGAAGCCGGCGGAGCAATCCCCGGCAAGCTGATGAAGTTGTCCCCCCCTCAAACTGGCAGACGGAGCACTGCCCACGGGGATGATGGTGCTGGTCCGAGCAACACGACTATCCAGAATAATGGGGATGCTGATGATGAGGACGAAGACACCTCTTGGGGTTCTCATGCTGGTGAGACTGGGGCTTCTTCAGCGCCTCGCAGAAGGAGCATATGGGCACGGCTGGGCGGACGCCGCAGACATTGATGGATCGCTTCGGGGCTTAAGCTGCAAATAAATGATTAATCCTAAATATCTTAGGCAATTATTCCTAAGTTGCACCATAGGACCTGTTATCATATTATATTTTGATATTTTATGCGAGCTCTGTCGTGGTGGTTCTTTTTCTTTGTCAGTCAAAGCTCTGCATTTGCTTAAGACTTTGGCAGGGTGGAGATCGGATGCTGAGGACTCAGAAAATGCATTCCCTCCCCTTTTCTCCTAATTTCACTTTCTCTTGTTTTTTTTGTGATCTAATTTTTGCCTAGGCCGCCCTTTCGGGTTTTCAACCTAGCGAGCCCTTATTTCTCCTTTTTGTTTTCTTCTTTTTATTTGCTCTAATTTTTGCCTAGGCCGCCCTTTTGGGTTTTCAACCTAGCAAGCTGGAGAGGGAAGCAACTGCCAGATATATCGGCTCAAGCATAGTACCTTTTGAGCTTGTCGAGGTTGAAAGGCTGAACAAGATCCTCCCCTTCTTGGTTCGTGAGGAGTATTGCACCTTCTGATCAGATTTCTTTGACGACCTTAAGCCCACTAGGTAGTCTACATGTGCTTCCCCTGTCCTTTTGAGAAAGGAAGTCTTTTTTTGTTTGTTGTTGTTGGAATTCAGGCAGCGTGACTGATCCTTTTGGTTGTTCTCACCTCCGGATCCGGGCAGCACAACTGCATGCTTTTACTTGATTGTTGTTGTCGTCGAATCTGAAACTGGGCAGAGCAACTGCTTGCTTTGACTAGATTTGATGTTTAGATTCGGGCAGGACAACTGCTTGCTTTTGCTTGATTGTTGTTGTCGTCGAGTCTGAAATCAGGCAGAACAACTGCTTGCTTCAGCTGGATTTGACGTCTAGATTCGGGCAGACCAACTGCTCCTTTTGGGATTTTTGAACCGGTTAAATAGGGCGGAAACCTAATTGGGTAGCTAGGGTTCACTGTGGCCAGATAGTTTTAGTGTTTAGGGGAGAGATTTGGTAGTTTGGCAGAGCTTCGGGGCTGGAGAAGAAATAACCTCGGTGTTCTCTCGAGAGAACTTTCATAAACTGCTGCGTGAAGTGTGTGAAATTTTGAAGCCGGAAGGCTTTATTTATAACCGAATACTGGGACTTCTTTCGCTGTTAAGTATCATCAACCGTGCCTGAGTAGCTTGTACCGCGTGCTGAAAAGGTTGCACCAAAAGGCAAAAGCTATAGTGCAGGGGGTAAAGTAGGTGCGGCCTAAAGCAGGAGTGGGCGCGGGCCCAGGGCCTTTTTCCTTTCCAATTTTGGCACTTTGGCCCCCTGGAATTCACTATTTATGTTTTTTTTTCTTTTCTTTTGCATTTTTTGCATTTTAAACCCTGTAACTTGGCATCCGTTAATCCTTTCAACATGTCTTGATATTTTATGGCATGTCATATAACATGGGTACAAAATTGAGGTGTCTACAATTGCAAATGAAAGTTGATTCTTGGACGGGTAGTTCCTTCCGATTAAGCATGTTCTCCAATCCATTATGGCATATCTTTTTGCTACTGTTGAGCCCCCGTTGCAGTTATAAAATCCTTACAACAATTCTTTTCTAATTTTTTCTGAGGCTGTTTTGATGGGAAGTATAAATCCCATTGGATTTCTTGGACGAAATGCTGCTCCTCTAAGGATAATGGAGGCATTGGTATCCCCTCCTTATTTCAGTTGGTCAAATTCATCTCGGTTGAACTTTGGTGGCAATTTCGCACCAAGAACAACCTTTGGACTGATTTTCTTAAGGTTCGGTATTGTTCTGATTCGCATGTTGTGCAATCCTCTCGTGGTGGTTCCCATATTTGGATGAGACTGCAGTAGATTAAATTGATGGCTGAAGCTAACATTTTTTGGGGTTTGGGTTCGGGAAATTGCTCTATTTGGTGGGACAATTGGCTGTATGGTCATTCCGTGATTCAACCTCCTGATTGCTTGCTCAACCTCGTTAAGGAGCTTTTTGATTCTGCTAGTATGCTGATGTCTATTGCCCATTCTATTCTGCTCGCATCAGCTATTGCTTGTAATGAGGAAAAAGCTCATAAAGTCAAGTGATAATTATGACAGGCCTTGTTGGGTTTGCACCATAAATGGATCTTTCTCCCTCTCTTCGACCATGAACATGTTTTCTGATTATGGTGTTATTACTTTATCGTCTAAATTTATCTGGCACAGATTGCTTCCCCCTTGATGTCTTAATTTATTACTTACCAAGTGTACGAATCAATATAGAGTATAGTGTACGGAAAGTAAGGATCAAACCACCGAGATAAGAAGTAACTAAAGCAAGTAAACATGTAACAATTATAACTAAGGGGGGTTTCGTTTGATTTATTTATTTAACTAAATTATTCTGCTAGAAAGCAAGTAATCTAATGAACAGTTTATGCAAAGCAGCAAACACAGTTTGTGAAGATCTGATTGTGGAGGGAAATCAAGGAATAAGGATTCACTTGTATCTACTCTAATACTCTTTTATCTAATGTATCAATCAATAAATCTTGGGTTCGTTCACAAAAGATTGGTATAGTTCGTTGAATTATAATTCAGTCTCCATCCTAAATAATTCATCCGAAACTATATCCTTAAGAACAAGAACATATGAACCTAACCCTAACTTATCACTCTCGTGCATCGATAGGTTTGATTTATCACAATGGTGAGCCAGTGTATGGCATATGCATATGACCGTGCAGTTATCCGCACCTCTAGGTCTTTAACTATTGTGATACCATTCATAGGAAAAAGCCAAATAGCAAAGAGATTGATAAACATTGTGATCAACAAGACTTAATAGAATATGAAATTAATATAGAGCAAAATATTCGATACAAGTTACCTCCAATTCCTAGATATGAGTGGTTAGTTCATCCTTGATGATGAACCAATTGATTGGATGAAAGCATACATGAACGATCTTCTTAAACTATGAATACAAGCAAGAAAAACTATATATTACAAGTTAAATTCGGATTATTTCCGACCTAGAACTTAGGGCTACATGGTTTGTATTTATACTAGAGTTTACAGGGAAAGAAGTAGAATTGAGCTGAAATTCCCGTCTTTGGAAGTCGGCTACCCTTGCAGTCGCAAGGTCCCAAAGGCATGCGGCCACAAGGTCTTCAGATCCTTCGGACTGCTTTACTGTGGACCTTACGGGGGCAAGCCCCTGTTATATGACATGTCAAAAAATTACCTTAAAGTTAAAAGGACTAACAAATGTCAAGTTACAAGGTTGAAAATGCAAAAGAAAAAGAAGAATGCATAAATAGTGAACTGCAGGGGCCAAAGTGCCAAAAATCAAACAGGAAAAGGCCGTGGGCACAGCCCACACCCATCCAGGGCGCGGCGCCCACAAGCTTCAAAGTTACTATTGAACTTGACTTTTGGTGCAACCTTTTCAGCACATGGTACAAGTCGTTGAAGGTCAGTTGATGATACTTAAACGCGAAGGAAGCCCAGCTTCGGCCTATAAATAGACCCATCCGACTTCAGAAAAATCATAGTTCACATAGTGAGAAAAATTTCACCGCGCAGCCTGTGAAAACTCTCCCGAGAGAACGCTGAGGTTATGTTCCCGTTTAGCACCGAAGCTCTGCCAAACTGCTAAATCTCTCCCCTAAACACTAAAACCTTCCGGCCAAAGTGAACCCTAGCTACACAACTATGTTTCCGCCCTATTTCACCGGCTCAAAAAGCCAAAAAGAGAAGTTACCCTACCCGATTCTAGACGTCAAATCCAACAAAAGCAAGCAGTTGCTCTGCCTGATTTCAGACTCAACCACAGCAAAAAGCACGCCAGTAAGCAAGCAAAAGCAAGCAGTTGTGCTGCCTGGATCCTGAGGCGAAAACAACAAAAATGAGCAGTTACACTACCCAAAACTCTGCAACAATAAAAAGACTCCCTCTCCTTGAAAGACAGAGTGAGTACACCCTAAAGCCTACCAGAAGGAAGTTTGGTAAAGGATAAAACCCATCACGCTTCAAAAGGTAGGTACTTTAAAGTTTTATTTCTTTTTAACTTTAAAAAAGTGCTATTTAAAATAGTAATATATCACAAAATAAGCAGTTATGCTGTCCGAAATTCTATAACAAATAGCACTAAAATAAGCCGTTATTATGACGAAATTTCTACAACTCTAAAATGAGGCTACTATAAGTTTGTATTTATTTCATTATGTATGTATGTATATATATGTATATATATATATATATATATATATATATATATATATATATATATATATATATATATATATATATATATATATATATATATTATATAAATGCATTTATCTAATATACATGTTACATATTTATAATAATATATATATATGTATATGCATATTATAGTATATATATATACCATAATATATATATACCTATATACATATACATATACCATAAGGGTATATGTATATGTATATGTATATGTATATATATATATGTGTGTGTATATGTATATATATATATGTGTGTGTATATGTATATATATATATGTGTATATGTATATATATATATATGTATATGTATATGTATGTATATATGTATATGTATATGTATATATATATATATATATATATATATATATATATATATATATATATTTAAAATGCTTTATCTAAATTGTTAATTTTATAAAAGAGCATATTTAGCCAAAAAAAAACCTATTGTGAGACCAAAAGGGCAAGTTGGGTGCCTAATCCCTTCCTAACTTGTAACTTAGCCTCCGAACTCTTTTACAAATCTGGTTATTATTTGTTTTTCGTTGTTTCTCATTAAAATAAAGATGACGACTATGTTATACATATTTTGAGTTCACAATTGAGGCAAGACGTATTCCCACGCACTTTAAAAGGTTTTGAAACCACCCTACTTCTCAGTGGCGTGGATCCGGTTAAAAAATGGGACATTTACAGTGGCGACTCTGCTGAGGATTTTGTTTTTATTTTTAATAAAATAAAAACAGAGGGCTAGACTCAGTTTTTTTTTTTTATGCATATAAAAAAGTTTTATTTTTTGGGTTTTTGGCTACATATGCTTATTTTTCTTTAACAGTTTAAATATTGCATTTATATATATATATATATATATATATATATATATATATATATATATATATATATGTGTGTGTGTGTGTGTGTGTGTGTGTGTGTGTGTGTGTGTGTGTGTGTATTGTGCGCATAACCGTGAAATCTTGCAGTAGCATCATTTTGGGTGCCAATTGAAAAAAAAAGAGTGGAGGCGTATTATTGTTTTATTTTATTTTATTCTACTTTTATATTATGTCTGGCAAAATATGTAAATATTCTTTATTCTTGTCATTTTATTTTGGGGATTAGGACCAAATGTAAATAATAGAAACAGATAGTTTCCCCACTCTTCTTTCTATTTATTGATCTGAATGGCTGTCACGCTCGCTCGTGCTGTACTTTCGAGGATTCAAACTAATGAGTCGAGAAAATCCATAAATGAACAAAAAGATAGGCCATTTACTGCTTTATTACTGCTTTATATCTGAAAAAAGACTTGACTGCTTTTTAGATAACTCACACATGTGCACTTATGTAGAAATATTCCGACTACTACCCTTAAACCCGATAAACACGCCCGGGTATCCATAATTTCAAAAGAGAGGCTATGGAGAACTTAGGCCGAAATTATCACATCATGTGCCCCATTACTGAGGGGCTAACGGGGTGAATCCAGCCTAGCCCTGCATCAGCCAACGTTAAAAGCATATAGAATTTTAGGACACTTTATGGACCGATCAGTTTTTATACCTCGAAATTGATGGTCAATCTCTGTTGCAAAAATATACATAAATGAATAAAGATATATGCACAACGGGCTAACCAATAATTTTTATGGTATTTGTCCTAGACCATTCGAATGGTGGATCCCGAAAAGAGTAGATCAATCCAATCTTGGGAAGTCGAAAGGCAGGTGGAATACGAAGGTTCGATACTCTAGAGAAAGAATCCATTATTCCAGGAAAAGTCCCGAGACTGTCAAAACAAAGTAGGTGCTTGTCCGATCAATCTTAGGGAAAATGAATAATAAAATAAAGGCACACTGTAGTCAGAACCAAAAATCCTGGAACCTTCCCTTCTGATACCTTCAACTATTTTCCTCAGAAACTTGGTCCGAGTTTGAAAAGGAAGAGATAGCACCAGTCGTTTAATACGGGATACAGGCACAGAGGTCTGGTCAGAAAGTATAAGAATTAGTGCAGAGGGTACAGATCTAGGCAGAATGGCCGCTGAGAATGAACAGTCTACCGTGGGTACTGATACATGAGCTCTAGGGTACGCTCCTACTCCGGCTATGAAACAGTGGTTAGATCAGAATTTGGGTGCACATGTTGATCGCCTTTTAGGCCATATAACGAACCTCATGCAAAGTCCAAGACCCAATGTTGAGGGAATCACTTTCCCTGCAACCCCTCAAGAAGCATCTACTTCTCATACTCCTCTAACTTTCCACCAATCACCAACACCCCAAACACCAATTTCCCACCACAATGCTTATTACCTGAATTTCAACCCTTTCTTGCCAAATCCACCATATCCTTTTCCAAACACTCATATACCCCAAAATCCAAATGGCCTTCCATTTTCTATCACTAATCCACTCCAAAATAGCCTACATATAGACCCCAGAAGCTATACCCAGCCAGGACAAGTGACGACCTATCTCCCATTCAATGATCCTGGTCGTCAGGTAAAAATGTAAATATCCCACCTCCTTAAAATCCTTACCAAATACCTTAGTCATGAATAAACCCAGTTGCCCCCAATCCCTTAAATATAAACCAAATCCCAGCACCACCTCCCACAAAAATAGAGGCAGATATGGAAAACCTTAAAGGAATGATGCTCAAGGTCTTGAACAAAGGGGAATTTTCTACTCAAGCATTGACACTACAACTTTCAGTTATGTTGCCCTCAAAATTTAAAATACCTGACATAGAGAAATTCGATGGGACTGGATGCCCTATCTCCCACATAAAATCTTACTCCACCACAATGCAATCAAGAGGAGTTAGTTTTGAGGCAATGGCCACTAACTTCCATTTGACTTTAGTCGGAGCTGCTAAGCAATGGCTCATGTTAGCAGATAACAGTACGATCGCTACTTGGGATCAAATGGTCGAAGAATTTCAAAACAAGATAAAAAGATAATAGAAACTCTGAAAATAAGAGGGAACTCGAGTCTTTCACTCAAAAGGAAAAGGAAACTTGCGCAGATTTTGTAGTTAGGTGGAAGAAGAAAATTACCCAGACTTCAGGTAGACACAATCCAGCTGAATCAGTTAGGATGTTTATAAAGAACCTCCAACCAATCTACCTTGAACATATGAGATACCTCCCATATGGTAACTTCAACGCCATCGTGGAAGTAGGAATCCGCATTAATAAAGACATACGTACAGGGCACTTAAAGGATGATACATATACGGAAGGGGAAGCAACTTCGCCAAGGGCTGCAGTTAACATTGTCATAAATATTCCAGCAGTCGTATCACCACCCAATGGTTCTAGCCAAAACTATGGTAATGTTGCCATGGTCATATAGGACAAATAAGTTTGCCAATTCTGTTGCGGGAAGCAGTAGTACTAACAGAAACTTCATAGGACCTTACAGAGGAAACAACAAGAACTACGATGAATTGTATGCTCCAATGTCCCTAATATTACAAGGTTTAATGACATAAGGGGTCCTGAAACCAATGGAGAATTACAAACCTCCAAACCCACTACCAAGCACTTGGAATCACTCCCAGTATTATGAGTACCACCGTTGCAATGGCCACCCCACCGACAAGTGTTATATGCTCAAAAGTGCCATCCAGGATCTTATCGATGGCCAGGTCATTGAGAAGCCGCATCCATTACCATAAATCAACATGATCAAATTTGATGAAGAGATCAGCCCACTGGATTAGTTTGAGAAAAATGATGCTTTTTTGCCCTATATGGTCATCCCTCCATCTTCAGAGAAGAAAGATTTTACAACATAAAGTAACATACTGAACAGTGGTCGAGCATCGCCTGAGAAAGAACTTGAATAGGATAGAACGTCAGTACAAGAAGTTGTTGGTCATTCAGGAAGGACAAGGGAAGACTTTGAGACTCATAGAACCCTTGAATACACTTTTGTATAGACCTCCAAAAACCCTTTTAGCTTTGAACCTCCTTTTGCCAAATAAAATCTTAAGGAAGCAACTTTTTCAACTCATCATCGGTTTTCGTAGATTTTCCAAATATATATTTTTTTCTTTTCAGGTCACCTATTTCTAAGTATCCCTGGACATGTTTTCTTCTCAAAGATGATAAATTGACTCACTTAAAAACACCTAAATCTACACGAGTTGATAATGAGTCATCCATAATATATGGACTCGTAAACTATTAAAAGCACATGAAATCCAAAGCAAGAAAGTCGTCTTGACCAAAATCACTTTCGACCAATTGCAGTAGAGCTGTTAGTAGCGTACTGGGGCTACCTACCATAAACACCAAAACCCCTCCAAAAACCTGAAACCCTTTTAAGTCCACCATATGCCAAAACCCCTACTGAAAATAAGACCTTCCAATATCCCCAGCCAAACAACTATCCCCATGATCTAGCTTCCTAAAACCGGGGCTATTTCGCCTTTTTATATCCACAAAAAATGATTATCCTTTGCCCCAAAAGGAGAGAGGACATTCCTCGACTACTATTATAATGCTCCGAAGGAAAAAACAAGGAAAAATAGAGAAAGGAAAAGAGGAAAAATCTCTCTGGAGCAAGTCCATCATTTGTCTATCTCCCTCTTACACAAACTAATCTAGGCTTATTTTGGAAAAATCAACACATATATACTTCTTTAGGTGTGGATCAAAAACAAAAATGGCCAACTATACCCAAAGTCATACCTAAAGCCAAAGCCATACCCAAAGCCAAAACCATACCCAAAGTCAAAGCCAAAAGGCCCACCATATTCAAAACCAAAAACCAATTGTCCATCTAGAACCTACAACCCAAAAAGCAATCAATGATCAATTGTTGATTGCCTTTTTTACAGAAACCAACTCCGTAAAAGACCTTCTAACCAGAGGCCAATCAAAAACCTCAAAAACATATCCATCCCCAAACATTTAAATAGTGCACCCTGAACCAGTCGCGATCAACAGCTCTGCTTCAATCCGTTATAACGTGATCTGAGTCAAAGATGAAACTCCTTACTAAAACACACAAAAACATCAAAAGATAATTACCAAGTAAGGTCCATAACCCACCAATCTGGTGATACTCGGCAATAAGGTGACCTCTGGATTCCGACTTTCTTTCTTGTTCATTAGAGTCATCCTCATATCTTGTGCCTTTGATTTTCTCTTCAAAAAAAAAAAAAGAGGTCCACCTAGGGGCTTTCCCTCCATCCACTTCTAGGGTTATTCTCCATTCATGGGTAGAGGCCAAGCCTTTGGCGACTATTAGCGAGGTCAATGTGATAAACTTCGTGCACGAGCATATATGGTGCCGTTTTGGGGTACCCCGAGCAATAGTGTCAGATCATGGGACTCAATTTTCAGAGAAGTTCACAAAGGCATGCGAGCAGATGCGGGTGAAGCATTGGCAATCCTCGGTTTCGTATCCTCATGGTAACGGTCAAGCTGAGGCCGCTAATAAGCAAGTCCTGCATGTTCTCAAGCGAAATCTAGAGGATAAAGCAGGGAGATGGGTGGACGAGTTGCCATCAGCTTTGTGGGCGGTCAGGGCAACGATCAGAGGGCCCACGGGTGAAACAGCTTTCTCTCTGGCTTATGGATCTGAGGCCATGGCATCGGTGGAGATGTACTTGCCCAATCATAGAGTGTCTCACTATGATGCAGAATCTAACATTGTAGCTCGGGCAACCGACCTTGATTTGTTAGAGGAAAAACGGTTGAAATCCAAAATGCGAATGGCTAATTACAAGCAGCGAGTAAAGGCCCATCACGATAAAAGGGTTCGTGGCATGTCATTTGCTGTGGGCGATTGGGTTCTCCGTAAAATTGAAGCGACATGCCATCGAGCAGAATGGGGGAAGCTCTCTCCTAATTGGGAAGGTCCCTTTCAGATAGTCAGAATTGTTAAGGAAGGAACCTATATGTTGCGAACAGAGGATGGTAGCGAGCTGAAGTATCCATGGCATGCAGATCACCTGAAGAAATACTATCGTTGATCGACAGTATGCAAGTTGTTTATCTTTTTCTCCTATTTTGTAAGTTAAGATGAAATGAATGAGCATGCGTTGGCTTTCATTTTTTGACTATCTCACTTATATTGTAGTGCAAACTCAATTATACTTTTGGCGGGCAAGGTAGTTTCCTTGCCCGGTGTGAAAGTTGGTGTTCGAGTAGTCTAAAGTTATTTTCTTGATTATTCCCTTTTTTATGAGCACAGAGTTTCTCTGCTCTTGAAAAAGGGTTGGTGTTCGAGATAGTTGCTTTGATTATCATCTCGATTATTCTCTTTTTCACAAGCACGGGGTTTCCTCTGCTCGTGAAGAAGGGTTGGTGTTCGAGGCGTTTTTATTACTATTAAGTTTAGTGCAAGTTATCCTAGCCCGACTAAAGGGACACAAAGTCTGCATTTTTTATTTTTATCAAGCTTGGAATAAGCTTGATCGATTTAAAAGATGGGTTGTTTTTACTGGCTTAAACACCGTGGAAGTATCCGTGAGAACACAAGCGAGGCGAGATATATGAGCAATGATGTCAAAAGCGGTAGTAATAATATACATGACGAGAAAAATAAATTGTTTAATGACCGAGGAGGGTAGAATATAGATTGTTTGTCAAAATCAGGGCGTTGTTCGTGCATCAAGGGGAATAGTTGAAGAAGCAAAACATTTGGTGGTTGTTTCTTCTGAGTGGCTTCAAGGTGATGACACACTCCGTCTTCCTCGGTTTTGAGGCGAGAACTTGATTTATGTTTCTTGAGCCCAGGCGTCCAAAGCGAGTAATAAATCAGCTATATTGGCTGTGACTTAGGCGATTGGGGAGGAGTCGAGGAAGCCGATCCTTTTTGAGCATGAGTTTCGAGATTCTAACTGCGTCTTCATTATACGGAACTAAAGAAGGTCAAAGGCGAGCTGAGGAGCAAAAGCGATTGGATTGGTGCCGTTCGGTGAGCAATTAGGAGGTCGTTTCCAAGCGGCGCATGTTATATGCTGAGCACATAGTTCGCCCTTGGAGGAAGAAGAAGGGTAGGCTTCATTCTCTCAATGCAAAAAGAAAGCAAAAAGTCATCAGAACTTTTGTAGTAAATCGATGATGGTTTGTTTTTGCTGCCGTTGAGGCGACTAGCTCTTTCCACCAGCTTTCTCTCTACTCGGCGTCGGCCTTGGCTTGAGAGGCTCTGCAGGTAGTTCGGAGTTCTTTTACATTGAGGAAATTTTTTAAGGGCTATCTCTTCATATTTTGGAAAAATCCAAGTGGGTTTCAAAGGTTTTCTGCTACTAGAAGCAGGGGCCTTCGGCTGACGGAATTCTTAGCGGCGGAAATTTTCCGTCGTGATTAGCGACGGAATTTTAGAATGTCGGCCACGACGAATTTTCCGTCGCTAAAGGTGAAACTTTAGCGGCGGAATTTTCCGGAAATTCGCTAAATAAACAAAATTATGATACGGAAATATTCAGCAAGCGAATTTTCCGTCGCTAAAGGTGGCCTTTAGCGTGAAATTTTCCGTCGCTGAAATTTCAAATTTAATTGTGGTTTATTTCAGCGACGGAAAATTCGGTGCTAAAGTCTGCGGCAAGGAATTTTCGTCACTAAAAAAAAATTGAAAAATTAAATTCTAATTAATATAAAATATCAAAAATATTTGAAATTAAATTGAAATTAAATTAAAATAATATTTGAAATGTTAATTTAATAATATAATATCAATAATTAAAATGATTAGCATCAATATAATTACAAAAATAAAACATTCACATTACAACAACTTAAACTTAGCGTAGCGTGCGTAAACTTAAATTGAAATTAAATTAAAATAATATTTGAAATGTTAATTTAATAATATAATATCAATAATTAAAATGATTAGCATCAATATAATTACAAATTAAAACATTCACATTACAACTTAACTTAACGCGTAACTTAACGTAACATAATGTTAACTTAAATTGAAATTAAATAAAATAAATTTGAAATGTTAATTTAATAATATAATATCAATAATTAAAATGATTAGCATCAATATAATTACAAAAATTAAAACATTCACATTACAACTTAACTTAACGTAGCATGCGTTAACTTAAATTGAAATTAAATTAAAATAATATTTGAAATGTTAATTTAATAATATAATATCAATAATTAAAATGATTAGCATCAATATAATTAAAAAATTAAAACATTCACATTACAAA
>CM028381.1:51804829-51876278 GCA_013146195.2 Codonopsis lanceolata | reverse complement strand
ATTTATAAAATTAAAGTTTAAATTAACCTTGGCCTATTACCGATTTAATTGAATAAATATATATTTTTTGTAAACTAACTTTAACAGGTTAAAGCTTTTTACAAATATTAGATCTGAATTTTTAAACACGTAGGCTGATTAAATATATTAATATTTTTATTTGTTAATTTAAGTTTTTTTTTTTTTTGCAATATATTAAACCTAGGTTTTTAAACATATAGGCTAAACAAACTTACTCAAACTAATATATAAATGCAAAAATCAACCCCATTTATTCTCTAAGAATTACACGATAATGTTGCACTTGTTTGGATTTATTTTGTAGTTATTGCTGCGAAACAGCTTAAATGTTCAATCTACGTCTAAAGTAGTACAAGATCTTAATCCGTTGTTGAAGGTACTCGCAAAAACATCCATTTCAATCTCGGAAAGACACAAACCGATCTCTACATCACATCCCGGTTCCTTGCAACGGTTGATAGACATTAACAGTCCATGATCAATGGAAACTATTTCAGACTTTTTGGGTTTTCCCCATCCAAAGTCGGTATCATAGAAGTCGAATTTCGGTGATCCGGCGACCCCACCATAATAGTCTTCCTGATCTCTTAGGACTTTAACCCACTCTTCCATACCCTCCAAGACTGCGTTCTTGTTCTTGCTATGAACCCTTTTAGAAATCACCTCTCCAATCAATTCAACCGCTTTGAAAAACCCTTCTTCTCCCGCTATGTCACTAATCCTTGAAGATGTATAACAAGGCAACAAACAGTTACCAAAATAATTTGATGGAATAGGTGGATCCAAACGGGCCCTGAAATCTGCCGTACAAGTAAACGAGTACTCTTTGTCTTCAACATCTACCCCTTACAACTGGAAACACGTACTTTTGCTATGCAACTCCATACATAAGCACATACTATCACGAACGATGATAAATGTGCTGATTTTTGCAGTCGAGTCATGGCTGATTCCTTTAGTCGTTGGATTTGATCTTCGCTTATGATAAACGTGGTCGAACTAAGTTGGGAGAACGAAGGTCGTGAATCGATCTTGGCAAACACAGGCTCCCAAACTTGGTTCCAAAATTTTGTTGCTAGAGAATTTGGATCTTTAATCAAAGTTCTATCGTAAAATGGTAGAGACCCGCTAGCTAGGAATGACTCGTCTCCTTGAAATTTTGTAATCGAGGCCCATGCCCTTGTAAAATTGAGAAAGGTGCTTGCATCGCCGACAGTGTGGTGACTGGAAATTCCAATAGAGATGCCACCATTGAGAAATAGTGTCACTTGGATAGCCAAAACCTTGATTATTGTTGAGTTAGAGGCCGTAGAAACAGGCTGGGGCAATAGATCAGGGACAAGATGACGAAATTCCTCAGCATTTCGAGCATGATTTCCAGTAAGATAATTGAAATCCTTGGAACACTCGGCAAATGTTAGAGAAACTGAGTCACCCTCTACGTAACGAATTTCATGCTTGCTAGTACTAGTACGACTTGAATCAGTATATATAATTAGGTTACCCGCAAGTGGGAGAAAATGTTTGAGAGCAACTGATAGCGAGTTCTTAAGATTAGGAACAATGGTTTCCATAAAATGAGCTTTAGAGTGGGGGAACTCGTAAAATAAAACATGGACGGTTGGAGGAAAGTATAGATATGGAATGTCGAAAAAATTAAGCGGCAGCGATAAATCGGCGACGGTGGATGGTGGTGAGATTTGGCTCTCTTCAAGGACGGTCACCATGTTGTATGGCAAGATAGCTGTGTGTGTGTGTGTGTTACCTATGAAAATTGTATGAATATATAGACTATCATACTACTCCTTCCCTTTCAATAGTCAGAGCGTGATCAAATTTATTACTCCCTCCGTCCCTAATTAATTGTCCTGCTTGACCCGGCGCACAGTTTAAAAGAAAGTAATTTACTTGATTATTTATAATGGTTTAATGTGTAGTTTTCATTAATATCCATGTATATGTGGCTCATAATTAAAGTAGAGTGAAAAAGTAAGGATAAAGTGGTAAAAGTGATGTTCTAAAAAGGTAAGTTTCAAAGTGGACAATTATTTTGGGACGAACAAAAAAGGAAAGGAGGACGATAATTTAGGGACGGAGGAAGTAACATTTTAAACATAAACCAGTTGGCCAATCTATAATACAATAGAGGTTTATATGTGTGCAATTGACTTGGGATAAGTAACGGTTAAGATTTTTTGTTTTACTTTAATCTTACGACCGTAATTTCTTCCTCACGTCGCATGTGTTAATCAATTGTAAACCTATTCCTATTCACGTTAATCCAATTATAATTGTAACTTAATCCAAATTGTATTGTAACTGTAAAGACTTATTTTGTGGGATCTGAGAGAAAAAAAAAAGCAATCATAAGTGATAATTCATTTTGTCATTATTCTTTTACAGTTAATTCATTTCCACATTATACGCTTCATTTATTTAGTTTCTTCTTTGTTAACGCGCATGACTGAATCAATTTGATTTTAGTCTATTAGTAAGTTTCGAATTTTTGAATTTTGAATTTTTTATTTTTATCGTAATTAACTTAATCAATTTTGTTTTCGACCCGCAATTTAGTATAAAAATAATTTTAAAAAAAATCGTAAGTTTTGTAATTTGAAATATTTGTTTTTTTACTTTTTAACTGTTATCGTAATTAACTTAATCAATTTATTTTTTGAAAATGAATCACAATTTAATTTATGTCTAAGTTTTAAATATTTATATTTTAATTTTTTTTATTTTTAATTGTTATCGTAATTAACTTAATCAATTTAATTTTTTTTCTAGCCCGTAATTTCGTATACAAATAATTTTAAAAAAAAATCATAAGTTTTGTAATTTGAAATATTTTTTTTTCTTTTTAACTGTTATCATAATTAACTTAGACAAATTATAAAAAAATATTAATTCATTTCTACATTATCTGCTTTATTTATTAATAAATTTCGAAACTGACACGATCAAGAATACTAGTTGTTTTAAATATTAACTCTGCTTTCTTCCCACTTGCAAAAAACTCCCCCCAACTCCACTCTCGCAGTCAAGTAGCAAATCTCCAAATTCAACCCTTCCTTGAAACCAACCAAACCCTATGTTTTAATTGCCCCAAAATATTCAATTAATAAAAAGAGTAAACTTAATCGGCTAAATTCATACTCCCTCCGTTCCTAAATTATGGTCCTCCTTTCTTTTTTCGTTCATTTCAAAATAATTGTCCACTTTTAAACTTACCTTTTTAGAACATCATTTTTACCACTTTACCCTTACTTTTGCATCATACTTTAATTATGGGCCACATACATATGAGCTTTAAAGGAAACTACATATTAAACCAATATTAATAATCCAGTCAAATAGGTTTTCTTAAAGGGTGCACCGGGTCAATCAGGACAATAAATTAGGGACGGAGGGAGTAAATAAAATCATCTCTCACCTTCGAACGGATCGGACAAGACATAGGAGTGTGTGAAACTGTTAAATTCTGGAGACACGGTTAAGCGTTTTAATATATCTCTGTAACTGATGGCTCACTCTTGGCCGACTCCTTTGCAGGAGCGTTCGATATCTCTCCATTGCTCCATGAATTCCATTTCTTTTTCTTCCAAAGTGGGTCAAAACGAATGATAAAAAGATACTCCTTCCGTCCCTAAATTATCGTCCTCTTTTCCTTTTTCGTTCGTTCTAAAATAATTGTCCAATTTGAAACTTATTTTTTTAGAACATTACTTTTACCATTTTACCCTTACTTTTTCATCATATTTTAATTATAGGTCACATACACATGAGCTTTAAAGAAAACTACACATTAAATCAATATTAATAATCCAGTCAAATAGGTTTTCTTAAATGATGCACCGAGTCAATCAGAACAATAAATTAGCGACGGAGGGAGTACATGTCAACTTGACGGTGTCTTCAATTTACTAGGACCAAGTCACTTTGCCGGAGGAGAAGTTTAATAAATACAAGCACAAAGAAAACAAGTGTGTGCATGATGGGTTTCATATTATTGGAGGTAGTTGACAATAATAAATAGATGGAAATTCATCAAATTGGTAAGTTATTGATTCCCTTGTTTACTTGTTTATGTAATAATATGTGTTACATATAATATTTTTGTGGGATTATATTAGTTAACGGATATAAAATATACTACTTATTAATTGTTTTGAGCTGATTATTTGTATATGTATTCGTAGTAAAGAATTACTCTGTTTAAAAGGTAAAAATAGCCGATAACAATGAAATAGGGTGATAGCATTACAAAATGACAATTATGATCCGAAAATTATGGAGTTGTAATTATTTGCACTTCGGGATTTGATTCGTTGAATAATTGATTTTCAGAGTCAAGTTTGAGTAAAGTAAATTATATGGAGTAATGTAACTAACTCCTTGTAGGTTTGTAATTTATTTAGGGATGATTATACCCTTATATATATTACAATGTAATAATAAGACATTAGTATTTGATGTTTATGGGTTAATAAATAATTAGCGGTTGTGGCCCAAAAATGTTATAATAATATAATTGACCCTTCATGGTTAATTTGTATAACAGTAAAGTATTAAATAGGGAAATAATATACTAATCCCTACGTGTTAAGAATATTATTATGGTATTGTAATTGACTTAATTTACGTAGTTAAATTGGAGTTAATTAATAGTTAAGTCAACTGAATACATATTGGCATAACATATACTTTTTGAAACCGATAAAAAATATTGGTCAACTATTATTTAAAATTAGATGGAGTACTATTTTACTACTGTATTGTATATGAAAACTAGTGATAGCGTTCCATGGTTTGTACACAAATGCAAAATCATATACTCAATTAAAATTGAATAATACATAATTAAAAATTTTATTATGAACAAAATAAATATAATATAATAAACAGTAAAATAAAAGAAAGAAAATTACATAAATTTGAAAAAAATTATTATAAATTTGGAATACTTTTTATATACAACATTTGTTGTTGAACATGTATAATTATTACGACTATCATTAACACATAATAAAATTCAAAGTAAATAAAATAACTAATATGTTCATATAAATAAAAATTAATTAATTAATTAATGCTAACAAAATAAATAAATAATTGTAACTAAATATTATAAATTCTTTTTTTTTAAGGAAACATGGACGGCACCCTGCACAAATATCATAAAATAAACACGAAAATACAAACAAGAGGGGGACAACTAGACGAACCCTTATAAATGGGAGGACAAAAGAGTCTTACCTCATAAAGAAAACTAAAAACAAACCACAATTATTTTCTAAAACAAAATAAACATATTCTGTCAGCCCGGAGTGCAGCAAGAGAGGAAAGAGGCAGATATCTCTCTTGATGAAAAAACATAGAACACCTATTGTCATGCGTAAAACCTTGAATCAGATCTTTGCACTCTAGCAACTCATAAGTGTAATACCAAGGGAAGCCTTGGAATCCAAGAATACTCTGCACCGCTACCAAAGAATCGGTCTCCACCATGACATCAATCAAGTTCAGAGATCTACAAAGACGTAAACCATCACAAAGCGCCTTAATTTCGGCAAACGTGTTACTGCCTTCACCATAAAAATTATAAAAAACATGGATGAAGGAGCCATCCTTACTTCTAATAATACCACCTCCAGTGCAAACACCACCAATAGACGAC
The DNA here is from genome assembly GCA_013146195.2 of Codonopsis lanceolata. Lineage (NCBI taxonomy): Eukaryota > Viridiplantae > Streptophyta > Magnoliopsida > Asterales > Campanulaceae > Codonopsis > Codonopsis lanceolata. Next base: position 51,870,580 of record CM028381.1, on the reverse strand, counting down.
AAATATTATAAATTCGATATATATAAATTAGTTAAATAATTTTAACGCAAAGATTAAAATTATGATATATATGTTACCTAGCAATATTACCAAAGTTCCAACATTCATTCAATACGTGATTAACATTTATAGAACATTTGATTTCATTTTAAAAAAATTCATAAGTATAAATATGTTTCAAAGAAACAATATTTCCATTATAAAAAAGATAAAAACAAAAAAAAAGATAAAATTTGGGACTAACTTATCCTTGATTATAATACTATTTGATTTGAACAATTAAAATATAAAAGATTTAGATGGGTCCGATATGTCCTTGACCCAATCCCCTTTATTTTGAAAGATATAAATTTCACCACAACAACAATTAGGGGTGAGCAAATTTTTTGGGGGTGAAATTAGGTCGTTCCCTTTTCAAAAGTTTTCAAAGCATTTTCTGAGAGAAAATACTACAATATCTTTAATGAACAAAATACGTGCGCGCAAAATATCGTTTAATGCATCGATTTTGCATCACAATGTACAAATCGAATCCTATTTGTACATTAGAATTTTAGGCATCATCGATTTTGCATCGCAATCCACAAAATAATACCCAATTTAAGGATCGGGAATCCAATTTGTGCATCAGAACTCCAATTGAAACCAATTTATGGATCACAAATCTAATTTGTATATCGGGATTCAAATCAATGCATTGTGATTAACAAATTGATGCATCACAGTGTTTTGAGTAAATGATCCTTAGCGCGCCTCTGACTTATTAATAACATAATTGTTTTTTTCACCTCAAAAAGTGTCTTTTTCTGATTAAAAATATTTAAAAAACTGGAAAAATTGATATTTTAGCCGACGAACTAATTGGAAGTGACACAATTAACCACGTAATTTGTATAAGACGAATTTAACTAATGTATTAAAATTTGAAGGCAAGTGAATCCAAATACGTAACGGTCGTTTGAAAACCGTCAAAGAGTGATGATGTGGACACGACGTGGCTGCTTGCGGGATCTTTAGGGGTTTTTATTATAAAATTTCAATATAAAAGGTTATCTATGTAATTTAGATGAAGTGCATCAACTTTCCTTCCATCTGGGAATCAATTATAGCTCTTTGCTGGGTATTCCGGTTTTTCGAAATTGAAGACGCTAAGAGGGCAGACAGAAGACAGAAAGAATAGGCTTAGAGGGTGGATGAAGTGTGGGAAAGGTAGGACTGTCGAGGAGATTTCGCAGCTTGAATCTAAACGAAAGAAAGTCAATCTTATTATTTCTCAGAATTTTATCTCAATCGACTGTCAAATAATCATCTTTTATTTCTCGTTTCTGGATAGAAAACTCAATCCTCGTCCTATCCTTCCATCAATCAATGCAATAATTCACTAGTTGATATTTTGCTAGGTCCCCTTCCCTTTTTCGAAATATGTAGCCACATCATCCACTAATAAACCCTAACATTGAATACCTTCAGACCATTTGATAGTTAGGTTTCTTAGATTTCCTTTTTATTTTTTTAAATAAAATTTTGAGAGAAATTTATATGATACAAATTTGAATTTCGACTATTATTAAAAAAAAATGAGAGTTTAATTTAGCTAAGCATGGAAAATATGCATATTTAATTAATTATATCCAAGTACATATCGATATACATCTTTATTTTAAAAAATAGTTTATAAAAATAGTCAATCCTATACTTTTTATGTTGGACATTTGTTTTATAAATTTAAGTTTGACAAAAAATGGAAAAAGAAACATTGGTTATGTACTTTTTGATTTCGAATCTGATGAAAATGGAGAAAAACATCATAGATCTGTATATTTTTGTAAATATTTGTAAAATTAAAGTTTAAATTAACCTTGGCCTATTACCGATTTAATTGAATAAATATATATATTTTGTAAACTGACTTTAACAGGTTAAAGCTTTTTACAAATATTAGATCTGAATTTTGTAAACTACATATATATATTTTGTAAACTTACATTTTTACTACTTACCCTTACTTTTTCATCCTACTTTAATTATGGGCCACATACATATGGGCTTTAAAGAAAACTACATATTAAACCAATATTAATAATCCAGTCAAATAGGTTTTCTTAAAGGGTGCGCCGATAAATTAGGGACGGTGGGAGTAAATAAAATCATCTCTCACCTTCGAACGGATCGGACAAGACATAGGAATAGGAGTGTCTAAATTCTGGAGACACGGTTAAGCGTTTTAATATATCTCTGTAACTGATGGCTCACTCCTTTGCAGGAGCGTTTGATATCTCTCCATTGCTCCATGAATTCCATTTCTTTTTCTTCCAAAGTGGGGCCGAAACTTGTCAACTTGATGGTGTCTTCATTAGACACATCCCACTTATTAATTTACTAGGACCAAGTCACTTTGCCGGAGGAGAAGTTTTATAATAACAAGCACAAAGAAAAGAAGTGTGCATGATGGGTTTCATATTATTGTAATATGAGGTAGTTGACAATAATAAATGGACGGAAATTTATCCAATTGGTAAGTTACTGATTCCCTTGTTTACTTGTTTATGCAATAATATGTGTTACATATGACATTTCTGTGGGGTTATATTAGTTAACGGATATAAAATATACTACTTGTTAATTGTTTTGAGCTGGTTATTTGTATATGTATTCGTAGTAAAGAATTACTCTGTTTAAAAGGTAGAATAGTCGATAAGGCGATAACAATGAAATAGGGTAATAGCATTACAAAATGACAATTATGATCCAAAAATTATGAAATTGTAATTATTTGCACTCCGGGATTTGATTCGTTGAATAATTGATTTTCGGAGTCAAGTTTGAGTAAAATAAATTATATGGAGTAGTGTAACTAACTCCTTGTAGGTTTGTAATTTATTTAGGGGATGGTTATACCCTTATATATATTACAATGTAATAATAAGACATTAGTCTTTGATGTTTATAGGCTAATAAATAATTAGCGGTTGTGGCCCAAAAATGTTATAATAATATAATTGACCCTACATGGTTAATTTGTATAACAGTAAAGTATTAAATGGAGAAATAATATACTAATCCCTACATGTTAAGAATATTATTATGATATTGTAATTGACTTAATTTACGTAGTTAAATTGGAGTTAATTAATAGTTAAGTCAACTGAATAGTTTAATTCCAACAGGGGATTAAAGTATTTAAATATTATTATTCATATACTAAATTTATTAAGTTTTGGCAATAATTGGCAGTGAATAAATTGAGATTATAAAGTATAGAAATAATATTTGAAATTCAGTTACGTGAAGTTGTAAAAATTGATAATGTGCGTATACCTATTTGACCCACCTTCTAGTGGACCTATATTTTCCCAACTCAATTCACCTCTTTTTTTACGGGGCGAATTGACCCAACATGTTTTGACACCGTTAAGCAGGCTAGTGGAAAAACATTTTTGGTTGGGCCTGGGCTGAGGGCAATCTTGGACCTATGCAGTACGTAGGGCTAGGCTTCGACAAAAAAATTGTGTGATTTAGTCGAGGGCATAATAGGATTTTTTTTTTTAAATGTTATATTAAGTACTAGTTATTTAGTCCGTGCTCTGCACGGGTACAATGTGGGATATATATATTTTTATAATAATAATATAACTTTTAGACATTATAATTAGATTGTTAATCTCTTCCATGTTTATAATTTTTTTTCTATTGTTACTAATATTAAACGATTATTTTAGCTAAATACTTTTAAAATTGATATAAGTTTCTAGCTAACGTGAGATACATATTTTGTATTAATAATAATAATAATTTTTTTTTATCTTAAGACTTTTAAAATTAACATTTAACTTGATAATAATATTAGAAGTCATTTTGTTAAAAACTTTTAAAATCATAATTCATTTTTAAACAATGTGAAATACTTATTTTATATTTTTATTGGTAATGAAAGTTTAAGTCTTTTATCTAAAGACTTTAAAATCAACACCACGTTTTAACCATGTGGTATACATATTTTCTATTGGTAATAACAAAATATATCTTTATCTAATGACTTTTATAGCCAATACTCATTTATAAATAATATGAGATACATTTCTTTGTAACCAATGTGATCAGATACTTCTTTTCTATTTCTATTGGTAATAAAAGTTTAAGACTTTTATCTAAATACTTTTAAAACAAACATTTTTTTCTAAACAAACATCTCTTTCTAACCATGTGGTATACATCTTTTCTATTGGTAATAATAGTATTTTTAAAACCAACATTAATTTCTAACAAATGTAAGATGCATTCTTATATAGTAATAATAATAGTATTTTATATAAAAACTTTTGAAATCAACATATCTTTCTAAACAATGTGGGATACATCTCTTCTATTGGTTATAACATAAAAATAATAATAGTAGTAGCATTCTAACAATGTGAGATACTTCTTTTCTATTTCTATTGATAATAAAAGTTTAAAACTTTTATCTAAATACTTTTAAAACAAATATCTTTTTCTAAACAAACATCTCTTTCTAATCATGTGGTATACATCTTTTCTATTGGTAATAATAGTATTTTTAAAACCAACATTAATTTCTGAACTGCCCGGCCCAATAGGCCCAAGTCAGGGGTCACGTGCCAGGCAGATGAACATCATCCGAATAAGCGAGCATGGTGTCAGCTTTAACCAAGTAAGTGATCAGCGAGCTGGGGGCTCGATCACCGAGCAAAAATGATATGCGAGCATGGTTACTTATGCTCGTCAATATGAGCTGTCATCAGTTGAGGACCGTCCTGTCCGAAGAAGATCAAATTATCAGTTGAGGACGATTACGTCCGAGCAAGAGTTTCACTTAACGGTTATGTCCACGAAATTCTTCATTTAAACCGTTGTACTTAATGGGGAAGTTAATGTGGCAGTAATGTGCCCGCCATTAATCCCATGATCTATGATGGGCAGTTATGGGCAGTTATGAGCAGTTTCGGACCGTTATGCTCTCTGGCAACTATATAAACCTCAGAAAATAAAGGCAAAAGGTACGCGCAATCATATTCTCTAGCTGAAACTCTGCTAAATTTCCTTCTCATTTGTCGAATCTTGTATTGATTCCTACGCCGGAGGGCCTTTGCAGGGAGTGCCCCTGCCTAGTTCACGGTTACTCATTTTAATTGCAGAGTTGGGCTTTGAGGATTTAAGGACACGTTGAAAGCCAGGTGTTCAGATTGGGCTTCTCCAGTGCATCCGGAAGATTTTGGACGCATCAGTTGGTTCCGTTGCCGGGAAACGAAAGTTTTTTCGGTAATAGATTTGGTAAACTTGATAATTGTTCTTTCTGAGGCTTCGTCAATGGCGGAAAATGGGATTAACGGCGGCAGTTGTAGTCGTAGGGAGGAGGTGCACCCGAATCCTAGCCTTAATCAAGTAGCTGGGAATAATGTTCCTCCGCCTCATGATGCACGTCACCAGCTCAATCAAAGGCACGGAGTTGATTCGTTGGCTCGGAGTGCTGAAGCAGCAGTCGGATTAGCCCATGAATTTCGAGAGGAGGCTCTGCGTCAACGAGCCATTTATTTGGGTCAGATGCACCAGCTTAACTTACAATTGATTGCTATGGGAAAGCCGCCATTGCCCATCGAGCTGGATCCCTTACCAGCTTTGTCTACACCGAGCCAGGCGGCGGGTATTTCTCGCACTGGTGGTAACCAGATGAATCCCCTGGTTGTTCACTCTCAGCCACGAGCACAGGGATCTAGGGGGCGCGAGCAACCCGAAGGCAGTAAAGCTAGTCACAGAGTTGTGCCTAGTGTCCATTCGAGGCTGGGTCCACGGGTGGGGGATGATTCGGCTCAATCTCGTCGTCGTCGACGCACGCCTTCTCCACCAAGGTCGCATGCTCGCAGGCTCCGTTCACCTTCACCGCGACGATCTCGTGCTCATAGTCGTCGCTCGCGATCACCAAGGGGTTCTTATGTACACCGACGAAGAACTCCTTCTCCTAGGCGATCTCATGTGCGTCTATCTCATCATTCTCAAGGGAAAAAGGATCTACATCAATCAATTGAGCCAGTTGTTCAGCTCGCTGGGGTGCCTCAGGTCCAGGTGGCACAGGCCGTGGGGGTTACTCAAGCTACTGGAGCAATGGGTCCCCCACAGGCCCCTCCTCTACCTGTGGTACAGCCTCAGCTCGGGGGTGGTTTGCCTACAACCATAAATATGCGGGATTTCGAGGAATTGAAGCGTCGAATGGAAGCCTGGGAACAAGGCAAGGCTCTAGATGGAAATGTTTTGGGCACGTCAGCCAGCCCGTTAGCTCCCTGGATTGAGAATGCTCCGCCGGCACAGGGGATTATATTTCCGAATATTAAGGAATATACAGGCAAGACCAAGGCCAGGGATTGGTTGATGTCATTTGAGTCACAGATCGGCCTTGTAACTTCGGATGAGGCTCTGAAAATTAGAGCTTTTGTTGGTGCGTTACAAGGGAAAGCTTTAGCCTGGATGGGGGCACTGCCACGGCGATCAATTAACAATTGGGCTGATCTGCGAGCAAAGTTCTTGGCAGACTTTGGAACGGCAGGTACTTTGGCTAAAACGAGGGCTGATTTATCGAAGGTTAAGCAAGGGGCGCATGAGTCTACAGCGAGCTATCTCGAACGGTTTACTAAGGTGCTAGAGCAAGTTCCAGGATTGACCGAGCAGGAGGTGACCCTATGTTTTGAAACTGGTTTACTTGAAGGCGAAGGTGGCTTGCGATCAGAGTTAAGCATGCGTGAACCAAAGACGCAAGCGGAAATGCTCATGCGAGCACAGAAGTGGTGTGCCGGGGAGACGGCAAAAAAGGAGAAGAAGAAGGAGAATGATGAAGCTGTTGGGAACTCCAAGGGAAATGGCCAGGCTGGAAGTGGGGGTTATAATAAGAGAAAGTCTCGATATGATCGCCCGAAGGAATTTCTTCGCGAGTCAGATCTGACTCCGCTCAACATGCTGCGTGAAGACATCATGTACGAGATAAGGAATGAACTCCCTAATCCACCTCGTATGAACCCGGCGACAGCTGGTGGAAGGGATCAAACGAAGCGGTGTGTTTATCACGATGATTATGGGCATACCACGGAGGAATGTTGGCCGTTGAAGAAGGCCATTCAGAAGTTAATTAACGAGGGGCGGTTGGACCGCTTCAAGCGAGATGGAGGCAATAGGGGGAATGCTTCCAGGAGAGAGGCCCCGCCGATTAGGGGGTGATTAATGTGATTATGGACGAAGAGCCCACTCCGACTCAGCTTGGAAAACAGATATACTCTTTATCCAAAGTGATTGACCGGCCTACTACCTTGCAAGATGGCGAACAAGCAATTCAGTTCACTCGTAGCGAGCTGGCGAGTAATGTAGCAGGCGAGCAGTCCTTGATAGTTTCAGCACTAGTGGATGGCTGGGTCGTGCATAGAATTCTGGTGGATACTGGAGCGTGCCGAGATGTTATGTATTACTCGTGCTTTCAAGGGCTCGAGTTGAGTGATGATCGGTTAAAACCATATGCAGGGGCGTTGGAAGGTTTTACCAATCATAAGGTCCCGGTCAAAGGTACAATCGAGCTAGAAGTGTTCATTGGTGAAGGGGGCAAGACGCGAGCTGAGAAGATTACCTTCATGGTGATCGATTTGAAGTCTCCGTATAATATAATCTTGGGTGTACCTAGTATGGCCAAATTTCAGATGGTAGCATCAATCCCGCATCAACGAGCTAAGTTTTACACAGATGGGGGAATAGGAGTGCTAAGGAGCGAGGCGGTGCTTTCGAATATGCTTGGGATAGCCAGGAGAAAGAAGCGAAGGCGGCGTTGGAAGATGGCGAGCAGAAGATCACCGTGAGTACTAAAGAGACGACTCAAGTAACTGTGGGGCCGTCTGTGGTCGCTATGGTGCATGAGGATCCAGAAGTGGAAGCGAGCTTTATGCCAACATTGAAGTTGGGAGAACAGGCTGAAAAAGAGGTGGCTATGGGTATAGTTGCGAGCCAGATTGATAGTGAGACCAGTTCCTCTTTGCCGACATTGAAGTCGGGGGAGCAAGCCGCCCCAGAAGATGAATTTGTTGACGAAGGCGTTGATAATCCTATGCCGACATTGACGTCGGGGGGATTGATAGAGCAGGCCGAGGCCATGGAAGTAGACCAGCTTGATAAGGTTGAGGATCGAGCTGAGGAGGATGAGAAGGTGGAGTGCGACACACTCCAAATGCGAGATGAGCCAGAATTCACGGCTCAGGATGAGCTCGAGGAAGTGGTCATCAATTCTGCTTACCCCGAGCAGAAAATAAAAATTGGCAGGGCTTTGACAGTGGAAGCACGGGTGAATCTGGTCAAGCAATTACAAGACAGCTTGGATGTTTTTGCTTGGCGACCAGAGGATATGCAGGGGGTAAGTGAGACTGTGGCTTTACATCAGCTCAACGTCGATCCAGCCTTTCGACCAATACAGCAACGACCTAGAGTTTACTCCGTTGAAAAAGATCAAGCCATCAAGGAAGAGGTCGAGAAGTTGCTGAATGCTGATATAATCGAAGAGATACATTACCCAACTTGGTTGGCTAATGTGGTCATGGTAAAGAAGTCTAATGGTAAATGGCGAATGTGTGTTGATTTCACGGATCTAAATAAAGCCTGCCTGAAGGATTGCTATCCTCTGCCGAGAATCGACAAGTTGGTGGACGCCATTGCGGGGTTCGAGCTTCTCAGTTTTATAGATGCATACTCCGGGTATCACCAAGTAAAGATGAATGAGCAGGATAAGGCTCTGACAGCTTTCCGAGCAGCAGGGGGGCTCTACTGTTACAAGATGATGCCTTTCGGTTTGAAAAATGCAGGAGCAACCTACCAGAGGATGGTAAACAGGATCTTCAGTTCGCAGCTCGGGAGGAATGTTGAAGCTTATATAGATGATATGGTGGTCAAGACTACAGGGCGTGAGCATACAGTGGATCTGGGTGAGACCTTTGCCAATCTCAGGAAGAATAGTATGAAGTTAAACCCGAACAAGTGTGTGTTTGGGGTAAAGGCAGGCAAGTTCCTCGGTTTTATGGTGACTGAGAGGGGCATCGAGGCTAATCCTGAGAAAATCAAGGCATTGATCACCATGAAGCTTCCTCGCTGTGTAAAGGATGTTCAAAGGCTCAATGGCAGGGTGATAGCCCTTAGTCGTTTTATTTCTAGATCAGCAGAAAGGTGCTTGCCTTTCTTCAAAGTTCTTCGTGGAAATAAGGGGTTTGAATGGACGCCTGAGTGTCAAAAGGCTTTTGAAGACTTGGTGAAATATTTAGGAAGTCCACCTCTGTTGAGCAGCCCGGTCTTCGGGGAAAAGTTGTTTATTTATCTAGCAGCTACCGAGCAGGCAGTAGCTCGCTGTCTTGGTTAGGGAAGAGTGCAATGTCCAAAAGCCTGTTTATTATGTCTCAAAAGCCCTCACTGATGTAGAGGGAAGATATTTTAATGCAGAAAAATTGGCCTATTCGCTTGTTGTTGCTACTCGGAAACTTCGAGCTTATTTTTCTGCGCATTCGATTGTTGTGTATACTGATTTGCCTTTGAGAAAGATTTTGCACAAGCCGGACACTTCTGGTCGTTTACTCACTTGGTCGATCGAGTTAACTGAGTTTGTTATTGATTATCAACCTCGGCGAGCGATCAAGGCACAGGCTTTAGCGGATTTCGTGGCTGAAACAAGCTTCAAGGATTTTGGCGAGGAGAAAACACCATCTAAAGCGACATCGGCGGGTATTCCAGACCCAAAACCACGTCCAGAGTATTGTTGGGAGCTTCATGTTGATGGCTCAGCTAGCAGATTTGGAAGTGGTGCCGGGTTGGTGTTAGTCCCACCCGAGCAAGATGTGGAATTTGAGAAAGCATTACGCTTCAAATTTCCAGCTTCAAACAATCAAGCCGAGTATGAGGCATTGATCGCTGGGCTTGAGCTCGCACAGGATATAGGAGTGCGAGCACTGGTTGTGTATTGTGACTCCCAGTTGGTGGTGAATCAAGTGAGAGGCGATTATGCGGTCCATCATCCGATCTTGGTTCGTTATTGTGCGATGGTGAAGGAAGTTTTAAAAGATTTTGATTACTGGGAGCTGGTGAGAATTGCTCGGGAGGATAACATGCGAGCTGATTATTTGTCAAAAATGGCTGAGGATGAAATTCATTCCTTGCATCCTGGAGTCATGATCGAGCATATGGATGTGCCTGTTATTGAAAAGGAGGCGATCATGGACATTGGGCCGGCTCCAAAGTGTTGGTTGATGATCTCAAGGCTTACATCGAGCAAGGGGTGTTACCCGAGGACAAAAAAGAGGCTCGAACCATCCAGAAGCGATCATGTCGCTATGTTATTTTGGATAACATTCTTTATCGGAGGTCCTACACCCGACCTTTGTTGAGATGTGTGCGACCAGAAATGACAGAAGGAATCTTGGGAGAGGTGCACGAAGGCAAATGTGGAGGTCATCCTGGTTAGAGGTCATTGGCCGAAAAAGTCTTGGCAGCTGGATTTTATTGGATAACACTGAGGCGAGATGCCGAGATGTACGTTCGCCGATATGACAAATGTCAACGTTACGCGGATATACCACGCTTGCCATCTACCGAGCAGACTCCGGTTGTAGCTTCGTGGCCATTTGATATGTGGGGGATAGACTTAATTGGTCCATTTCCTGTAGCTCGCTCGAAATTCAAGTATGCAGTGGTTGCTGTTGATTACTTCACTAAGTGGGTGGAGGCAAAGCCCTTGGCGACCATCAGTGAAGTTAATGTCATCGATTTTGTTCATGAGCATATATGGTGTCGCTTTGGGGTACCACGAGCAATTGTGTCTGATCATGGGACTCAATTTTCCGAAAAGTTTACTAAGGCGTGCGAGCAGATGAGGGTGAAGCATTGGCAATCATCGGTGGCGTACCCTCAAGGCAATGGGCAGGCTGAGGCTGCAAATAAACAAATTCTGCATGTTTTGAAGCGAAATCTGGAGGATAAGGCAGGCAGATAGGTGGACGAGCGTGAGGTTCCCGGGGTGCGACCCGTGCCCCACGCGCCCTTGGATAGGGGTGCGACCCGCGACCCGCGCCCCACGCGCCCTTGTAATATATATAATATATATATATATATATATTTTTTCGAAATTTTTTTTTTACTTATTTTTTTTTTTACTATTAAACATGTCCGTAACAGGTATCGGAACGAGACTGCTGCCAGATGGAGGATCATATCCACAAATATAGCCACGGCCGTATGGGAACACTTTATTGAAATACGTAAATTAATATAACAAGCATACTGCAGCCAGAAATAAATAAAAACAAAAAAAAATTTTATTTTATGAGTCTAGCCCTCCATTTTATTTAAAATAAAACAACTCCCAGAGTCGCCCGTGAGGTTCAGGGCGACCCGCGCCCTGGATAGGGGTGTGCGGCGTGCGTTCTGGATACGGACACCACTTGCTCTCGCTTCCACCCTCCCTTGTTTAGGGGAAGACGAAATCCAAAGTGCGAGAGGAGTGCTGTCTATATTAGCACGTTGGAATGTGCCTCGGTTGCCCTGAGTGGATTTTGTATCTAATATGGGAACTAATGGTTTCCCATATCAAGTTATCCCTTATTTCGGGGATACCAGGATATGGGAATGCATTACCCTTCCATTCCCATTCTCCCCTTTTCTTTTCAGGGGAAAAAAGAGAAGTGCAAGAAAGGATATTGCGACGCCCCCACTATGGATTTATTGAAAATAGCCTTATGGCCCATTCAGATCACTATGGGAGCTATGGGTTTCCCGCATCAAGTTATCCCTTGTTTAGGGGATACCAGGATATGGGAATGCATCACCCCTCCATTCCCGTATCTCCCTTTTTTAGGGGTGAACAGGAAAGTGCAAAGAGGGAATGTTGCGAGGCCCCACTGGATCTGAAAGTTTTAGAGTCGTCATCTTTATTTTAAGGCAAAAATAAAGCAAAACCAGAAAAAGAAAACCAGAGATAAAAGCGGGTTCGGAGGCTAAGTTACGAGTTGGGAAGGTGCTAGGCACCCAACTCGCCCTTTCGGTCTCGAAAATGGTTTTTGGCTGAAGTATGCTTATTGTCACATTTATTTAGCAAATAAATAAGGTATTATAATGACAGGGGAAATTTAAACAAATACATTCGTGGCCACATTATTTACGGACTCGCAGCCGTCTCCTTCCAATAATTACAAACATATTTAAGAATATTTGGCCATTATAACGACTCTTTTACATAATATTTCCTATTCTAATCCGGGCAGCACAACGGCTTATATTGGCTACATTGTGCCGGATTTAAATAACAACTTTTGAAAATAAATGAAAGTAAAATACAAAATAAATAAACGGCGCTCTTAAAGGTATTACCTTTTAGAGCGGTGCTCGCTGTCCTTGGGAGAGGGAGTCTTTTTGTTGTTTGTGTGTGTTGTTGTGTTGATTTGGGCAGAATGACTGCTTTATTTCTGAGGGTTTGGGCTTATCAACTCGGGCAGAGTGACAGCTTATTTGGGTAGGTTTTGGCCTTTTTGGTTGGGCGGAACCTAGACTTAATTTATTGATTTTTCAGCTCGTTACTCGGGCAGAGTAACGGCTTACTTTGGGATTTTTGGACTGGGGAAGTGAGGTGGATGCCTAACAACTAGGCTATAGATCACTTATAACCTATGGGTTTTGACTTTGGCAGAGTTTGGACGGGGTTTGGAGACTATAGGGGCTTCCACTCACCTATCTCGCACCTCTCGTACTAATAATATCGAAGGAAGCGAGCGAGCTTATTTGCGATCTAAAATCGCGGAAGAATTGAGCACCGAAAATGAGAGGCCGGGGTGTCTATTTATAGTAGAGGCTGAGGACACGCTGGGCATTTGTCAGTTTCTTCTCCGTGCATCAGCAGCTTGTACCTTGCGCATCAGGAATTGTACAATCCGGCTTCTGAGAGAGAGAACAATGATTCGCATGGTGCGGCTAAGGCACCCTTGGTGCGGCACCATGCCCCTTTGTTACTTTCAGAATTTTGCATTTTACCCCCCTGCAGTTCACTGTTTCGCGCATCCTGCTTTTCCTTTTGCATTTTTGACTCCTGTAACTTGACATTCGTTAAGTTTTAACAGTTCTTGATATTTTATGTCAGTTACATACCATGGGTACGAAATTGGGGTGTCTGGATCCCTCAGCGATGGAGTCTGAGGTAACCTTAAGGCTTACTAAGTAGACGAACATCGTTGATAAACAAGAGACTCTCCAATTTCGTTCATTTAAGAACGGGAGAATGCAATTGGTAGCAGTTACAATGCACAGTTAACATGCTATCCAAACTCTATAACCTAGACATTTTTAGTCGGTTATAAAAAAGTTATTGCAGTTTTAAGCAGATATGAATTTAATGTGCTCTGATGGTCGGACCTACTAATGTAGGCTGCCTACGTATCCCTTATTAAAGGAAATCAGACCAAACGTAGTTCAGGCCAAAACCTAAACTACAACCAAGCGTGGATGTCATGTTCTTCGGGTCAAGCCCGTTCGAGAACACAACGGAAAAAGATTTTTGTGTTTTCGAAAACGTCGTATTCTTCCGATCCGAAACCGTTGTCAAATACGGTATGAAGATTTGAATGTTTTTCTGCCACCACATTTCAACCGGTCAATACCTTGTCGTTGAAACGTGTTAAGAAGAATTTTCTAAGTTATGTATGGCTGGTCGCTGCCTTGTTTCCAAACATAACCCGAAAACTTTCAAATATCCAGAAAACTGTACTCGACCGATAAAGATCCGTCGCCGAGCACGGCAAATTGATCATTCTTCAAGTATTTTCGAAAATCGTGAGGTGGAAAACATTCTTTTTCCTTCCTTTTTTTTTTCTCTCTCCCTGTTTTTTTTTTCAAATATTCCTCTTTTTGTGTTTTTTGAAATATTCCTCTTTTTTTGTTTTTTTGAAATATTCTTCTTTTTTTTGTTTTTTTGAAATATTCCTCTTTTTTTTTGTGTTTTTTGAAATATTCATTTTCATTTTTTTTTTGTTTTTTTTAAACAATTTTCCTAAAAAAGGAAATTATTCTAAAGTCAAGGTAGGAATCTGCGACTTACTTTTGCGCCAATTGTGTGGCGCGGATTGGTGATCTTGGTATTTTTGCCACTCTTGCTGGGGAGTTTATTCTTCTTCTTTTTTTTTTGTGATGGTCGGACCTATAAAGATAGGCTGCCTACGTATCCATTTTTCAAGGAATCAGACCAAACGTAGTTCCCCTTGCTGGGGAATTTTATTCTTGCTTTCTTTTTCTTTTCTTTTCTTTTTTTTTTCTTTCCTTTTCTTTTCTTTTTCATCATTTCATCATTTTTTTTTCTTTTCTTTCTTTTTTTTTCATTTTTTTTCTTTTCTTTCTTTTTTTTTCATTTTTTTTCATTTTTTTCATTTTTTTTTTCATTTTTTTTGACCCGCTGGGGATGTTATTCTCTTTATCCTTCGGTGAATGGTCGCCAATTTTGGTTAACAAGATTAACTTTGTTAACTTTCTGTTAGGCTCAGAGACCATTTTGAGAACCTTGAAACTCGAGGACCAAAGTGCTGTAGCTTCAAACTTTGGAGGGGGAAAAGGGAAAATTCCCTTTTTCTCCCCTTAAGTGACGGGAGTGAGGGAGAAAGAGGCTACTGCCTCTCTTTCTTTTCTTTCTTCTTTCATTTCTTTACTCGTCGCCATTGTTGCTGCTGCTTTCCTTTTTTCTTTTTATTTTCTCCATTTTCGCTCCTTTTCTCGATTTTCTTCCGCCATTTTCAATGTTTTACTTAGCAGATGGCATTTTCTTCGCGATCCAGGAAGGGGAAGGCACCGATGCGCCCAGAATCTGGTGGGAGGAGGAGAGAACCTCCTAGCTTGGTTCGGAACAGGCTCAATTATCCGTATTCTAAGGATGACTGGGGCAATATCTTACGAGATCGGGACACCCACGTGTCCAACCTTCCTCTGACCACTGTAAGATTTCTCTTTTTCTAAGAATTTTCCTGTCTATTCTTCAGATCTGCTAAATTTCTGCACTGTTTGGTACTTTTGGAGCACTCCTGACTTTATTAGTGATGTATATGCATGTCCTATTTGTGTCTAAATGACGTAATTGAGTGATAATGTATGAAATTTCTATGATTTATTTTTACGATGCATGATTTGAACTAGCGGTCACTATTTGACCCTACTATGCATGATTTATGTTCTAAATGCAAATGAGGCTATATGATGCATGTTTTACACTAAATCACATTTTTGCACGCAATAGAATCGCGAAACGGAATATTCGGAGTATAAATTAAATTTTTCCGAAACGCTTTTCGGGCATATTTTTCGGATAAAAACAGGACAAAACAGATATTTTTCATGCCCTTAGATTTATTTTTCAAGCATGCAACTGCCGCAGAGGTATAGTAAATACCACAAATATATTTATTTTGATGATTGTTGGTATTTTACCTTCTTTTTAGCGTACTCCTATGGCAGCTTTTTGGACAAATGAAATGTACATAATGAATGCATGAATTATTCTACTTGATGCAAATGCGATGCAGAACATTTTATTAAATGATGCATAAATTTTTCACACTTTATTATATACATGGCAAGTGCAGTTCTAATATGCATTTTTATGATATCTAAGATGCAAAATTAATTATGTACATGCAAAATAAATTACATATAATTTTTTTTTTTTATGAAAGAATACAGTATATACATCATGTAGATTCCTACGTTTGTTTGTTTGTTTTTTTTTTTTTGTAAAAGAAAGATGTTTTTTATGCAAATTTATGTGCATGTATGAAAATAGTATGTAACAGTTTAAAGAATTATTTTTTTTTTCTTTTAAGAATTTTTGAAGTATAAAACATGTAATATATTTATTGTTTATTTAAAGGACTGTACAGAGAAGGAAATAAGGGTAGAGAACTTACCTCATTCATTTTTTTTTCAGGTTCGCAGGAAGTTTGAAAGAGTGCGGGTATCATATAATGATGTGGCTGAAATTTTTGATATGTTACCCGAGGCTGCACAGTCGTTGGTGGAGGGTTCGGGTTTTAGCACTTTCCTGCATTCTTTTACCCATTTCACCAACTTTCTTCCCATCTTCGATGTGCTTCGGGACTTCTGGTGGAATACCACTCACACCTTTCATTTCAGCTGGGGGGAGGCGACCATGACCCCTTGCGACTTTGCTGCAATTACGGGAATCCCTACCAGCATAGGGGAGACCCTGGCTCTTGATTTTACTCTCCGACATCGCAGGGAGGAGATCGTGGACCTCCTGGGCTTCGAGCCTCGTTTTAAGTCGTCGGACGAGATATATATCAGCAGCGTTCGGCAATGGCTTCTTAATAATGTCAGGCTGGTGTCGGCTGATGACGAAGCTGCTGTTACTCGAGTGGCACGAGCGTTTCTCTTTTTCTTTCTGGGCTCCTCGCTCTTTGCCAACTCCTCTGTCACCCTGAGGGCCTCCGTCTTAGCTTGCCTTACAGATTTCGATCGGATCCCTTCGTATGATTGGGGACAGGCTGGTTTGGCTGAATTATATGCTTCCATGGACAGGGCCAGCCGGAATGATTCACCGACCCTGAATGGGTTTGCCCCGGCGTGGGAGGTACATGTCTTTTCCTGCTTTTTCATCATTTATTCATTTTTTTTCTTATGTATCATCATTTTTTTTATTTATATTTTTTTTATTTTGACAACATATATTTTTTTTTTTTGACAACATATTTATTTTCTCCCCATTTTTTTTTTTAATAATTTTTTCTCTTTCTGCAGGTCTGGGCCTTCTCATTTTTCAGATTTTCGCCGGGTCGCCTCATTCGACGGGTCTACCAGCCTCCGTATGTGTCCCAGTATGTTGACAGCAATAGGGTCGATCCAAGTGACGACGGTGGTTGCAATACCAGGGAGAGAGTGCTGGAGCGGATTGTTGGTTCTAGTCCGGGTTCAGTGCACTTTCTTCCCTGGGAAGGCCTGGAGGGTCATTATCATACTACTCTGATGCTCAGCCGCTGCCGGATACTGATGGTCTCCATCATGGTGGATTCTTTGTATATGGGCGAGCGGGTGAATCGTCAACACCAGGCTTTTCTAATGGCTCCAGTGGTGCCTCCTTGGCCTCCTGCTTGGGTGATAGAGCCGGCGGCCGTCTCGGTCTCGTATTTGGGAAATACCTCGTTCCCGCGACATTATCGGTGATGTCATACGAGGATTTTCTCGAGATTGAGCTGCATCCCCTCCTCCTCGCTCTGTTGTGCCCAGCGGTATTCGATGCTTACGCGGGTGGTCATCTACTTCATTTCTCGGCGGAACGTGTTTACCGATGTTTACGGAGCCTGATGATATTTTCTCTACTTTCCAGTATGAGTGGGGCGGTGGATTAGTAGAGCAGGTTCTTCCTGATGTCGAGATTCCGGAGGAGCGTCGCGTCCCGGAGCAGGCTCGTTCGGTAGACACGTTCACCTTTATTGTCTTTTTTTTTCTTTATTATTATTTTTTTTTGTTTATACACACATTTTTTTTAATGCATTTTTTTTTTCGAGACTAACATTTTTTTTCATTTTTTTTTTAGGTGAACGTGTCTACTTACAAGAAGTCTGGCTTCTTCAAGATCGCCAAGTTATATCGAAATTGGCGATGAATTTTCTTGCAAGGGGAGCAGCTCAGTGCGGCGGCCCAGACGTCGAGATGACGACGATGATGATGATGACGACGATGATGATGATGGGTCAAGACGCGGCCGGGGCAGAGGTCGGGGAGTCAGGATCGGTGGCACAACGGGTCCCAGGGTCATGGGTGGTGGTTTTCCCAGAAGCCAGTCGTCCCGAGCACATTAGCTTTGGCTTCCTGCGAACATTAGTATCTCTTTCTTTCTTTTTCTTTTTTTATATTGTTTTGCATTTTTTTTATTTCTGTAAAAGGAACCTATACAAACATTATGATATAATGCAATATAATGTATATGATGCAGTATGTTACACATGCAAAAATAAATTCATGCAGAAAATAAAACTATACCGGACATCTAAAATGTAATGGCACGCTGTACTTTGAGAATAGAGATTTTTAAGAATACACTTTTAAATTAGAGCGGGCTTTTCGGGTGATATCGGAATGGGAAAAATGGCCGAATCCCTTATTCTTTCGGCGCCCTGTGGCTGTTGAGTCCGTGGTTGTAGCCGTCTTTTGTGACAGCCCGACCCGGACCCCAATGCGAGATCCCGAGTCGCGCCGTCCAAATAATCAATAACACAAGCATGCATAAGTAGGATTATAAAATTCATGTGGCGCAACATCGCATACAAATAACAACTCGGCTACACTTGGCCGGAAAAGCAACCTAAAATTAAACAAGTCATCGGCGACGTTACAGCCGGAACCCAACAACTACTCCTACAATTATTAACACATGCTTATAATAACCTCAACGGCCACAACATGCCGGAGACAACAACAACAATAATTAAACGAGCTTTAGCGGAAGAAAACCGTAGTGAACCATACACATATAAACAGGCTCGACATATAAGTCGGCGTACCAAAAGATTACAAGTATCATATAGTTAAGTTACAACAACATCAAAAACCCCAAGCCAAGTCTACATGACTTGCTTCCCAACGTCCTTTCCAAAATAAAAGTCTAACAACAAATGTCCAAAAGAGCAACCTGCTAACACAACAACCAAACGAGTACAAGCGAGTCTATCCCGGACCGTCTCCTCGGCTCGGATCTAAGGAAAGACAAAGCAAACAAATAGGGTAAGTCGAAAGACTTAGTAAGTTACTACAATGCATGTTCATGTTATAGCATGACATTTATCACAATTATGACATGTTATCATCATTTACACTTAGCACATCATCATCATATGGCATTTAGCATATTGTTCACATAAGTGCGGGAAATTAAATCATACAAGTAGGATATGATAGTCACGGCCGCTCCGTAGCTCCTGCAATAAAACTTTATCATACTTTATCGTGCAACATTGATGCTCTGTGAATGCATCAACTTTTATCAAGTACCACTCGATCTAGATAGCAAGCCAATGCGGCACTTAACTGATACGGCAAAGGGGCTACTTCCCCATTGCGGCCAACAATGGAGGTGTGTGTGAAGTCCTAGGTGCGGCGATCCATAGCGAGCACGAATCCCATAATTCGTGAAGGCGATGCATCGTCCCACCTTGACCCGATAAACAAACCAAATAATGCCAGCTGGACTCAATGTGATGCACAAGTAGATATTTACTTGACTAAACCATTCAAAGACCGAATTCGACAAGAGCGAACTCGACCAACCAAGTAGGGCATCAATCTCTACTATAAAATCATATCAAGGCAATTAAATTGCACAAAACCAACCTTTCATATAAACTTGATATAAACAATCAAACTAAGCTCATACTTGAGTAAACCAATCAAACGGTGTTCAAACTTCGTAGGGATTGAAATTAGGGTTCAACACATTCAAATATTCCCTAGAGTCGACTCCGTTGAGTCTTTGCTCTAAATTCCCAAATTTGGAGAAATTGAAGCTATATGCTTCATAACCCAACCTAGGTCATTTCTAGGTTCAACAAGGTTGTAAACTCACCAAGGCAATGCAAAGTGATTCATGTTCATCATAGAGTTCATTTCCCAAGATAGAACACATACAACATAACAACATATAATGTAGGCTCCATTTAGGGCATTCTCATATGAACAAACTTCCAACAACAAATAATGTACATGTCTCTAACATGTTTAAAACTTTAAATAGGCAAGATGAAAGAATAATATAGGCTTTCATAAGCAAGAGTTCAACCTATACATGCTCCTAACAAGTTCAAAATCTCAACATACAAAAAGATAGCATGGAAGGCATACATGTGTCCTCATTGACCTCAACCACCATAGGCTTTGCTTCCTTAGGGTCAATGAGAACTTAAAAGAAGAAGATGAAGAAAGTAACTTACTTGATACACACCAAAGAAAGCAAATAAGAAAACCAATCGGATGGAAATGCTCCCCTTATTGAGCTCTACAACTTTAATGAAGGACTCTTGGGCAAATGATGGATGGATGATGAAGGATGAAGATGAAGACCTCAAGAAACCATGGGAGAACTAGAGAGAGGATGAAAATTCGTTTTTGGAAGAGGGAGGGTGAGAATGAGGGTCAAAAATCTGAAATGTGGCTTATATTTGCCTAGATTTTGAGTGGGACAAGTGTCAACAACTTGTGGTCCCTTTTCTAATATGATTTGTGGCTTAATTGGTAACTAATGAACTCTTAACTCAACATTAAAAACTAATTAGGGATGTTAGGACTTAAGTAGGAAGGGTTAGGGAGGTTTAGGATAGGTTTAGATATGGGTTTGAAGTGTACAATTCGTCAAATTTCAGAACAGGAGAAAATCATCCCAGAAAACAGTGAGGCGGGCGCTCACCCCATGCGGCCGCCTCAACATCCGGGACCTCCCAAGTTCGCACTATTCAAAGAATTACTCTCAAGATTTGAGGCGGGCGCCTCACTGCGGCCGCCTGCATCTCTAAAACTTGATTCAAACTTGATCTAAATGGTTCCAAACTTTGGGCAACCATTCTAAGGTCTAACCCTACTCAAAACAAGTCGGAAACGCACCGAACAACCCCGAACAAGCTAGGACAAGGCGCGAACCACGCGATTTAATGAACAACTGATTAAACTCAAATCAAACATCAATCAAACTAGGATATCTTGGGCATGAAAAAGGTTTGTTTCAACATGATTAAGACTTGAATATAAAGCCAAGAACTCAACGAACACTTCGCACGTCGAAATAGAAGCAAATACGAGCAACGAGAGGAATCGCTAAGGCCAAATTCAACGCGATCAAACCGGCGATTCAACAAACAAGTTTATATGATTCTAAACATGTTATGGACTTCTAAAATGATCTATGAATGATTCTAAGACATTTATATAACAAGTAAACATGCTCACAATCAACCAAGAAAGTATAAAGACAAGCATAGAATGCACATGCAAGATTATGGGGCGTTACATCTTTCATAGGTTTTCTTTTTCTTCCACGATCAGACGCAGGAATAGCAGAATGTTGGATCACCAAACCAGGATACCGGGCAGCACAGCTATCCAGGATAATGGGGATGTTGATGATAAAGAGGGAGACACATCTGGTGGCTCTCGTGCTGATGAGTCTAGGGCTTCTTCTGCGCCTCGCAGAAGGAGTATATGGGCCGCCATGGACGCCGCAGTAATCGATGGACCGCCGGCTAAGGCCGCAAGAAAAGGAATTGTTTCGGGAAAACAAAGGGGTATAGGCAGATATAGATATGTACAATGCAAATAATGTATAATATAGACGTCTTGATAAATATTCCTAAGTTGCACCTTAGGACCTGTAAAATTATATTTTAGTGTTTTAACATGAGCTGCTTTGTCGTGGTTTTTCTCTTCTGTCAGTCGAGCTTCTGATGTGCTGAAGACTGGAGGTAGTACGCTGAGAGCTTCAAATAATTCCTTCCCTCTCCTTTTTTTTTTTAATTATTATTATTTTTTATTTTTTTTGTGCTCTAATTTTTGCCTAGGCCGCCCTTTCGGCTTTTCAACCTAGCGATCTTTTATTATATATTTTTTTTATTCTTTTATATATATATATTTTTTTTGTATTATTTTTTTGCATGCCCTAACTTTTGCCTAGGCCGCCCTTTCGGTTTTCACTTAGCGGCCGGAGAGGGAAGCATTAGTCGGATAGGATGGCTCAGCGTAGTACCTTTTGAGTTTGTCAAGGTTGAAGGGCTGGACAAGATCTTCCCCGTCCTGGTTCGTGAGAAGCACGGCACCTCCTGATCGGATCTCCTTGACAATGTATGGTCCCATCCAGGGAGACTTCCATTTTTCCCTAGTATCAACATAACTAGGGGGTTTTTCTCGAAGCACGAGGTCTCCGACTTGAATATCACGGCCTTTGACTTTTTGTTGAAGGCTCGGGCGATACGCCTTTGATATGCCCGGTATGCTCCAAGGCTAATAGGCGCCGCTCATCAATTAGGGCCGCACCGCCTTGACCCACCAATTTCGCTATATTAGCTTCCATCATAACTCTCAATGATGGAATTTCCACCTCTATTGGTAGTACCGCCCATGCCATATGCCGTAGAATAGGGGTAGCCCTGGGTGTGCGGATCGACGCACGGTAGCCCCTGCAGGGCTAGTGGCAATTTTTCTCGCCGCCTCTTCCTCAGACGCCCATTTTTCCGATGATGTTCTCGAGAGTTTTGTTGGTCGCTTCAACGGCACCATTGGCTTGTGGCCTAGGGGAGGATTTGTGTCTTTGGATTTTGAACTCGCCTAGCGCACGGTTCACGCCCCTTCAAAATGAGAGCCGTTGTCGGAGATGATTTCGAAAGGTACCCCATAGCGTATATGATATTGGCCCGATAAATTCTGACACCTTTCGCGTTTAGACCTTGTAGGAAGAAGCTTCTACCCACTTTGTGAAGTAATCGACGGCTACCAGACATATTCATGGCCATTGATCCCTTCGGTGAATTTGGCCTATGACGCCGATACCCCATGTTGAGAAGGGCCGGGGCCGTGGAGTTGTATAGACGCTGGGGGCACATGCCGTAGATTGGCAAAGCGCTGACATTTGTCGCAATGTCGCACCCACCGAATACGCCGCCGAGCGCATCTAATAGTACCCTCGGATGACTTTCTTTGATAGCATATGGCCATTCATGTGGGGCCCACAGTACCACCATGTAGTTGATCCATAATTTGCTCAGCTTTGGCCTGATTGACACATAGTAAGTTGAGGCCTTGATAATGCCTCTTATACAGGCTGCCACCGCTGAGTACGAATTGGGAGGCCCATCTTCGCAGGGAGACTCTTCCCTTTGTCTAAGCCAGAGGATAAAGATTTTTCTCGAGCAGATTTAAGATGTCAAGATACCGTGGCTCGTGGTCCGCTCAGGTCGCGTTGATTTTGAAACAAGATGCCGAGTGAGTGACCTTCTTCCCGACTATAAATGGTCGAACTTTAGTTTCAAGGAATCGACTAGTGACGCCAGAGTGGCTGTATAATTGATTCCTATCTCGTGGTAGGTAATGGAACGAGATAGAACCAAATCGGGCGGCGACTGTTATTAACTTGGCATGATAGAGCTGCAACGAGGATCCTGGGTCCTCCATCTTCCTTCGACTTGATTTATGATTAGGCCGAGTCTCCGTAGACTTCGAGATCTTTAGCTCCCCTTTGAGAGCTTCTTCTAGGCCAAGAATACAAAGCTTCATACTCCGCCGTATTATTTGAACATTCGAACTCCAACCTTATAGCCAGGAGTATGAGAGTCACCGGATCGATTAACAGATTCCTATGCCAAAGCCTCTTTGTTTGCGGTCCGCCAAAGAACATCCGCCAACAGTGTCCCGGTCGCTGATTTCCGTGATACCTTCATCCGGGAAACCGGCTCGCTTGCATCTTCGGCCTTCGAGGTAGATCGCTAAGTGGTCTCGCAATGACGCCCTTTGATAGACTTGAGAGTGACATAAGTTATGTCAAACTCATTAAGAAGAAAAGACCACTTGGCCGCCTGGCTGACGGACGGCCACCGAAGATGTATTTGATAGGGTCCATCCCGATATGAGCTTGATGGACCTTCCCTCGAGATAGGTTTTGAGCCTCCGAGTGGCCCGCACTAGGCCTGCAGCCTTTTTTCCAAGCCGAATAATTTAGCTCGCTTCCTTGTAGCTTCCTACTTATGAAATATATGGCATTTTCAATGTAGGAATTTTCTTCTTGGGCGAGCATAGCCCCTACCGAGGTGTCTCGTGACGGTTAAGTATATGAGGAGAGGTTTATGTGTATGGGGTGGAGCTAGCAATGGGGATTGGTAAGGTAGGCTTTTATTTTCTCAAGGCTAGCCGGCACTTTGCACTTGGTTGGTATTCTTTTAGGAGTTTAAAGAGGGCTCACAGTGGTAGTCACCGTCACTGTCCGATGAAACGGCCGATGTATCGCAACCGCCTAGGAAGCCTTTGACTTCGTGGGAGTTTTCGGCCGTGGCATTTCTAGGATGGCTTTGATCTTTGCCGGCTCGATCTCGATGCCTTGCTCGCTACTAAGAATCCTGTGACCTTGCCTCTCGTAACCCCGAATGTACATTTGGTGGGGTTAAGCTTCATCCGGTGCTTTCTCGAGTCTTTCAAGAACTTCGAGATCTTTAATGTGAGCACCGTAGGCGCCGCTGAATGCACGATCATATCATCGACATAGACCTCCATCTCTTTGTGGATCATGTCGTGGAAGAGGGTGGTGGCAGCCCTCCGTAAGTGGCTCCGCATTCTTTAGTCCAAATGGCATGACAAGATAACAAGAAGTCCCCAGTGTGAGTAGTGAATGAGGTCTTCTCCCGGTCTTCGCCGCCATTTTGATTTGGTTGTAGCCCAAAGATGCCGCCGATTTAAGGATCGGACTTTGTGAGCCGACGACGCATCTACCACAATATCAATGTCAAGTGGGAAGTCATCTTTGGGCGACGCTTGTTGAGGTCGCGAAGTCTACACAGATTCTCGACTTTCCCGCTGGGCTTGGGAACGGTCACTATATTGATTGCCTGTATTCAACTACCCGAATGAAGTTGACGCCAATGCTTCATGATTTCTTCTTTGACTTGTAGTGACCATTCTCGCTTGATGCGGCGGAGCTTTTGTTTGATCGGGCGAGCATCCGGATATGTGGGAATCCTGCTCGACTATAGCCGGATCTAGGCCGCATATCTTCATAGGACCAGCAAAGATGTCTACGAATTCTTTGAGGAGATCAATGAGTGCCTTTCTTTCTCGACCTTGGAGGTAATCGCCGATTCTCGATTTCTTTGATTTCATTGTCCAAAGTTGATAGTGGACGTGTCTTCAAGATTTGCCGATGAATGGCTTCCTCGGTACTCGATCGACTTTGCAAGCTCAAGTAGATAATTTTTATCTTTTGGGTCCATTTTATTAAATGACTCATTATCATAATTATTATTATTTAATGCGCTTTTAAATTAGGTGCAACTAAGGAATAAGCAAAGACATCCATATTATTATTAAAAGCACATTGTATGGGTTATTACATTGTTGAGGACCCGGGGTTTGAGATCCTCAATTATAGGTAGCGGATTGGTAGATGACCAATCCGTAAAGCTAGGGAAAGGATCGGGATAGTATATCCGGCGGTCCTACCAAGTCCGGGTGTCGAGCGACCGGTCCGTGGTGTACCAATTAGAGGCTTATTAGAAATAGACTCGAACTCGCCAGGAGCTTTTCATAATTAGTGCCTCCGCCTATCATACCCGTAAAGTCGCCTCCCTAGACCGTCATCATCTAGCAGGCCAAAGCATAATCATCTTGGTCTATAGACCAAGCATTTTCAATGGTGACAGCCTTATAAGTGGTGCTACGGGCCTGTGGTAACCTGCTCCATATCATCCGAGAGAATACCGACATCATCAAAGACTTCCCAACCAGGCACCTTTTCCCATTCTCGTCTATCCAGGTTCAGAAACATGAGATAGGCTTCGCTTTCCCCTTAAAATAACCATTTAAGGTTTTTCTATAGGGTCGAGAGGGGATATTCATAAGGACACCTTTTTCTTTCTCGCCTTTCTTTTCTTACGCTTCTTCATGACTGGCTACTTCACTGAGTAGGCGTGTATCCTAGACCGAAAGGAGGGATACATTCCTTAAGTTCATCTTGGACTAAATTAACTAGTCCTTGCCGATTTCTCGAGACCTAGACCAGCATATAATTCATTTTTCTGAACATGTTTAAAGGGACCATGTTTCCTAGGGAAGTGAACTTTCTTACCAATGATGTCGGCCGCCATATTCAATGGCGTTGACCACAAATTGGGGATAACCTCAAAGCCACCGAGAAAAATACCGTTGTCTTCATGTTCTATCTCGAGGATTGGGATATCCTCGCTTCCTTATTCTCCACGATCTTATCGGCCGTAATAATTACTATGTGATCATCGTGGATGAATTTGACACGCCGGTGTAATGAAGAGGCTACCCCTTTACCCCATGAATCCAAGGGCGCCCCAACAACAAAGCAAAGGTGGCCGGAATATCCGTGACTTGGAACTCAACCGGCATGTTTAAGGGCCCAACAGCTAACATTAAAGTGACCACCCCCAAGACACATCGACCGGTGTTGTCGTATGCCTTAATGCGAGGAAGGAGTGAGTTCTCGATATCTTTATCCCCGCTTGGCTAGTGTAATCGGCAGACATACATTCAAATGAAGACCCATTATCTATCAAAACTCTGGGAACCCGCTTTCTCCAAAATTCCCACAAAGTGATGTGAAGAGCATCAATGTGGTTAGTTCCTTCCTTGGCGTGTCTAGATCGGTAAACATTATTACGCTCCCGAAATGGATGTTCCCGATCATCCGAGTAAGCTCATTGGGGAGGTTTCAATAGAACGACCGCCTCGGCTTAGTGACTTAGCCAACGATCACTGGGTCTTGAAGCACATAGTAAGCCCCTGATGGAAATGTTGGCCCGAGTTTTCTTCATCCGAGCTAATAAAGAATCTTCCACCGCTTTTAGCCCCAAGATTCCGTTACTTGATCTTTTCCGCAGTGGTCACCTCTTTCGTGGTTTGGCCGGTAGGCTCGGCCAGATCGGTAAGGTGGCTAACATCTCCACCAACCCAAGTGGCTTTTTCAATGTTACAATGTTTTGGCTACCAAGGATAGTGTCCCAAGAGAGCATATTACAGCTAGGCTCTTTTATGGATAAGGGTGGAGGAATAGGAATGAGGATATATGGAAGTGGATGTTTATTTATTTCAAACTTGGGCACAAAAGGGTTTTCATCAACCTCAATCATATTGATTTGAGGTAGAGGGTTATTGACTACATTTGGTCTGGGTGGAGGTTTTTCAATAACCTTATCATCTATTAGGTCCTGGATAGCATTTTTGAGGGTGTAACATTTGTCGGTGAGGTGACCACCGAGCGATGATATTCACAAGATCGGGCATGGTTCCAAGTCCCCGGGGGTCGTGGCTTATAATTTTCCAATGGCTTCAACACTCCTTGTGCCATTAGCCCCTCGCAGATCACGCATCATCGGGAGCTTGAAGCTCATCAAAATGCCGGCTTACCCTGCTCGATTTCAAGTTTCGCCGGGCCATTATTTGCTCCCACTGTATTGACAACTGTCCGACCCATAATACCATGGAACATAGCTATAATTTTGGGTAGAAAATGGGGTTGAGGCATTCCCTACCATATTGACGACTGGAGCTGGTGCGGTTGTCTTTCCTTTGGAGTAACGGAAAGAACTAGGAGACGTATTGGTTTTCAATTGGCCAGTCCGTATATCATCATCAATACGGGCTCCTATCTCCACTATTTCTTTGAAATTGGTATAGGGGAGGTACCGCATATGTTCCAGGTAAATGGGTCGGAGGTTTTGATGAACATTCTAAGCATGACTCTACGGATCAGTGTCAAAGGTCTGCCTTTCTTTCCACCGACAAACTCGCGCAAGTTTCCTTTTCCGTTGGGTGCACGATTCAAGGTCCCTCCTATTTTCGTGATCGGTATTATCTTTGTATCTTTCGAGGAATGCTTCGCTATCTCCCTGTGTATTCATGGTACCGCTGCCGACAAGATTAACCATTGTTTGGCGCCTCCTACTGTGGTGAGGTGAAAATTGGAAGCCATAGCCTCAAAGCTAGCTCCCCGTGATCGCATGCCGCTGGAATAAGACCTCAAATGGGATATAGGCATCCAAATCCGCCAAACTTTTCTATGCTCCGCATTTTGAACTTTGAGGGAAGTATTGCTGATGGTTGCAATGTTAGGGCCCGAGTAGAAAATTCCCCTTTATTGAGGAGTTTAAGCATCATGGCCTTCATATTTTCCATGTCGGCCTCCATTTTGGTGGTTGGGGGAGTTGGTTTTTGGTATATACTGGCTGGATTTGGGAAGGCTGGGTTATTTTCGTTGAAGGTAGGGATTTTGGGCTGGTGGGTTTTGGACAGTATATGGATTCTGGGTTAATGGAATTTGGGCATTATAAGGATTCGGATATGGGTATTGGGTTGGATAAAGGTCTTGGGTTGGTAGATTTTGGACAAAGGGATTTTGGTTTGGTGGGTTTTGGGTAATATATGGATTTTGGGTTGGTGGGTTTTGGGTAGTATATGGGGGTTGGTGGGTTTTGGGTAGTGGGGTGGGTTATTGGTAGCTTCACGACCAGATCATTAGGAGGTAAATATGTGGTAACTTGGCCCGGTGGGTTAAAGCTTTTGGGTCCATGTGTGGGCTATTTAGAGTTAGGGTTAGTCATAGGAAAAGGGAGGTCATTTGGATTCTGGGTGTTTGGGGAATATATGGTGGATAAGGTGGGTAAGGATAGATATTTGGGTAGTAAGGACTTGGTGGAGGATTGGGATTTGGGATAGCGGTAGTATTTGGTGGGTTAGTGTTTGGCTGAGGAGTTGGGTTTGGAGGCACCTGAGATGTGGATGCTTCTTGGGGAATAGTAGGGAAGAATTCACCTCACCACCGGATTTTAGACTTTGTACTGCACTAGCCATTTGACTCATCGCCGCACTCCAACCTTTGGTCAAACCATTCCTCGCATTGCCGAGGCGAACATACCCCGGAGCCCCCGAACTGCACTCCATAGCCGACTGCTCACTTTCTTCTCGCCATACCGCTCGGACCGTGCCCTCGAATCGATTCTCCTTTGTCTCGATCTCGAAACCGATACCTCTCGATC
This sequence comes from Codonopsis lanceolata, assembly GCA_013146195.2. NCBI lineage: Eukaryota > Viridiplantae > Streptophyta > Magnoliopsida > Asterales > Campanulaceae > Codonopsis > Codonopsis lanceolata. Next base: position 51,841,778 of record CM028381.1, on the reverse strand, counting down.
TGATTTCAGACTACTTTCGTCAGATCAACCGGCCAAGATATCTCTCGCCTTTCCAAATTCGGCCAGTCTCGAGGAAAATGGGGTTTGGTAGGTATCGTAAGGCCGGGCCGAGGTCTCGGCTTGGAGTACATGCCTTTTTATTAGTATTTTATTATTATTATTTTTTTTTGTTCCCTACAATTGACCTGATAAGCACTCGCTTTATTTTGACAGCCTCGTGACTTTTCCTCGAACAAAGGATTCTTTCTCCGCAGTATAGGACCAACGTATTCCACCTCGCCTTTCGACTCCCCAGATCGGATCGTCCTGTGCGAAGGGCCTATACTCTTTCCAGATCCACCATCCGAAATGGTCTAGGTCGAGCATCCGAGAATTATAAATCAGCCCCTGTTCATTTATTTATATTGATATTCTTTTTTTTTTTGTACGCACTTATTGTTTTTTTTTTTTGAACTTGCGCATTTTTTTTGACACATATATATATATATATTATTTTTTTTTATTTTTTTTTTTTGACAAGGGCCGACCCACAATTCAAAGATGCAAAACCGGCCGGCCCGTGAAGTGTCCCGAAAAACTATATGCATTCTAACGTTGGCTTATGCAGGGGTAGGCGGCCATGGTGTAGGGTAACAGCTCGAATATATTTACATGCGTGCACGTGTGTGCGGTATCTAGAAAGCAAGAAAGTCTTTATTTATTTTACGTATATAGAAAATAAAACAAATTTGGCCTGCCTCTTGTTATATGTGGATTTTCTCGCTTTTTATTTTTGAGCGCAAGCAAGCAAGCACACCATTTTAAGAAATAGAAAGAAAAGTGGGGAAACTATCTATCCCTATTAATTACAAATTTTGGTCCTATGTCCCCAAAATAAAATGACAAAGATGAATGCGATATGTATAAATGTACGTAATAAAGTGAAAAAGAAAATGAACTGAATAAATAAATAAAAATATAGAGCCGAAGTAAAGCCCCTTTTGTTGTGTCGCCTGAATTTATTGTAATATATATAATATATATATTTTTTTTCGAAATTTTTTTTTTTACTTATTTATTTATTTTTTACTCTTAAACATGTCCGTAACAGGTATCGGAACGAGACTGCTGCCAGATGGAGGATCATATCCACAAATATAGCCACGGCCGTATGGGAACACTTTATTGAAATGCGTAAATTAATATAACAAGCATATCCGCAGCCTAAAACAAATAAAAACAAAAAAGTTTTATTTTATGAGTCTAGCCCTCCATTTTATTTAAAATAAAACAACTCCCCAAGAGTCGCCACCGTGAGGTTCCCGGTGCGACGCGCCCGCGCCCCTTGGATAGGGTGCGCAGACGCGGATGCGGGACACCACCGCCTCGCTCCACCCTCCCTTGTTTAGGGAAGACGAAATCCAAAGTGCGAGAGGAGTGTTGTCTATATTAGCACGTTGGAATGTGCCTCTGTTGCCTTGAGTGGATTTTGTATCCAATATGGGAACTAATGGTTTCCCATATCAAGTTATCCCTTATTTCGGGATACCAGATATGGGAATGCATTACCCTTCCATTCCCATTCTCCCCTTTTCTTTTCAGGGGAAAAAAGAGAAGTGCAAGAAAGGATATTGCGACGCCCCCACTATGGATTTATTGAAAATAGCCTTATGGCCCATTCAGATCACTATGGGAGCTATGGGTTTCCCGCATCAAGTTATCCCTTGTTTAGGGATACCAGATATGGGAATGCATCACCCTCCATTCCCGTATCTCCCTTTTTAGGGAGAACAGAAAGTGCAAAGAGGGAATGTTGCGAGGCCCCACCGATCCGAAAGTTTTAGAGTCGCCATCTTTATTTTAAGGCAAAAATAAAGCAAAACCGTAAAAGAAAACCGTAGAAAAAAGCGGGTTCGGAGGCTAAGTTACGAGTTGGGAAGGTGCTAGGCACCCAACTCGCCTTTCGTCTCGAAAATGGTTTTTGGTCAAGTATGCTTATTGTCACATTTATTTAGCAAATAAATAAGGTATTATAATGACAGGGAAATTTAAACAAATACATTCGTGGCCACATTATTTACGGACTCGCACCGCCTCCTTCCAATAATTACAAACATATTTAAGAATATTTGGCCATTATAACGCTCTTTTACATAATATTTCCTATTCTAATCCGGCAAAGACAACGGCTTATATTGGCTACATTGCGCGGATTTAAATAACAACTTTTGAAAATAAATGAAAGGCGACGTAAAATACAAAATAAATAAAACGGCGCTCTTAAAGGTATTACCTTTTAGAGCGGCGGTGTGCTCGCTCTGTCCTTCAGGGAGAGGGAGTCTTTTTGTTGTTTGTGTGTGTTGTTGTGTTGATTTGGGCAGAATGACTGCTTTATTTCTGAGGGTTTGGGCTTATCAACTCGGGCAGAGTGACAGCTTATTTGGGTAGGTTTTGGCCTTTTTGGTTGGGCGGAACCTAGACTTAATTTATTGATTTTTCAGCTCGTTACTCGGGCAGAGTAACGGCTTACTTTGGGATTTTTGGACTGGGGAAGTGAGGTGGATACCTAACAACTAGGCTAGGGATCACTTATAACCTATGGGTTTTGACTTTGGCAGAGTTTGGACGGGGTTTGGAGACTATAGGGGCTTCCACTCACCTATCTCGCACCTCTCGTACTAATAATATCGAAGGAAACGAAGCAGAGCTTCGCTGCGATCTAAAAATCGCGGAAGAATTTAGCACCGAAAATGAGAGGCCGGGGGTCTCTATTTATAGTAGAGGCTGAGGACACGCTGGGCATTTGTCAGTTTCTTCTCCGTGCATCAGCAGCTTGTACCTTGCGCATCAGGAATTGTACAATCCGGCTTCTGAGAGAGAGAACAGTGATTCGCATGGTGCGGTCAAGGCACCTTTGGTGCGGCACCAAGGGTCCTTGGTGCGGCACCATGCCCCTTTGTTACTTTCAGAATTTTGCACTTTACCCCCCTTCAGTTCACTGTTTCGCGCATCCTGCTTTTCCTTTTGCATTTTTGACTCCTGTAACTTGACATTCGTTAAGTTTTAACAGTTCTTGATATTTTATGTCAGTTACATACCAGGGGTACGAAATTGGGGTGTCTACAACGAGTTGCCTTCAGCCTTGTGGGCGGTTAGAACGACAGTCAGGGGTCCAACAGGAGAAACAGCTTTTTCCTTGGCTTATGGGTCTGATGTTATGGCTCCGGTGGAGATGTATCTGCCCACTCATAGGGTTTTAAGTTACGACGTTGAGTCCAATAACACAGCTAGGGCAGCTGATTTGGATTTGTTAGAGGAAAAACGGTTGGAAGCTAAGATGAGAATGGCTAATTATAAGCAGCGAGTAAAAGCCCACCACGATAAAAGGGTTCGTGGTAGGTCGTTTGCTGCGGGGGATTGGGTCCTCCGTAAGATTGAGGCAACGGGTCATCGAGCTGAGTGGGGAAAGCTTTCACCAAATTGGGAAGGGCCTTTTCAGATTTCTAGGATAATTAAGGAAGGCACTTACATGTTGCGAACAGAGGATGGTGACGAGTTGAAACATCCATGGCACGCAGATCATTTAAAGAAATATTACTGGTAATTGACATTGGCAGTATGTAGTTCTTTGATTCTCCATCCTGTGAAAAATGATTATAGCTAAGTTCAGTTGTGCTTTCTCAATTTTGTTTTGAAAATTGATGATTTCATCCGGTTTTATCTCGATTATTCTCTTTATCGAGCATGAGATGATTTTTGCTCGTTTAATGAGTTGGTGTTCGAGTTAAATGTTTCCTCGATTATCTTTCTTCTTCGAGCATAAAGGGCTTTATGCTCGAGAAGAGAGTTGGTTTGAGGGGTGATGTTTTCCCGGTCCTCGATTATTCTCTTTTTACGAGCATAGAGAGCTTTATGCTCGTAAAAGGAGTTGGTGTTCGAGTGGGATAGTTTGGCTACTAGTGATTTCTTTCGCCCGAGTAAAGGATATCTTTGCTCGGGAAAAAGTTAGATATATAAAAGCAGTATTCTTCAAATTATGTCAGAAAGCATGCATGAGGGAATAAAAGCATTCATCCAACAAGGAAAACGAGTTGCAGAAATATTACAGACTTGAAAAATAAATTGTTTGTGGAATCAAGGCATGGAGGCCAGAAAGGCACGCAGGCCAGAGCTGTGGTTTCAAGCACTTGGAGCAGCATTGCTATTGTTAGTTGTTGGAGTTGGCTCGTTTGTTCCTTCGGTTGTGGCTTCCAAGATGGTTACTTCGTCCTCAGCTGGGTCAGGAGCATTTTCATCTGTTGATGGGGGAGCTTGGGACCCCCAGATTTGGGTCATTAACTCGGTAACGGTGGGGTTGGTGACAGGAGGCGGATTCCATGGAGACAGGCCCTTCTCGACATCTGCTTCGGCCAGTGATTCCAATTCGTCTTCGTTAAAGGGCACGAGGGCATGACCAGGGCGGGCAGATGAGCTGAATAATGGATTGGCACCCCACTCAGCGAGTTGCTCGGGTCGGATCTCCAGTCCGCTGCAAGAAATCTGTCTTAAGATATGGTTCATACCTTGCAGGAAGAACGGATATGCTTCACCTTCCACGCAACTCGCAAAGTCGTCAGAGTTCTTGTAATCCTCGATGATTTTTTGTTTTTGCTCTTCGCTCGTCAAAGAGCTGGTCTCCATCAACTTCTTCTCAAGATCGGCGACCATGGCGTTGGCTGCCTCCAAATCACTCTGGCAAGTGCGAAGCTCTTTGCGTACCCCTGTTATATTATTTAAGGCTGTCTCCTCGGACTTTTTGGATAAGCTCAGCTGGGACTCCAGAGTTTTCTTCTCGGCTTCAAGCTGGGAGAGTTCAGTCACCTTGCTGGTGAGGTTTTCTTCGGTTGTTTTTAATTCAGCTCGAATGTTGTTAACTTTTTCTTCGAGCTGGTTCTTTTCGCTGGTCAGAGCATTGTTGGCGTTGAGGTTGGTTATCAGGCGTTCATACATCAAGATCGATTTGTTGGCAATCTGCAAGAAAAGATGTTGCTCAAGAGAGAGAATGCAAGGAAAATAAGGCTATAGGAAGAAAACATTACCTCAGTCATGCACATTCCCATTTCACCGATCAAGACAGAGCTTGCTTGATCGGCATACTTATTTTGGACTCCACTGTGATGGAGCCGTTTCATCAGACCAAGGCCGGTAGTGGCTTGATAACCACTCCGTTTGTTGATGTTGACATTGTTGAGGTCGGGCACATTGGCAAGCTCTCTAATGAGTGCACCAGCTTTCGGCTGGTCGTCAGGCATGACAAAATTTTCCTTCTGCCAGGATGGGATGTCTTCCTCGACTGCAGTTTTCTCTGCTCGTCGCCTTGTCCTTCTCGGGCTTTCATGTGGTTCTATGATAATGACAGAAGGGGCTGGGTCAACCCTTTGCGTAGTGGAAGCTGGGATAGCCGTTGTGGTAGGATGGCTTGGTTCCGGTTGTTGGCGTTTAGTCCCCCGGCTAGTGGTGCTGGCTAGGACAGTTGGAAGATTGCCAGCAGGTTGGGTCGAGAGGTGCTTTGCTCGCTTGTTCGAGCTCTTCTTGGCAGCTTGCATGAATTTGCTGACATCAGTTAATTGTTTCATGTCTGCATAAGATAAAACGAGTATTAAGGAGAAGAAAACATGGATTTGCAAGGATAATGAGAAAAAATACAGTTGAGGAATAAACCATCAAGAGAAAAGGGAGGTCGGCAGAGAGTTCCAATGCGAGCACATTCCTCGCACTCATTAGGGAATCTTTTCCCGTGACATGAGCCCCAGTAGGGATGAGGAACTTCAAGCTCAAGGACGAATCGTGGTTCGATTCCTTCTATGGGCAGGTACGAGATTCCAGCCAGTCGAAGAAGGGTGAGGTCAGAGGTAAGAGTTCGCCAGTCCAATACGAAGTCTTGTCCAGCTCATCCCTCCTTCGCTCCCAGTAAAGCCTTAAAAGCTTTAGCTATTCTCGGCTTACCATTTCGATAGGCATTCTTATCATGGTCGGGGAGTCCGTAGTCGCTGAGGTAGGGAGCAAAGGGCCAGCCAATGCTCGATTCAACGAGCAAAGCTTTTGAGTCCCAACCATCGACTTTGTTGGGTCCTTCATTGAGAAGTTTGAAATAATTGTGGTTCGATCGACTGCTGATACGACCAGACTTTTTGTCGAGGGAGAGAAGGAAGAATTTTCGAAACAAGGTCATATCGGGCTCAAACCCGAGCGACCTGCAAGCAACGGTGAAGGAAACTAAGAACCTAACGGTGGTTAGGGTTAAGTCACAGGGGAGAGTATTTGAGGCGTTCAGTAATTCTACAATAAATGGATCAAGAGGGAGACGAAGCCCGACCAAGAAAAAATCAAAATAGAACACCATATTATCCCCTTGAAAATTATGGCCTTTGGTGTCTATGTCCAAGTCGAAGGCATGGACTCGGTAATGATGTGGGTCAATTCCTAGGGAGTAAAACCAGGTGCTTACTTCTTCTTCGAATTCAAATCTTCCCATCTAATGGAAGGAGGAGTGTATGGAGCGATAGGAATGGAGGAAGTTTGACTGGGTCCGGGCAATTGATTGTTCGGATTGGAAGGAATTTCTACTTGCGCTGGTTCAGAAGAGTTACAGAAGCCATCGTTCATAGTTTGCTCGTCCGATTGTGCAGCTCTTCGTCGGCGAGGAATCAGTGTAGCTTCCTCTTGCTCGCTTTCTTCATAGCTCGAACTCGAAGATGGTGGGTCTTCTATTGGAGCTCCGTGATCGTAACTCTGGCCTTCAATTTCCGATACAGTTCCTTCGCTAGACATCCTACAGGAAGAGGAATCGAGAAGTGCGGGTTAAACATTGACCGGGCAGGATATAACGACATAAGTGAAATTGACTGCAGCAAACAGGTTGTGAGATCAGTGAACAGGGCACCGATCATAAATTTCTCGATTCCTATGGCTTGGTTTGAGGCGGATAATAGATACAGGGCATGATAAGATGAGGTGGGGGCTTTAGTGTTAACATATTTGGGTAATTCTTTTGAATTGAAAAGGGGTTTAAACATAAACAGAACCCTAATTCAATATCGAAGAGAAGAAAGTGTGATGGAGAAAATGAAAATGAAAGTGTGAAAGTACCTGATATCAGTGCTGGATTTCGACTTCGTGCTTGAAATTGTTGTTAAAAATTGAAGCTTGATCTTCGCCTTCGAGAGAAATTTGTAGATGTGCTGGCAGATTTTTCAAGATTTTAGAGGAATTCACGGATGGTAAAAGTTTTGAACAAAGGGAATTAGGTCTTTTATATTCTACGAAGCCGGCGCTAGGAGGAGGTCATCATTGGGCTCGAATTACGGGGCGCTATGGACGAGGCAGCATTTAATGTGGCGTGAAAAATTGGGCCTGTCTTTTCAGAGCTGACGGCTGACGGCTTAACTTCTAAGGAACGCTTCTTTAAAACGTCTCTTAGGTAACCGTTCATTCAGATTTTGGCACCCAAAACTATTTGAATCATGCATTTGAGAAATTTAATTATTCTGGAAAATATCCTTTGGATTTTTGAATTCCTCCTCGTCACGAGCATGAATACTCGGTGAACAAGGAGTAAGGGGCTACTGAACTGCCCGGCCCAATAGGCCCAAGTCAGGGGTCACGTGCCAGGAAGATGAACATCATCCGAATAAGCGAGCATGGTGTCAGCTTTAACCAAGTAAGTGATCAGCGAGCTGGGGGCTCGATCACCGAGCAAAAATGATATGCAAGCATGGTTACTTATGCTCGTCAATATGAGATGTCATCAGTTGAGGACCGTCCTGTCCGAAGAAGATCAAATTATCAGTTGAGGACGATTACGTCCGAGCAAGAGTTTCACTTAATGGTTATGTCCACGAAATTCTTCATTTAAACCGTTGTACTTAATGGGGAAGTTAATGTGGCAGTAATGTGCCCGCCATTAAGCCCATGATCTATGATGGGCAGTTATGAGCAGTTTCGGACCGTTATGCTCTCTGGCAACTATATAAACCTCAGAAAATAAAGGCAAAAGGTACGCGCAATCATATTCTCTAGCTGAAACTCTGCTAAATTTCCTTCTCATTTGCCGAATCTTGTATTGATTCCTACGCCGGAGGGCCTTTGCAGGGAGTACCCCTGCCTTGTTCACGGTTACACATTTTAATTGCAGAGTTGAGCTTTGAGGATTTAAGGACACGTTGAAAGCTAGGTGTTCAGATTGGGCTTCTCCAGTGCATCCGGAAGATTTTGGACGCATCAATTTCTAACAAATGTGAGATGCATTCTTCTATAGTAATAATAATAATATTTTATATAAAAACTTTTGAAATCAATATCTCTTTCTAAACAATGTGGGATACATCTCTTCTATTGGTTATAACATAAAAATAATAATAGTAGTATTATTTTATCTTAAATAGTTTTGAAAACAACATCTTTGTAAACAATGTGTGATACATCTCTTGTATTGATAATATCATAAAATTTTGTTTATCTATAAATTTTATAACCAATATATGTTTTTAAATAATGTGGATCTCTTTGTAACCAATGCGATATACATTATCTAAAAACATTTTAAACCAATATCACTTTCCTAACTAATGTGAAATACATATTTTTTTTCTATTGGTATTAAGTCTTTACCTACATCACTCTCTAACCAATGTGTAATACATCTCATCATTTGGTAATAATAGTAGAAGTTTTTTAAAAAAAATATCAAAAAGCAACATCTCTTTCTATATAATGAGATATATCTCTTCTCTTCTCTTTTATTAATGATAAAGGTAGAAGTCTTTTTATTTAAACACTTTTAAAATCAACAATACTTTTTAACCAATGTAAGATTTATCTCTTTTATTGGTAATAATAATAATTTAAAATCAACATCAATTTTTAACAAATGTGTGATATATATCTTCTATTGCTAATAATAGTAAGCCTTTTATATAATCTAAAATAATTAAAAATCAACATCATTTTTTAACCAATGTGAGATATACATCTTCTATTGGTAATAATGGTAGAAGTCTTTTATCAAAAAATTTTGAAAACCAACATCACTTTATAACAAATGTATGATACATATTTTCAATTAGCAATTAATAATAGTATTTTTAATACAAACATCAATTTCTAACCAATGTCTGATACATCTCTTCTATTGGTAATAGTAGTAGAATATTTTTTAACCGTGTGAGATACATCTCTTGTAAAAGTGAAAATTTGTAGTCTAAAGACTTTAAGATCTAACATTTTCTTTTTAAATAATGTGTTATACATCTATTTTATTGGTAATAATATAAAATAATTTAAACTAAACATCATTTTCTAGTCAATGTGAGATATACATCTTCTATTGGTAATAATGGTAAAAATATTTTATCATATATATATATTTAAAGTTGGTGAGGAGCACTATGGTTGTGCCACCTCACCACCTTTGAATAAATCTTAATTCTAAAGCATCCATATGGAAACTTTAAAAACTTTTGGTTTTCTAGTGACTTTGAAAATCAACATCACTTTCCAACCAATGTATGATACATTTCTTCTATTGGTACTTAATAATAGAAGTTTTGAAACCAACATCAATTTCTAACAATGTGGGATACATCTCTTCAATTGTTGAAAAATTAATGTTTTTAGTGAAAGAAATTGTGCAACTTGAGGCACGAATTTCTTTACGTGTCATTTGTTTGTTGACGAAGGTAATTGCACAAATGCGTTCTACCCAGTGAGAGGATCAAAATGATATATTTATTTGTCCAAATCGAGTTTTGAATAATAAGATATCAAGACTTAAAGTATAATATTTGTTCAAAAAATTAGTGTTTTTAGTGAGAGAAATTGTGTAACTTGAGGCACAAATTTATTTATGTGTCATTTGTTTGTTACCGAAGGTAATTGCGCAAATGTGTTCTACTCGGTGAGAGCATCGAAATGATATATTTATTTGTCAAATTAAATCGAGTTTTGGATAAATAAAATATCAAGAGTTAAAGTATAATACTTATTAAAAAATTAGTGTTTTTAGTGAAAGAAATTGTGCAACTTGAGGCACAAATTTCTTTACGTGTCATTTATTTGTTGACAAAAGTAATTGTGCGAATGTGTTCTACTCGGCAAGAACATCGAAATGATATATTTATTTGTCCAAATCAAGTTTTGGATGAATAAGATATCAAAGGTTAAAGTATGGTGTTAAAAGTGAGCCATTAGAAGTAATATCTCACATTGAAGAGTTTTATCCCACATTGGTTAGAAGTAATGTTAGTTGTAAATTTTTTTAAATATAAGTCTTCTACTATTGACAATAGAAGAAGTTATATCTATTGTTATATATAACTATATGATAATACCCCTTATCATATTGAATATTAATATGTATTATTAATAGGTAATGGTTGGAAGATAAAAAGTCTTACATGGATGCCTAAGAATCAATATTTATTTAAAATGGGTGAGATAACACAACCATAATGCTCATCACCAACTTTAAATATATATATATATATATATATATATATATATATATATATATATATATATATATATATATATATATATATATATATATTTCCCTTGGGATTTAAGGTTGCATTTTTGTTGCAATCTATATATATATATATATATTTCCCTTGGGATTTAAGGTTGCATTTTTGTTGCAATCGATGGTCAAAAAAATAATCTTCGATATTTTTTGGATAGAAAGTTATAATGTCATCTCTCTTGTATTTTTATGGAGTTGTTTTTATTTTGTAATCATTGGTAGTAAGGATATTTTCATTCATCATAAAAATTCTGTTGAGAACATGAATTTTAAAAACAAGTACATACAAAAACAACCCCCACAAAAAACACTTAGATGGCACTTGAAAACTTCCCCGCTAAAAAGTAAAGAGCAATGATATATGCAATACAAAATTATTTTGGATTTTCACTCTAAAAATTTACATTAAAAAATTATGCTTATAATTTTTATAACATTTCATATTTACCCTTTACTTGTGTTGAAACCACATTTGTTATGCTTAACTATTTTTGTAATTATATATATATATATATATATATATATATATATATATATATATATATATATATATATATATATAATGACAAAGGTATATTTATCCCTCCAAAATCACACTTTTGAATTTTTGACTTTTGAGTTACCATTCTATTTTTTCTCTCTTCTGGTTGTATTTCTCTTTCTCTCTCATGTCTTCTCTATATTTTCTCTATTATCACCACCATCTCTTCTATTTTAATTATGTTTAAATATTTTTCTCACTTTAAACAAAAAAATAGTAACTAAAACAAAAATAATAGTTCCGAAGTCAAGAAAGCAAAAATATAAGAGATTAACAAAATAAAAATAATTTATGGACCAAGTCACTATAAAAATATAAGTTACAGAATCAACAAAACAAAATAATTTAATGCGGAGGTTAGAAAATAAAATAATTTACGGAACAAAAGTTTTAAAAAAAAATCTTATAAAAAAAGTAAAAAAAATATATGTTATTAAAATAAAAATATTTGATGAAACAAAAATAATAGTTACGAAGTCAATAAAACAAAAATAATGTAAACTGAGGTTACTAAAATAATTTCGTTATTTTTTATTTTAGCTTATTTTCTTATCAGAAATTTATTTATTCATAAAATAAAAATATAAATTTACTAAAAGTAATCATTCAAAATGAAGAACTTATTTGAGTTCAGATTTTATTTGTAGGACGGAAAAAATCCAAGTTTATTCGAAGACATTCATTCTACAGAGTTTTTGAATAATTTAAAGTGTTTAGAGTTGTCAGGTTATGAATTGATACTTAAAATTGGTGTTCCACTAATGCTATTGAGAAACATTGACTATGCTGCATGGTTGTGCAATGGAACAAGACGAATCGTCATAAATCTTGGAGATCATATTATTGAAACAAATTTTTTGAAAGGAAACAATGTTATAGAAAAGGTTTTTATCCTAAAATTGTCATTTACTCCATCCGATGTAAGGCTGTCTTTCATGTTTTAAAGAAGACAATTATCATTGCTAGTATCATATGTAATAACAATTAATAAGTGTCAAAGTCAATAATTGCATGCAGTAGTAGGTCTCTTTTTGAAGAAACTAGATATTGATATGCGGTGAAAATGAAAAACCAACCAATAAGATAACAAATGTTGTGTATAAGAAAATTTTTTACAATCTATAATGATTAGTGATTTACTTATGTATAATTGTTAATAAACCGTTTCTTCTTATTTTATCATTGAAGATTTTTTATCCTTTTTTATTTTGTTTATGTACGATTTAGTTAACGTGCGTTTAACGCACGGGTTAAAAAAACTAGTTGTGACTTACTTTAATGTCTTTAATATATCTCTTAATAATTAGTTTTTTTCAAATAAAGACTATTTGAGTAGAACGAAGGGAGTAACATTAATAAGTTTTATGAGGGAATATTACTCGAAGCCAGGTACAGGTAAAGGGCAACAAAAATAAAACCTTAGTCTAACGTACAAAAATTAAAGGAGAAATTGCGGGCGGTTCTTTTTTATAAGTTTTTAATCGCTTAGATCCCCTATGTTTTTTTAAGGCTTAAATCACAAATTGGTCACTCTACTTTCCAGCTTTTTGCAATATGATCACTCTACAATTTTTTTTTTCTATTTCATCATTGTACTTCACAACAAATAACAAATTGGTCACTCTGCCTCCTTTCCGTTAGTTATCTTGGATGGAAATGATGAAAAAGACATGAATGCCCTTTATTTTGTTTGCCTGCACATATTGAAACCAAGTAAAGTTAGTCAACCATATTTGCCCTCAAATTGTGGAATCCATTGACAATCATATCGTGAATCTTCACCCATGCTATCCCAATTCTTGACTCTATTTTTCTTTATTAACTCCAATAAAGATCCGGAACTTGAATTAACTGATAGTCTAAAACCCTAGTGACAGAATGCAAAATGAACAAAAGAGGGGGGGGCTAAAACCCTAATGTAATGGAGCACTTAATTCATCAAATTGAAAAGACCCTAATTTCACTCGCTGAAATAAGCTAAAACCCTAACCCTAGAAGATACTAAAAATGCATCGTCTCCACACATATATTCAAGAAATTAACAGCATACATATTTATATACTGACAGCAGTTCCGGCGGAAGTTCAGCGGGGATCGTCTTCTCGTCACCCCGACGGTGGAGCAGGAGCGATAAAGACGCGAGCAAATTCAAGTGGCCCTGAGCTATCGGTAGGTAATTTCCAACCCTAGCCGACGCCTCTCCCATTGATTGATGTTGGTGTAAGAACCTCCCAAAGAACGATTGCCGAGAAGCCACTGGCCTGAGGCCTGAAGAAGACCAACCATATCCGGTGGCGCCGGGCGAAGCTCCAAACCCGTCCAAAGTCCGACCTAGCCGGCAGAGCCTGTAATCCACCAAAGAATGCGGCGGCCACTACAAGAGTCGAAGCCATGCTATCTTTTTACCTCCGTCAAGGCTATCATCGCCGACTGCAGCCTCTTGCCGAGAATAAAAGGAGTGGGCGTAATTAAGTGCTAGTGCGACGACGGCTTCGATCAAGGCGGCGAGATTGAAGAGTTAGTGGATGAGTTACGTATAGCGACGGATACTGGTGGAGAAGCTAGCAGAGGGTGGTGCGGTGTCCCGTAGCGGCGATGATGGAAGGTTCACTGGCGAGGAGCCACTCAATGGTCCGCCGTTTGACTTATGGCCGAAGTTCACGAGTGAGTCGGAAAACTCCTGCAGATGATCGGGTACTTAAAGGGTATTTTCGGGTTAATGTAAAATTTTAAAGCTTTCCATCCAATTTTTTGGATGGAGTGATTAACGTGTATTACTTGGTTTAGTACAATGATGAAATAGAAAAAAAAATTGTAGAGTTATCATAATGCAAAAAGCTGGAAAGTAGGGTGACCAATTTGTGATTTAAGCCTTTTTTTAATCGAAAAAATACATTTTTGAAGGCGTAAAGACGATTTTGTCATTAATGAACTAAACAAGCACTAAAGATCACTTACTCAGTGTATCGCAATTCATCAATATGTTCATCGCAATGCATCTCAATGTATCAATTTATGCATCACGATGTATCAATTCCCACCGTAATTAAAATTTCAATTAAAAATAAGAAAGCTTTGACTAATTATTTATGGAAATCAATCAATTAATTTATATTCAATCTAATTGATTTCTTCTTTAATTGTAATATGAAGCAAAATAAGGAACTTTTAAGTACATATTACGAAAATTAATCAATTAATATTGATTCAATCTAATTGATTTCTTCCTTAATTATAATATGAAGTAAGATAAGGAAATTTTGATTACAAATTTACAGAAACCAATCAATCAATATGATGTGGCAAAATTATAGCTTGGGTCGTCCTTAAGTTGGGTAGGATATCTGGGCTTTGGATCACCTCCCTTGAGCCTGTTAAGAACACAAGAAAACCTGAGTGGAAGTGCATGGCAGGGCCTCGCGAAACCCCTCCGGCGTGAGAATAAGTTTCGTATGTAAGCTTTGAAAGCAAATTGACAGAGTCTCGAGGCTCAAGAAAGTGTGTGTACATTTGTTAATGATCATGGAGAGGTATTTATAGGCCCCCAAGGTGGTTGAATCCGTCTAGGATTCAGTTTCCATAGTTACCGAATCAATCAAGGAGAGAATCCCTTGATTTTAGGCATGACAGACGGTTGACCGCGTAGATGTAGGAACAGATAAGGCAAGTATCCTGCTCAGATATGGAAACCTTGGACTTGTCTTGGAGAGCAAGCCACCAGTGTTTTATGTTTGATATGTGTCCGGGCGAGCAGGGCTCTGCCCGGCTATTCCATGTGCATTGTTTCTGAACTTGTAGATCTGAGGGACGGCCCCTGGTCGGGCAGGCAGGGCCAATGTTCGACCAGGTTTGGACGGGATGAATCTGGTCCTTGTGCTCGGTATGAATGTGATGTCCGGGTATGGCCCTTGGTCGGACAGGCCAGGCCTATGCCCGGCCAAGTTTGGACGGGAGTTACACTGCTCGTTGTTTGATGCCTCCATTACTTTGTTCGCTAGGCCGGTGAGACCCATACGCATTGTGCTCGTGACCGGCACGTGATGGTAGCTCGTGCCTTGCTCGTGACCGAGTTTGGGCCGGGCATATCAGTGGCCCCTAGCTCCTTGTCTGGCGAGCATTCATGCTCGGAGCGGGGAGCGTTTAACCTAGATACTCGCGCGAGCTTCAACACTTGTGAATTTTCTGAAGTAAATGACTGGGCCGAGTATACTGGTGGAAGGCTCTGGAACTTTAGCAGGCGGACAGCTGGAGCGTATTGAGGAAGCTTGCCACTGAGAATCTACTGGGCGCGTGGAAGAAATGGCACGTGAGCTGCCGAAGGTTGGTATGATTTGATGGGGCGTGGCTATCGAAGCGCCGCATTTAATGCGAGCGTACCCTGGATGATGTCACCAATCCTTGCAGCCGTCGCTTCGGCCTCTTTTTCCCCCCAAAGCCTGATGGTTCCGCCTATAAAAGGCAAACCTTTCCTCTTCTTTTCCTTTTTACCGTTCCATAGTTTATAGAGAGAGGATTTTTTAGAGAGCTTCTACTTCCGGTGCCCAGTGCATTCCAGGTTTCGGTGAGCTCAAGCAACGATTTCCACCGTTCATTCATTCCCGGCGTTTGCAATCTTCGTGTCGGCTCAGTTTCGGTTACCATCTACCTACAGAGAACCGCCTTAATCCTTCAGAACAGTAAGTTCCTTTTCTCCCTTTTCTGATATACTCTTCTCTTTTGTTTTGATTCGAACGAAGTCTTCCGGGTTTAATCCCCTCGTCTTCACGTACTTCTGGTAGGGTTTAGGATTAGAACCGGCCTTTAGGTAGAGATCGAGGAGTAGACCCCGTGGTCTTGCTCGCTAGGCGGGCCTGGCCCCCCTTTGGTTGACCTATACTTAGGATTTCTTTCCCTTCTTTTCTTTGCCAATTACCCGGGCAGAGTACTGATACCCATCTTCCTCGATCTCTTTGTAGATGTCTGATATCTCCGAAAATGACCGCGAGGCCTTTAGCTACGGTGGTAAGAACGATTCCCTAATCAGCGAGAAGACCTCTCCCAGTGGCAGTGAGTCTGAGGAGGGAGCCAGATCCGTGGCCTGGCCAACGGTTCAAAGGCGCGCAGTGGCCCCCGTGGTTGATATAGTTGATTCCTCTAGCGAGGAAGATTCTGGAGAGGAGAGCGTGACCGGGGGCTTCGCTGTCAGGCAGGGCTACGACCAGCAGGCAGCCAACGTTGATACTTTGGCCGGACAAGTGAGGGCCGAGCAAGGAGAAGTAGCCGGAGAGGCTTCTGATGCCGATGAGACAGATGACATGCCACTTGCCCGGCGTTTTAAGAGGACGGGCCGCTCTCAGGTGCAAGCCACTCCTGATGAAGAAATAGATGACCGGGACAATGTTCCCCTTGCTCGGTGCTTCACCATGGTCGGTAGCTCTCAAGTGGAGGTCCCACTTGATGAGATTGTTGAGGAGGAAGGAGAGGAGGAGCCCGACTAGTATGTGAACGTGGATGAGAGCCGATATGGCGCTCATTGGGCAACCCTGGACACGGCGGACAAAGTGACCGCGTGGCTTACGTCCCTCGGGATCGATTCTGCCTATTACCGGGCAAGCAAGATGGATGTCCCCGCGAATATGAAGCTTTCCCGTGAGCAAGGGAACGAGCTTTTATTTTTCGCCGATTTCTTCAGGGTTGGTCTTCGCCTTCCGTTAGAGCCCTTCCTGGTGGACTTTCTACACGAAACCAAGGTCGTCCCGTGCGATCTGATGTTGAACACCGTCCGGGCAATCACGGCTTTCACGAATGTGAGTCGCTAGGTTCGAGCCAGATATGTATCTACTCCGAAAGTTGTTCATCTTTGCCCCGAGCACAGGCGGGAGGATTGGAGTGAGGGCCAACTCCAGCTTTTTGAGGTTGCTCTCTGACGTCCCCGGGAAGGTGGAATCTTGGGACAGGAGGGTCCTGTTCATCGAGTCCCGGGTCAGCTGGCTGTTCGTGCCCACGGCAACCAACAAAATCAAAATCCCAAAGGCTTCAAAGCAAGATTTCAGCTCGGGGGAGACTGCTCGGTTGGCCGCGTTGAAAGCTTGTCAGGTGTGATAGAGAGAATGAAAACGCTCGGCCCGGCAATTTCTTCTTGGCCGGAAAGGAACGGTGCGTAATCCGCGTTACTTGTGTTTGGCTGACGTGATGCGGGCAGAGATCCCGAGGTGGAGCCTCTTTTGATTCAAGTTCCTGAAAGCCCCCATCCCTACTGGGATGATTGTCACGGGAGGATGTTCAAGCGCGAATGCGTTGAATGCCAGAGATTGGTGCCGGGTGCTGACTGTCGGCCAGTTTATGAAGACCGGGATGGTTACCTGCTAGCCATGGACAAATTTTCTGGTTTAGTCATCTCTTTTTCAAGTTCTTTCTCATCCCGTTTTGCTTCGTCATGTTTCAGGAATGAAGAATTTGGCGGTGGAAGAAGAAGCGAGGGACGGCCGGCCAAAACCGACTTGAAAAATCAACAAGCCCGTGGACTTGCCCAAAGTACCGTTCTGCCCACCAGAAAAGAAAACTCCGGGCTTGGGCAGGGCCACAAGTCCGGCCAAGAAGACAGTGGCGCCTAAGACCGCCACCGCTACCCAAAAGGAGGCTGCGCAGAAAGAAGTCATCGTGGCCATTACTGATGACGACACAGAGCCGCCTGCTGTCAACATCTTTATGGTGCCCGCTGCCAAGGATGCCAAGGCAAAGGGCAAGAGGAAGAAGAGTCCCAGCCCTCCTTCTGTCCGGGAAGTTCGCCGCCGGGACTCTAGTCCTGACCTCGTTTCTATTGCCCCTACTCAGAGCAGGGAAGCTTCTTGGAGGCGACCTGGCTTTGTGATGCCTGCTACTACCAGCGCTGCCTGGGCGTTGGTTAAAGAAATATCCGGTGACGCTCCTTTGCTGGGGGGCATAGACCTGCACGCCCGTGGAAGCCCTGGAGGTTTGGTGGGTAAGGGCGTTATTGAGAGGGCCATGCACGACGGCCTAGCTTTAGACTGAGACACTGCCGGTCATGTCCTAGTCGGGAATGTGGGGCTCTGCCTGAGCGAGGTAAAGTATTTACCAGTGATTTGTTTTTTTCTTCCTTCTTCGTCTCCCGCTCTGATTATTTGTCTTTTGCTCGCAGATCGCTTCCACTTGTACCAATCTCTATGATCGGTACAATGAAGAAAAGGAAACTCGCAAAAAGGCGGAGGCTGACAACCAGTGCCGCGAGCTGGTGAAAAGAAATGCGAGCAGGTGGCCCGCCTTTGGTGACGAACTGGAGGCTAAAACTGAGGCGGCCAAGAAGAAAGAGGCTGAAATGCTCGAGCGTAATCTGAAGCTGGTCGCCCAGAACGGTACTCTAACTACCGAAAAAATAGAGTTGGTCGGCCAGGTGAAGAAAAACCAGGCTGATCTGGAGAAGGGGAAGACCGCTCTGGCCGCTGTCACTAAGCAGAGGGATCTCTTGCAAGTGGAGAGAGATTCCTTCAAGATGCAGGCCGTTAAAGATGGGAAGCGTATCGAGGAGCTGCTCCAAAAGCTGAACAAGGCCGAGGAATCCGCGGTGGAGAACTACAAGAAGTCCAAAGCCTTTGAGAATGCTGTGGATGCGGCTATTCTCCCCTACTTCGCCCATGGCACCAATCATATATTAAGAATGCTCGTCGGCCATGGCGGAGTGGGGATGAAAACAATGGCAGAATGGGCCGTGCTCGACCCCTATCTTTGCTGCGTCCCTTCCACGCTTGCCGTTCCCTACACCAAGGCGGGCGTCTTGGCGGCGACGCGATCTTTGGGCGGGCACCCTAGGTCCCACCACCCGTAGATGAAGTTAATGTCTGCTCACTGATCGAAGAATTAGAGTCTGAAGACGAGACTTTAAAACAGACCGAACAGATTGAAGCAGAGTCTCAGGCCAAGGCAACTGAGGACGAGGCTGCTCGTAGAGAGCTGAACATCCAATATGAGCTACAATATCGGGCCGGTGTCAAAGAGCTTCCCCCTCCTCCTCCTACTGGACAAGCCTAGAATTTCATTTGGCCTGCGCGCCACTGTTTTTGACTATTTCCTTGTAACTACATACTTCATTATTAGGAATGAAATCCTTTTGTTGAACAATATTCCTTGTATTTGTGTTTCTTTGCTCGATTTAACTGTTTTGATTTTTTGCTCGATAACTGTTTTCTCTCGATAACTGTTTTCTCATTGCATATTTTACCTGTCATATGTTAATACAAGCACTGGTGCTCCCCAGAAAACATGTCGAGCATAAATAGATAAACAGATTTAACCGAATATGAGGACTCGTAATTATCTACTTGAAAATAATAAGACTAATAAAGCAAGCTTATTATTTAAGTTGAGAGGTTACCCGAACAAACACCGGGTATGATTGCTTGGTTCTGGCCAAGGCTTTGAGTGGGCCGGGCCCCTATCGCCTTGGGCGAGCCTCCAAAAGATTGCCAAGCGGGCAAGGCCCTACTCTGTGTGGCGACCAACAACCGGGCGTGGCCCTTGTTCGATGTGGGTACCTCGAAGCGGTTGCCAGTATATCTTCTGGGCGTGGAGATATACGGCTAACAGTGTTGCTCGGTCACTATAGGAATCCGAGGTAGTTAGCCGCTATCTTGTAGGCATGGCCTCTATCGCCGTGGGCGAGCATCCTAGTATGTGAACCTGGGCATGGCCGCATCTCACCCATCGAGAGGATAAGTTCAACAATACTAGGGGGTTTGAGGATTGTTGACCGGGCATGGCCCTATCTGTTCGCTAAGCGAGCAAATTTTGTCAAACAAGTCCAAAAAACAGTATATGATAGATAACCGAAAAATCTGAATGCACAAATATTGACAAAACTTGCCTTTTATTGATCAATAATTAGCGACCCTCAACAGGACTGAGGTCTTGCCCGTTTGTGCCTTGACTTAGAGGTAATATTTTTTGAAGTGGTCTGCGTGCCAGGGATGCTTCAGGTCTTTTCCCTCCGGAGTTTGAAGTGTGTAAGTGCTCTCTCTTATTATACCCCTATTATTGATGCATATTGCAGACACTGCGAAATATTTATTTTTCAAATAATTGTGTATATGACTATTTGAATAATTGACTGTTTTATTGTATTTATTTTAAATATTTTAATTAAAAACTTTACTTAAAAAATTATCTATTAAAATTTTTAATCTCAAAAAAAATTTATTTTCAAACAAAAATTATTTGCTGAAAACGGTAGGAATAAATATTGGCATAACATATACTTTTTGAAACCGATAAAAAATATTGGTCAACTATTATTTAAAATTAGATAGAGTATTATTTTACGACTGTATTGTATATGAAAACTAGTGATAGGTTCCACGGTTTGTACATAAATGTAAAATCATATACTCTATTAAAATTGAATAATATATAATTAAAAATTTTAATATGAACAAAATAAATAAAATATGATAAACAGTAAAATAAAAGAAAGAAAATTACATAAATTTGAAAAAAATTATTATAAATTTAGAATACTTTATATACAACATTTGTTGTTGAACATGTATAATTATTACGACTATCATTAACACATAATAAAATTCAAAGTAAATAAAATAACTAATATGTTCATATAAATAAAAATTAATTAATTAATTAATGCTAACAAAATAGATAAATAATTGTAACTAAATTTTATAAATTCTTTTTTTTTTAGGAAACAGGGACGACCTGCACAAATATCATAAAATAAACACGAAAATACAAACAAGAGGGGGACAACTAGACGAACCCTTATAAATGGGAGGACAAAAGAGTCTTACCTCAGAAAGAAAACTAAAAACAAACCACAATTATTTTCTAAAACAAATAAACCTATTCTGTCAGCCCGGAGTGCAGCAAGAGAGGAAAGAGGCAGATATCTCTCTTGATCAAAAAACATAGAACACCAATTGTCATGCGCGTGACGAGTCAAAAGATCAGCAACCTTATTGCATTCACGAAAGACGTGGGTAAGCGCAAAACCTTGAATCAGATCTTTGCACTCTAGCAACTCATAAGTGTAATGCCAAGGGAAGCCTTGGAATCCAAGAATACTCCGCACCGCTACCAAAGAATCGGTCTCCACCATGACATCAATCAAGTTCAGAGATCTACAAAGACGTAAACCATCACAAAGCGCCTTAATTTCAGCAAACGTGTTACTGCCTTCACCATAAAAATTATAAAAAGCATGGATGAAGGAGTCATCCTTACTTCTAATGATACCACCTCCAGTGCAAATACCACCAATAGACGACAAATATTATAAATTCGATATATATAAATTAGTTAAATAATTTTAACGCAAAGATTAAAATTATGATATATATGTTACCTAGCAATATTACCAAAGTTCCAACATTCATTCAACACATGATTAACATTTATAGAACATTTGATTTCATTTAAAAAAAATTCATAAGTATAAATATGTTTCAAAGAAACAATATTTCCATTATAAAAAAAGATAAAAACAAAAAAAAAAGATAAAATTTGGGACTAACTTATCCTTGATTATAATACTATTTGATTTGAACAATTAAAATATAAAAGATTTAGATGGGTCCGATATGTCCTTGACCTAATCCCCTTTATTTTGAAAGATATAAATTACACCACAACAACAATTAAGAGTGAGCAATATTTTTGGGGGTGAAATTAGGTTGTTCCCTTTTCAAAAGTTTTCAAGGCATTTTCTGAGAGAAAATACTACAATACCTTTAATGAACCAAATACGTGCGCGCAAAATATCGTTTAATGCATCGATTTTGCATCACAATGTACAAATCGAATCCTATTTGTACATTAGAATTTTAGGCATCATCGATTTTGCATCGCAATCCACAAAATAATACCCAATTTAAGGATCGGGAATCCAATTTGTGCATCAGAACTCCAATTGAAACCAATTTATGGATCACAAATCTAATTTGTATATCGGGATTCAAATCAATGCATTGTGATTAACAAATTGATGCATCACAGTGTGTTGAGTAAATGATCCTTAGCGCGCCTCTGGCTTATTAATAACATAATTGTTTTTTTCACCTCAAAAAGTGTCTTTTTCCGATTAAAAGTATTTAAAAAAACTGGAAAAATTGATATTTTAGCTGACGAACTAATTGGAAGTGACACAATTAACCACGTAATTTGTATAAGATGAATTTAACTAATGTATTAAAATTTGAAGGCAAATGAAACCAAATACGTAACGGCCGTTTGAAAACCGTCAAAGAGTGATGATGTGGACACGACGTGGCTGCTTGCGGGATCTTTAGGGGTTTTTATCATAAAATTTCAATATAAAAGGTTATCTATGTAATTTAGATGAAGTGCATCAACTTTCCTTCCATCTGGGAATCAATTATAGCTCTTTGCTGGGTATTCCGTTTTTTCGAAACTGAAGACGCTGAGATGGCAGACAGAAGACAGAAAGAATAGGCTTAGAGGGTGGATGAAGTGTGGGCAAGGTAGGACTGTCAAGGAGATTTCGCAGCTTGAATCTAAACGAAAGAAATTCAATCTTATTATTTCTCAGAATTTTATCTCAATTGACTGTCAAATAATCATCTTTATTTCTCGTTTCTGGATGGAAAACTCAATCCTCGTCCTATCCTTCCATCAATCAATGCAATAATTCACTAGTTGATATTTTGCTAGGTCCCCTTCCCTTTTTCGAAATATGTAGCAACATCATCCACCAATAAACTCTAACATTGAATACCTTCAAACCATTTGACAGTTAGGTTTCTTAGATTTCCTTTTTATTTTTTTAAATAAAATTTTGAGAGAAATTTATATGTGTTATAAAAAGTCAGATATGGTCAGATGTGAACCACAACATTGAATGGAGGACTATAGCATTGAATGGGGGAGTAGCTTGTTAGTCAAATGAGCTAGGGAGCTATGTCCCGTAGCCTTAAGAAATGTGTAACATTGCTCGGCTATAAATACCGAGCAGTGTGTAGTTATATTTCACTACAACTGAATCCTTCAGCCTGAATAATATTCTCTCTCTATCTCTTTCTCTCATACACTCTTTGTTCTAATTTGTGGTTACTTTATAACACGTTATCAGCACGATTGTTCTATGGTTAACAATCTCAATCGGTAAAATTTTCTACCGATATATTCTTTATTTTATGTCTCTGGTTTATTTCAATATATATCGTATATCACTATTATTAAGAAAAGGTTGGCTGAGCCACCGTCGATAATATATGGTGAGATGACGAGATAATAATTTATTATTTAACGCATAATATATATGTTCGTTGATGCTTGTGCGGAAATAACCCCAAGCTATAAACTGAATATTTATATATATACATATATTTCAATTATATATATGAATAACTTTATATATATATATATATATATATATATATATATATATATATATATATATATATATATTTATTACTGACTTCCAAACACCCACAGAAAGGCTTGCTGAGTAGCGTGGCGTGAATATTATGTATGCTATATAATAGCTGTATAAAGTTGACTGGAAAAATATTCATGCGGAGTTATTTTATTTATTGCTCTTAATAAGTTTTATATTTATTCATAATATAAATGCAATTCTATTAAATCAGAATTTTTGCATTTTTACCCCTATCCTATAACGGCTAGTTGCTGATTTTTATCTATCTCCTCCAACGGTAATAAACGGCTAGTTAACGGTCATAAACGGTCATTTTTTTCTCTATATATACCGCAACATCTTAATAGATTACTCACATTTTTACTATCTCCTTACAAACTTTCAATATCATATCTTCTTCTACAAAATGTTCCCTCCAATGTTGATGATTATTATCATACTTGTTATTGCATGCACCGCATTGGTTTTTGTTGCTGAATTCCATCCAAACGATTTTCAGATTTTTATTGTCTATCTTTATATCATGTATGTCCTGTTAGCAGTTACAATAGCTTTCAACATACATTTTAACATGTACTGATTATCGTATGAATAAAATTTTCATGTCATCATTTTATTAATATATATGTTTCATTTTTATAGTTTTTCTTCACAAATGGCAAACATTGCTAAGCTTGAATTTGAAAGGCTTGACATAACTGGGAAAAACTATATGTTTTGAAAAATAGATGTCGAAACCCACCTGGCCGCCATAAGCCTCGAAAATACTATTCAACAAAGTAATAATGAATGGATAAGTAATCAACACCGGGCTCAGGCCATGATTTTCCTACGACACCACGTCCACGAAGACCTAAAGATGGAGTACCTCACGGTTAATGATCCACTCGTCTTTTGGGAAAGTTTGAACGAAAGATATGACCATTTGAAAACGGTCATTCTCCCAAAAGCATACTATGATTAGATTCATATCCCCCTACAAGATTTTAAAACCATCAATGAATATAGTTCAATGATGTATAAAATAACCTCACAGTTGAAATTATGTGGGGAAACCATCACTGAATATGATATGTTGGAGAAGACTTTCTCCACATTTCATACCTCGAATATGCTCCTGCAGCAGCAATATCGAGAAAAGGGTTTTAAAAGGTACTCCGAATTGATCTCTTGTCTCCTTGTAGCTGAACAGAATAATGAGATTCTAATGAAAAATCATGAATCTCGACCAACTGGTTCAGCCCCATTCCCTTAAGCGAATGGGACTATGTATGATGAAAGGCAAAGGCGTGGGCGTGGTAGTGGTCCTGGTCGTAGTCGTGGACGCGGTCGTGGTCGAGACCAAGGAAATCATGAACAAGGCCGAGGTCATGGTCGAAATCAAGGCCGAGGAAGAGGCCGTGGACGAAATAACTATCGTCATCATCATCATCCGTATAATGGAAATTCCTCTCGCCACCTGAAGTGGAACAGAGATGATGATAGAAACAACTCTTCGAGTGGGCAAAATGTGCGACAAAACAATGAAGAAAGTTCATGTTTTAGGTGTGGCATGACAGGTCACTGGGCATGCACATGCCGAACAATGAAACATCTAATTGATCTTTATGAGAGACCACAAAAAGGAAAGAATATAGAGACAAATTTCCTTGAGAATGATCCTGAAGATCTTAATTTTGATTTTGGTGATATGGCCAACGTTGACATGACCAATACCATTAGTGATGATATTGGTCATGAACAATAAATTCATATATGAATGAAGCTATGGTCCGAGTTTGAGATAAAAGCTGTGAAAAAAGCAACATGTTGTTATGTAGAAACATTATCTGTTTTTCCTATGTATACTAGCATGCTTACAATAAAGTTTATATATGCATTTTGTATTCAATGTGTTATCATATTTATTCATCTTATTTTTCTTTCTCTCATATTGACATAGATCACAAATATGTTTGAATCCAAAATCCAAGGGGGAGATTTTTGTCTTGCAGACTGCGCTACTACACATACCGTACTTAAAAATAAGAAATATTTTTCTTATCTCAAAATTGACAATGCTAATGTCAACACTATATCTGGTAATGCCAAAATAATTGAAGGATTTGGCAAGACAATTTTCCTAATGCCTGGAGGCACGAAATTCATGATAAATAATGCATTGTTCTCTCCTAAGTCTCAAAGAAACTTGTTAAGTTTCAAAGACATTCATCTGAATAGATATCATATTGAGACTATGAATAAGGGAAATGATGAATATCTTTGCATTACCTCAAACACTTCCGGAAGCAAGTGTATATTGGAAAAATTGTCATCTCTATCATCTGGATTGTATAGTACAATCATAAGAATATTTGAATCATATTCTACAGTAAACCTGAAGTTTACTGAAACATTTAAAGCTTGGCATGATCGACTGGGGCATCTAGGATCAATAATGATGCGTAGAATTATTGAGAATTCTAGTGGTCATCCATTGAAAAACCATAAGATTTTTCAATCTAATGAACTCCATTGTGAAGCTTGTTCTCAAGGAAAGTTGATAATTAGACCATCACCAACTAAAGTTGGATATGAATCACCATCGTTTTTTGAACGAATTCAGGGTGATATATGTGGACCTATCCATCCACCAAGTGGACCATTCCAATACTTTATGGTATTAATTAAAGCTTCTAGCAAATGGTCGCACGTATGTCTATTATCAACTCGCAATACGGCATTTGCCAAGTTCCTTACACAAATAATCAAACTGAGAGTACAATTCCCAGATTATATGATCAAGAAAGTTAGACTTGATAATGCTGGTGAATTTACATCTCAAGCATTCAATGATTATTGTATGGCAATAGGGATTGATGTTGAACGTCCAGTAGCCCATGTTCATACACAAAATGGTTTGGCTGAATCGTAGATCAAATGTATTCAACTTATTTCCAGACCATTAATGATGTGAACAAAGCTCCCTACTTCTGTATGGGGTCATCTTTGTTTTACATGCGGCCGATTCGCCTCAGGCCAAGTGCATATCACAAGTACTCCCCAATACAATTGGCATTCGGGTGAGAGCCGAATCTATCCCATCTAAGAGTTTTTGGTTGTGCGGTATATGTACCAATTGCTCCACCACAACGCACAAAGATGGGACCACAAAGGAGATTGGGAGTATATGTTGGGTATGAATCCTTCTATAATAAAATATCTTGAACCAAAAGCGGGTGGCGTTTTTTGACGGCTTTGCCGATTGTCATTTTAATGAACACAAGTTTCCACCTTTAGGTGAAGAGGGGAAACAAGTGGGAAGAGAGATCAAATGGTGCACATCATCATTATTGCACCTTGACCCTCCCACAAAACAACGTGAACTGGAAGTTCAAAAGATCATACATTTACAAAATGTAGCAAATCAATTGCGGATGCATTTATAGATACAAAGAGAGTGACAAAGTCACATGTAGTTGCTATAAATGCTCACCCGAGAATGAAATACCAAAAGGGCTACCAAATGATAAAATGGCAAATGAATCTAAGACACGCTGAAGCGTGGGCGACCCATTGGTTCAAAGGATAAAAATCCTCGCAAAAAGAAAGTGATTGAAAATCCCCGATCACATGAAAGTGTTCGGAAAAACACGATCATGAAATTGTTCGAGAAAAACACACGATCATGCAAATCTAGTAAGCCTATGATGATAACCATGAGATTTCCATTAATTACATGTGTAATGGAAAAATATGGAACCAAGATGAAATGGAGAATATTGATGATATATTCTCTTATTCGGTATCCCAAGAAATTAATAGCGGGATTGATGATCCCGAACCAAAATCGTATCGAATGTCAAAAGAGGCATGACAAGATCAAATGGATAGATGCCATGAAGGTGAATTAAATTCGTTGAATAAGCGAAAAGTATTTGGATCTATCGTTCTCACACTTTGGTGAAACCCATTGGATCTGAGATGGATTTTTTGTTCGAAAGCGAAATGAGAAAAATGAGATTGTGAGATACTGAGGCTCGCCTTGTTGCACTGAGTTTTCTAAAGGCACAGGGATTGATTATGAAGAAGCGTATTCTCTGTAATGGATGCTATTACGTTCGGATATCTAATCGACTTATCGATTTCGAAAAATCTAGATATGTATCTCATGGATGTTGTAGCGACTTATTTATCTGAGTCATTAGATCTTAGATATTTATATGAGAATTCACGATGGAATTAAGGTGCACGAAGCAGGCTCAAAGCCCAATTATGTGCAATTAAACTACGGCGATCCTTTGTATGGATTGAAGCAATCCGGGCGCATGTGGTATAATTGCTTAAGTGAGCATTTGTTGAAAGATGGATATGTGAATGATCAATTATGTCCATGTGTCTTTATAAAGAATACGACAGTTGGATTTGCAATTATCGCTGTATATATAGATGATCTGAATATCATTGGAACTCCCAAGAAATCAAGAAGCGATTGATTACCTAAAGGGAGAATTTGAAATGAAAGATCTTGGGCAGACCAAATACTGTCTTGGTTTACAAATAGAACACTTGCATAGTGGAAAATTTGTACACCAATCAAATTACACAACAAGGGTTTTGAAGCGCTTTTATATGGATAAGGCAAACCCTCTCACTAGCCCCATGATTAATAGATCACTGAATGTTGAAAAAGATTCATTTCGTCCTTGTGAAGAGAATGAAGAGATACTTGGTCCTGAAGTATCATACTTAAGTGCTATTGGAGCTCTCATGTACCTTGCTAATTGTACCAGACCGGATATAGCATTTGCTACAAATCTATTAGCAAGATATAGTTCATCTCCATCACGGAGACACTGGAATGGTATCAAACACATATTTCGTTATCTTCAAGAGACGATCGATTTGAGATTATTTTATCCCAAAGGATCAAAGGATGAACTGGTTGGTTTTGCAGATGCGGGATATTTGTCTGATCCTCATAAGGCCAGATCACAGACCGACTATGTCTTCATGATGGGTGGTACTGCAATTTCCTGGCGTTCTCAAAAGCAAACGCTAGTTGCTACATCGTCAAATTATGCTGAGATGATCGCACTTCATGAAGCTAGTCGAGAGTGTGTATGGCTTTGATCTATGACTCAGCATATTCAAAATGCCAGTGAACTACCTGTCAACAAAGATCCGACAGTATTATTTGAAGACAATGCCGCATGTGTCGCCCAAAGTAAAGAGGGATACATCAAAAGTGACATGTCCAAACATATCCCCCCGAAGCTCTTTTTATACACTCAAGAACTTAAAAAGAAGAAAGAGGTCAGCATCCAATATGTTCGATCAAGTAATAATGCTGCAGATTTATTTATGAAGGCGCTCCCCACTACAACCTTCAGAAAGCATGTTCACAATATTGGGATGTGAAACCTACGAGATTTACAAAGGTGATTTCTCTTGACCCTTGTCAGTTCAAGGGGGAGCATATATGGTTGTACTCTTTTTCCCTTCATCATTGTTTTTTCCCACTGGGTTTTCCATGAAAATGTTTTTAACGAGACAGCCCATGCACACAATTCAGATTTAAGTTGTGTACGTTTTTCCTTATGTCCGATTTTTTCCCCACTTGATTTTTCGACTTAAAGGTTTTTAACGAGACACACTTAGTCAACTTACAATGCTATGTTCAAGGGGAAGTGTTATAAAAAGTCAGATGTGGTCAAATGTGAACCACAGCATTGAATGGAGGACTACAGCATTGAATGGAGGAGTAGCTTGTTAGTCAAATGAGCTAGGGAGCTATGTCCCGTAGCCTTAAGAAATGTGTAACACTGCTCGGCTATAAATACCGAGCAGTGTGTAGTTATATTTCACTACAACTGAATCCTTCAGCCTGAATAATACTCTCTCTCTCTCTCTCTTTCTCTCATACACTTTTTGTTCTAATTTGGGTTACTTTATAACAATATGATACAAATTTGAATTTCGACTATTATTAACAAAATTTGAGAGTTTAATTTAGCTAAGCATGGAAAATATGCAGATCTTATAGTTAATTAATTATATCCAAGTACATATCAATATACATCTTTATTTTAAAAAATAGTTTATAAAAAATAGTCAATCCTATACTTTTTATGTTGGACATTTGTTTTATAAATTTAAGTTTGACAAAAAATGGAAAAAGAAACATTGGTTATGTACTTTTTGATTTCGAATCTGATGAAAATGGAGAAAAACATCATAGATCTGTATATTTTGGTAAATATTTATAAAATTAAAGTTTAAATTAACCTTGGCCTATTACCGATTTAATTGAATAAATATATATTTTTTGTAAACTAACTTTAACAGGTTAAAGCTTTTTACAAATATTAGATCTGAATTTTTAAACACGTAGGCTGATTAAATATATTAATATTTTTATTTGTTAATTTAAGTTTTTTTTTTTTTTTGCATATATTAAACCTAGGTTTTTAAACATATAGGCTAAACAAACTTACTCAAACTAATATATAAATGCAAAAATCAACCCCATTTATTCTCTAAGAATTACACGATAATGTTGCACTTGTTTGGATTTATTTTGTAGTTATTGCTGCGAAACAGCTTAAATGTTCAATCTACGTCTAAAGTAGTACAAGATCTTAATCCGTTGTTGAAGGTACTCGCAAAAACATCCATTTCAATCTCGGAAAGACACAAACCGATCTCTACATCACATCCCGGTTCCTTGCAACGGTTGATAGACATTAACAGTCCATGATCAATGGAAACTATTTCAGACTTTTTGGGTTTTCCCCATCCAAAGTCGGTATCATAGAAGTCGAATTTCGGTGATCCGGCGACCCCCACCATAATAGTCTTCCTGATCTCTCTTAGGACTTTAACCCACTCTTCCATACCCTCCAAGACTGCGTTCTTGTTCTTGCTATGAACCCTTTTAGAAATCACCTCTCCAATCAATTCAACCGCTTTGAAAAACCCTTCTTCTCCCGCTATGTCACTAATCCTTGAAGATGTATAACAAGGCAACAAACAGTTACCAAAATAATTTGATGGAATAGGTGGATCCAAACGGGCCCTGAAATCTGCCGTACAAGTAAACGAGTACTCTTTGTCTTCAACATCTACCCCCTTACAACTGGAAACACGTACTTTTGCTATGCAACTCCATACATAAGCACATACTATCACGAACGATGATAAATGTGCTGATTTTTGCAGTCGAGTCATGGCTGATTCCTTTAGTCGTTGGATTTGATCTTCGCTTATGATAAACGTGGTCCGAACTAAGTTGGGAGAACGATGCGAAGGTCGTGAATCGATCTTGGCAAACACAGGCTCCCAAACTTGGTTCCAAAATTTTGTTGCTAGAGAATTTGGATCTTTAATCAAAGTTCTATCGTAAAATGGTAGAGACCCGCTAGCTAGGAATGACTCGTCTCCTTGAAATTTTGTAATCGAGGCCCATGCCCTTGTAAAATTGAGAAAGGTGCTTGCATCGCCGACAGTGTGGTGACTGGAAATTCCAATAGAGATGCCACCATTGAGAAATAGTGTCACTTGGATAGCCAAAACCTTGATTATTGTTGAGTTAGAGGCCGTAGAAACAGGCTGGGGCAATAGATCAGGGACAAGATGACGAAATTCCTCAGCATTTCGAGCATGATTTCCAGTAAGATAATTGAAATCCTTGGAACACTCGGCAAATGTTAGAGAAACTGAGTCACCCTCTACGTAACGAATTTCATGCTTGCTAGTACTAGTACGACTTGAATCAGTATATATAATTAGGTTACCCGCAAGTGGGAGAAAATGTTTGAGAGCAACTGATAGCGAGTTCTTAAGATTAGGAACAATGGTTTCCATAAAATGAGCTTTAGAGTGGGGGAACTCGTAAAATAAAACATGGACGGTTGGAGGAAAGTATAGATATGGAATGTCGAAAAAATTAAGCGGCAGCGATAAATCGGCGACGGTGGATGGTGGTGAGATTTGGCTCTCTTCAAGGACGGTCACCATGTTGTATGGCAAGATAGCTGTGTGTGTGTGTGTGTTACCTATGAAAATTGTATGAATATATAGACTATCATACTACTCCTTCCCTTTCAATAGTCAGAGCGTGATCAAATTTATTACTCCCTCCGTCCCTAATTAATTGTCCTGCTTGACCCGGCGCACAGTTTAAAAGAAAGTAATTTACTTGATTATTTATAATGGTTTAATGTAGTTTTCATTAATATCCATGTATATGTGGCTCATAATTAAAGTAGAGTGAAAAGTAAGGATAAAGTGGTAAAAGTGATGTTCTAAAAGGTAAGTTTCAAAGTGGACAATTATTTTGGGACGACTAACAAAAAGGAAAGGAGGACGATAATTTAGGGACGGAGGAAGTAACATTTTAAACATAAACCAGTTGGCCAATCTATAATACAATAGAGGTTTATATGTGTGCAATTGACTTGGGATAAGTAACGGTTAAGATTTTTTGTTTTACTTTAATCTTACGACCGTAATTTCTTCCTCACGTCGCATGTGTTAATCAATTGTAAACCTATTCCTATTCACGTTAATCCAATTATAATTGTAACTTAATCCAAATTGTATTGTAACTGTAAAGACTTATTTTGTGGGATCTGAGAGAAAAAAAAAAGCAATCATAAGTGATAATTCATTTTGTCATTATTCTTTTACAGTTAATTCATTTCCACATTATACGCTTCATTTATTTAGTTTCTTCTTTGTTAACGCGCATGGAATCAATTTAATTTTAGTCTATTAGTAAGTTTTGAATTTTTGAATTTTTAATTTTTTATTTTTATCGTAATTAACTTAATCAATTTTGTTTTCGACCATAATTTAGTATAAAAATAATTTTAAAAAAAATCGTAAGTTTTGTAATTTGAAATATTTGTTTTTTTACTTTTTAACTGTTATCGTAATTAACTTAATCAATTTATTTTTTGAAAATGAATCACAATTTAATTTATGTCTAAGTTTTAAATATTTATATTTTAATTTTTTTTATTTTTAATTGTTATCGTAATTAACTTAATCAATTTAATTTTTTTTCTAGCCCGTAATTTCGTATACAAATAATTTTAAAAAAAAATCATAAGTTTTGTAATTTGAAATATTTTTTTTTCTTTTTAACTATTATCATAATTAACTTAGACAAATTATAAAAAAATATTAATTCATTTCTACATTATCGCTTTATTTATTAATAAATTTCCCGACACGATCAAGAATACTAGTTGTTTTAAATATTAACTGCTTTCTTCCCACTTGCAAAAACTCCCCCAACTCCACTCTCGCAGTCAAGTAGCAAATCTCCAAATTCAACCCTTCCTTGAAACCAACCAAACCCTATGTTTTAATTGCCCCAAAATATTCAATTAATAAAAAGAGTAAACTTAATCGGCTAAATTCATACTCCCTCAGTTCCTAAATTATGGTCCTCCTTTCTTTTTTTCGTTCATTTCAAAATAATTGTCCACTTTTAAACTTACCTTTTTAGAACATTATTTTTACCACTTTACCCTTACTTTTGCATCATACTTTAATTATGGGCCACATACATATGAGCTTTAAAGGAAACTACATATTAAACCAATATTAATAATCGAATAGGTTTCTTAAAAGGGTGCAAATCAGGGCAATAAATTAGGGACGGAGGGAGTAAATAAAATCATCTCTCACCTTGAGCGGATCGGACAAGACATAGGAGTGTGTGGCTTGTTAAATTACGGAGACACGGTTAAGCGTTTTAATATATCTCTGAATGGCGATGGCTCACTCTTGGCCGACTCCTTTGCAGGAGCGTTCGATATCTCTCCATTGCTCCATGAATTCCATTTCTTTTTTTCTTCCAAAGTGGGTCAAAGCGAATGATAAAAAGATACTCCTTAGTCCCTAAATTATCGTCCTCTTTTAAACTTTTTAGATTCGTTAAAATAATTGTCAATTTGAAACTTATTTTTTAGAACATTACTTTTACCATTTTACCCTTACTTTTCATCATATTTTAATTATAGGTCACATACACATGAGCTTTAAAGAAAACTACACATTAAATCAATATTAATAATCCAAATAGGTTTTCTTAAATGATGCACTAGAGTCAATCGAGAACAATAAATTAGCGACGGAGGGAGTACATGTCAACTTGACGGTGTCTTCAATTTACTAGGACCAAGTCACTTTGCCGGAGGAGAAGTTTAATAAATACAAGCACAAAGAAAACAAGTGTGTGCATGATGGGTTTCATATTATTGGAGGTAGTTGACAATAATAAATAGATGGAAATTCATCAAATTGGTAAGTTATTGATTCCCTTGTTTACTTGTTTATGTAATAATATGTGTTACATATGATATTTTTGTGGGATTATATTAGTTAACGGATATAAAATATACTACTTATTAATTGTTTTGAGCTGATTATTTGTATATGTATTCGTAGTAAAGAATTACTCTGTTTAAAAGGTAAAATAGCCGATAACAATGAAATAGGGTGATAGCATTACAAAATGACAATTATGATCCGAAAATTATGGAGTTGTAATTATTTGCACTTCGATTTGATTCGTTGAATAATTGATTTTCGTAGTCAAGTTTGAGTAAAAGTAAATTATATGGAGTAATGTAACTAACTCCTTGTAGGTTTGTAATTTATTTAGGGATGATTATACCCTTATATATATTACAATGTAATAATAAGACATTAGTATTTGATGTTTATGGGTTAATAAATAATTAGCGGTTGTGGCCCAAAAATGTTATAATAATATAATTGACCCTCCATGGTTAATTTGTATAACAGTAAAGTATTAAATAGGGAAATAATATACTAATCCCTACGTGTTAAGAATATTATTATGGTATTGTAATTGACTTAATTTACGTAGTTAAATTGGAGTTAATTAATAGTTAAGTCAACTGAATACATATTGGCATAACATATACTTTTTGAAACCGATAAAAAATATTGGTCAACTATTATTTAAAATTAGATGGAGTACTATTTTACTCTTGTATTGTATATGAAAACTAGTGATAGCGTTCCATGGTTTGTACACAAATGCAAAATCATATACTCAATTAAAATTGAATAATACATAATTAAAAATTTTATTATGAACAAAATAAATATAATATAATAAACGAAGAAAAATAAAAGAAAGAAAATTACATAAATTTGAAAAAAATTATTATAAATTTGGAATACTTTTTATATACAACATTTGTTGTTGAACATGTATAATTATTACGACTATCATTAACACATAATAAAATTCAAAGTAAATAAAAATAACTAATATGTTCATATAAATAAAATTAATTAATTAATTAATTAATGCTAACAAAATAAATAAATAATTGTAACTAAATATTATAAATTCTTTTTTTTTAAGGAAACATGGACGGCACCTGCACAAATATCATAAAATAAACACGAAAAATACAAACAAGAGGGGACAACTAGACGAACCCTTATAAATGGGAGGACAAAAGAGTCTTACCTCATAAAGAAAACTAAAAACAAACCACAATTATTTTCTAAAACAAAATAAACATATTCTCGGCCAGCCTCAAGAGGCAGGCAAGAGAGAGAAAGAATCTCTCTTGATGAAAAACATAGAACACCTATTGTCATGCGTAAAACCTTGAATCGATCTTTGCACTCTAGCAACTCATAAGTGTAATACCAGGAAGCCTTGGAATCCAAGAATACTCGCTACCAAAGAATCGGCTCCACCATGACATCAATCAAGTTCGAGAGATCTACAAAGGCGTAAACCATCACAAAGCGCCTTAATTTCGGCAAACGTGTTCTTGCCTTCACCATAAAAATTATAAAAACATGGATGAAGGAGCCATCCTTACTTCTAATAATACCACCTCCAATTAGCAAACACCACCAATAGGCGACAAATATTATAAATTCGATATATATAAATTAGTTAAATAATTTTAACGCAAAGATTAAAATTATGATATATATGTTACCTAGCAATATTACCAAAGTTCCAACATTCATTCAATACGTGATTAACATTTATAGAACATTTGATTTCATTTTAAAAAAATTCATAAGTATAAATATGTTTCAAAGAAACAATATTTCCATTATAAAAAAGATAAAAACAAAAAAAGATAAAATTTGGGACTAACTTATCCTTGATTATAATACTATTTGATTTGAACAATTAAAATATAAAAGATTTAGATGGGTCCGATATGTCCTTGACCCAATCCCCTTTATTTTGAAAGATATAAATTTCACCACAACAACAATTAGGGGTGAGCAAATTTTTTGGGGGTGAAATTAGGTCGTTCCCTTTTCAAAAGTTTTCAAAGCATTTTTAGAGAAAATACTACAATATCTTTAATGAACAAAATACGATGCGCAAAATATCGTTTAATGCATCGATTTTGCATCACAATGTACAAATCGAATCCTATTTGTACATTAGAATTTTAGGCATCATCGATTTTGCATCGCAATCCACAAAATAATACCCAATTTAAGGATCGGGAATCCAATTTGTGCATCAGAACTCCAATTGAAACCAATTTATGGATCACAAATCTAATTTGTATATCGGGATTCAAATCAATGCATTGTGATTAACAAATTGATGCATCACAAAGTGTTTGAGTAAATGATCCTTAGCGCGCCTCGACTTATTAATAACATAATTGTTTTTTCACCTCAAAAGTGTCTTTTTCTGATTAAAAATATTTAAAAAACTGGAAAAATTGATATTTTAGCCGACGAACTAATTGGAAGTGACACAATTAACCACGTAATTTGTATAAGACGAATTTAACTAATGTATTAAAATTTGAAGGCAAGTGAATCCAAATACGTAGCCGCTTAGTTTGAAACCGTCAAAGAGTGATGATGTGGACACGACGTGGTCGCTGCGGATCTTTAGGGGTTTTTATTATAAAATTTCAATATAAAAGGTTATCTATGTAATTTAGATGAAGTGCATCAACTTTCCTTCCATCTGGGAATCAATTATAGCTCTTTTGGCCGGGTATTCCGGCGAATAGCTTAGAGGGTGGAGAATAGGCATAAGTTTGCGAGATTTGGAATCTAAAGAAAGTCAATCTTATTATTTCTCGTAATTTTAATCTCACCAAATAATCATCTTTTATTTCTCGCTTTCTCGATAGGAAACTCAATCCTCTATCCTTCCATCAATCAATGCAATAATTCACTAGTTGCTAGGGTCCCTCGGTAGTCCACTAATAAACCCTAACATTGAATACCTTCTGCACCATTTGATAGTTAGGTTTCTTAGATTTTTATTTTTTAAATAAAATTTTGAGAGAAATTTATATGATACAAATTTGAATTTCGACTATTATTAAAAAAAAATGAGAGTTTAATTTAGCAATAAGCATGGAAAATATGCATATTTAATTAATTATATCCAAGTACATATCGATATACATCTTTATTTTAAAAATATTTAAAAATA
>CM028381.1:51801868-51804729 GCA_013146195.2 Codonopsis lanceolata | reverse complement strand
AATACGCTCACTTTTAAACATATTTTACCTTTTAAGAATCTAAGAAATTGCTTTTACTTTAATAAGTAGTCAAATTCGAAAAGTTTAACCTCAACCTTTGTAGAAATTACAAAGATACCCATGTATGTTGCACATTGTCTACTAAGGTGGAAAATCCTATAAGTCAAGATATAGAACTCGAGCTTATGAAATACCGCAAAGCAAGATTGTTCGTCAAAGAAGAAGGTTTGAAGATAACACATTCAAAGCGTATCAAAGATATTCTAATAATTACTTTAGATAAGGCATCAAGCCGGATTGAGTAATGTAAATCATACTTAATAGAGTTGAGTAGGAAGCGAGGAACAAAGTATGATAAAGCTTACTCAAGCATTATATTTGTAGGGAAAAAGCAGTAGAATAGAGCATACAAATATAAAGCTTATGCGTGATGATATATTCATGATCATGATTGACAGATAATCATAAAGATAGAGTAGATATCAATTATCTATCATAACCCGAGAGAAGAAGAAGATTAGACGAAGCAAGTAAATAGAATCTGCAAGTCAATCAAGCATAATATTTTATGCTATTTGAGAGAGAATAAAATTTGCTTGTTGATCTTGAGAGAATCTAATTCCCAGTGAAAATCAAGAAGATCATTGGCAACATTTTATGAGCTTTAGAAAGCTCAGAGAAAAAAATCTAGATACTAGAATAAGTATTTCAAGAAAATCCATGAGATGGAAAATAAAGTCGGATCTTGAATTTCTTATTCTCCCTTGGTCTTTGTGCTCATAGAAAGAAAAAAAAAGCAAACATAAGGATTGAACACTAGACATGGGATGTACCTTTAACGCGATTATCTTTGGATCGTGATAGATGTTCTTCGATTGTGCCTTTTAGAATCGAGCTAATATGTACGAGAAGATGTTTTCTAAAGAGTATATTTCCTTTGAAACAACTTATAAGGTCTTTGATTCATATTTCTTAGAGATTGATTTCAGATAATTCTTTGAAATGTAGGTCAAGTTCCCAGAAACTAAATATCATATAACAGAGGGATCAATCAATGTTTCATGATATAGAGTTTTTGACTCTTAACCTTTTTCAAAAGAATAGATAAGAAACATTAAAAATTTTAACTAAGATATTTCTCTCGAGAGGGTGTTGGATTGATAACAATCGTTAGCCTTATGTCAAGAGAATTTGAATCGGAAATCCTTTAAGTGAAGCATCCATCGGAGTGTCATCCATCTGAGAAAAAAAATATTCATAGTGCCAATTGATATATATATATATATATATATATATATATATATATATATATATATATATATATATATATATATGAATAGATTTTCCATAATCATCATTCTAGTTGTCTATCTCAAGATATTTTTGAAAACAAAATGATTTTCAAAATAAATAAGTTTTTCAAAAAATTTATCTCAAATGAAATCATTGTCAAAAGTTTTGAAGATAAAACGAATTTTTCTTTTGAGATGCATTTTGAAAAAGCAATCGAGGATCAAACTCTCAGGTGGTTAGACCTGGCATGTAGCTTGAAGAGCCTTGTTCTGATACCAATTGTTGGTCCACATGATTGCTCAAATAGGCTAGATGGGGGGTGAATAACCTATGTTTCCGTTTAAAACTTTTCTTTCTTTTTATATGATTAAAGCATATGTTTTAAAGGCGTAGACAGTTTACACAGTGAGCATGTCTGCTGGTATCAAGGAACAGCAGGCTTACTCTAAGAAGAGTTATGAACTCTGCTGGTGAACTGTCGTTTAAATCAAAAGCCTGTTTGAAAGTGTTTAAGCAGCGGAAATAGTTAAGCTTAGATTTAGAGAAGTCTTAAGTGACTGTACACGAATATGATCAGAGCAACATCACACTTAATCCTTCTTCCAAATACCGATTTAGGAAATCATTAGAGAATAGCTTTTCAAATGATTAGTCAATTTATAAAAGCTCATAGAGATAAAGATTGAAAGATAAATTATTTGAAAGAACATCCAATTTATTCAAAGATAAATTACAGATTACATCAACCTAGACACTCTATTCAGAAGTTTACGTCCTCGTCCTTTCAAGCCTAAATCTTTACTTAATTATTCATAGACAAATCCTTAAGTAAAGAGGGAAATAGTAGACCAGAACGAGAGACAGATATGAGAAGACATTTTTCAAGTTCGTTTAGATAAAAATCATCTGAACGAATGAGTGCAGAGCACTTGACCTTCTATGATGATTGATTATTGGACAATCAACAACATTTGTATGTGAATACAAATCAAGATATGAATGCAATATATACGTACAACTCTTCATCTTCCTTAGGTACCATCCGAAATCTATCTTCAAATCGATCAAAGGGCTTGACCTTTAGCTATAGGAATAAAGTCCTGAAGCTTCGGCTAAAGGCTGAGTTCTTCGAAGAAGGGTGAAGAACTCAAATCAAGAGTTGGGTTCTTGACCAAGACACCAATCTCTGTTTAAAGAGTTTTCTGATCTTTCTCTTCTTCTTCAAAGCTTTTCTTCCTAGTAATCCACAGAGAGTATTTCGCTAAGGTCTGAGTAAGCTCACTGCAGACTTCTGTGAAGACCAGAGATGCGTTGGTGAAGACGATCTCTTGTAGATCTTACGACTTCTTTGAAGTTTCTTGTTGCAAGTGTATTTTTAATTCTACTCACTCGCTTTGATGCGTAGAGAAGGTAGATTTCTTATATAGACCTGGAGAGATTTGATCGTTGAGATCGTTGATAGATTTTGTATCCGTTGAATGATTTGTCTTGAGGACTGATGGATAAAGATTTTGTTCGATAGATCTTTAACTATTGGATAAAAGATTTCATTCTTTAGATCTTCAAAC
>CM028381.1:51729368-51796868 GCA_013146195.2 Codonopsis lanceolata | reverse complement strand
TTACAGACCAAGGATCAGGAAAATAATGTAAATGTTTAGAAATACCCAACAGCCACAAATATTTAAGAACCACAAAGATGCAAAGATTCAATTCTGCTAAACTTTAGCTTCTTCAGCTGATCACCGGCAAAGATCGTGCAACAGGCAGAATAGCGAGATATACGGAACACTTGCACTTGCACTATCACCCCCTATTTGACCAGAATTGAGTGCCAACCAAGCTGAGTACTGAGCAGCTAAAGATGTGAGAAGAGAAGTCTGTGTAGCCAGAATTGCCAACTGAGATTGGACCATGGCCAGCTGTTCAGAAACAAACGCAATGCATATAAAGAGGATGTGCGGGCCGATGTAGTAGCATTGGATGAAACATTGGAAGGAACATTTACTGAAGGGGAAGCAGTTTGCAGTGAAGAACCAGGAGCAGAGGTTACAGGTGCATAGGGATGAATAAGGGGCAAGTTTACAACTCTATCTCCCCTTAACAATTTTGCAGAAATG
Organism: Codonopsis lanceolata; assembly: GCA_013146195.2. Lineage (NCBI taxonomy): Eukaryota > Viridiplantae > Streptophyta > Magnoliopsida > Asterales > Campanulaceae > Codonopsis > Codonopsis lanceolata. The sequence continues at coordinate 51,796,370 of CM028381.1, read as the reverse complement.
TGAAGAGGTTCAAGTAGGGGAGACAATCTAGTAGAAGGAAGAGGAGAATAGCCCTGGGACACTAAGACTTTATATATCAAGGATGGAAAAATCAAGGATCTCTTATCTCCTTCAGTTTCAGCCAATGAGGAGATTTTTTGAAAAACAAAATATCCAAAATCAAAAGGTGCATTGGTTCCAATCGTAGAGCACCTTAGCATGCTCCTCGTGTGTTGGAATTGGTAGTGGGAGACCGCTTGCACAAAGATACTTTGTGAAGGAAAGCATAAAGAGAGGATAGTTGGGAGGTGCTAAGAGATGTGCCTTTAGCAGGCCATTTGGACAAAATCCCACCAGTCAGTTCAAAAACACAAGAGTTCAAATCAATGTCCATTTCAAAAGGACCAGATTCAGGTGTGTTTAGTATAGTGTTGATGACAGAAGATGAGAACGTATACCATTTGCCTCTAATAAACACTTTTTCAAAATGAGCATCGGAAGGTAAACAGATGCATTTTTCAATGTTTGCATAGAACTCATATATCAATTCCCGAAAATAAGGTGTAGCAGAAGTAATTGTCCCTAATAAACCTCTATCAGAGAAAAAAAGAGGTAAGATTCTGGGCATTCAATTCAGTGGACAAGATATTTCTTTCATCTACGATTTTCCTAGAAGTGTTATGTCGAACAGAAGCAGATTTAGACACAAATTTGAGTGAGAAAGGAGTACCCATCAAAGAAGAAGAACCCTTAGAGCGTTTGGATGTTGCTGCATTGGCACCAGATAGCCGACTTCGGGTGAATCGAACTGAGACTTCCTCAATTTTCTCACTATCTCCAGGCGTTAACTCTTTACTGTCAACATTCTTATCTGAGCTGTCATCATGTTCTGATGAACTGGGTTGTTGAGGCAATTCAGCAGCCGGAGGTGGTGGAGTTGATGTCACATTCTTCAATTTTACCAAATAGTCTGCCAGAGTATCATCGTCATCCGAGAAATTGGTATCATCATTTGATGCAGAGGGGGAGCTAACTTCAACAGCAGAGGATTCTCTTGCTTGTGGAGACGAATCTGTTGGAAACACAACGCGGGGAGAAGGAATAGGGTAGTCATCATCCCTGATTTCTGCCTGAGCTGGAGTAATTTTGGGGGAAGCAGGTGGAGATGATGCCTCTTGAACAGTATGAGTCGAACCAGTCGGTGGGATAAAATCTTCATCTTTTGGGTCACTCTCGATAATCACCGATTCTTCAAAAATTCCCCTAACAGCCTTGTGTTTCTTAGCAGCTTGAACATCGGCTGCACTTGGATTGTCATAGTTAGACGGGATTCCACGAAGCCTCTTGGATTTTCGCGCTAGGGTTACCAATCTGAGAGTAACCCGCATGCATCTCCGTGATTATCCACGTCAATAGCATTCCCCTTTTCACCAGGAAGGATTATCGTCAAGGGTTCTGGCAGAGATTGAGCTAAGACAATAGCCAAATTGGGGTTTTCGGGTGAGGAAAGTGGGCTGGATGTAGCTTCATTGAAAGCTACATCAGCGGGTGAATCGGCTCTTGGAGATTCAGGAATAGATGAAGAAGAGGCCATTTGAAGATTTTTAGTTGAAGGAACAAGGAAGATGATGAGATGAATTGGATGTGGATGAAAATGGGTTTCTCTCGAGCTTATGATCGCCGGAATATGAAGAAATGGCTTCTGTGAGAAGTGATCTGTTTCCCTGCAAGGTTATCACTAATACTCCACTAAACACAATTAGTCGTTAAGTCATTAAGATGAGAGAATGTGAGGAGACCTAAACAGGAAATCAAATTTCAAAATTTGGATAAAAATCAAATGTTAACCTCCAATAGAAAGATGATAAAAATCTGCTGTTATGGCCATGAGAAATTTGTGGAGAATTTAATGAGATAAACTAACTACTAATTTCTGATTTCAAAAATTTTGAATTCGTACAAAATTGATCAAATATTTTGAGGATGCACAATACACACTTAACCAAAATTGTAATCACACAATTCTGCCAAACACAATCAATATTACCCGTTCAGATCCTCATGATGAGCACAACAGATTAGACAACCACATAAAATATTGACTTGGTGAACAATGAAGCAGAAGTTGCACTAATTAGTTGAACAGAAACTTAAGGGGCTGATATTCAACAAAAATATGTCCTAGAAGATATGCCTAACATGTGCAGAAAAATAAACAAGAGAAAGAATGCAAACTCACACATGTGATATGTCTAGATCATCTGAATGTAGTTCCCAATGTAGCTGCATTGGAAAACACATTCGCCAAAATTATGATTTTATGTCCAAATTATCATCTTTTCTTCACCAAATAAACACAAATACTCCCATAAACACAATAGGTACTTTATTTCCCTATGAGAATAGCTTTACTTTATTTCAAGCAAATTCAACATAAACCACTAGGAACCTTTCACAATATTTACCAAGGGTAGCAACTTAACTTATTGATCAACCCATGAAATCCGAGGATTCACAGTTCCAAAAGAAAGATGCAACAACCTTGTCAATAGGTAGCTCTTTTCCGTTAGGTAGCTTTCACACTTTCTCAATTAAAGGGAGTCAATTTAGTCAAGATCAACCCATGAAAGCCTAAGCTTCATAGTACATTGACAAATTGCAGCATCCCAAAAATTTCAAAAGGTAGCTCTTTCCTTTGTGGTTTAAAAATTTTCAAGTTCAATACAACTTTTTAGGGAGATGGTGAGGAGAATTTGAACAAGAAAATCACAGTACATATTGAATGTATAACCAAAACAACAAACAAAGGTACTAAAGCATACAGAGTGAAGCTAGTGTGCCCCCCCTAAAAACAATTCAAGATGCCTTTTTTTTTATTACTAACAAGAGAGGGATTACATGGCACATATACCGAGAGATTTCCTAAGATTTATGAATCTCTCAAAATCTAGACTTTTTATGAAAATATCAGCCAATTGGTTTTCTGTTCCCACATGTTCAATGCAGACAATGCCTTGTTCAACCAAGTCTCTAATGAAATGGTGTCTTATGTCTATGTGCTTAGTTCTAGAGTGTTGAACAGGATTTTTAGCTATGCTTATAGCACTTGTGTTGTCACAATAAATGGTTAATATATTACTGTGTAAACCATAATCTTTGATCATTTGTTTCATCCACAAAAGTTGTGTACATCCACTACCAGCAGCTATATACACTAGAACAAAAAAGCCCTTTAACAACGTTTTTAAAACGTTGTAATAGACCTTTAACAACGTTTTCTGAAACGTTGTCTTATCCAATGTTGTAATATGATCTTTTTTTTAAATGGTTTTTCGCAACGTTTTTTAAAAAAACATTGTTAAATGTCTTTTACAACGTTTTCTAATAAACGTTGTTAAATGTTTTTCACAACATTTTTTGATAAACGTTGTTGTTTGTTATTCACAACGTTTTTTGTAAAAACGTTGTAAAAAGTCTTTCACAACATTTTTGTTAAACCGTTGCGAAAAGTCTTTCACAACGTTTTATAAAAAACGTTGTAAATTATTATTATTTTAAAAAAAAAAATTCCTGTTTTGATTTTCCTCCTACCTCATGCCAAACTCAACCTCTTCAATATGAGGCTAGTCCATCAATTCACATATCACATCTCCTGTCCAAAGTTTATATCGTTTTGAACAACATCGATCATTGAAATATTCTACGCATCATAAGGTCAAATAATGAGGATTTCTCAACATATTTAGCTAGGCGCGCATCATTTATTTGAAAATAATTACCAATCAAACTCAGAGATAAATGACAAAAAGATACATATACACTATCCCATTCTACTTTGTATTGCTTGTAAGTCAACAAAATACATATACGCTTAGGAGCAGCGATGCAAATTTACAATCTCACAACAGAATAAAGAAGATAGGTGACAAGAAGAAACAGATTGTTATTACCCGGTCTGAACCATAAAGAGATTAAAATCACATGGGTTGGGTAGAACACTCATGCATTTTCTTTCTATTTGATGCTTGTAATCTGCTCTTCCAGATAGTAGATCAAACCCAATAATCCTTTTATCTGCACCGGCAGAAATTACAATATGCTTTTGCTGCATCCCAGCAACTCCCATCACAGCCGAGGAATGCATACTCCTGTGCAATGCCTTTGGTTTCCAAGAGTCCTCCCCATCTTTCTCAGTCCAAAGAACCACAGCATGATCACTTCCACCAGTAACGAAACAGTCGTCCTCCCATGGCATGAACATAATGTTGTTAATAATGCCTTTTACATGAGGCTTATCTCCCAAGAAGCTTACACACTTTTTCTGCAACGAATCATCGTAAGATCCAATACAAAAATCAAAAGTAATCAGTACATCACATGTACTATGCACTACTTTTTATTTTGTTCAACACAAGTATGCCTCAGAAACCAATACTAATAGCAAGTAAGTTCCTTGAAATTTGAGGGTCGCCTATATATAGAGTTCTCTACTTACTGTCAAACTGTAGATAAAAGTTACAAGAGATTGAAATATTAACAGGTACGTACACACAAACAAACATACCATCGTCAATTCCTATGATGTGATGTACCCTCCACAACACCAGAGGGCACTGCAGCATGCTATAATTGTTCTCTTCTTTTAGCATCATTAAATTGATAGGAAATGCAACACTGGGGAGAAGGGGGGATGACTTTAGCCAAAGATGAGTATACACATTTACGAAGGTAAAGTTCTATATGAGGTCTAAGCAAGATGCAAGTTAGAAACAAAATGTGAGCCGCACAGAGACACACGCAAACTGTTCAAATTTGTTACTTAAAATTTTCGAATTCATATTTTATTGTCATGAGCAAAAAATAATTTGTCAATTACACCCAAGGGTCAGTCTTCTTTTTTTTCCAAATATTCAACTAAGCGCTAATACAAGACAATTCCTATGGTTTTGGTTCTATGCCTCCCAGAACAAGTGCAATTAGTTTACATGGTGGCAATGGCATGTCCGTAGATTCTGAAAAGAAACTTTCAGTTTCGCAACATTATCTTTCGAAATCACCCACCACTGATAGTATGTATTTTATCTAAAATGCTCATTATGCTTGCCAAATCCCAAGTAAACACACGCACACATATATGTATGCTTAAAGTTCTGAGACACTTTGGATAGAAAATTAATGTTGAAACAACTACAGCAGTTGATCCACGCATAAAAGGAACCCAACTACATGGTCGTTTGCATACATAAACATATAAGAAACAAAGTGGTGCATGTTCTTATCCAAAAAGAAGAAGAGTAAAGAAAAGAATGTGTACATGTATATATCATTAATAAAATTTAAAGTTGAAGTAACAGTATTCAACATGTTCTCAAACACAACACGTGGAGATCAAATCCACATGGTAAGTAGCAAAAGCTTATGATTACCAATTAACTAATCTTTCAACTATATGTATGCTTTACCTCTTTTCCTTTATTCAGGTTCAGGACTGCTATCTGAGAATCTCCACCATCAGCAGTATATACAGAAAACAAGCTGCTTCCCGAAGGATGCCAAGCTATATCTTCAGGCCATCTCCTCTGGTTTAGAGATGCACAATCAGTGGTACTTAAAAGATTGGCGCTTGATCTGTGAGTTTTGATCATTATATGGAAGTTTGACATACATTTCTGGGCCCCCTTCTAATAGTCCAAGCTTTTAAATGAGATGGTAACACTATGGTATCAAAGCTCCGTATGGGTTTCAAGTCATCCCCCTAGCATCTGTTTCCAGCAACATTGTCAGTAGTGCTCATATTGGCACCTTGATCGGTATGTGATCAAGCCCTTACTGAAGCACATTTGTTTATCTATCCACACTTGATCAGTTACATGTGAGGGAGCGGGGAGTGTTCAGTTTGATATATACATTGTTCGGTCGTTGTCTAAAAGCTAACACTTCCCAACATCCAACATACTAAAACTTAAACACACATATTAAAGACCAAAGCCCAAGGAATTTGTTGAACTATATAGGCATGTCGATAGTTGCATCTGTTCTGATTAATTTTTTTGTGCAACCAAAAAAAGTTCTGTTCGTTAATAACTTAATTGTTTGGTTGTTTTATGCTCAAAATTTGGAATGATCGATTCAGCTAAAATTTCAAAACTCCTCCATATAATATTCCACTCTACAGTCATAATCTTGTCCAGCGGATATGGGCGTACATCTTCCTTAAGTTCAAGGTTTGCGTATTAGCTAACAAAAAATGTCCTACTGGATTTCTACTTCGGGATTTCATAATCTTGTTCTTTAGTTTTTCAGTTCAACTATACGCAATTTCTTCTGTGCATTGCTGTTCCACCTAGTTATGTAACGTTTATGGCTTAATTTTGAGGATATGCTGTTGAATCGATGATCTTTACAATGTAAAAAATCATGTTAAAGTTTACAAATATTGGGAAAATGATGGATTGGCAATCACTAATTTGAAGTGGCTATTTTTTGGTAAGATCACATAAAAGACCTGAACCAAGTAAGGACAATCGGCAACGGAAAAAATCTCCTACATTGACAAAAGTATTCATTAGATCTTCCTAACAAGATAAGGAAAGATTGCTTCATCTGGTTAAGGCTTTCCCTTATTTCTTTCTTTCTTGGTTGGCACCTGGGAACAGAGCAGATTACTTAGGATCAGAGTAATGGTGATCTATCCCTTCCCGCCTATCATCTTCTTCTCATAGGAGTGAAAGCTAGCGAAATCTGCCAAAGCACAATAGCCTGAATTTTCTAGCTGAAATTTAAAGTTTTCAGTTGAATTCTTTTTATTCTCTGTGCAAGTAGGAGGTTATTCCAGTTGTGTGCTTAGGTGGTGCTTGCTTTTTTAAAAGAACATTAAAAGAACATGTCTATAACACCAGAATGGAAAGCCTAGTTCCAGAAGATCGATCAGTCCAATGGGCAGCTGAATGCCTGCTAAATAGCTGGTATAGCATCCTGAACATTTTGGTAGGGAGAAATCTTCTTTAAACCAGAGTTTAAAAGGTGGCCATACAGACAACAGAATCTTTTGTTGTCATCTCAAATATGCTTGAAATTCCATCTGCTTTGCTTAGGGTCTATAGGCTATATTCTGATTGAAAACAACTTCCTATCGATGTTTTCGTGGGAATAATCACAATTCAAAAGAATGGATATCAGATTAAGCAAACCCCTGTTCTCAATGGAATCAATAAATTATCTGAGAATGAAGGTACATATGATATGGGACAGACAAGTAATCTGAAATTTTGGCACATTTGGTCACCAAACACCAAAGTGCACGAGCGGACTGATGCAATCACAAACAAGAGGACACCATTCTTAGAAATAAGACTAAGTCCTAATTCTATAAACTAATCCAATTAAATAGGACAAGCATCAATAAGAAAAAGTTTACCTTGCTGATAGTGACAAAAGGGCCATTTACAGCTGCCCTAGGAGCACTGGAACGCCTTGCCCTTTGATCTCTGTCCTTATCAATATGCATTGCAGCAACTTCCTTTTCCCTCATAGCTACTTCCCTCCACATTCTTTTGGTCTCTACTTCCATTGCTTTGTTCAATGTTTCAACATTTTTTTGAAAACATCTAGACATTTCCACATTAAATTATAAACAAACAAGTATTATACATATGTTTTTATGTGTGTATAAAGATAGAGAACATCATAAGAGTTTGCATCCAACCTCAATTGCATCATCTTTGTCGTTGAGACTCTGATCTCTCTCTTGGCAAGCTTTACGCAAAGTTAAAACCTCTTTCTGTAACATATCATATAACATTCCAGACACAAAATCTTCATGTTCTCTTTTCCTTGTGGGTTTTTGTGTGAAATGCCATTACAAGATGCTTTAAGTTTCTCCTCCAAAACTTTAAACCGCAAGTGATATTTTTCCTACACAAGGAAATAAACATAATGCCACCAAGATTATCATATTATTTACTTCACTTGCAACAAAACTATTTGTTACTTGTACCATAATTTCATTCCCAAAAAAAAATTAAAATCTTTGGAGATCTCTAGAGATAAGGGAATGATTTTTTTTTGGGCTTGCTGGTTGTAATGCAGTTGACCAACTGTGAAATGTGAATAAATACTTCCCCTATCCAACCTCTCGTCTATTCCATTATAATTTATAAAAGTCCCATTTCAAAGTAAACTCTCTTATTTTCTACTTAACTTCAATAAACAAAGGTGCACCATCCACGTACACACGCTCTGTCCACAAGTGATCAAGTCTGATTTTCTAGAAGGTGTTGGTAGTCCTATTAGTCTGTGTGATTAAAAATGAGAGAGAGAGAGAGAGAGACTGAGAGTACTGGTTATAGCTTTAGATTAGGTTTACATTTTCATGTATAAGCGGTACAGATTACTTCGGAGTCTGATGAAACTGATGGCCAGATCTAATAGGAACTAAACGGTTTGCTAATGACTCGGTTAATTCTTGAACCATTGTCAGAAATTTTGACATAATATACCTTCCTAACTTCTGGTCACACCAACAAGATTGGATCTTCGATTTCTTGATCTAAGATTATCCTTGTATTCATAACATATATTATGAAAATTTCATTTTTATTATCGTTGCCCTTCGTTGGTCAAATTGATCAGCCATAGGATCTGCTTTAACCCCTATACCAAACTGAAATGTCGGTTGGTTGACTATAAAGTGCAATCGAACAAGTCAACAATCTATCTTTCTATTATGGGTGTTGCTTGTTTGAAGCATAGATAATTTTGGTTCATGCTCAAATCCTCTGTTCTGAAGCCATCTTTTTTTTTTCTTTGAGAATCCTTTAGAAATGACTCAATGAGTAAATCATTCTAATCCAGATTTTCATTCTAATCCAGTTGCATGCATTGTTCTTTGTGACTTAAGATTAGGGTGTGTGTAGTATCAATCAACACGCCAAGAGCCATTAACAATCCTTTTTGACATGTTAATAATCATCACCAAGGTGCAGATGACCAAAAAAAATCAGAAATTTCTGTTGAATCCCAAAGACAGTCAAGTCAAAGAAGATCATATCAGCGATCTATAAGTCGGGAATCGTCTGGGGTAGGAAATAGTAGCCACCACTCGTTATCCGTCTCATTTGGCATGCCTATAGGACTCGGTGCCCCTACAACTGAATCAACAGAACCTGAAGGCCCACTCAAGAAAACTTCAGAAAAGCCTAAAAAAGTTCCACTCTGTCACCTTGTCTATCTAAACAAACTGGAAATACCAGTGCTGATTATCGGGTCTATAGCTGCTATAATCAATGGGGCAATACTTCCTGTTTTTGGTATACTAATTTCTGGCATGATCAGAACGTTTTACGAGCCGCCGCATGAACAAAGGCAAGATGCCATATTTTGGGCGCTAATATTTTTAACATCCCACGGATTCATTTTGTGATTCACGGGAGTCACCAATTTGTACTTGTTTGGAGGGGTTTGAGCCAGAGAATACACGGGAATGGAAAAGAGGAAACTGGAGTGGAGGGTGTGTGAGGAATACTCAAGTACAGTGCGACAAAATCAATTCAAGCAGTGAAGTGGGAAGAAAAGATGGGTTCTTGAGGCTTAGAATGGTGACAGTGCCAGACTTCGCAAAAAGGGGAAAGGCTCCAGACTATGTAGAGTGGGCAAAATCTCAAGAAGAAAATTGTGGGGGCAAATGTCTGAGTAACTGTTCCTGTAACCAACGGCAGCTCAGCTTGCTACTCCTAACGGAGAGGTTGGGTGTTCGAGTCTCACTAGAGACACCGGACTTTACAACTCTCGGTAGAGAGGTCGGGTGTTCAAGCCTCTTGAGGCATCGTTGTTGTTAAGCCTTATCCAAAGGCCCCATTTAGCTACTCACTTATCTTAACGGAGAGGTTGAGTATTGGCCTCTAAAAGGCACCACAGGACTTAACTACTCTCAACCGAGAGGTCGGGTGTTCAAAGCCTCCCTAGAGGCACCAATTGTTCGAGCCATACCAAAGGCATCATATCTATATAATTGTAGCCTTTCAAGGCATTAAAAAAAATAAAAATAAAAAAAATAAAAACTGTTCCTGTATAGCCTACGCACAATATGTTGGGATCGTCTGTATGCAATGGAGTGGTAGCCTAATTTGATGTAAGTTGGATGTAGCCTAGAAGGCAAGCTAGTAGACCTTACATGATATGGCTGACCAACATATTTTGATGAGGATTAATCCCAACATGCAGCGATATTCCTTGAGTAGGCTGAGCCATGAGAGAGTTCAACATACCATAGAGTAGGCTGAATAAACAAAATCAGATGCTCCAAAGTTAACACAATCAAACACAAAGGCTAAGGCATTGATTGGTTGAGTGCCTGCAACAAACTGATAAAAAATAAAAAGTTATAATCATTAGGCTCCACTTGGAATTTACTCAACAATAGTGCACACACACACACTGTATAAAACTTGTTAAAACACATTGTGGGACTGGGACCTTTTAAGATTACACCATTTGAAAAATAATATTTTTAGACAATCTGTTTGTGTAATTTTCAATTTGTAACATTGCTTTCTTGTTCACAAGATAAAAATAGATACTGGGATGCCAACACCAATGAGATGGAGGACATGCATGTCCTTGGTAAACATTCTGGCTCCAAATTGTAGTCCAACTCCAAGGATAACTGCTAGCACCAATCCAAGGATAACTGCTACCTAAACTATGAAAAAGAGAGAAGGGGAATGGGAGACTAAGAAAAAGAAAAAAATTGGTGTTGGCATCACATCTAGTATTGTTTAAGCATAATGTGCTGATAATATGCTGAAATATTTCTTTACTGAATCTCTTCCAATATTTCAAAAGGATTTGACATGACCACACTAACAAAGTAACAAGGCATGCCAAATAGAGAAACATACATTGCGATCATTATTCTCGTCACTTGCATCCGACGAACCGTCACTTCCGCTTTCAGCATTGTTTAGGATCACATCACATCACAGAGAGAAGGGAATCGTTGGACAGCTTGTGTTCTCCAAGGGCGTGGGGCTGTGTTGCTGTTCTTGGACAGTTTCGGCCAAGGTGAAGTAATTCAGGTGTGAGGGTTTTCAAATCAAGATTGGGCAGTTCATAAACTGTTTCTAGGGCTGATTTGGGGCAATTTAACCAACAAAAACGTGGACTGCTTAGGGCTGATTGGTAAGTGACGTTGGGCAGCTTGTGGGCATTGTTCGAAGGGGGCTGAAGTTGGGCAGTAAGTTCGTAGGTTGTATGTATAAGGTTGGGGCAGAATATTACCTTGTAATATCATCAAAACTAGGTTAGGTTTTGGGCAAAACTTGTGAGGGAATTTCAATTTATTTAGGGCAGATTTTTGGAGGATTTTTGGCGTGTATTTGGAGCGGTTTTGTGGCTGATTTTGGGGACTTTTTCAGGTTGTTTTGGCACTGTTGGTTCAGCCATAGGGCTGTCCGAAATTGCTTGGGTAGATTGTGATTCCAGGCATCCGCATACGCATCAAATTCATAAAAAAAAAAGGAAAGAGATCCAACTCGTTCCTTGGTTGAAGTATCTAGGTCTGGATCAGCAACATTGTAAATAGCCGCATTCACACCTCCACCCCTAGGTTTCAGTCTCATGGCAAAACTTTTGAATGCATTATCAAAAACTTTTGATAGAGATATACTTTTTTGCATATCCAGGTACTTATATGAATGAACTTCAGGCCATCTTGCTGAAAAAAGATCACAACTTAGGGTTCATAACTAAAAAGGATCTATAGACCTGAATCAATAAACGGTAGAGAAATACATTTTTTAGATTTTGAAGCAAATGACTTTCATTTAAGACTGAATCTCAAGGAAATGTAAACAATGACCGAAAGTATTACATTGGCCATGATTTTAAGGGGTTTCAAGGGCTACTGGCTATTGATTGGCTCGTCCTGCTATAGCTGCTATTCTGTTTGCACTCATAACATGTCTTTTTAGGCATTGTGTAAGCACAAACAATCTGCTCAACCAAATGCTCTTATAAATCAGTGTGATATCTGGAACTGTTATAATAATAGCAAAGGTAACCACACTTGTTCTAATAGCTGCTTTATAATAATCGTCAATCCAATGATGCAATTAGAAATAGTGAGGAAAAGGGGAAAAAGAATAATCTACCACCCTCTCTAATTCGATAACAAGAAACTAAATACAAAGATGAGACACCATAGTCTTGCATAATCATAATGGATTTTATTCACAGATTATAACTTTAAGATTTCTAAAACTGAAATGCCACTTCTTTGTGGAAAAATTAATCAAGCACAGGTAACTGCCTAACAAAAGAAAATGACACCGAACTCCTTTGCTTAACAAGTTCAGTATCCAAAGAACTGATTAATTAAGTTCAACTATGTCAAAATGGCCACATTACTAAAAAATTCCAAACCCCAATAGTCCAGTTAAAGAGGGTAATGAGTTACCAGGATCTACCACGAAGTAAAATTTACCAATAACAATATCAAATTTCTAGATATCTTCAGTGTTTCCATCACAACACTATTCTTTTAAATTTTCTGGAATTATAAAATTCTTGTATTTATTTTTCAGTTTCAGGTATGCATATATAAAATTGCACTAAAACTACATCTTTTTTGTGTGTGACGTCTAAGAGCAGCATCATGTTTTTGGTAAACAAGAAAAAAAAGAAAGAAGAATCAATGGGAATTTATAGCCTAATTTTCAGAAATGGGATTCTGGGGACATCTAAACCAGAAAGTTGGACTCCGTTTGTGGGATGAGAGGAATAGTATTCTGTTACACACAGAGACAAACAGATTAGTTGTATTAGTATAGAGTGATATTCTTTTAAGCTTTTAATTCTTTCCTACATTTTTTTTTCTTTGGGAAAAAAGCTTTTTTGCTTCGAGTATATGCTAACTATTTTTTGAACTATATTGAAAACATTTAGGCTAAGTGTTATCATTTAAGTAAGTAATCTTACTAGGGGTGCTAGGGTTTTGAATAATGGGATGACTGTACCCTATGTTGTAGCATATTATATCATGCAGAAATTTTTTGGAAAAGGTATTGTAACTTGTAAGTTTTTATCGGTGGATTTTTATATGTTGCCTTGACGCCTTCCTTTTTTTTTGATAAGTAAGAGTAATTATAAAGTAAATACGCGCCCAAAAGAGTAGTTTGTTAACTTATTAAGAGGACTGAATGAGTCAGAGAGTAGTACCTCTTTCACTCCTATCTAAGTTCTAAGGGATGGATTTGCTGAGCCAGAGAGCCCTTTGCAAGTTGTAGAAAGTTTGTACCATTGTAAGAGAATGGTGTCTGAAGAAAGTGCAGGAAACTGATACCTTATGATTGCTTCTTTTCTATTTATTTTTCTTTCGCTCGTCTTGTAATTCCCAAGTATTTTCATATTGGATGTTTGGGAATTTTGTGACAATAACAAAGTTTGAGTAATATAGCTTGATTTCTAAGTAGACAGTAACCTGATAGGGTGTGTGATTTTGTGACAATAACAAAGCTAATGTGACGGATAACAAAAAAAGAAGGATATGAGAGATTGAAGCTTGGCTGAAAACATGAAGGGTATCAGAATTCTAACTTTAAATGGCCTCATCTCATTCTCACAAGACATCAGATCTCAAGATGTGTTTAGAAATAGAAAGAAAAAGAAACAGCGCTCAAATATTTTCCATTTCAACCAACTATGATAAAGAAAAATAAACAGATAACCTCAAATTCAAAATAGGAACCAATTTTTAGTTAGTTGAATGCAGAGCATAAAAGCATCACCCAAAATGATTTATAGAGAAATAAAAAGGAAATCACAAATAATGCTAATTTCTTTAAAAGATGATCATAACAGGATGTACAAAGCCATGAAGAGATCAAACTTAAGCTCATTGACACCTCATCCAAGTTTGATCATGAATCCACATGTATTCACAAATAGGAAGAGAGAGAATTGAGGGAGTAAAAGTACGTACCAGTAACAACATACGATTGTTGTTGCTCCGTCTTTGCTAACAACCCAAACTGATGAACTTTGTTAAGAACCCTAAATTTTGGAGTGAAAAATCTTAATAAGACATAAGAGTGAGGAGATATTTTGGACAAGAGAGATAGAAAGAACGAGAAAGACAGAGAGAGCACGCACCTACAGATTTCTCCTCCGGTAGTGAGCACTCCAAGTTGATCTCCTCCACTAAATAATCCCTAATTAAGGTCCTCCCTTAATCAATTTGAGATGAGAGAAATCTCCATTGTTGTTGCTGGTAAAAAAAATCCACAATGATAAGTGAAAATTATGCAGGTGACTGACGTTGATACAACAGCAAGAAAGAGAAACTTACAAAAATAAATTCATAAACCAGATGAGAAGAAGAAAGGGAACGACGAGTTTAGCCCCAATTACAGCAGAGTGGAGAAACCCATTGACGCCGCGAGCAGGGAAGGAGATGGGTGAGATTCGCCAGAGAAGACGGCGGGTCCGGCTGGGTTGTTGATGGGGGGTTTCGTTTGTGAGACCAAGAGGAGATGTAGGAGATCGCCGGTGGGTTATGGCTGGCGAGCAGGGAAGGAGATGAAGACAAAGCTTGAAAGGGTTTAGCGCGATTCACAGAGAGAGGGTTTAGCCGGGATTGGGGATTTTGACTTTAGGAAATTCTTTACCGCGCAATTGGCCTCTGATTCACAAAAATTAATCCTAAAAAACCCTTGGTAAGCACAACGTTTTCTAAAAACAAACGTTGTAAAAGTACAACTTTTTTCCAAAAAACGTTGTCATATAGAGGGCTAGCACAACGTTCTTTCCAAAAACTGTTGTATAATACTAATTAACAACGTTTAATTGAAAAATGTTGTTTAAAATAAACTTTTAACAAGGTTTATTTAAAAACGTTGTAAAAAAACGTTGTAATTGCTCTTTTTTGTTGTAGTGATAGTCAGATTCAGCTGTTGATAGGGCTACACAATTTTGTTTCTTACTGAACCATGAAATCAGATTATTTCCCAAATAAAAACATCCACCAGATGTGCTTCTCATGTCATCTACACTGTCAGCCCAGTCAGCATCAGTAAACCCAACAAGATTGGTGTTAGTGTGTTTAGTATACCACAAACCCATGCCATAAGTCTCACCAATATATCGAATTATTCTTTTTACTGCTTTCAAGTGAGAGACTTTGGGGTTTGCTTGATACCTAGCACACAAACACACACTGTACATAATATCTGGACGAGTGGCAGTTAAGTACAACAGACTTCCAATCATACTTCTATATAAGGTAGGGTCAACACTTTCAGAATTTTCATCTTTATTGAGTTTATTGGATGTACTCATAGGGGTTTTCTTATGTTTTTCATTCTCAAGATTGAATTTCTTCACCAAGTTAAGAGCATACTTGGCTTGAGATATGAACATCCCTTCATGTGATTGTTTAATCTGAATTCCTAAAAAATAGGTCAACTCCCCAACCATACTCATCTCAAACGTGGAAGTCATGCAGTTAACAAACTCTTTTTCCAGGGACTTGGAGGTGGATCCAAACACAATGTCATCAACATAGATTTGAGCTATCAAAATGTGTTTGTCTTGATTTTGAATAAAAAGTGTTTTATCCACCTCTCCCCTTCTAAACCCACTTTTTAAAAGGTGGTCTGTAAGCCTCCCATACCAAGCTCTAGGAGCTTGTTTGAGACCATACAAGGCCTTTTCGGTTTAAACACATGGTGGGTTTTGGGGTCCTCAAAGTCTTTTGGTTGTTCAACGAAAACTTCTTCTTCAAGAATGCCATTTAAGAATGCACTCTTCACATCCATTTGTTGAAGAGTTATGTCAAGAAAGCAAGCAATGGCAAGAAGTAGGCGAATGGACTCAATACGGGCTACAGGAGCAAAGGTTTCATCAAAATCCACCCCCTCAACCTGTGTATACCCTTGAGCCACTAGTCTAGCTTTATTTCTTATTATTTATCCCACTTCATTAGTTTTGTTTTTGAAAATTCATTTAGTTCCAATAACATTTATTGAAGTGGGTCTAGGAACAAGATACCAAACATCATTTTTTGTGAATTGATCTAGTTCTTCTTGCATGGCATTTATCCAACTTTCATCCTTAAGAGCCTCTAGAACATTTTTGGGTTCAATGGTGGAAACAAAACATGAAGCATGAATTTCATCAAATTCTAGTGTGGACATGCATGCGAGTTTCTTGTAATCCACCTTACCTTTCCTTCTTGTTGACACATCATCTTGTACATTATCTATGATTTGAGAAAATGGATGGATTTTCTGGATCTTGCTTGGAATATCAATTTCATGTCCAGTCAACCTAGACTGAACACCTTCTTGATTCGAATCTGTTTGGCGGTTTAAGCCCTACTTTGGTTTTACGTTCAATGTGACTTCGATGTAGCTGCATTCGGAATCACATTGGGTGATATCTGAATCTCATCATGCATGCTTTGCGAAATCTGAACTTGATCTCTGTTGGATTATTGGATTCATCCATTGTTTACGGATCAAAATCTCCAAAATCAAGGATCCTGAAACATCTTCTTCAACGGTTTGTGGCCAAGATCGGTTAGATCATCAAAAACAATGTTCATGGATTCCATAATAGTCTTAGTCAGTAGATTAAAAACTTCAAGCCCGACTATTAGTAGAATAACCCATGAAAACACACTTATCACTCTTGGAATCAAACTTGGAAAGTTGGTCTCTATCATTGAGAAGGTAGCAAACACAACCAAAAACATGAAAGTATTTTAGGGTTGGTTTCTTTCCAAGAAAAATTTCATATGGAGTCATTGTGCTACCTGGTCTTAAGAAAACCCTATTTCCAATGTGACAAGCGGTATTTAAGGCTTGACCCAAAATCTTTTAGCCAAATTTTTGAGGTTAACATCACCTAGCCATCTCTTGTAATGTCCTATTCTTTCTTTCCGCCACTCCATTTTGTTGTGGAGTTTTGGGAGTAGAAAATTCATGTGAGATACCATTGGAGGCACAATAATTAGAAAATGATGAGTTTTCATATTCCGTGTCATGATCTGATCTAATTCTAATAAGCTTTAGATCATACACGTTCATCACACGGGTGTACCAAATTTTGAATGCCTCAAAAGTTTCAGACTTCTCTCTTAAGAATATCACCCAAGTGTATCTAGAGAAGTCATCCACACATACAAAGGTGTATTTTTTTCTACCTAAACTTTCTACCTCAATGGGACCCATAAGGTCAGTGCGGATCATCTCTAGACACCTAGATGTGGAGCATTGTGTTATGGGAAGATGAGAAGCCTTGGTTTGTTTACCTTTTTGGCAGGGGCCACATACCTTTGAATAATTCTTTTCCAAATTTGGTAATCCTTTAACAAAGACATCATGCTTCACAAGCTCATGGAGCTTACGAAAACTCATGTGTCCAAGTTTCTGATGCCAAAGATCTGTAACATCAAGACTAGCTTTTTGGCATGATTGGCTATTGTTGAACATGTAACAATTATCAGATGACCTTGTACCTGTCAGAAGACATTTGTTAGTTTGATCAAAAACTTCACAAGAATTTTTGTCAAACCTTACATGAAGGTCATCATCACACAACTGACTTATACTGATCAAGTTTGTTTTAAGTCCTTCCACATGGTAAACATTCGTGAGACTTGGAAGGCCTTCAACATTCAATGTTCATTTGCCAATTATTTTCCCTTTGGCACCACCACCATAGGTAACTGACCCACCATTGATACTCACATATTCTTTCAAATTTTCAACCGAACCTGTCATATGTCTAGAACACCCACTGTCAAAGTACCATGATCCAGCAATATGAGATTTTAATGAAGTGAAAGTAACATTGCACATCTCATCATCAGTCATTGTAGCACCAGGACATGTATCAAATGGCTCACAATATTTGGCTTTACACTTGTCATTGCAAGTTTTGGGAACCCACATTTGTTTAACAATTTTAGGTTGGTGGTTTTGAAAACGATTTTTCTGATGAGCCTTCGGATGAGACTTCCAATGTGACTGCCAATGTTGTTGCATTGGCTGTCGCATTGGCTGCTTCATACGATTCTGCATCTGAGTTTTTTCCAAGAAAGCCTGTCTTATTTCATCCTCATACATAGCCTTTTTCAGAAAACAAAAGGGTTGTATGTGACCAGGCTTATGGCAGAAGTGACAAACAAAATTTTTCTTTCTTATTCTCGGTTTTTCAAAGAAGGCAGTTTCTTGAAAATTTTGATCAGTCTGCTTACTTCCAGACGTACCTTCTCCTTCTCTTACAAATACCTTAGGAACAAAACCAATACCTGCCCTGGATGTGCTGCCTGAATTCAGCATTTCATCCACCTTATGTTGGCTTGAATTCCACTTGGCAATGGTTTCTTTTGCTTGAGTAAGCTGCTCCTTCAACCCCTCAATCTCTACATCCTTTTTGCTTAGCAAACTTTCCAGCCTTATTATGCACTCTTTTTTATCCTCATTTGCCTTTTTTAACAGCTCATTTGCTTTACCAAGTAGTGTAACTTGGTGAGCTCGTTTCTCCCAATCCTTATGCGACTCCTTGTACCCTTTCCGAAGTCGACTCGAATCTCCACCATCTTACGGAATTGTGGATTTAAAAGCGAGAAGAGTTCGTCCCTGTTTCTGCTCACTGTATCTGCCGATGTGACTCCGGATGTAGTTGCATTGGGTGTCACATTAGCTGAAAAATCTGCACTTTCAGATTCAGAGTCATAAACAGCATTAAGAGTGATAAGATCACCTGGATCTTCTCCATCACTATCACTCAGGGTTGCTGAAAAATTCAAGCCCTTTTTCCTTAAAGTGTTTGCACATTGGTTAGCATAGTGAACATAACCTTGACATTCTCTACATTGTACAGAATCAATGTTCTTACCATTGTAGGATGATTTTGATGCAAATGGGTTTGTGAAAGGATTTTTCTGGAGTTTGGAAAGAATTTTCTTTGGGAACAAATTTTCCAGAATCAGGTTTAAAATTGTTTTTCGAGCTTGATGATGGAGTTATATTTTGACTCTTATTTTTCAAAAAAATTTTGAATTTGGTAGTCAATAAAGCAATAGATTCTTCTCCAAAATCAGACTCATCAATGTCCTTTTGAATATCGAGCAAATCACATGAGATATCAATAGGAGCAGGCATGGCAATATTTTTTTACAATGGATGTAGAAGATGATGAAGCCCCTTTGCCTTTTGTTTTATTTGATCATTTAGGTTCAGTTCAAAGTTTTGAAGAATACCAGTCAGTCTTTCAAAACTCATCTTGTCAATATCATGTGCTTCTTCAATTGCATATATCTTGACATTGAACCTTTCAGGCAAAGTTCTCATCATCTTGCTAACAAGACGCTCATTAGTAATAGGATCTCCTAAAGCAAGTGCAGAATTAGATAAGTCAAGAAGTTTACCATAGTATGTCATGATATCCTCAGACTCATGCATTCTAGTATTCTCAAATTGAGTGGTGAGCATTCTTAACTTAGAAGCACGAACACTAGCAGGTCCTTCACACAAGGTCTGAAGGGCCTCTCAAACATCTTTAGCAGATTCATAATTTGCTATCACCCTAAAAGTATTAGCATCTAAGGCTTTATAAATAGCAGACAAGGCTTTTGAATTAAAGGATGCATTGTTCCTATCTTCATTGGTCCATTCAGATTCTTTGGTGACCTTGACATCACCATCTGAATCTGTTGTATTGGGAGGACTCCATCCATTCAAAACAGCAAGTCACGCTCTCTCATCAATTGATTTGATGAAGATGTGCATCTTGACTTTCCAAATAGAGTAATTAGCATTAGTAAGAGTAGGAGGGCGAACAACGTTCTCATACTGAGAATCCATCACGACTTTAACCAGAATCAACTCTTAGTGATATCAAGAGAAGGCTCTGATACCAATTGAAAGAACGTGATAGCACGGATTCTCAAGAGAGATCAATGTGATTACCAATGTAGCTGTGATTGTAGCTACAATGAGAATGACAATGAATCAGCAAATAATAGCAGCGGAAGATTGATTTTGTCACAGCACAAAACAGTAAGATTAAACTCAAGTTTTTACCAAAAACAATCTACAAGTTTAATACTTGTAGACCAAGCCTCAAGGCCACACAAATTTCACTAAAAATAATAATGTTTTACACACAAAAAAAATCTTAGTGAAATCACTTAGCAAAAATTCTCACAAGACAATGAATCTTGGAGAACAAATAACCCACATAAAACAGTTAAATAAAACATGGGAAGAAAACAAACTCAGCTTCTTTAGAACAAAACAGGAAGCACAAATTGTTTTCCAGAAATCTGATGTTATTGTCAATATTGCAACATTGACAGCCTTCAGCGAATGATGTTCTGTCCTGGAAAACTGTTTCTGAATCTTCTACCTTCTGCTCTCAGATGTCTTACTTTTTTTTTCTCACAAGCTCTGTATAAAAACCCGTACTCCAGCCCTTAATATATACAGGCGATGACCTACACGTCTCACAAAGGAAACCAAATACTACAAGGAAAAAGATTAGTCAATAAGGAAATAAACAACAACTTACTAATTTTGTAAGATTTTGTTACCAAATATGATGGAGATCAAGAGACTTAGTTTGACTAGGATTTTTCCAAGATTTAGTTACTAAATAAGGTGTAGCCAAAATCTAGAAAAAGATTTTGCTACCAAAAATAACTAAACTAAATCTAACACAATATACTAAGTCCTAAATGAACACAAACTAATCTAAAAACCTATTTTGACCAAGAAAGATGAAAACAAGTAAAAATAGGCTTTGCCTATTTTACCCTTATATATATATATATATATATATATATATATATATATATGTTTTCTCTAGATTAAATGTGTAAAAAGAACATTTTTAGCCAAAACCCATTTTGAGACCGAAAAAGCGAGTTAGGTGCTTAACATCTTCCCAAGTCGTAACTTAGCCCCCAAACCTATATTTCTTTTGTATTTTTTTGTTTTTCTATGGTTAATCTTAAAGTAGAGGTGACAACTATGTAAACACACTTTCGAGTCCACAACGAGACCAAACGTATTCCACGCGTTTAAGTTTCCAAACCACTCGCATCTCACGTGAGTGCAGGGTTCAAAATAGGGTTCTCGTAGTGACGATTCTGCTGGGAACAGTTGTATTGGTGGATTGCATTGTGAAAGAGTGAGGTTTCGTTTTACCAATTAAGATCCGTAAGAGAGTCTTATAAACACCTACCCTACTTGTTATAGTATAATTGTCTCCGTTGTGCACAATACATATTTTTGATTAGCTTTTAATAAATGAGATATTAATATCTGAAATACTATTGGCCAATTGTGTTATGTTAAATGATAATTAAATTGATGTCGTTTTCAATTTTTAAAAATAACCACTGCACTAAGAAAAATAATTTATTAGTATTCATTTTACTTCTTTGTCTCAAAGCTCCAAATATTTCCGCATGTCGTCGTCGTCGACAGTTCAGATCTGATTTTATTAATAAATTTAGTCAATTAAGTTGACTCTTTTTATCAATTGAATATTTTGGGGCAATTAAAAACTAGGATTTGGTTGGCTTTAGTGAAGGGTTGAATTTGGTGATTTGAGGTTCCTAGATCTGCTACTTGACCCGGGGAGTTGGTTTGCAAGTAGGAAGAGAGCAGGGTTGAAAAATCTTATGAAAAAACTTAAATGATATTATAAGATTTTAGAAAAAACTTATCCACATTTTACTAAAATTGCCCTTATTAATGTAGTACTCTATAGCTAAATGTTGTATTGTGAATGAAAAAATAGGATGATAAAAAAAAAGAGATGTTACAAGAAAAAAGAAAAATAACTCATCTTAAATCTTTTTTGTTTAATTTATATTTTAATTAATTTAATTTATATTTCATTCAAGCATAACCTCATTTAATTTTGGGGAAAGTGCCCCACTTGGTTTTAAAATTTTATTATTTTTTAAATATTGCACAAAATACTAAATCCCAAGACTTACTTCAAAAACAAAAACAAAAACAAAACAAAGAAGAAAAAAACTTATATCGATCTATCCATCTCGTTCATTCTCTCCAAGCATCGCACCGACTCCCAAGCTCTCGTCGTCTACAACGAGTAAGCCTCATGCTCCGGCCATCAACAGATCGAGATTCCAGCCATGCCCTAATGGGTTTCTTCTCCATCTTCGTCGAAATAGCAATGGACAACTCTGGCTATTACGACCGAAGAGTGATCCGGAGGAGCTAGAACTACTGCTGGTAGTAGCAGTGATAGTCCACTAGCGGTGGATGAGACCGGTGCACCACAATGGGTGCGTAATGGAGAAACAGGGGAACCCAAATCGAGTTCTTGAAAGTCTGGCTTATTGGTGTTGTCGGCGGCTCCAGCGGCAGTATCACAAGTGAGCGTATCAAACCCTGACTTTGATACGGGTTTCCCTGAATGTGACATTGTATTATCCCTTTTCTAGAAATCCACCCCCTCCCCAAACAAAGCCTTATTAATTTCTCTTTCTCTCCCTCAAACAAAATCTCAACAATGCTTGAGCCTATGGTGAAATGACAAGACTCGTCATCGGAAAACTTAGTAGAAAGAGAAAGTGATTCTAGAGAGAGAATGTGGCTTCGCTTAGATTTTTTTTAACTTCTAGGTATTTTTGATCTGAAAATTGAAAGGAATGTTGATTTTTCATCTGGGTATTGAATCAAAGTAATTTTATTTTATTTATTTTGATTGATGGTTATTTAAGAATGGATGAGGTGTGTCGTCACTAGATTTGATTCCCCCAAGAAAGAGATTGTTTTGTCGAAAGAGAGTGTACTTCCATTAATGGAGGAAACCATAGAGTTTATGAGGAAATGAAGGCTTAAGAAAGTATATTAAAAAAACAAATGAATTGAAAAACGCCGGCATTGATTTGAATTTTGTTTAGTACCCAAAAATCTTTTAAAAAAATCTTGTCGGTGTTTATATTTGGGCTAAAAATGTCTTTTATGTGTTTTGTTGTTTAGAATTATTATTAAATTTATAATTCTATTGGTTAAATTTTTAAAAAGAAGAAAAAGTGTATGCATGGGGTATAATTGGGTTTATGATACTAAGGGTAGTTTCGGATTTTCATAAATGATTTAAACTTTTCATCCAAAAATCTTGACAGAATGATATACGTGTTATTTACATTTAAGTAAAGTGATTAAAGTAAGTAAAAAAAGTAGAGTGAGTTTAACGAAAAAAAGTTGAAAAGTAAGGTGGCCAAATTGTTATTTAAACCTTGGTAATAAAATGTTAGATTTTTAATATAATAACTTTTAAAACCAAAATCAATTTATAACCAATATGAAACACATCTCTACTAATATTACTAAAAGAAAAGATGTATCTTATATTGGTTATAAATTGATGTTTGTTTTGAAAATCTTTTCATAAAAACTTCTACTTTTATCACCATAGAAGAGATGTATCTTACATTGTTTAGAAAGAATGTTAGGTTTTAAAAGGCTTATTACTAAAACTTCTACTCCTATTACCAATAAACGATATGTATCTCACATTGTTTAGAAAAATGTTTAAGTGAACTTTCAATGTAATTTACTTAACCAATTTATAGTTTAATTTGTTTTAATATTTTTATAAAACAATTATGCTGATGTACTTTACAAATTTTTATTTAGTTATATATATATATATTAAATACTACTCCCTCCGTCCCTAAATAATCGTCCTGATTGACCCGGTGCACAGTTTAAGAAAAAACAATTGACTTGATTATTTATATTGGTTTAATGTGTAGTTTCCTTTAAAGCCCATGTGTATGTGGCCCATAATTAAAGTAGAGTGAAAAAGTAAGGATAAAGTGGTAAAAATGATGTTCTAAAAAGGTAAGTTTGAAAGTGGACAATTATTTTGGAACGGACGAAAAAGGAAAGGAGGACGATAATTTAGGGACGGAGAGAGTATAATTTACATCTATCTTAAACACGTGAATTAAATCATGAAATTATATCTCACCTACATATGCAAATAATCAACTGGCGACAACTTTTCTTTTTAACTGAATCAAACTTTTATTATTTGTTTATTTTTTATAAAAATACTTTTAAAAAATCAAATTGGTTTAACTGTGATGTATCCAAAATGTGTAGATACACTGGGTTTGTAACAATATGATATCTGGGCTTTAATCTTCATGAAGTCCAAACCTTCTAATCACGTTTAGAATAAACTAGGCTGGGGCTTTCCTTACAAAGGCACTCCGGTGTGATAATTAGCTAACAGTCAAGTGCAAAAGCAATTTGACAGCATAAGGATTTATAGAATTGAAGGTACATTTCCCTTAAGTTGGAGAAGGGTTTATATAGTTTCAGCCTTGAATGTCGAGGAGTGGACATTAACTGCCCGAGCTGAAAGCACAGACACAATCAAGGTCTCGTCCGGAACGTGGGGGCGGATTTCTCAGCATTAACTCTTTATGTTCTAGATGACTGTTATCACTATTCCCGAACAGGCTTACTATACTCACTAGGATGTCATCCTGTTCGCTACACACTTGACCTCTAGCCAACAGTGGGGGAATTGTCTGCCCGACATGCTCACATGGGTGCTAGGTGCATATCTTTGTTCGCGGAACAAGTCCTTGCTCGCATCACTACCAAGTGTATGTTTCACAGTTCAATATAGACACATGCCTAGCTCGTGGTAAGGTGGTCGTATGTTTAATATGTGACCGCTTCTTGGGTCGTTTGGGCCTGACAACTCAAACTAATATTAAATTATCTTTAATTTAAAAATATTTTAATTCAAATGTAAATATTGAACTTATTACCAAATCCTACTTTCCACCCAGAATTGAATTAGTTACTATCTTTTCTATTATCATTTCTAACGATTTTACGATATTACATTCTCATTTTTAAACAATTCTTAGGTTTTACAATTAATATTTTATGGTTTTACAGTTATTATTTTACATTTGCGAAAATTAGTTACTCTTTTACTGAGATATTACGATTTTACAGTTTTATGGTTGCGAAAATTTGCAACACCAATATTTCTCTCAATTTTTTTAAAGTATTTTTTTTTTTTTAATTGTTATCGTAATTAATAATGATATATATGAAATATAAAGAATATCTTAATCAATTTAATTTTTTTCCGACCTTTAGTATATTTTATGGTTTTACAAATTTAAAAAAATTAAAAAAAACACGTAAGCTTTGTAATTTGAAATATTTATTTTTTTTCTTTTTAACTGTTATCGTAATTAACTTAAGCAATTTAATTTTTGTTTGGCCCGTTATGTCCGGCCCGCAATTTTGTAGACAAATTATTAATTAATCCCTCTGTTTCGGGCAAAGAGGCCCCGTTTGAAAGTTAATTTTTTTTAAGAAAATAATATTTTTAGTAGTTCATTTCTACAATATTTGTTTCATTTATTGATAAATTTTCAAATTGGCACCGTGTCATCAGCATGGACAAGAGTACTAGTTGATAACAATAACCCTCATGTGACATGCACATATAATTTTCTATTACCATTTCTAACGGCCATTTTTTGTTATCATTTTTCTTATTTACATTCTCATATTTAAACAATGCTTAGAGAGAAAGAGAAGAGGAATGAGGGAGCAGTGGAGAAGGCGAGAAGCAATCGTTGACACGACAGCGTTGATTCTATGGTGTGGCATGGTGCGACACTTGATCAAAGAAAAAATAAAAAGGCATTGTAAATCTAGCGGTGGTGCGTCATCTTCTTATACATATTCTTAACTGAATCTCATTGTCACCTATATATTTTTCTTTTTTTATCCACTTACGAATATATTTTCTTTTTGTATAATCTTCTTACACAAAAAACATTTAAATTTAACATATACCAATAAAAAAATATTTCATTTTGCCCCCTCCTATGAAAACCGATCACACACATGCTTAGAAAGATTCATTTTCTTTCTTCGTATTTAGGAAGAAAAAACTCTCTCTCTCTCTCTCTCTCTCTCTCTCTCTATTTCTCCTATAGTCAGTCAAAATCGAGCCGGTCCAAACCTTTTCAAGGGCACGGGCCTCAATTTAATAGGCCGAAAACAATTGGACCTCTTTGGCCTTTTAAAGCCAGCTTGGCCGATCATAAAGTTAAACACTTAAACTTAATTTTAAAATTAAA
This sequence comes from Codonopsis lanceolata, assembly GCA_013146195.2. Classification (NCBI taxonomy): domain Eukaryota; kingdom Viridiplantae; phylum Streptophyta; class Magnoliopsida; order Asterales; family Campanulaceae; genus Codonopsis; species Codonopsis lanceolata. The sequence goes on along the minus strand of CM028381.1, from coordinate 51,770,218 downwards.
AAATAAAACATAAATCTAAAAAGAAAAAAACTATCAGACATTCATTTAAACCACTTTTTTTTCTTTTGGTTAGATAACTTTATGACACAACATTATCTATTTCCAAATCATTGTTCTCTTTTTGATTGAAACTCATATTCTAAATTGATGGAAGTGATACTTACAAAGAGGAAATGGAGTTATCTTTCAAGTTTTAATCTAGTTTAGTATGGTTGTGGTTAATAATTTTATCGAAACTGATCTATTTAATTGAGTATCTCTATCTGATATTAGCTAATAAAAAGCTTCAATAGTATAAATTTGATAAAAATAAATAAAATTTAAATGTTAGATTGTGTCGGACGAATCAAAAAATGAACATTTGCCAGTTAGCATTGTTTTGCAAACAAGAACCCGAAAAACTTTGTCTATCCTTAGAAAACATATATTAAAAAATTGGGGACAGTATGATGAACTTCAATTTTGTTATAATTTTTTTGAATAAACTACCCTTCAAGTAGCACATGTATTTTTTCTTTGGTCTGTAACATTATAGTTTTTCTAGTTTCTGTTTCGTTCAATTGTTGAAGTTACTACCTTTGTTTATATTTGCTTTGGTTGCACTTTTGCTTTGTAATCGTGTAAGTTAAACTAGTAAGTATGTGTGTTTTGAACTTTTGATGTGTTTTATAACTTTTATTAGTTAATTTGTGAGTTTTTTAATTAAAAAAATATTTATTTTTTGGCCCATGGGCTCGAAGGCACAGAGGCCCGAAATGCGCATGGGCTGGGCTTGAGTTCTATGAGGCCTGACACTATTTTGACCCGGCCCGTTTGACAACTCTAGCCATCTAGGAAAGAGTTTTATCCAACTAGGAGAGAGAGAGAGAGGGATTTTACTTCCTAAATAGGAAGTTGACCTTGGGGAATGGAGCCTATTTGACTGTAAGGGGGGAGGGGGCGGCTGGAGGGTAGGGCGAGGGGGGTGGGGTGGGGGTGGCGAGGGTTTTGTATTTATTATATGGTATGGTGTTAAATTTAAATTTTTTTTGTAAAAAAATATGTAAGAAGATTATACAATAAGAAGATATATTCTTAAGTAAGTAAAAAAATAAAAATATGTAAGTGACAGTAGAATACAGTTAAAAAGATATATAAGAATTTATCACATTGGAGATGCTCTTAAGGAAAAAACACACCGGGGATCCTCTCGGGCCTGGTGGAAGAGTTATTCAAATATGAAAGATGTAGTTGACAGATATTATTTTAAAAAAAGATTGTTGTGAGTCTAAGGGAATTAGGAAATGTGTGCAGCGTGAGTACCATAGTTGCAGTAGTACCTGATTATTTATTTTCATATACAGTAGTAAAATAGGGGTAATGTTAGGCTCACTCTAATAGCACTTAATTTTGGGTACCAAATGATGTGGTATCTTATGTGTCATATTGTTAACATAACTTTTTAACTTATAGTGGAGCCCATAAAATGTCAAATAAGATGACACATTGGAAACCACATCATTTGGTGTACAAAATTGAGTGCTCATTGAGTGGCTCTAGCATTACTCGTAAAATAGTACTCCGTCTAATTTTAAATAATAGTTGACCATTATTTTTTATCCGTTTCAAAAAGTATATGTTACACCAATATTTAATCCTACCGTTTTTAACAAAAAATCTCTCTTTAAAAGTTAATTTTATTTTAGAGATTAACAATGGCAAAACACACAAATGTGTCACCCAACTTTACCACTTTTTACAATTCAACCACCGAAAGTTTAAAATATCTATATTGGCCACCCAACTTTAGTCTAGTTGAAAGCGAGCCCATTTTTTGGATGACCGTTAGATTTAGCCGTTAAGTCATATCAAATATCTATTTGACCCTTGTAAATATCAATAGAGGAACAATTATAATTTAAAAGGGGTCAAACTGTAAATAATAGAATTTGAGGGTTTTAAAGAACCGGGTCTGTTCATCTTCATCTAGTATTGCCTTGCAGTGATTCACATGGAGGTAGTTATCCTTGAACGCAAACTTGACTAGCGCGATAGATGCCTCCCCTGTAATCTCCGCTTACCTATCTTCGAGCAGCCTCACCAACGGTAGGATGATCCTCAGTTCTGTGGCACGAAACGTTTTGCCAAGTTCCCGATTGCCTGGATGCTCGGGACAAGAAGATCCGAGTCTGCTTTCTTGCCTTCATCTGGGCTTTCGTATTCGGATCTTCAAACTCTCTTCCCTTAATACTTATCCCGCTTAAGGCAATATGTTGTTGATGGCTTTGGTTGTTCGCTTGTGCTTGTCGTTGGTTTGACCTTTTCCATTAATTTGACCAATTTTCAGTTCCACAGAAATGTGTATCTAAAAGAATTGGCCAAATCCACTGAAATAAAGTCAATGTGTGAAGTGTCCCTTTTTCAATCGGGTTGAGAGTTAGTAGCATAACACAAAACTAAACTAAAAGCTCAATTAATCGAAGTTTACTTGAAGAAATTACCCTATCAAACGGTTCCAATTGTAGCGCCAGAGGAACGAACCCTCCAATCTATAATCCAATCCTCCAACAGCCACTCCGGTCTCCCAGGTGCTGTCACTGTCACCTCATCAAGACTTCTCCTATTCCGTCATAACATAGGGGTAGACTTCGCGGTGGAGACGAGCGTCGAGCCTTCGGGCACCGGTTCTTCAGAAGGAAAGTCAACATGCGTGGTGGTGGGTCGAATGTGGTCAACCTGGTTGTTTTGATTTGCATGGTGGGTGGGTGGTGGTGTTGGGGTTAGTGAAAGACCATGTTCCCAAAAGTGGGTCGTATGGAATGTGGTTGATATCACCAGCGCCGTCTAGCTGGTCAGAATCTACTGATTGGCTTGGGTTGTCGGAATTTAGAGGGTGTTGTTCTTCGGGATTCGACATCGTTGTACTCTAGTCTGGTTGAATGCCAACTACGGTGGACCCTTTTCTTTAAAACCCCATAAATTCTATTATTTATAGTTTGACCCCTTTTTAAATATAATTGTTCCTCCGTTGATATTTACAAGGGTAAAATAGATATTTGACATGACTTAATGGCTAAATCTAACAACCATAAAAAAAAAATGGGCTCGCTTTCAACTAAACTAAAGTTAGGTGGCCAAAATAGATATTTCAAACTTTCGGTGGCCGAATTGCAAAAAGTGGTAAAGTTGGGTGATCCATTTGTGTGTTTTGCCATTAACAATTTTAGTAGATAATTTTTGAAAGTAAACTTTTTAATTAAAATATTTAAAATAAATACAATAAAATAGTCAATTATTCATATAGTCAAATACACAATTATTTGAAAAATAAATATTTCGCGGTGTCTGCAATCTGCATCAATAATAGGGGTGTAAGTGGTTCAGTTTGGTTTATACCAAAATTACAAACCGAACCATCTCATATTGGTTCCAAAAATCTCAAACCAAACCGAACTGAGTAAGACTTTGAATCAAACCTAACCAAACCACTCGGTTTGGTTCGGTTTTGTGGTTTATATAAATTATTTTTAGTGAAATTAACTATCATTAAAAATAAGATTTTAATTTAGAATTAACATCAAAATTATGAAATAACCTACTAACAACAAATTATCATAAAGAAAACAATACAAATACTAAAATAAACACAAACAATGAAAGAAATAATAGTTCTTCAACAATCAAGATTTTTTGTTGTTTAGTATATGTGTGTGTATATATATATATATATATATATATATATATATATATATATATATATATATATATATATATATATAGATTATTTATATTTCATTTTAATCAAATCTGAAGCTAAAAAATAAAATTCTTAATATATTTGTTTAGCCTATATGTTTAAAATATTAAGTCTAATATATGCAAAAAAAAAAAAAAAAAACTTAAATTAACAAATAAAAATCTTAGTATATTTATTCAGCCTACATGTTTAAAAATCCAGGTCTAATATTTGCAAAAAGCTTTAACCTATTAAAGTTAGTTTACAAAATATATATATTTATTCAACTAAATCGGTAATAGGTCAAGGTTAATTTAAATTTAAATTTTACAAATATTTACCAAAATATACAGATCTATGATATTTTTCTCCATTTTCATCAGATTCGAAATCAAAAAGTACATAACCAATGTTTCTTTTTCCATTTTTTGTCAAACTTAAATTTATAAAACAAATGTCTAACATAAAAAATATAGGATTGACTATTTTTATAAACTACTTTTTAAAATAAAGATGTATATTTATATGTACTTGGATATAATTAATTAACTATAAGATCTGCATATTTTCCATGCTTAGCTAAATTAAACTCTCAATTTTTTTTAATAATTGTCGAAATTCAAATTTGTATCATATAAATTTCTCTCAAAATTTTATTTAAAAAAATAAAAAGGAAATCTAAGAAACCTAACTGTCAAATGGTTTAAAGGTATTCAATGTTAGAGTTTATTGGTGGATGATGTGGCTACATATTTTGAAAAGGGAAGGGGACCTAGCAAAATATTAACTAGTGAATTATTGCATTGATTGATGGAAGGATAGGACGAGGATTGAGCTTTCCATCCAGAAACGAGAAATAAAGGATGATTATTTGATTGAGATAAAATTCTGAGAAATAATAAGATTGACTTTCTTTCGTTTAGATTCAAGCTGCGAAATCTCCTCGACAGTCCTACTTTGCCCACGCTTTATCCACCCTCTAAGCATATTCTTTCTGTCTTCTGTCTGCCTTCTTAGCGTCTTCAGTTTCGAAAAACCGGAATACCCAGCAAACAGCTATAATTGATTCCTAGATGGAAGGAAAGTTGATGCACTTCATCTAAATTACATAGATAACCTTTTATATTGAAATTTTATGATAAAAACCCCTAAAGATCCAGCAAGCAGCCACGTCGTGTCCACATCATCACTCTTTGACAATTTTCAAATGGTCGTTACGTATTTGGTTTCATTTGCCTTCAAATTTTAGTACATTAGTTAAATTCGTCTTATAAAAATTACGTGGTTAATTGTGTCATTTCCAATTAGTTCGTCGGCTAAAAAATCAATTTTCCCAGTTTTTTAAAATATTTTTAATCTGAAAAAAACACTTTTTGAGGTGAAAAAAACAATTATGTTATTAATAAGACAGAGGCGCGCTAAGGATCATTTACTCAACACACTGTGATGCATCAATTTGTTAATCACAATGCATTGATTTGAATCCCGATATACAAATTAGATTTGTGATCCATAAATTGGTTTCAATTGGAGTTCTGATGCACAAATTGGATTCCCGATCCTTAAATTGGGTATTATTTTATGGATTGTGATGCAAAATCGATGATGCCTAAAATTCTAATGTACAAATAGGATTCGATTTGTACATTGTGATGCAAAATCGATGCATTAAATGATATTTTGCGCGCACGTATTTGGTTCATTAAAGGTATTGTAGTATTTTCTCCCAGAAAATGCCTTGAAAACTTTTGAAAATGGAACGACCTAATTTCACCCCCAAAAAATTTTCTCACCCCTAATTGTTGTTGTGGTGTAATTTATATCTTTCAAAATAAAGTTGTTGTGGTGTATTTATATCTTTCAAAATAAAGGGTTGGGTCAAGGACATATCGGACCCATCTAAATCTTTTATATTTTAATTGTTCAAATCAAATAGTACTATAATCAAGGATAAGTTAGTCCCAAATTATATATATATTTTTTGTGTTTATCTTTTTTTATAATGGAAATATTGTTTATTTGAAACATATTTATACTTATGAATTTTTTTAAAAATGAAATCAAATGTTCTATAAATGTTAATCATGTGTTGAATGAATGTTGGAACTTTGGTAATATTGCTAGGTAACATATATATCATAATTTTAATCTTTGCGTTAAAATTATTTAACTGATTTATATATATCGAATTTATAATATTTGTCGTCTATTGGTGGTGTTTGCACTGGAGGTGGTATCATTAGAAGTAAGGATGACTCCTTCATCCATGCTTTTTATAATTTTTATGGTGAAGGCAGTAACACGTTTGCCGAAATTAAGGCGCTTTGTGATGGTTTACGTCTTTGTAGATCTCTGAACTTGATTGATGTCATGGTGGAGACCGATTCTTTGGTAGCGGTGCGGAGTATTCTTGGATTCCAAGGCTTCCCTTGGCATTACACTTATTAGTTGCTAGAGTGCAAAGATCTGATTCAAGGTTTTGCGCTTGCCCACGTCTTTCGTGATGCAATAAGGTTGCTGATCTTTTGACTCGTCACGCGCATGACAATGGGTGTTCTATGTTTTTTGATCAAGAGATATATCTGCCTCTTTCCTCTCTTGCTGCACTCTGGGCTGACAGAATATGTTTATTTTGTTTTAGAAAATAATTGTGGTTTGTTTTTAGTTTTCTTTCTGAGGTAAGACTCGTTTGTCCTTCCATTTATAAGGGTTCAGCTAGTTGTCCTCCTCTTGTTTGTATTTTCGTGTTTATTTTATGATATTTGTGCAGGGTGCCGTCCATATTTCCTTAAAAAAAAGAATTTATAATATTTAGTTACAATTATTTATCTATTTTGTTAGCATTAATTAATTAATTAATTTTTATTTATATGAACATATTAGTTATTTTATTTACTTTGAATTTTATTATGTGTTAATGATAGTCGTAATAATTATACATGTTCAACAACAAATGTTGTATATAAAGTATTCCAAATTTATAATAATTTTTTTCAAATTTATGTAATTTTATTTCTTTTATTTTACTGTTTATTATATTATATTTATTTTGTTCATATTAAAAATTTTAATTATGCATTATTTAATTTTAATTGAGTATATGATTTTGCATTTGTGTACAAACCGTGGAACGCTATCACTAGTTTTCATATACAATATAGTAGTAAAATAGTACTCCATCTAATTTTAAATAATAGTTGACCAATATTTTTTCTCGGTTTCAAAAAGTATATGTTATGCCAATATTTATTCCTACCGTTTTCAGCAAAGAATTTTAGTTTGAAAATCAATTTTTTTTTTGAGATTAAAAATTTAAATAGATAATTTTTTTAAGTAAATTTTTTAATTAAAATATTTAAAATAAATACAATAAAACAGTTAATTATTCAAATAGTAAAATACACAATTATTTGAAAAATAAATATTTCGCAGTGTCTGCAATATGCATTAATAATAGTGGTATAAGTAGTTCGGTTTGGTTTAGTTTATACTAAAACTACAAACCGAATCGTCCTCTATTGGTTCCAAAAATCCCAAACCGAACCGAGTAAAACTTAGAACCGAACCGAACCACTCGATTTGGTTTGATTCAGTTTTGTAGTTTATATAAATTATTTTTAATGAAATTAACTAGCATTAAAAATAAGATTTTAATTAGGAATTAACATCAAAATTATGAAATAACCTACTAACAACAAATTATCATAAAGAAAATAATATAAATTCTAAAATAAACACATAGAATGGAAGAAATAATAATTCTCTAACAATCAAGATTTTTTGTTGTTTGGTACGTGTGTGTGTGTGTGTGTGTATATATATATATATATATATATATATATATATATATATATATATATATACAAGATGATTTAATGGTTTCAAAATAGTTAATAAATGTAATTTATTATATACTCCCTCCGTCCCTAATTTATTGTTTTTAGTTAAAACCTATTCATAGATTATTAATATTGGTTTAATGTGTAGTTTTTAAAGATATATGTGGCATAATTAAAGTAGGATGAAAAAATAAGGGTAAAGTGGTAAAAGTGGTGTTAAAAGGTAAGTTTCAAGTTCGAAAAGAGAACGATAATTTAGGGACGGAGGGAGTATTATATAATAAATAAATAAAAATATATAGATTGATTTGGTTCAATTCGATTTGGTTTTATTCAATACTAAAAACTATAAATCAAACCGAACTAAATAATTTTTTAATTTTTAAAAACGAAATTAAACCGTCTTCAATTAAAATCGAATTCGATTCAAACCGAATCAAGACGACTAATTTAGTTTGTTTCAATTTGGTTCCGTAGTTTTGGACTTCCGATTTACGCCCCAAATCAATAACGTGGTCATGTTATCTTTTGGCCAGATTCGTATAGCCACTGGGACTCACCCAAGAAAAATTATTTACTCCTACGCCTCAAATTGTCAACAGTGGGACCTGCGATCTTTTGCCCATGCCACTGGGACCCACCCAAGAAAAATTACTCCTATCTACTCCTATGCCTTAGAGCAGGTACAACGGCGGTTCATCCGCCAATCTTCGGTTCCAACGGAGGTTTTTAATAAATCTCAATTAAATCAATTGATGATTTATTTCTCAAAAGTTCAGCAAAAGAACCCGTAAAACTCGGGAATCATCAAAATGAACGGGCTAAAACGATTTTGTTTTGAGAAATAAAACATCAAAACGGCATCATATTGAATCAACCAAAAGTAAAGCAATTTTGTCGGCCAACATCAATCACAATCACCCTTGTCAACCATCATTACACTTGTCAAATTCTTACCGGTTTGTGTGATTTTTTCATTATCTTCTGTTCAAGCATTCAAAAAGTTTTTAAAAAAAACAAAAAACAAGACGCATTTTTATCTATAAATAGATCAATTTGGATTGCATTTTTATTTAAATAATTTCAAAATTATTTATTTATGTAATATCAAATTTATTTATTAGTATAAATTGAAAGAATATATTAAATTAATAGAGATAAAGATGGTGGGGTATATAAATGTGTTGGATTTTGTGCCAATCATTGGGAGGATTTTTTTGTTTTAAATCAAATTAGTATCTAATGGATTAGTTTATTGGTTTTTAATGGGTTGAGTTTGATTTTGGTTTGATTAAAATCAAACCATTGTACTTGCTCTTAAATTGTCAACAGTATCCAACTGCCACACACTGACACACTCCATGTGTCTCCCATGCAGATTAACAAATTAATTGATTAATTAATTAATCTAAAAAAGGGTCAGCACACTGCACAAGCAAGGCTATATTTTGCTTTTCATAAAAGTTATAAAGTTTTTCATCCACATATATTGACTAACTTATGAAAATGGGTATTTATTTTAAATAAAATGATTAAAGTGTAAAGGAATTTAAAAGGAAAAAACACTTACACATCACATATAATTAAGTTGAATAATTATAACAATGGGAAGTAATCTTTTTGCGAGGCCAACTAGTAAAGAGAGTTTTTTCTTCAAAGCTATAAATAAAAAAAAATCTTCCTAAAGTATGTGTGTAAACGGTTTGGGTGGTTAAATTTAATTTTTTTTATAAAAATATTATAAAATAAGAATATATATTTTTAAGTGTGTAAGAAGAGAGGAAAGAATACATATGGTACTTTCATAGTAAACTTCAGCTAAAAGATATATAAAAATAATTAACAATATAGATGCTCGAGCATCACCACTATTCAAAAAACCTCAATTTTTATCTAATTTCTTATTAAGAATGAGATATTAACAATGGTGGAGCACTTCCTATAATGCGAGATAGAAGTGATAAAAATAAAAAACTTCCAATTTAAGAAGTTTACTATTGAAGCTATTGGGGAAGGGAGCCGGATGTTTGTACGTGCGAGGAGGGGGAGGGGGCCTGCTTTGGTTTTTAATTTTTTGAATTTTTTTTGTAATTCTTTATAATATATGTTTTATAGATAATTTATTAATTAAATTATAAATTATAAAATTTAAAAATAATAATATAATTATTATTTTAAAATTAATTTATGTCTTAATTTATAAATTAATTATTTATATGAAATATTTAAATATGAAATATATTAAATAACGTGAAATAAATTTATTTTTTGATAAGTATAAAAATAGGAGTGAAATGTAAAGTTAGTGAGGTGGTAGAGGGACCCAATTAAGAATATGTTAAAAATAGTATATAATGAGAAGATATATTTTTAAGTATATAAAAAATATATATATAGATAACAACAAGATCCAGTTAAAAAATTGTGTAAGAAGCGACAAAAACCAACAATGGGGATGCTATTATTATGAGTAATGCTAGAGCCACTTAATGAACACTCAAATTTGAGTATCAAATGATGTGGTTTAATGTGTTATCTTATTTTGATTTTACGCTCCACTATAAGTTAAAAAGTTATGTTAACAATATGACACCTAAAATACCATATTATTTGATAAAAATTAAGCTTATTAGTGGCAAGATTACCCTATTATTATTATTATTATATTATAGTGATTAAAAGGGAAGGAGTACTAGAGCAGTATGCTGGTTTATAACTATATATTCATACAATTTTCATAGGAAACACACACACACTAGCTATGGTGGCATCCAACATGGTGACCGTCCTTGAAGAAAGCCAAATCTCACCACCACCCACCGGCGCCAATTTATCGCTGCCGCTTAATTTTTTCGACATTCCATATCTATACTTTCCTCCAACCCTCCATGTTTTTTTTTACGAGTTCCCCCACCCTAAAGCTCATTTTATGGAAACCATTGTTCCTAATCTTAAGCACTCGCTATCTGTTACTCTCAAACACTTTCTCCCACTTGCGGGTAACCTAATTATATACACTGATTCAAGTCGTACTAGTACTAGCAAGCACGAAATTCGTTACGTAGAGGGTGACTCGGTTTCTCTAACATTTGCCGAGTGTTCCAAGGATTTCAATTATCTTACTGGAAATCATGCTCGAAATGCTGAGGAATTTCGTCATCTTCTCCTTGATCTATTGCCCCAGCCTGTTTCTGTGCCCTCTAACTCAAAAATAATCAAGGTTTTGGCTATCCAAGTGACACTATTTCTAAATGGTGGCATCTCTATTGGAATTTCCAGTCACCACACTGCCGGAGATGCAAGCACCTTTCTCAATTTTACAAGGGCATGGGCCTCGATTACAAAATTTCAAGGAGACGAGTCATTCCTAGCAAGCGGGTCTCTACCATTTTACGATAGAACTTTGATTAAAGATCCAAATTCTCTAGCAACAAAATTTTGGAACCAAGTTTGGGAGCCTGTGTTTGCCAAGTTCGATTCACAACCTTGGCATCGTTCTCCCAACTTAGTTCGGACAACGTTTATCATAAGCGAAGAGCAAATCCAACGACTAAAGGAATCAACCACGACTCGACTGCAAAAATCAGCACATTCACATTTATCATCATTCGTGATAGTATGTGCTTATGTATGGAGTTGCATTGCAAAAGTACGTGTTTCCAGTTGTGAGGCGGTGGATGATGTTGATGAGAAAGAGTACTTGTTTATTTGCACGCAGATTTCAGGACCCGTTTGGATCCACCTATTCCATCAAGTTATTTTGGTAACTGTGTGTTGCCTTGTTATGCATCTTCAAGGGTCAGTGACATAGCTGGAGAAGACGGGTTTTTCAAAGCGGTTGAATTGATTGGAGAAGGGATTTCTAAAAGGCTTAATAGCAAGAACGCAGTCATGGAAGGTATGGAAGAGTGGATTGAAGCCATATGTAAGAGAGAGAAGATAATTACTTTGGGGGTTACTGGATCCCCGAAATTCGACTTCTATGATACCGACTTTGGATTTGGAAAACCCAAAAAATCCGAAATTGTTTCCACCGATAATGTACGGTCAATGTCTATCAACCGTTGCAAGGAATTGGGAGGCGGTGTGGAAATCGGCTTGAGTTTTTCCAAGACTGAAATGGATGCTTTTGCGATTACCTTCAACAACGGATTATGATCTAAGTCTAAGCCATAATTGAAGAAAGCATACAGCGAGTTTGTTGTTTGTCTTGAGCCACTTTTATTTATGTTTTCATTTATCTTGCTGAAAATAATGCTCGAAATGCTGAGCAATTTCGTCATCCTGTACCTGATTAATTAAATTGATCTCGTTTTCAATTTTTAAAAATACCACTGCACTAAGAAATTTATTACTCATTTACTTTGTCGCAAAGTTCCAAAATTTCCATATATGTCGCCGTTGACAGTTCCAAACTCTCTAGGTTTATGAATAGGTCGACCATTGATGCTTTCATTTTCCTTCATTCACCGATGCCGACTAGAAATGCAACAAAGATGATTATATATCTTGGCAAGTGCCAACATTGTATATCTTGGCAGGAACCCGATCTCATTAAAGCTCCAAGAAACAACGTATTGTTTCTCGCTCTTCAACTGAAGCTGAATACCAAGTTATGGCCACCTTTGCTGTCGAGGTTCATTAGATTGTGTCCCTCCTTGGTAAGTTGGGCATAACCTCCTCAACTCAACCTGCCATTTATCGTGACAATGTGAGTGTCAGTAACCTTTGCTCCAACCCGGTATTCTATACTCGCATGAAGCATTGGATTTTCACTTTATTCGGCAACAGGTGGCTCAAGATGGGCTCCCACAAGTTTCCCATGTCTCGGATGATCAGTTGGTTGATGCACTTACGAAGCCGCTTCCTCACCAACACTTCCAACAATTACTTCACAACATTGTTCTTTATCCACAGTCGTCCATCTTGCGGGGGCATATTAGAGAATAATAGTTATTATTATATTTGTTTGTAATTAATGTTTCGTAGGTAACTACCTTGAATTGTTCCTCTTTATGTATAGTTCTTTCCTTATTATGTCTCATTCCTTTTAAAGGTTTCTTGTACTCCTTATTCTAGTGTAATTCTAATTGTAATCCTCTATAAACAGATGATTTAATCAATGAAAGACTTATATCGTTATTCATATCAATTATGGATTTCTACAAAATTATGGCTCTTCCACCGGCTATGACAAAGACATATCATCTTGTCTTTATTGAGACCCATCTTTTTTCATTTTTCTCTCCCTCTATGTTTAATCTCCATCCTCCCTCCCTCATAAATGACAATAAGTATCTAATATATAATTGAACTTATATTCACATATGTGTAATTGAATAAGTTATTTAGAGGTTGAGATTAAATTATCTTAAAAGATTTAACGGTTGGGATTCACCCTCACATTCACATGTGTGAGAGTAGTTATCCACTTCTAACTCCTTATTTGTTCTCTCCTTATTACAAAGTTACCCCCTACAATTAATATTATGAACAATCGTCCCTTTTTCTTTTCCCTATGTTTTCTCTCCACATTACAAAGTCACACCTTGCGATTATTAATCTTTTAAGCAATCACCCCTTATAAAACATTAATCTCAGTTGCTTGATTGAGGTTGTCTGGCAGTGGGGATTGATTTCAATCATAAGATCTAACGGTCATGAGTTAGTTACATATAACTCCTTACAAATAATCTCTTTCAACTATGCGTCGAGTTCGAATAGCGCCCCTCAAGTATAACATTTTTAAAAATCAGATATAGGCACGGATACGAAGATCTAGGCACCTAGCTTCTATTTAGGTATTGTCGTTTCAATTGAAATATCGTGCCATAGGTACGGGCACAAAGATCTAGTTTTACACTATAAAAAACCGTCACAAAGAAAAGTAGCTGCTGAAAAGAATAACAATGTTTGGATATGATAAGAGGAGGGACGGGAGAGGTAGCGTCAGGATTTTATGAAGAATTTTACGAAAGTGGACGAGGAAAACTGAAGAATTAGTCTTAGAAGAAGAGTCGGCTAGTTTGGGTCTCTCCTTCTTCCTCTCTCGAGACGAGGAAGAATTTGTTCAAGGATGCATTTCCTGCTTTAATTGGCTCATTCCTGCATTTTGGTCAACATTTTTTTCTTTTTCAGCTAATGCGAAGACTTGTATTGGGGCAGATTATCTTTTCATCATGAGACTTAATTTATTATTCTTTTATGCAATATTAAACCAACAATAGTTTGTCTTGAATTTGTTTTCTACTTAGATGTAAACTTACGAAGTTCGCATACGAAGATGGTTGGGCATGGTATTTTTAAGCTTTGGACGGTGATTGATGGCTTTTCCAGTGGTGTTTTCTCTTCATCTCGAAAAATCTCACATGGAGACAACGATGCTCGTATCGGAAGCAACGACGCCCATATCAGAGGCAACGATGCTCACATAAAAAATGTCAAAGAACCAAGCAACATAGCATAGCAGATGAAAGAAGAGGTGGAAATGGAAAAAAAAAATCACAATTCCAGGTACGTTCCTCTCCTCTTCTTCGATACCCAAAATTTTGAGCAATACCCAAAATTTTGAGTGATGCCCAAGTAATTGACTGTGGGCGAGATTGCCCCAAGTAAAATTTGTGTAATTAAGATAGATAGAAGCTGCGTCCGAGCAATGGAAAGTCACAATTGTAGGATATATTAATCAATTTTTGCATTACACGATGCCTAATTTTTCCAATGCGTGAATTTGGGTGAGAGTTTTTCGTATGGACACTTTCAATTGTGGATTGCGATGTCCAAATTTTGGGCAGGGGCTTTGTGCGTATGTTTTTTATTCATTAAGGGTATCTTCGACATTTTACCTCCAAAAGGGTATTTTACCGGTTGAATAAAAAGAAAGTTGACAGGAGAAGTTATAATTTATCCAAAAGGGACTGGCCCGATTATCACCATTTCCTCTTAGGTAAAAATTTAGGAAATATAGTCTTACGCATATTTTATGTAAAACAAATCATTTTTGCCCGATACAATTGTATTGGTAGATTGCATTGTGAAAGTGAGATGTTTCGTTTTACTAATTAAGATCCGTAAGACAGTTTTACAAACGCCTACTCTATTTGTTAAAGTATAATTATCTTCGCTGTTCACAACACATAGTTTTCATTAGCTTTTAATAAATGAGATATTAATATTTGAAATACTATTGGCCAATTGTGGTATGTTAAATGTTAATTAAATTGATCTCGTTTTCAATTTTTAAAAATAGCCACTGCACTAAGCAAAATAATTTATTAGTACTCATTAGGTTATTACCTGTACGATGCACGATTGATTTAGTGTGTTTCTGAAACTTAATTTTGTAGATAGAATCTGCAAACTATTTAAATGAACCAACAACAGCAAAATGTTCACATAATTAATAAATTTTGAAAAAAAACGTGAGATCACACCGAAATATCAAACCGAAAATTCATGTAAATTATAAAATCGAACTAATATTCTTAGGGAGGGGAAGGGAAGTATCACAAAGACAAACTCGTCAAGGAGGTGTTTGATGGAGGGGAAGTATTTCACAGTGATTGTTTGTGGTTTTGGTAAAATACGTTTAATCAAATTGGATAAAATATATTTTAAATTGACCGAGTTTTGACAAAATATATCCGATACAAACCAATTTTGGTAGCAAGAAGTTGTAAAAAACAAATTACCATGAGAATTATAATAAATAATAATAATAAAAATAATAATGAATAATAATAATAATAATGAATAATAATAATAATAATAATAATAATAATAATAATAACAATAATAATACTAATAATAATAATAATACTAAGACTAATAATAATACTAATACTAATGATGTAAATCACATTTTGTGATAATACTATTTTAGTCTTTATATTTAATTTCAACACTATTTTAACTTATTAATCAAAAACATACACTAACTTATGAAAACTAATAAGTACTTTTAAAAAGCCACTAGACCCACCCATGAAAAATTATTTACTGTTATAAAGTAACCACAAATTAAGACTGAAGTGTATCAGAGAGAGAGATAGAGAGAGAGAGAGAGATCAGTGAGCTGAAGGATTCCGGGGTAGGAAACAATCAACCCCATAGCATCGTATATATAGGGTGAGTGATGGCCAAATTGTCAAGGCACATATACCTATCATGCAAGGCTATCCTGCAAGGCTATGTTCATTTATTATAACACTCCCCCTTGAACATAGCAGTAAGTGGACTAAGTGTGTCTCGATAAAAACCTTTAAAGTCGAAAAACCCAGTAGGAAAAAAAATCGGACATAAGGAAAAATATACACAACTTAAATCTGAATTGTGTGCATGGGCTGTCTCGTTAAAAACCTTTTCATGGAAAACCCAGTGGGAAAAAACCATGATAAAGGGAAAAAGAGTACAACCATATATGCTCCCCCTTGAACTGACAAGGGTCAAGAGAAATCACCTTTGTAAATCTCGTAGATTTCGCATCTCAATATTGTGAACATGCTTTCTGAAGGTTGTAGTGGGGAGTGCCTTCGTAAATAAATCTGCAGCATTATCACTTGATCGAACATATTGGATGATGGTCTCTTTCTTCTTTTCAAGTTCTTAAGTGTATAAAAAGAGTTTCGGGGGGATATGTTTGGACCTGTCACTTTTGATGTATCCCTCTTTACTTTGGGCGACACATGCGGTATTGTCTTCAAATAATACTGTCGGGTCTTTGTTGACAGGTAGTCCACTGGCATTTTGAATATGTTGAGTCATAGATCGAAGCCATACACACTCTCGACTGGCTTCATGAAGTGCGATCATCTCAGCATGATTTGACGATGTAGCAACTAGCGTTTGCTTTTGAGAACGCCAAGAAATTGCAGTACCACCTATCGTGAAGACATAGCCGGTCTGTGATCTGGCCTTATGAGGATCAGACAAATAACCTGCATCTGCAAAACCAACCAGTTCATCCCTTGATCCTTTGGGATAAAATAATCTCAAATCGATCGTCCCTTGAAGATAACGAAATATGTGCTTGATACCATTCCAGTGTCTCCGTGATGGAGATGAACTATATCTTGCCAATAGATTTGTAGCAAATGCTATATCCGGTCTGGTACAATTAGCAAGGTACATAAGAGCTCCAATAGCACTTAAGTATGGTACTTTAGGACCAAATATCTCTTCATTCTCTTCACAAGGACGAAATGGATCTTTTTCAATATTCAGTGATCTATTAATCATGGGGTTAGTGAGAGGGTTTGCCTTATCCATATAAAAGCGCTTCAAAACCCTTTTTGTGTAATTTGATTGGTGTACAAATTTTCCACTATGAAAGTGTTCTATTTGTAAACCAAGACAATATTTGGTCTGCCCAAGATCTTTCATTTCAAATTCTCCCTTTAGGTAATCAACTGCTTCTTTGATTTCCTTGGGAGTTCCAATGATATTTAGATCATCTACATAGACAGCGATAATAGCAAATCCAACTGTCGTTTTCTTTATAAAGACACACGGACATAATTGATCATTCACATATCCGTCTTTTAACAAATGCTCACTTAAGCAATTATACCACATGCGACCGGATTGCTTCAATCCATACAGTGATCGCTGTAGTTTAATTGCACATAATTCTTTGGGCTTTGAGCTCAATGCTTCAGGCACTTTAATTCCATCAGGAATTCTCATATAAATATCGGCATCTAATGATCCGTATAAATAAGCCGTTACAACATCCATGAGATGCATATCTAGATTTTTCGAAACCGATAGGCTGATTAGATATCTGAACGTAATAGCATCCATTACAGGAGAATACGTTTCTTCATAATCAATCCCAGGCCTTTGAGAAAAACCTTGTGCAACAAGGCGAGCCTTGTATCTCACAATCTCATTTTTCTCATTTCGCTTTCGAACAAAAATCCATCTGTATCCAATGGGTTTCACAGCTTCTGGTGTGAGAACGATAGATCCAAATACTTTTCGTTTATTCAACGAATTTAATTCAGCCTTCATGGCATCTATCCATTTGATCTTGTCATGCCTCTTTTGACATTCAGATACAGATTTTGGTTCGGGATCATCAGTCCCGTCATTAATTTCTTGGGATACCGAATAAGAGAATATATCATCAATATTCTTCATTTCATCTCGGTTCCATATTTTTCCATTACACATGTAATTAATGGAAATCTCATGGTTATCATTGCCTGCAGGGCTTACTAGATTTGCATGATCGTGTGTTTCTTCTGGAACAATTTCACGATCGTGTGTTTCTTCTGGAACACTTTCATGTGATTGGGGATTTTCAATCACTTTCTTTTGCGAGGATTTTTATCCTTTGAACCAATGGGTCGTCCACGCTTCAGGCGTGTCTTAGATTCATTTGTCATTTTATCATTTGGCAGCCCTTTTGGTAT
Source organism: Codonopsis lanceolata (assembly GCA_013146195.2). NCBI lineage: Eukaryota > Viridiplantae > Streptophyta > Magnoliopsida > Asterales > Campanulaceae > Codonopsis > Codonopsis lanceolata. Next base: position 51,752,249 of record CM028381.1, on the reverse strand, counting down.
TTCAATTCGGGCAGGAGCATTTATAGCAGCTACATGTGACTTTGTCACTCTCTTTGTATCTATAAATGCATCTGGCAATTGATTTGCTACATTTTGTAAATGTATGATCTTTTGAACTTCCAGTTCACGTTGCTTTGTGGGAGGGTCAAGGTGCAATAACGATGATGTGCACCACTTGATCTCTCTTCCCACTTGTTTCCCCTCTTCACCTAAAGGTGGAAACTTGTCTTCATTAAAATGACAATCGGCAAAGCGTGCCGTAAAAACGTCACCCGTTTTTGGTTCAAGATATTTTATTATAGAAGGGGATTCATACCCAACATATACTCCCAATCTCCTTTGTGGTCCCATCTTTGTGCGTTGTGGTGGAGCAATTGGTACATATACCGCACAACCAAAAACTCTTAGATGGGATAGATTCGGCTCTCCGAATGCCAAGCTGTATTGGGAGTATTTGTGATATGCACTTGGCTTTGAGGCGAATCGGTCTTGGCATGTAAAACATCATGACCCCATACAGAAGTAGGGAGCTTTGTTCTCATCATTAATGGTCTGGCAATGAGTTGAATACGTTTGATCAACGATTCAGCCAAACCATTTTGTGTATGAACATGGGCTACTGGATGTTCAACATCAGTCCCTATTGCCATACAATAATCATTGAATGCTTGAGATGTAAATTCACCAGCATTATCAAGTCTAACTTTCTTGATCATATAATCTGGGAATTGTGCTCTCAGCTTGATTATTTGTGCAAGGAATTTGGCAAATGCCGTATTACGAGTTGATAATAGACATACGTGCGACCATTTGCTAGAAGCATCAATCAATACCATAAAGTATTGGAATGGTCCACTTGGTGGATGGATAGGTCCACATATATCACCCTGAATTCGTTCCAAAAACGATGGTGATTCATATCCAACTTTAGTTGGTGATGGTCTAATTATCAACTTTCCTTGAGAACAAGCCTCACAAAGGAGTTCATTAGATTGAAAAATCTTATGGTTTTTCAATGGATGACCACTAGAATTCTCTATAATTCTACGCATCATTATTGATCTGGATGCCCCAGTCGATCATGCCAAGCTTTAAATGTTTCAGTAAACTTCAGGTTTACTGTAGAATATGATTCAAATATTCTTATGATTGTACTATACAATCCAGATGATAGAGATGACAATTTTTCCAATATACACTTGCTTCCGGAAGTGTTTGAGGTAATGCAAAGATATTCATCATTCCCCTTATTCATAGTCTCAATATGATATCCATTCAGACGAATGTCTTTGAAACTTAACAAGTTTCTTTGAGACTTAGGAGAGAACAATGCATTATTTATCATAAATTTCGTACCTCCAGGCATTAGGAAAATTGCCTTGCCAAATCCTTCAATTATTTTGGCATTACGGATATAGTGTTGACATTAGCATTGTCAATTTTGAGATAAGAAAAATATTTCTTATTTTTAAGTATGGTATGCGTAGTAGCACTGTCTGCAAGACATAAATCTCCTCCTTGGATTTTGGATTCAGACATATTTGTGATCTATTTCAATATGAGAGAAAGTAAAATAAGATGAATAAATATGATAACAAATTGAATGCAAAATGCATATATAAACGTTATTGTAAGCATGCTAGTATACATAGGAAAAGCAGATAATGTTCCTACATAACAACATGTTACTTTTTCCACAGCTTTTATCTTAAACTCGGACCATAGCTTCATTCCTATATTCATTTATTGTTCATGACCAATATCATCACTAATGGTATTGGTCATGTCGACGTTAACCATATCACGAAATCAAAATGAAGATCTTCAGGATCATTTTCAAGGAAATTTGTCTCTACATTCTTTCCTTTTTGTGATCTCTCATAAAGATCAACTAGATGTTTGGCCGTTCGGCATGTGCGTGCCCAGTGGCCTGTCATGCCACACCTAAAACATGAACTTTCTTCATTGTTTAGACGCACATTTTGCTTACTCGAAGAGGTGTTTCTATCATCATCTTTGTTCCACTTCAGGTGGCGAGAGGAATTTCCATTATACGGATGATGATGATGGCGACGAAAGTTATTTCGTCCACGACCTCTTCCTCGACCTTGATTTCGACCACGACCCCGGCCTTGTCCATGATTTCCCTAGCCTCGACCACGATTGCGACCACGACCACTACCACGCCCACGCTCTTGGCCTTCATCATACATAGTCTCATTCGCTTCAGGGAATGGGGCTGAACCAGTTGGTCGAGATTCATGATTTTTCATTAAAATCTCATTATTATGTTTAGGTACAAGAAGGCAAGAGATCAATTCAGAGTATCTTTTAAAACCTTTTTCTCGATATTGCTGCTGCAGGAGCATATTCGAGGCATGAAATGTGGAGAAAGTCTTCTCCAACATATCATATTCAGTGATGGTTTCCCCATATAATTTCAACTGTGAGGTTATTCTATACATCATTGAACTATATTCATTGATGGTTTTAAAATCGTGTAGGCGGATATAAATCCAATCATAGTGTGCTTTTGGGAGAATGACCGTTTTCAAATGGTCATATCTTTCGTTCAAACTCTCCCAAAAGACGAGTGGATCATTCACCGTGAGGTACTCCATCTTTAGGTCTTCGTGGACGTGGTGTCGTAGGAAAATCATGGCTTGAGTCCGGTGTTGATTACTTACCCATTCATTATTACTTTGTTGGATAGTTGTTTCGAGGCTTTTGGCGGCCAGGTGGGTTTCGGCATCTATTTTCCAAGACATATAATTTTTGCCAGTTATGTCGAGCCTTTCAAATTCAAGCTTAGCAATGTTTGCCATTTGTGAAGAAAAACTATAAAAATGAAACATATATATATTAATAAAATGATGACATGGAAATTTTATTCATATGATAATCAATCAGTACATGTTAAAATGTATGTTGAAAGCTATTGTAACTGTTAACAGGACATACATGATACAAAGATAGATAATAATAATCTGAAAATCGTTTGGAGGGAATTCAGCAACAAAAACCATTGCGGTGCACGCAATAACAAGTATGATAATAATTATCAACATTGGAGGAAACATTTTGTAGAAGAAGATATGATATTGAGAGTTTGTAAGTAGATAGTAAAAATGTGAGTAATCTATTAAGATGTTGCCGTATATATGGAGGAAAAATGACCGTTTATGACCGTTAACTAGCCGTTTATTACCGTTGGAGGAGATAAATAAAAATCAGTAACTAGCCGTTATACCAGCCGTTATATGATATGTGTAAAAATGTAAAAATTCTGATTTAATAGAATTGCATGTATATTATGAATAAATATAAAACTTATTAGGAGCAATAAATAAAATAACTCCGCATGAATATTTTTCCAGTCAACTTTATACAGCTATTATATAGCATACATATATATTCACGCCACGCTACTCGGCAAACCTTTCTGTGGATGTTTGTAAGTCAGTAATAAATATATATGTATATAAAGTTATTCATATATATAGAATTGAAATATATGTATATATATAAATATTCAGTTTATAGCTTGGGGTTATTTCCGCATAAGCATCAACGAACATATATATTAGGCGTTAAATAATAAATTATTATTTCGTCATCTCACCATATATTATCGACGGTGGCTCAGCCAACCTTTTCTTAAAAATGGTGATCCATGATATATATTGAAATAAACCAGAGACATAATATAAAGAATATATCGATAGAAAATTGTACTGATTGAGATTGTTAAGAGTAGAACAATCGTGCTGATAACGTGTTATAAAGTAACCACAAATTAAGACTGAAGTGTATCAGAGAGAGAGAGATCAGTGAGCTGAAGAATTCTGGGATAGGAAACAATCAACCCCATAACATCGTATATATAGAATGAATGATGGTCAAATTATCAAGGCACCTATATCTATCATGCAAGACTATTCTACAAGGCTATGTTCATTTATTATAACATTTACTCCTATGCCTCAAATTGTCAATAGTATGATTAGTATCCCACTGCCACACACTGACACACTCCATGTGTCTCCCATGCAGATTAACAAATTAATTGATTAATTAATTAATCTAAAAAAAGGGCAACTACACTGCACATGCAAGACTATATTTTGTTTTTCATAAAAGTTATAAAGTTTTTCATCCAAATATCTTGACTAACTTTTGAAAATGGGTATTTATTTTAAATAAAATGATTAAAGTGTAAACGAATTTAAATGGAAAAAAACACTCACACATCATATACAATTATTATTATTAGAGCATTCATATTGTTAATTATTTTTATATATCTTTTTAGTTAAGTTCCACTGTCACTTATACATTTTTTTTTCTTACATATTTAAGAATATATCTTCTTATTTTATAATATTTTTAGGCCAAAATATGAAAAACGCCCCAAAGTAACCACTCAATCCCATAATACCCCCAATGTTAAAATTGTCCCAACTTCATACCCAATCTTTCCAATCGTCCGGTTACCACCACCCTCCCGTCACTTGCCGTTCACAAAGTCTCGTTAAGATGCACGTGGTCACACACGTGATGGGCAATTTTGTCTTTTCCAACCCCTAAAATATGATGGAGCAATTTCTTTTCGAAAAGATAGTTTAGAGTTTGAAAAATCCTGGATGCAATTACAATACAAAATCTTTATTTTCCAACTATTCTTTATGGTAAACTAAATATAGATGGATGTTCTTGATGCAACCCAGAATCTCAGATTCTAGTGGGAGTGTGGTTTATGAAGAAAGAGTAAATGCAAAGTGATTTGTTCTTATGCTCAATACTTGGGAGCTCAACTATACAAAATACTCGGTACCACTTAAAGAGCCGACATTTGAGAGATCGCTATATTACGGAATACACTCCAATTTTTAATCCAAGATATGAAGGTAAAGTAATACTCCAAAATTACAGAGTTTCAATCATGGACTCTCTAAGAGGGACATTCTGGAAAAAGTAGGAATATAGCGTCCAAGAGTAGTTGAAACGAAAGATACCTCAATTTCAATTTCAAGAGAGGCAATCTTGTCCATCAGATGTGAGTACATGATTACGTATTTCTCGGATCCAATTCATCACAAAGAAATCAAGAGCTTATAACGTAATCCCCAATACGTAACCGAGGCACAACCCAGTTATACAAGGAGTCTACAAAAAGAAAAGAAATTTATGGAGCCAAAACATGAACAACTCGAAACCCGGATCGTGGAAATCGTCGGTGAAGGCGTCGAGGAAGACACCAAACCCGGATCTTGGGAAATCAAAACCAAACCGGATCTTAGGAAATCAAAATCAACCCGGATATTGGGAAATCAAAACGCAAAATCAAAAGATCACACCCTACTGTTTTGTATCAAAACCCAAATCTATAAATTTCCTCCTCGTCATTGTTGGAGAAGAAGCCGGATGAACAAACTCGAAACCCGATCGGAAATCGTCGAGGAAGACACCAAACTCGATCTTGGGAAATCAAAACCAAACCCGATCTTGGGAAATCAAAATCAACCCAGATTCGAATCGGTTCGCAATCGAGTAGCCTTCGAAGTCTGCCAACCAATCATTAATGAGAGATTCAGATCGGTTCGCAGCAGGATGGATGATTTCAGATTTAACAAGTTGAGTTGGAGAAGACGACGGTTGGCTATGGAGTCGGTTGATGAAGACACTCAAATTTTCTGGGGTTGGAGAGAAAGATTGAAAGAAGATGAAGTGTTTGCTTTTTGTCTGAAAAAACAAAATGAGAATTGTTTTGTTTACAATATAATGAGAAAAGACAAAATTGCCCATCACGTGTGTGACCACGTGCATCTTAACGGGACTTTATGAACGGCAAGTGACGGGAGGGTGGTAACTGGGACGATTGGAAAGATTGGGTATGAAGTTGGGACAATTTTAACATTGGGGTGTATTATGGGATTGAGTGGTTACTTTAGGGCGTTTTTCATATTTTGGCCATATTTTTATTAAAAAAATTAAATTTAACCCCTCAAACCGTTTACACACATACTTTAGGAAGATTCTTTTTTTTATTTCTAGCCAAGAAGAAAAAACTCTCTTTACTAGTAAAAAGAAGACTAAGAAATGACAAAAACCCAACAAAGGGGATCCTATTAGTGATTAAAAGGGAAGGAGTACTAGAGCATTATGCTGGTTTATAACTCTATATATTCATACAATTTTCATAGGAAACACACACACACACAATAGCTATGGTGCCATTCAACATGGTGACCGTCCTTGAAGAAAGCCAAATCTCACCACCACCCACCGTCGCCAATTGATCATATGAATAAGCAATTGAAATATTAAAATTTATGAGAATTGATAAAATCTATCTGCAAAAAAATATTTTTACCATAAAAATTTGGAGTCTTAATCAAGTGAAATGCGTCCAAATCAAATGTAATAAAATATATATCGTACTAATTGATTTTGGCAACAAAATATAAAAAAACTTTTACCATAAATAAAAGAGGTATCGGTTTTAAAATCTATCCGATTTTAATTTTAGGAACAATTTTTTTTTTTACAACTTAACAAGAAGGTGTCACGTCAGAGCACATAAATCTTTTAAAATTTTAAACATTCAACAGAAAGTCGTCATGTGGCAGTAACGACTTCTGTTTTAATAATAGTTAATAGATAAATATAAATAAGTAGAAAAACAAATAACATAAAAATGTCACATGGATAGTTTATATAAATTAAATAGTAGGAAAATGAAAAGAGATAGAAATTGAAGAGTTTCATTCAAAATAAACTTGTATAAATTACATAGGATAAAATTTAGTTTAATTAAGTGATATTTGAAAAAGAAAATCCTAAATCTCTATCATAAATTGACTTGTAAAACTATATCCTAAATCTATCTTATCAAATTAGTTTTAAGATTTTTATCTTATCTAATTAGATTTATAATTTTTATCTTAAACTAATCAATTTAAAAAAAGAAAAGAAATCAAAGTTGATACGTGGCACCATTGAATTCTTTTAAAACTTTTAGTTTTTCACAAAAAACCGCCACATAACAATAACGACTTTTGATTTAGTACTCCCTCCGTCCTAGTTAACTCGGCGTATAGTTTAAGAAAAAATAATTGACTTGATTATTTATATTGGTTTAATGTATAGTTTCCTTTAAAACTCATGTATATGTGGCTCATAATTAAAGTAGAGTGCAAAAATAAGGGTAAAGTGGTAAAAGTGATGTTCTAAAAAGGTAAGTTTCAAACTGGACAATTATTTTGAGACAGACGAAAAAGAAAAGGAGGACGATAATTTACGCTCCTAAAGTGGCCGTGTGTGGGAGTGTGTCTCACGTTCGATCCCTTCCATGCCCCTTAGGAAAAAAAAAAAAAAAAAAAAAAAAATATATATATATATATATATATATATATATATATATATAAGTTATTGATTTTACTTCTTTGTCTCAAAGCTCCAAAATTTTCCACCGTTGACAGTTCAGATCTGATTTTATTGATAAATTTAGAGGAATAAGTTGACTCTTTTTATTAATTGAATAGTTTGGGGCAATTAAAAACTAGGATTTTTATTGGTTTTAGGGAAGGGTTGAATTTGGTGATTTGAGGTTTCGAGATCTGCTACTTGACCCGGGGGAATGAAGTTGGGGGAATTGGTTGCAAGCTGGAGGAGAGAAGCGTCAATGGACATAATTTTATAATATCTACGTCACTCTCTAATTTAAGTGGAATATATCTTTTTATTTGATAATAATAAAAATAGTTTTTTATTTTAAAGAAAATCTTAAACTAATATCTATTTATATATAATGAGATATATTTTTTCTCTTTTCTTTTATTAATGATAAAAATATAAGTTTTTTATGTAAAAACTTTTAAAATTAATATCACTTTTTAACCAATGTAAGATATATATCTTTTATTGGTAACTAGATCTTCGTGCATATACACATGCGATCAAGATATCGATTTCGTCAATTGAAACGATAACGTCTAAATAGAAGATGCGATTTAAAAAAAATGTTACAGTTATATGGTACATTACTTTAAATGGTAGTTGAGGGGCGCTATTCGAACTCGACTCATAGTTGATGGGGGTTATTTGTAAGGAGTTATATGTAATCGACCTATTAACGTTTGATTTTGCAAGAGAATGTAAGATTGATGTTTTAAAATGAGTAATTGTTCAGAAGATTAATCTCATGGTGTGACTTCTCATAATATTAATTGTATGGGGTGACTTTGTAATAGGGTGAGAGAAAATAGAGACTTAAAAGTGGATAACTACTCTTACACATGTGAATGTGAGAGTGAATCTCAATCGTTACATTTTTTTAAAATAATTTAATTTCAATATTTAAATAGTTTTAGTCAATTGCACATGTGTAAGAATGAACTCTATTGTAAAAATTTTAACCAATCTATTAACTATTACTAAAATAGAAGCCACAAAATGCCATGTGGTTTTCTAAAATGATCACGTGTCATTTTACGTAAAATGAGAATAAAAAGTTAAACAATTTACAACTTATTTAATAATTTTTTTTTATGGATAAATGTTATCACATTGATTTATTGATAAAACCGTTTACTAATAAAAGTTTAAAATTGGGAATATGATAGTTATTTTTGATCACGTGTGATTTCATATGGTTAGTTTTGGATAAAAAAATTTGTGATAAAATCGTTCACTAATAAAAGTTTAAAATTGGGAATATGTCGTCGTCGAGAGTTCAGATCTGATTTTATTGATAAATTTAGTGGAATAAGTTGACTCTTTTTATTAATTGAATAGTTCGGGGCAATTAAAAACTAGGAATTTTATTGGTTTTAGGGAAGGGTTGAATTTGGTGATTGAGGTTTCGAGATCTGCTACTTGACCCGGGGGATTGAATTTGGGGGAATTGGTTGCAAGCTGGAAGAGAGCAGCGTTAATGGACATAATTTTATAATATCTACGTAGCTCTCTAATTTAAGTGGAATATATCTTTTCATTTGGTAATAACAGAAATAGTTTTTTATCTTAAAAAAAATCTTAAACTAATATCTTTATGGGAGTATCTTTTATTCTTTATTGGTATGTTCGATATTTTATTCTTAAAAAGATATTTTATCGATTGAATAAAAAGAAAATTGATTGGAGAGATTATAATTTATAAAAAAGAAACTAACTCGGTTAGAGCATGTACAATAATTTGGTCAAATCAAATCAAAAATCAAATTCAACTCATTAAAAATTAATAAAATAATTAATCAGATATTTATTTGATTTAAAACCAAAAAACTTTACCAATAGTGATATAAAATCTAACACATTTACATACTCCACCATATTTATCTTCATTAATAATGAGTAGAAACTTGAAAAAATCATAGAAATTTTTTCTGATATGCAAATGAAACAAACCAAGTCTCTATTTATAGGTAAAAACGTGTACTTTAATTCAGGAAAAAATTAAATTAAAAAAAATTAAATTTTTTGGGCTAAAACAAGAAAGGCAATGGAAGAAAAAAAATGTTATTCACTCGAATGATGACACTTGGAAAGGGATCTAGGATTCGGGGACTTTGGGGTTCAAGGGATGATTTTTTTTTTGTTTGTTAAATCATTGGTTGATTTGGAGATAATTTTTTTAAATTCTTTATTTGATGAGAAGATTTAAGTTTGATTTGGAGAAAAACCCCCATTGTACATGCTCTTATCACCCTTTCGGCCTTTCCTCTTAAGTAAAAATTTAAAAAATACGATTTTACGTATATTTTATGTAAAACAAATCATTTTCGCCCGACATAGTTGTATTGGTTGATTGCATGGTAAAAGAGTGATGTTTCGTGTTACCAATTAAGATCCGTAAGAAAGTCTTACAAACACATACTCTACTTGTTAAAGTATAATTATCTCCGCTATATACAACACATATTTTTCATTAGCTTTTAATAAATGAGATATTAATATCTGAAATACAATTGGCCAATTGTCGTATGTTAAATGTTAATTAAATTGATGTCGTTTTCAATTTTTAAAAATAGCCACTGCACTAAGAAAAATAATTTATTAGTATTCATTTTACTTCTTTGTCTCAAAGTAGTGGTGACAAATTCTGCTCACGTCCATATGCTTGTCACGTCTATTAAAATATGGACATGGACATACTTAAATTTTAATATGGGCACAAATAAACATATCTACTTAAACCATTAAATTTTATGAGCATAATATGGGTATAGATGAGCGTTTATATGTTTCACGTGTGCGTATTTTTATTGTGTGTGTATTTTTATTGTGTGTGAGAGAGAGAGAAGAGAGAGAAAGGTGAGTTTCTTTTCTTTTTTTTTAGAGAGAAAGAAATGAAATTCAGGAAAGAATTGAAGTCCGAGTTTAGGCGGGATTTCGCCCAAAAATATCTCTACCATTTCATCGATAATGCTTTGATACGGTTGGTCAGTATTTTTCTTGATAATATGTGTAATATATATATATATGGTTAGTTGTAATTCTTGATAATTTTTTGTAGAAAGAAATTATTTTTTTGTAATTTTTGTATTTATTTGATAAGTACAAGTTAATGAGTAAATGGACGCCCATAGACGCCGATACCCATTTAGTGTCTGTCCATATATATTCATATTATTAAATGGACACTTTACTTATCCGCTTATTTGAGTCATGCCCATTTAAGCCCACCCATACCCGTCTATGCCCGCTGCCTATGCATGCTCATTTACCACCTCTATCTGTAAGCTCCAAAAATTTACGCATATGTTGCCGCCGTCGACAGTTCAGATCTGATTTTATTAATAGATTTAGTCAATTAAGTTGACTCTTTTTATTAATTGAATAATTTGGGGGAATTAAAAACTAGGATTTGGTTGGCTTTAGGGAAGGGTTGAATTTGGTGATTCGAGGTTTCGAGATCTGCAACTTGACCCGGGGGAATGAAGTTGGGGGAATTGGTTGCAAGTAGGAAGAGAGCAGCGTTAATGGACGTCGGAATTATCCCGGGGGTTAAGATAAATGTTACTGCTACTTTCTTTCCAAAATAAATTATGTTATAAGATTTCAAGAAAAACTTATCCACATTTTACTATAATTGTCCTTATTAATTCTAGCTAAATATTGTATTGTGAATGAAAAAATAGGATGATAAAAAAAGAGATGTTATGAGGAAAAAGAAAAATAATAGTGACATTTATTAACAATAATTAGGTTACTACCGGTGCGAATGTACGGTTTTAATAAGTTACTAGTTATTTAGCCCGTATTTCGCACGGGTAAAATATGAGATATATATATATATATATATATATATATATATATATATATATTTGTAATAATAATATAATTTTTTGACATTATAATTAGATTGTTAATATCTTTCATGATTATAATTTTTTTATATTGTTACTAATATTAAACGATTTTTTTACCTAAATACTTTTACAATTAATATAAGTTTCTAGCTAACGTGAGATACATATTTTGTATTAATAATAATAGTAATTTTTTTATCTAAAGACTTTTAAAATTAATATCTAACTTGATAATAATATTAGAAGTCATTTTGTTAAAAACATTTAAAATCATAATTCATTTTTAAACAATATGAGATACTTATTTTATATTTTTATTGGTAATGAAAGTTTAAATCTTTTATCTAAAAACTTTTACAACCAACATTACATTCTAACCATGTGGTAAAGATATTTTCTATTAGTAATAATAGTAGTAAATAAAAGACTTTTTAACCAACACATATTTCTAAACAATGTGGATACATATTTTCTATTGGTGATAACAAAAGATGTATTTATATTTAATGATTGTTATAATCAATGCTCATTTCTAAATAATGTGAGATACATTTCTTTATAACCAATGTGAGATATATCATCTAATTTTTTTTAAAACCAATATTACTTTTATAACAATGTGAAATACTTCTCTTCTATTGCTAATAATTGTAAACTTTTAAAATCAGTATCACTCTCTAACCAATGTCTAATACATACCATCATTTGGTAATAATAGTAGAAGTTTTTTATTTTAAAAATTTTATAACCAACATCTCTTCTTAAATAATGTGGGATACATCTCTTCTATTATATTGATAATAAAAGTAAAAGTCTTTTATCTAAAAACTTTTAAAACCAACATCATCTTTTAACAAATGTAGAATATCTCTTCTATTAGTAATAATAATAAAAGTCTTTTATCTAAAATTAAAATCAATATCACTTTCTAACAAATATGAGATATATTTATTTTATTGATAATAATGGTAAAAATCTTATATCTAAAGACTTTAAAAATAAAGATTACCCTCTACCAAATGTATGATACATCTATTCTATTGGTAATAATAATATTTTTAAAAACAAATGTTGATACATATTTTCTATTTATAATAATAGTAGAATACTTTGTAACCAATGTGAGATACATGCATCTATTTTATTTGTAACAAAAAGTCTTTAATCTAAACATTTTTAAACCAACATTGATTTTTAAACAATGTGAGATACATATTTGTTATTGGTAATAAGAGTAAAAGTCTTTGCTATAAGACTTGTAAAACTAACATCTTTTTTTCTAAATAATGTAAGAAACACACCTTTTTCATATTCTATCAATGTGAGATACTTATTTTTTATTTCTATTGATAATAAAAGTTTAAGACTTTTATTTAAAGACTATTAAAACAATCTCTTTCTAACCATGTGTTATACATCCTTTCTATTGGTAATAATAATATTTTTAAAACCAACATTAATTTCTAATAAATGTGAGATACATTCTTCTATAGTAATAATAATAGTATTTTATATAAAAACTTTTGAAATCAACATCTCTTTCTAAACAATGTGGGATACATCTCTTCTATTGGTTCTAACATAAAAATAATAATAGTAGTAGTATTTTATCTAAATAGTTTTGAAACTAACATATCTTTGTAAACAATGTGTGATACATCTCTTGTATTGATAATAACATAAAAATTCTTTTATCTATGAATTTTATAGCCAATATATGTTTCTAAATAATGTAGATTTCTTTGTAACCAATGCGATGTACATTATCTAAAAACATTTTAAACTAATATCACTTTCCTAATCAATGTGAAATACATATTTTTATATTGGTATTAAGTTTTTTATATATAAAAAACTTTTAATACCTACATCACTTTTTAACCAATGTGTAATACATCTCATCATTTGGTAATAGTAGTAGAAGTTTTTTATCTAAAAAAAATCTAAACCCAACATCTCTTTCTATATAATGAGATACATCTCTTCTAAAACCAATGTAAGATTTATCTCTCTTTTATTGGTAATAATAGTAATTTAAAACCGACATCAATTTATAACAAATGTGTGATATAGTGATATATAACTTCAATTGATAATAACGGAGGAAGTATTTTATCAAAAAACTTTGAAAACCAACATCACTTTCTAACCAATGTATGATACATCTTTTCAATTAGTAATTAATAATAGTATTTTTATTACAAACATCAATTTCTAACCAATGTGGGATACATCTCTTCTATTGGTAATAATAGTAGAATATTTTGTAACCAATGTGAGATACATCTCTTGTAAAAGTGAAAGTCTTTAGTCTAAAGACTTTAAAATCTAACATTTTGTTTTTAAATAATGTGTTACATATCTCTTTTATTGGTAATAATATAAAATAATTTAAACTCTACATCATTAAATTTCTAACCAATGTGAGATATACATCTTCTATTGGTAATAATAGTAGAAGTCTTTTATCAAATGACTTTAAAAATCAATATCACTTTCCAACCAATGTATGATACATTTCTTCTATTGGTACTTAATAATAGTATTTTTAAAACCAACATCAATTTCTATTCAATGTGGGATACATCTCTTCTATTGTTGAAAAATTATTTTTTTTAGTGAAAGAAATTGTGCAACTTGAGGTACGAATTTTTTATGTGTCATTTGTTTGTTGGCGAAGGTAATTGCGCAAATGTGTTCTACTCGGTAAGAGCATCAAAATAATATATTTACTTGTTCAAATCGAGTTTTGGATAATAAGATATCAAGACTTAATTATAATACTTGTTAAAAAAATTAGTATTTTTAGTAAAAAAATTATGTAACTTGAGACACGAATTTCTCTGCGTGTCATTTGTTTGTTGGCGAAGGTAATTGCACAAATGTGTTCTACTTGATGAGAGCATCAGAATGATATATTTATTTGTCCAAATCGAGTTTTGGATGAATAAGATATTAAGATTTAAAGTATAAGACTTATTAAAAAATTAGTGTTTTTAGTGAAAGAAATTGTGCAACTTGAGGCACAAATATGTATCATTTGTTTGTTGGCAAAAGTAATTGTGCAAATGTGTTCTACTCGGCAAGAACATTGAAATGATATATTTATTTGTCCAAATCAAGTTTCTGATGAATAAGATATCAAGGCTTAAAGTATATTGTTAAAAGTGAGTCATTAGAAGTAATATCTTACCTTGAAGAGTTTTATCCCACATTGGTTAGAAGTAATGTTAATTGTAAAAGTTTTTAAATATAAGTCTTCTACTATTGACAATAGAAGAAGTTATATATACTAATACTAATACCCCTTATCATATTGATTATTAATTTAGGGGTGTACATAGTTCGACTTGGTTCGGTTTAGGCCAAACCCGTGAACCGAACCATACCCCCACGGTTCCAAAAATCTCAAACCGAACCGAACCATCCAATGCTTGGAACCAAACCAAACCAAACCAATCGATTTGGTTTGGTTCGATCGGTTCGGTTTCGTGGTTCGACAAAAAATTAAATTAATCATTTGTAAAAACATATAAAATTAGACAAATAGATTTTAATCGGTAAATTAAGCTAATTACTAATTAGTATCAAACATTAATAGACAAAAAATCAAACTTTTCTTACAAATATCATCAAACATGGTAATTGAAAATTTGAATCCAAGGTAATTGAAAAGGGGAAACATTAAGAATGGAGCAATAGTAGCAATATATATAATAAAATTATAAACAATTAAACAACCGGATATAAAATAAAATTATATATATATATATATATATATATATGATATTTACAGAAAAATAAATTATTAAAACCACGTGGCAGCAGTAGTTTTTGTTTTAGTAATTACTCGTGATGCTCTCGTGCATTGCATGGTTTGTACACTGGTGTAAAATTATATACTCAATTAATGATGAATAATATACGAGATAATTGCAAAAAAAAAAAAAAAAAAAAAAAGACCTATCTTATGTTTTGCAAAATTAACCACGTATATTGATTTTCACAAAATTGAACCTCCACCTATTTTCATTTTTGCAATTCAAACCTTCCATCAAAAGAGGTGTTAATTTTTTTAATGGGATGGTGAGCTGATTGCTATGTTGGCAGCTGACGTGGATACTGGTGGCATCCAACTTATATTTCCCGCTTTTTTCATTGCAAATTAAACCTTGTACATTTGTTTATCTTGCAAAAAGAACCTTGGTCAAACCAGATTTTACTTCCCGCCATTTCTATTGCAAATTAAACCTTATAAATTTTTTTATTTTTGCAAGATGAAGCTTGATCAAATTAGTTGTTAGCTCCCGCCTTTTTTATGGAAAAGTAAACCTTGTATTTTTTTTTGTTTTGCAATATAAACCTTGATGGAATTGCAGATTTTGGCTATATATATACCCATTTCATCCTAAAAAAATATCTCATTCTCTAACAATCCATTCCATTAATTATATTTGTTATTTCATGATGAACACAATTCGCTTCCATTGTGGAAGGACGGTTGTCATACGAACATCATGGACCGATCAAAATCCAGGAAGGAGGTTCTTGGGTTGTGAAAAATATGGGGTAAGTTATTGATTTTTTAAGATTTTAATTTTCTAGAAAATTATTTTATTTGTTTACTTGTTTTATTTTTTCTGTTCTTGTAGCTAGAAAGGGATGTCGATTTTTCCTCTGGTTTGATCCTCCTCTAAAGGCAGTTGAAGTGGAAACTAAAAAAAAACAACAAATGCCTTTGGTTTTTTTTTTTTCGTGTTATCATTCGTGTTCAACCTCATTTTCATTTTAATCATAATTGGGCAAGATTAATATATCAGAGTATGTAAGTATTAAGACGAGTTGTTATTGTTTATAGGGTTAAGTATACCATTAGTCCCTGAACTTTGGCCAAACCCATCATCAGTCCCCGAACTTCAAAAAGTTTCACCATTGACCAAAGTAAGTCTTTTTTGCTCATCGGAGGTCCCTAACCCTAATGTCGTTTGTTTATTTCCATTAAATACAAAATAAATGGGTTATGTATAAGATCAACAAAATAAGGGGGCATTATGGAAATTTTAATACCATTATCTCCAGAGCAGCACCAAAGACCCCAAAAATGGCTTCTGTTCTCAAACCAAGACCTTCTTCAGTCTCCGACCACCCGCTCCCCTTCCTCCTTCTCAGCCACTCTCTATCATCGACTACACCTTCTCTCTCGTCCTCTCCAACCCCACATTTTCACCGGACACCACCGTTTTCATCATCAACGCCTCCACCGGCCGCCGTATCAATTACTTCGATTTCATCTCTCAAACGCAATCCTTCGCCTCCTTTCCTCAATCAATATACCCTCCCTATCCAAAAACCAAGTCGCACTAATCGTATCTCTTCATCCCTTCAGATCCTAATTCTCTACTTTGCTCTACTCTTCCTCGGCGTCACCATCTCACTGGTTAACCCTCTTTCTACCGAATTCGAGTTGACCCACTTAATTGGACTCACTAAGCCAGTCATCGCGTTTGCTACATCCTCCACCGTCACAAACTCTCTTCCCTCCCTTTCGGCACGATTCTCCTCAATTTCTCTCCATGTTAAAGTTACTTTGTTGTTTTCCTCCTTTGTTTGTTCAGACGCAGTGCTTGCACGGGTAGCAACTGAGAAGAAAGATGTACTAATTAGCGCTTGGGAAAAAAAGTGAGATGTCAAAAGCAGAAAACAAGTAAGAGGTTCCTTAAACATATGTTTTTAGGTGTTTTTTGTACTAAGTTTTTACTCAATTTGAGACAGTTTTGATTTTTGATTAATATAAATTATCTTCAAAATTAAATGAAAAATAAGCTTACATGTGGAAATTCATGAAGTACACGTCGCCTGATCATAAGATTATTAATTTCTTGAACAGATCTCAGAAGAAGCTATCTTCTATTGGATCATGGGAAAACATCGAAAAAAGGTGTCGAGTTGACTAACTGAAATTTTATCTCTATAACAGCCGCCGGCCACCATAGTAAATTTATTCGAGATGAAAATGTTCCTTTGATTCATCCGGTTTCAGTATTTATATTGCCGTTATTTCATGTATTCGGGTTTTTCATGTTTATACGAGCGACATCTCTAGGGGAGACGCTTGTTTTAATGGAGAGATTTGACTTTGAAAATTTTCACATTGTCCCTTTATTTTGATGATCTTATACATAGCCCCCTTATTTTATGCATGTGAGTGGCACATGCTCACTTAACGGAAATACACAAACGACGTTAGGGCTAGGGACCTCCAATGAGCAAAAAATACCTACTTTGGTTAGTGGTAAAACTTTTTGAAGTTGGGAGACGGATGATGGGTTGGGTCAAAGTTCAGGGACTAATGGAATACTTAACCCTTGTTTATAATAATGGACCAAACTTTAGAATTTAAATTTTTAAAATTTTATGAAATTGAAACATTTGGAATTCCAACTCAATTACAATTTCAAATTTTAAATGTGTTGCTAAGTGACAGAATTGGTTTTGGAGACTCAAATTCTAATTCCAATCTATGAAATTGTGGTATCCAAACATACTCTTAGGAGCAAAGACGAAATTTCAAGATTTTGTAAAGCTATAATAACAATTTCGCTCCAAAATAATACTTCATCTGTCCCAAAATTATCGCTTGGGTTGACTTGGCATGCAGTTTAAGAAAACACATTTGACTGGATTATTAATATTAGTTTGATGTGCACTTTACTTTAAAGCACATGTGTTACATGTGTATGTCAATCATAATTAAAGTATGATGAAAAAGTAAAGGTAAGGTCGTAAAAATGTTGTCTAAAAAGAAAAATTTCAAACAAGACAATTATTTTGGAACGAATGAAAAAGGAAAACAAGACAATAATTTTGGGATGGAGTACAATTATGATTAAAATGAAGATGAGGTTGAACACGAATTATAACACGAAAAAAAAAAGCCAAAGGCATTTGTTGTTGGTTTTAGTTTTGACTTCAACTGCCTTTAGAGGATGATCAAACTAGAGGAAAAATCGACATCCCCTTTCTAGCTACAAAAATATAAAAAATAAAACAAGTAAATAAATAAAATAATTTTCTAGAAAATTAAAATTTTAAAAAATCAATAACTTACCCCATATTTTTCACAAACCAAGAATCTCTTTCCTCGATTTTAATCGGTCCATGATGTTCGTATGACAGTCGTCCTTCCACAATGACAGCGAAATGTGTTCATTGTAAGATAACAAATATAATTAATGGAATTGATTGTTAGAGAATGAGATGATTTTTTTTAGGATGAAATTGGTATTTATAAAGCCAAAATCTGCAATTCCATCAAGGTTTATATTGCAAAAAAAAAAAATACAAGGTTTACTTTGCAATAAAAAAAAAGGCCGGAGCTAACAACTAATTTGACCAAAGTTCATCTTGCAAAAATAAAAAAAATGTATAAGGTTTAATTTGCAATAGAAATGGCGGGAAATAAAATCTGGTTTGACCAAGGTTCTTTTTGCAAGATAAACAAATGTACATGGTTTAATTTGCAATGAAAAAAAATAAGAAATATAAGTTTGATGCCACCAGTGTCCACATCAGCTACCAACATGGCAACCAGCTCACCATACCCTTAAAAAAATTAACACCTCTTTGACGGAAGGTTTAAATTGCAAAAATGAAAATAGGTGGAGATTCAATTTGGTGAAAATCAATACACGAGGTTAATTTTGCAAAACATAAAATAGGTCAGGATTTTTTTTTGTAATTATCTTAATAATATACAATTAAAAACTTTAATATGAACAGAATAAACAAAAATTAATAAACAGTACAATTAAAGATAGAAAATCACATAAATTTAAAAAGATTATTATAAATTTTGAAATACTTCTTTATAAACAACATTTATTGTTGAATATGTACGACTATTACAAAGTGACATACAACTAACCATGACTAGAAACATGTTTTTTTTCAAAAGAAGTACTGCGTTAGATAATGACTAACCCTGACTTTTATTTATAAACATTGCGTAAGACACCAACATCAGAATATGTCTTATTTGGAATTTGAATGAAATTCTTTAACCAGATGGTGTCAGTGACATTATTGGAATTAAAATAGTACCATCAGAATGACATTTTGAAAGAACTTGACCTTCTAAAACAGTGTTTCTCAAATCTTGGGTCATTGTATAACCCAAAGTCAGGATTACGAAGCAACATTACCAAAGTTCCATGCTACAAATTTAGCTCATGATTTAGGATTTCAAGACATGTAATTCATTCAAATTTCAAAAGTATGTACAGCGTTCAAAATATCAACATTTCTATCAGAATAGCATGGAGATCCAAACCTCAAATATAGTTTTCCTTCTTCCTTCTGAATTGTTCATTAATACCATGCAATTATTTAATTTATTGAATGAACAACATAAGTGTTGGACCCAAAATAGTTATCTTTCAAATATGCGGTTATTGGATCGATGAATTCTTTAAGCAACAAATGATGAGCCCCATACTTGTAAAACACATTACATATTCTTTTTTGATCTATTTGTCAATATAAAAAAATAATCCTTCAAAATTATTGCATAATTATTAGTTACCATACATTACAACAATAAACTAACGCAATCTTATATTTAAAAAATATATATAATTAATAAAAAAGAGAAAGAAAGCACATTTAAAAAGTACAAAAATAAATACTCTCTCCGTTTTCAAATTATTGTCATCTTTAACCCGACACACTATTTAAAAAAAAGAATTTATTGTATTATAAATATTGGTGAAATATGTGGTTTCTTTAATACCCTTAAACATGTGTCCATAGTTAAAGTAGATAGTAAATGTAAGGGTAAAGTGGTAAAAGTATTTTCCTAAAATGAAAAGTTTTGAAAAATGACATTTATTTTAGAACGGACGAAAAATGAAAGGAGAACGATAATTTAAAACGGAGGGAGTTATACAATATCTAAATATAACAAAAAAAAAAAACTTTGCATTGAGTAAGTAATGAGGATGTATCTAAATTTATTTTTTTGTTCGGAAAAATGGAGTTGAATCATATTTGTCTTTCTTTAAGTCAACAATTGATGAGAGTTGTGCATGTGGATGACAAAAATTGATGGAGATGATGCTTTTTAGTTTCCATAATGACGTGGTAGTTGTAGAAAAATGTTGGTTATTGAAAATACAAACATATTAAACTAAATAAAATAAAATTACTTTTCAAAGGAGTCAAATATCATACCATTTGTTATATTTGATAAATAAGGAATTGAAGTCGGGTATAACACACTCTAAACCTCTGGGAAAAAAAAACTGAACATTCAATTAAATGTTGAGAAGCAACATTGTTTGCAACATGATTTTATACGTCTTTTCAATTAAAAAACACAAACAAAAAAGGCGACATAAATGCATATATCTATTTCGATAACATAGTTTATATATGACATTTCAAATACATAGAAAAGGCACAAAATAACACTCAAATATCCACATGGCTTAAAGTTTTCAATTCACTTCATCTGAATTATTTTTATCTATTAGTAATACACTGCAAATATTATTAGTTATATCAATCTGGTCCTATCTAAAAAAAAATTGGATATTGAAAATATGTGCATATAAAAATAAATAAGTACAAATTATTTTACGAAGTAGACGAATATCATACCAGATAATTCATATATGACAGTTCATAGTTAGTTTACATATATCTCTTTCGACAACATAATTTATATGATAGTTCAATTACATAAAACCAACACCAAAAAAAAGGCACAAACTAACACTTTAATTTTCGCATGTTAGGGTTCTCAATTGAATTCATCATAATTATTTTAACTAATTAGTAATGGATAAATAATATTATTTGGGAAAAACTGTGGGTCAGTACACTTTGCAAAGTTTTCAATCTATTTACAAGCTAATATTTTTTTGAAACTGAAAAAAGACACTTCATACATTGCAATAGATGATTTTGTATATCACAATGTATGACGTGTCTTTTTCCAATTTAGAAAAAAATGTCAAATGAATGAAAATTTTCTAGTGACCAACCCAGTATTACTTTTGCTCAATCTAGCCCAAACTAAAAAAGCTCAACTAAATGGCTCAAAAAGAAAACCTAAAACTTAGCCAAACACGTTTTAGCTTTTTGCTATTAATATATATATATATATATATATTAAAAAATATTTTTTATATTAATTAGCCATTTGATTTGGACCACATTTAGAAAACCCTAAACCGAATTTCAAGCGTCATAATTTGGTCTCTCTCTCTCTCTCTCACCCAACCACAGTCTGTCATTGTCCCTTTCACCTCACGTTCTATCATTTTTACCTTTGTGACAACCTTTCTCTCACATTACAGAATATTTTTTAGCCAGGGTTACCTTCCTTTCTACTATTTTTTTCCTTTTAGTGACTATGTAAAAAGCTGTTTACTTTCAAATTTAGTGTGAGGTGGAATTCAAGCTCTTTCACAACGCGAGAATATTTTCAAGCTCTAATAGAAAACACGGAAAGGACGAAAAGGTTAACGCCTTACTTTGATCAGTTTGTCAGTTATGCAAACAAATATTGAATGCTATTTTTTGTGCTTATCTTTTTTTCCCGTGTTCATTCTTACTCCATCTTTGGTAGTTGAAAGTTTTTTCGATTGTTGGTCTATGAAATTTAAACAACCATCTTTCATTCCTCAAATATCTTGCTATATTACATATCCAGATTGATTCGACAACATTGTTAGTTGTAAATAATCTTTAAACTTGTGAAAAGTTGGAATAAGTTTTCAATTTGGATAATATGGAAAGCTACAAATTTTTATGAGTCTCCATGTGGAAGATTGGTCTCATGGGAAAATGAAGAACAAAATTGAATCAAGTAACGACACTTGATAATGTACATTATAGATTTATAGATAGATTACATAAATGAAAACGCAAAAGTAAAATAACATTTGATGATGTACCTGACTATTCATGAAAAATACAATCCAAACTATAGATTTTTGAGCTTGTTCCCATACAAAAGCATATCATAAACATGAAAGCACAAGTTCAAACATGAACATGTACTAATAATTTTTTTTATTGTTTATTACAGCTTGCTTGGATTGATCTCTCTCACTAACCGTAATGAGGGCAACATTTTGCGTACTATTGTTCTCTGTTGCTTTTACTCAAGTGATAGTGAACTAATTTCCTATTATTTATACTAATTTTAGAAGTCAAAATTTGATCACTTAAATTCAATTACGCATGTAATGCTTCAACTGCCCTAGGTTTCCAGATTCATTTATTGTAATCTACATTGTAACAAATATAGCTTTTACATTCATTTAACTTGATTCCAAATAATGAAGAGTTTTTTCAAAAATCTAATTACAAAGCAAGGTAAAGAAGAATCGAAGAGTCGAATTATTTATCTCATCGGCCATAATTATGTCATTTTTTATTTCCAATTCCCAAAGCAAAATTGATATATACTCAAAACAAAAGAGTTATCGAGCTCGATCCAACCCCTACAAAATCATCAGCCAAATAATAAAATAAGTATATTTTCATTTTTAAGCGCATAATA
>CM028381.1:51686338-51729268 GCA_013146195.2 Codonopsis lanceolata | reverse complement strand
TTGTTGAAACATCTGATGATACGTTTAGGCAGCAAGTGTGATTCCCTTGGATCCGCCTGAAATCTAGCACAAACACAAAAACAAACATAATATCAGTCTATTAATTAAGGTAAAGAAGTGAACATATGATTCCTCGATACTTGGTCACGCTTCTTTTGCTTTCCTTTCATCTTTGTCAAGATGGCAGTCAGTAGACATTGGTGTCTTGAATCCTTTAGGTGAATGAAGAACAAATTTCTTGATAAGATCCTTTGCATATTTGGTTTGGCTGATGAAGATCCCATCTGAAGTTTGTTAAATCTGAAGTCCTAGAAAGTAGGTGAGCTCTCCCATCATGCTCATCTCGAACTTGCTTTGCATTAGCTTCTCGAATCTTTTGCACGGGCTTGATTTGTAGATCCAAAGATGATGTCGTCCACATAGATTTGTACTAGAAGAGGATGACCTTTGTGCTTGAGGATGAACAGAGTTGTGTCTATTCTTCCTCTCACGAATCCTTGTTCGATTAAAAACTTGGATAGAGTTTTATACCAAGCTCTGGGAGCTTGTTTGAGGCCATAGAGTGCTTTATTCAGACGATATACTTGATCCTCTTTGCCTTGGATGACAAAACATAGAGGTTGTTCAACTCTTTACATCCATCTGATATACCTTGAAGTCCATGAACGACGTATAGGCTAGAAATTGTATGATTGCCTCTAATCTGGCAACAGGGGCAAATGTTTCATCGAAGTCAATTCCTTCTTCCTATTATTAGCCTTGAGCAACCAGTCTAGCTTTGTTTCTGGTGACATTTCCATCTTCATCTCTCTTGTTCCTGAAAACCCATTTGGTGCCTATGACTGGATGTCTAGTAGGTCTTTGAACTAAGCTCCATACTTTGCATCTTTCAAACTGGTTCAGCTCCTCTTGCATAGCTTCAATCCAATAATGGTCTTCAATAGCTTCATCAATATTCTTAGGCTCGATTTCAGACACGAATGCGAAGGCAAACATAGTCTCATTTCGAACACTATTTCTTGTGCGAACTCCTGAGTTGAGATCAACAGAAGGGTTGGAAGAGGTACCAAGAGAGTTGAAGTCCGCTGGTGCTGGATTTGCAGAATTAAAAGAGTCTGTTGTTGGAGGATTCTCAGGTGGAGGAGAAGTAGAAGCTTGATTTGTACCTGTCTCAACATCATCAGAATCATTAACAATATTTGGGGCCACTCGTGGCTTTAATAAATCATATTCATCAAAAGTAACATGCACAGATTCTAAATTTTTGAAGAAGTTTTGTTAAATATGCGAAATGCTTTTGAATGATTGGAATAGGCCAGAAAAATTCCTTCGTCTGATTTTGAATCAAATTTGCCTCTATATTCTTTTCCATTATAAAGAATAAAACATTTACATCTGAAGATTTTAAAAAATCCTATATTTGGGGCTTTTCCTCTCCATATTTCATATGGAATTTTATTATGAAACTTGTTTATCAGGGATCGATTCTGAGTGAAACATGTGTAATTGATTCGCCGCCTGTATTTTGAAGTCTAGCTTCTGCCTGCATAGTTCTTACTGCTTCAATGAGTGTTCTATTCTTTCGTTCAACTACACCATTTTGTTGAGGAGTCCCGGTGATAGAGAAGTTGTGGCCGATCCCGTGGTCATCACAATATCTTTCAACACCGTTGTTTTTTTAATTTGGTGTCGTTGTCTGATCTGATGTCACTTATGTCTTTAAGCTTTTGAGTTTGAAGTCTTCTGCATAGGGCGGTGACTAGATCATATGTCTCATCTTTTGATATCATTGTTTCGATCCAAGTGAATCAAGAGTAGTCATCAAATACTACAAGTGTATACTTGTCTCCGAAGATACTGACGGTATTGATTGGTCCGAAGAGATCCATGTGCAGAAGTTGAAGAGGTCTGGAATTTGACATAACAGACTTGCTCTTGAAGGAAGACTTAGAGAGTTTTCTTAGTTGATAAGTTTTGCAACTTCTATCGTGGTTGGCAGACACCGTAGGTAGACTTTTGACAAGCCCATGTTTGGAGAGCTTAGAGAGGTACTTGAAGTTGAGGTGGTTGAGACGCTTGTGCCAAAGCTAACTATTATCGCGAATGTTATTAGCAACTAGGCAAAGGCTGGAGGATCTTCCTAGAAGGTGTAAGTCTACTACATAGACGTTTCCTTGTCTATTGCTGGTTAGCAGAGTTGAGCAGGATTCACGATCTTTGATGAGACATTGGTTGGAGGAGAATTGGCAGATAAGACCTTTGTCACATAATTGGGATATGCTCAGAAGATTATGCTTTAAGCCTTTCATTAGCGAAACTTTGATGATGGAGGGACTTCCTCTAGTGATTGAGCCATACCCAATCGTTTTCCCTCTTGCATTGTCGCCAAAAATTACCGTAGGACCTTTAGCTTCAGCTATATATGATAGTAGACTTATGTTCCCTGTCATGTGCCTTAAGCAGCCACTATCGAGGTACCAGATGTCCTTATCTTCTGAATCTATAGCCATGAAGCAGACCTGAAAAAGTCAAAGGAACAAGGTCCCCTTTATTTTCTTTTGGGTCCTAAGGATTAGCAACCTTTTATATCTGCCTAATCTTGGGAGAACTAGGTCTCTCAGATTTTGGTGTGAACCTTAGCATGCATTCCGGGGCCAGATGGCCTAAACAATTGCATGAATGACATAGATGAAAATTCCATGAAGAATTGTGATTAGTTTTTATCGTAGAGAGCTTGTGACTTTCTTTCTTTACAACAGCACTCTTGGGTTTAGCATGCTTGTTGACAGTATGCTTAAGAGGTTTCTTGTGAATGTTCGTCTATTAACAACAGACCTAACCTTGGCTGATCTGGTGTTAACAATTTTAGGAGCATCCACCTGAACTCGTTTAAGTTTAGTGTCAACTAGTTTGGAAGCCTTGGCCATTTCATAGACAAACTTGACAGGTACCAGCAGAGATTTCGTTGGTTTATCGTTAGCAGACTTTGCCTTTGCAGAGCTGCTGTCGGCAGACTTTGATTTCTCTATCGTTCCTTATACAAGCTTCTCATCTGAAGCAGCTTCTCTGGCTTTCCCTTTGTGAGACTTGGGGTAAACATATGGAACACTTATATAGCCAAGTCCATTTTTACCATTGTTACCAAAGGCCTGTTTGGAGAAGGAATGATCAACAACAGTCTTGGAGGATTCACCTTTTTCTATGACAGAAGTGCATGCTAGGTTGGGTTCATCATTATAGCCTAATCATGATTTATCTCCACTTGGCTTTTGGCTTGATAGGATTCCTTCAAAGGTTTCCTTTGAGCTATTCCAGGAGTCAATCATCTTTTGCAAGGTAATTTTCTCCTTGTCTAGTGCTTTGATGTGCTCAACCAAGCACTCAACTTTGTCACAAAGAACTTTGTTTTCTCCTTTTAGCTTGATACTCTCTTGTTGACAGCTAATGAGAGTTTGGATCTCAGCTGCCAGCAGAGATTTCTTAGTAGCAAGCTTTTCATAATTCTTCGCGAGTTTTACATAGGCTACTCTGAAGGAGTTGAACTCCTTAAGCATATCTTGATTATCCTTTAGCAGTTCTTCCTTACTAAAGCTTTCACAATTGGTCTCAACCTTTTCGAAGGGATCAGGTGAGATTTTGACTTCATGTTTAGAGTCATAGGTGGGACTTGATTCATGAGCTATTAAGCATATATTGGCTTGCTCACAATCGTCCTCATCCTCTTCTGAATCCATCTCAAACCATGTAGCAACATGTTTCTCTTCAATGTCCTCAGCCAGCATACCCTTTTGTTTTTGAAATTTCTTATACGGAGGCTTTCGGTATGCTTCAAATTTTTGGCTTCAGATATTTAGATACAAAATGACCAGGTTTCCTACAGTTATAACACATGAGCTCATTATTAGACGAGTCTTCAACAGTTTTTCTAAAAGGCTACTGGTGTGTGTCCTTCCTTCCATATTTTGCAAATTTCTTAAAACATTTTACAAACATAGCAAACTGTTCATCAGAAAGAAAATCATTTTCACTGGAGGAAGTGGAGGGTTTGTCATCAACTGGAATTGCTTCTTGTACCATGATTGACAAAGACAGAGTTTTGAACTGCTTATCCTGCTCTAGAGCTTGACTAACTTCGAGTTCATAAACCTTTAAACTTGCATAAAGACTACGAAGAGTCATTTCATTTAAGTTTTTAGATTCTTTCATGGCGGTAGTCTTAACGTGCCAAAGACTACCTAGAGAGCCTAGAAATCTCATGTTCATTTCTTTTTTGCCATAAATTTTACCAAGAGAAAATCAGCTATTTATTACCTCGCTGAAACGATCATATTCCTGTCTTAAGATTTCCTTAGGATCCTTTTTGAAAGAGTTAAATTGCTGGATGAAGGTGCATTTCTTGTTGTCTCTTGTATCTTGGTCTCCTTCCAAGTATTCAACAAGAGCTTCCCACATCTCTTTTACAGATGTACACAGTACACTGGTTCACTTGTTGATAGGTGTTGGTGTCTAGAGAGCTTGTGATGATGTTAATGGCTTTACTGTCTAGCTCCACTAGCTTTCTTTCGTCCTCAGTCCATTCTGATTCTTCTATTGGAACTTCTGGAGGATTTCCACCAACGGAAGCCAAAAGATTTGGCTTCATTAGTATGTGACGTCCTCTTAGTACGCACTTCCATAACCTGTTGTCAATAGAGTTCATGTGACGCATTATCTTATCCTTCCAAACATCGAAATGGCCTTCGTCCAATATTGGGACGTGGTTCGCATTTGATGTAGGTAGCATGTAATGTGTTTGTGCCATTAGATCTTTATCTCTCAAGAGGTTAATCTTGGAAAAACTTGTTTTCGTAGAGTTAAGCTCTG
Organism: Codonopsis lanceolata; assembly: GCA_013146195.2. NCBI lineage: Eukaryota > Viridiplantae > Streptophyta > Magnoliopsida > Asterales > Campanulaceae > Codonopsis > Codonopsis lanceolata. The sequence continues at coordinate 51,724,405 of CM028381.1, read as the reverse complement.
ATACCACTTGTTAGTCCCAAAGGGCATAATATTAAGCTAGAATGAGGGGGGTTGAATAGCTTAATGAACACTTTTGTCCGAAATGCCATTGTCCTCGTTTGCCGAAAATGACTCTTTTTTGAACGAACCACGCGCACATCTCTCACCCTCTGCGGCAATACATGAGATCTCCACTGTATCCCTACCTCTTTCCCCTTCGTCACCACCCTAGACCTCTTGCCTCTCTTCCCTTGGGGTCACCCACTCCTCGTACACATCAATCGGCGCCTACAACGACTAGAACGCCTAATCGACGATTTTCTTCTTCTGCAAATTTCTAGTCCGACTTGGTGGAAATCGCGTCGTTGGGCCGATGTTTAGCTCTTGGGCGGCCGCCCAGAATGAATTTTAGAACACTCTCTAAACCAACTTAGAGTCTTTAAGTTTGCTTTACTTACATTTTTGTTTTTTTATTTTCGCTGCAATTTTCATTGATGATTCAGTAGATGAAGCTTTATCAAAAGAATTATCAATGACTGAATCAGTTTAGTTGATTTTATGAATCCTAACTGTAAATAGCATTTCAATATTTTCCTACTATTCATAAATATTTAATCTAATAAAAAAGATTATTTCTCCGTCCCAAAATAATTATCATGATTGATCTGACACACAAATTAAGAAAAAATAACTGATTTTATTATTGATATTGATATAATGTCTAACTTCATTTAAAGGCCATGTACATATGACACATAATTAAAGTACAGAACCCCTAAATGTTACATTAAAAAACCTTAAATACAACATCAGTTAACATGTTAAGTTACCAAACTGTCCTCCTTTTATTTTAAAAGAAAAAAAAACTAAACTTTAATATAACTATGTTTACCAAACTGCCCTCCTTCTATTAAAAAAAAACACTCGTTTACTAAACTAAATCAAATCAATTAGGATAATTTTTTTTTAAAACTGACCTTTTCCATTGACACGTCTTTCAAGCTTTAAATCACTTCTTTCAAGCTTTGTGATTTCGTCCCTGCTTTCTCAGACACGTCTTTCTCCAACTTTCCTTCATCAACTTGATTAGGTAGAAACTCTTGCTTCAACGACTCGAGTTTCTGACGAGCATCCTCTATCCTCTCGTACTTAGCCTTTGCATCTTGGGTCGACTTGTCCTGTCTCTCCTGCAACTGAGCCAAAGTCTCTTGGCAAGATTTCAGGGCTGCTTCCGCCATCAAATTCCGAGCCTCGTCATCGATCCTCAATGACCGAGGCAACTGCAAACTCATCTTGCAACGAGCAAACCTTTTGTGTGCATAGCAGAATCCAGGACAGAAGAAAATTAGAGATGGACACCCTACTAAATATGTATTGTTGACTAAACTTGCCAATGCGATGTACTTTTGAAACTGTTTTGGTAGGTTCAATGTTAACTATCTGCAGTTTGATCATATTTGGGATCTAAATGTAAACTGATTAGCCATTGATTCCCATAAATGCATAGTTGTTCATGTGTATATGTTTTCAGCTTTGATTATGATCTCTTGGTACACAAAAGAAAAAAATCGCCACTTTAAAAAAAAAATTAAAAAAAGTCGCTAGGTATTTTTAAAAAAATTAAAAAAAGTCGCCACTTTTTTAAAAAAATTTTGACAAAAATCGCCATGTTTTTTAAATTTTTTTGAAAAAAGTCGCCACATTTAAGAAAAAAATCAGAGAAAAATCGCCAAGTTTTTTGAAAAATTATGAAAAAAAAAATCGCCATGTTGTTTTAAAAAAATTTTAAAAAATCTCTAGGTTTGTTATAAAAAATTTAACAAAAATCGCTAGGTTTTTTATAAAAAAAATAAAAAAAATCACCAAGTTAGTTCTGAAAAAACGCCAACTTCATTACAGTTTTTTCTTCTGTTTTTTTTCTTCTTTAAACATGGTTTTTAATATCGAATATATATATATATATCAAAACCCCTAAATGTTACATTAAAAAACCATAAATACAACATCAGTTAACATGTTAGGGCCACTCTTAAAGTATGGAAGCATGACAATAATTTTGAGATGTAGAGAGTACATGTTACAATAAAATTAAAACAAACTTACTCAAACTAATACTCTCTCCGTCCCTAAATAATCGTTTGGGTTGACCCGGCGCACAGTTTAAGAAAAAGTAATTGACTTGATTATTTATATTAGTTTAATGTGTAGTTTCCTTTAATGTCCATGTATATATGGCTCATAATTAAAGTAGAGTGAAAAAGTAAGGGTAAAGTGGTAAAAGTGATATTCTAAAAAGGTAAGTTTCAAAGTGGACAATTATTTTGGGACGGACGAAAAAGGAAAGGAAGACGATAATTTAGGGACGGAGGGAGTATATAAATGCAAAAATCAAACCCATTTATTCTCTAAGAATTACACGATAAAGTTGCACTTGTTTGGATTTATTTTGTAGTTAATACTGCGATTGAAGAAAGCAGCTTAAATGTTCAATCTACGTCTAAAGTAGTACAAGATCTTAATCCATTGTTGAAGGTACTCGCAAAAACATCCATTTCAATCTTGGAAAGACACAAACCGATCTCTACATCACATCCTTGATAGACATTAACAGTCCATGATCAATGGAAACTATTTCAGACTTTTTGGGTTTCCCCATCCAAAGTCGGTATCATAGAAGTCGAATTTCGGTGATCCGGCAACCCCCAGCAAAATAGTCTTCCTGATCCCTCTTAGGACTTTAACCCACTCTTCCATACCCTCCAAGACTGCGTTCTTGTTCTTGCTATGAACCCTTTTAGAAATCACCTCTCCAATCAATTCAACCGCTTTGAAAAACCCGTCTTCTCCCGCTATGTCACTAATCCTTGAAGATGTATAACAAGGCAACAAACAGTTACCAAAATAATTTGATGGAATAGGTGGATCCAAACGGGCCCTGAAATCTGCCGTAAAAGTAAACGAGTACTCTTTGTCTTCAACATCTACCCCCTTACAACTGGAAACACGTACTTTTGCTATGCAACTCCATACATAAGCACATACTATCACGAACGATGATAAATGTGCTGATTTTTGCAGTCGAGTCATGGCTGATTCCTTTAGTCGTTGGATTTGATCTTGGCTTATGATAAATGTGGTCCGAACTAAGTTGGGAGAACAAGGCCAAGGTTGTGAATCGAGCTTGGCAAACACAGGCTCCCAAACTTGGTTCCAAAATTTTGTTGCTAGAGAATTTGGATCTTTAATCAAAGTTCTATCGTAAAATGGTAGAGACCCGCTAGCTAGGAATGACTCGTCTCCTTGATATTTTGTAATCGAGGCCCATGCCCTTGTAAAATTGAGAAAGGTGCTTGCATCGCCGACAGTGTGGTGACTGCAAATTCCAATAGAGATGCCACCATTGAGAAATAGTGTCACTTGGATAGCCAAAACCTTGATTATTTTAGAGTTGGAGGCCGTAGAAACAGACTGGGGCAATAGATCAGGGACAAGATGACGAAATTCCTCAGCATTTCGAGCATGATTTCCAGTAAGATAATTGAAATCCTTGGAACACTCGGCAAATGTTAGAGAAACCGAGTCACCCTCTACGTAACGAATTTCGTGCTTGCTAGTACTAGTACGACTTGAATCAGTGTATATAATTAGGTTACCTGCAAGTGGGAGAAAGTGTTTGAGAGCAACGGATAGCGAGTTCTTAAGATTAGGAACAATGGTTTCCATAAAATGAGCTTTAGAGTGGGGGAACTCGTAAAAAAAAACATGGAGGGTTGGAGGAAAGTATAGATATGGAATGTCGAAAAAATTAAGCGGCAGCGATAAATTGGCGACGGTCAGTGATGGTGAGATTTGGCTTTCTTCAAGGACGGTCACCATGTTGGATGGCACCATAGCTAGTGTGTGTGTGTGTTTCCTTTGATATATATAGAGTTATTGACCAGAATACTGCTCTAGTACTCCTTTCCTTTTAAGCACTAATAATTCCTTCTAAATTCGTTTACACTTTAATCACTTTATTTAAAATAAGTACCCATTTTCATAAGTTAATCAATTAATTTGTTAAGTGCAGAAACCCATCTCCGTCTCCAACGTTAATGGATCTACTCGATACTGTAAATAATTTGAGGCATACGAATAATCTACTCCCAACAAAAGATACAAAACGCAACCAACTAAAAAATGAATAATTCATTAAATCATGGCATAAGTCGTACATAAGCTTAATTGGCACACCAGCCTTCTACAAGTTGCCCCAAATCATTGAGGTAATCCTAGCATATATATCGAGATCAAGATCCCATGTCATCGGGTAATTTCTTCAACATTTCGTCTCTCAAGACCAACAATACCGCCCTCAATTGTTGTCATGCTCATCCCAAAACTTGAAGTAAACCAAGAGATCGACAAATCGTCAACAAGGTTCATGCATCATTAATAAGGTCCATAATCCCCATACTTTGTCCTAATTGTAAACAACCAACCATACCCAAAAAATATGCGAAAATCCTTAAAACTCTAAAGGAACCAAATCAAAGGCATGTCTCTACCCTTAAACTCAAAGGCAAAGATCTAAATAGTGAGGTTACCAAAATGGACTTAGTTACCGTGTGTATAAGAAAAACAAAGTCCAAATCTTATACTTGTTACAAGGTAAAAATGTAAAATCATCATAAACAATATCACGCCACAACAAATTTTAAATAAGGAGGAAATCATTAAGCTAATCTAAGCAGAAACAATAAGTCTTGATGCATATTGGTGTACATGTAAGAAATGTATAGCCTCGACGTCATTATTGCGGGAACAAAAGCGGACGCAAAGAAAACTAAAGCTCACCATAAAGATAAGCAGGAGCTGAGCATGAGAGATCATGAATGAGTTAAATTTGCCTTTACAAGTAATTAATTACTAACAATTAATCTGATATACTACTTTCGTATGGTTGTGACTTGTGGCAATGCTTCCACCAGCACCTTTTGTTATTTGCATTCTGCTACAGGCTATAGCCATCTTTAGACTTTAGTTGAAGCAAGTCCGAATTTTCTTTAAATGGAGACGAGATGCAATGAATTTTGCAAAAAAGTCAAGAATAAGCCGGATGATTATCAGATTATATATTAAAACTTTAAAAAACACACAATATTAACTCCATCCATCAGTATCAGTTGTAGCATACATAAGGCAATTTTTCCAAAATAAGAAAGAATGAACTAGAGAGGTAAACTGCTAAGTAAGTGGCTTAGTGGTCCTCCCCTCTAAAGTCTAAACTATTTCCTAGCCCTCATCATGTCAATAATAGCGGTGCTGGTGCATCCATCTCTCATTAGGCAGCATAAACGTCTTAGGGATCGAAATGTAATTAAAATAGCAATTTAAAAATATCTAGCTAACTACAACAAACTCAACCCGATCTAGTTTGAAACATTACAATTACGTACGTGACAGCTGAATTATGTTGTGAAATAATTTCTTCGTTTCGGGCAAAGATCTAAAAAGGTAAAGTGGTAAAAGTGATGTTCTAAAAAGGTAAATTTCAAACTGGACAATTATTTTGGGATGGACGAAAAAAGAAATGAAGAAAATAATTTAGGTACGGAGGAGGGAGTATTCCATTTTTTGATTTTTTACTCAAAGAGTTCACTTTAAAAAATTAAATCATAAAATTAAAATATTATTTTATTATTAATAGGTTACTAAAAATATTATTTTTTTAAAAAAAATTAAGACTGTATCTCTTAACAACATTGCTATGATTACCACTAGAGTTATCACTATGGTGACAACTATGCTTTAAAGTGGCACACGCATTCACGCACTTTCGCCTTCAAGCAAAGTTGTCACTGCGCTAATCTTGATGTAACTCTATCATTATTGATCTCTTAAATGTATAAGTAAATATAAATGGCCCACCTGCCACATCCCAATAAACTTCAATTACAAGCATTAAAGCAATCTCGCTTAGTCAAAAAGTTAAAAGAGCACAATCGTATTGGATCTTTTGTGTGATCACCAAAAAATGGCATCATTAATTGTACAAGGTAGTTAAGAAACACACATGAAATTTATCATACATAATTTAACTCATTAATTAACATAATAATAAGTTGGGTTAAAATGGATCAAACACCTTATTCATTTTGTCTCAATAATTTTTGCTTTATATATATTTGTATGGATTTTTGGGAGAAATTCGAGTCAATCCGTTATAACAGACTCATTTCGAATCGTTTAGTATTCAATACAAATCAGACCAAATCATATCAGGCTCAGGCCACACCTATTTTGTGCAATTGCAAAGTAAATATCCTGAATACGATACCGTTGACAATTTGAGGCATACGAATAATAAATACTCTACTCGATACTGTAAATAATTTTTCTTGGGTGGGTCTACGAATCTGGGCAAAAGATAGCCGGCCACGTGATTTATTCAGATTGCAGACACTGCGAAGATGTTTATTTTTCAAATAATTGTGTATTTGACTATTTGAATAATTGAGACTGTTTTATTGTATTCTATTTTAGATGTTTTAATTAAAGAGTTTATTTTTAAATATTAGCTATTAAAATTGTCAATTTTTTTAAACCAACCAATTATACAATGAAACTACATTGTTTGGTTTTTAAAGGTACAAAACGACATCGTTTATACCATCAAAATTTTTAAAAAAATGGCAAAGTGGCCGACAGCTCTCTCCTTTCCAAACCTCCTTTCCACATGGCATTTTCCTATTGGACCCAATTTCTTTTCCACCTCGTTTTTCTTGGCCAATTTTCGGTCAAAAAATTAATTTTTTAATTATTTTTTCCTGATTTTAAGTACACATTTTTACCTATAAATAGAGACTTGGTTTGTTTCGTTTGGATATCATAAATATTTTCTATGATTTTTTCAAGTTTTTAGCCATTTTTTGAATTTTTTTAAAAAATTGATGGAGATAAAGATAGTGAAATATGAAAAAGTATTGGATTATGTGTCACTGTTGTATGAGTATTTTTTTTGTGAAAAAAAATTAAAATTAATTTTTCATTCTGTAAACCTAGTATAAATACAATCATAGTAGCTTAGGTTTAGGGATCCGTTTTTTAGCAGTTTTCAACTTCTCATAGGTCTGGAACAATATTCTTTTGAGTTTTATTACAGATTGATTCATGTGTTCATCAATCTCTTGTGTTAGTTCATCGATCGTGATGAGCTAAATTCATCAATCTAGGAATTGGAGGTAACTAGTATCAAAACTTATGTTCTAATCTAAATTCTTATTCAATAAATATTTTGTTTATCACAAAGTCAACCATTCTCTTTATCCTTTGTTTTTTTCCTAAATACTGGTGTTACAATCGTTAAAGACCATTGTGTATGAATAGTTGTACGATCGAATGCATATGTCATATATGTCATATGATAGCCAACCTTTGTGATAATTAGATTTCATTGATTTCCTGATCACGCTAAGGTGAAATCTAGGTTCTTGTGTTCTTGAACTTCAGGTGTATCCTCGATTGATTATGTGGACTGACCAAGAAAGCGTAATAAATTTAGTGACACTAAGATTTGCAAACCGTGAACCCCACGTACTATTCTTTGCCTTCGTGAACGAACCATTGATTATTGATTGATACAATACCCAAAGAACATAAGGATAAATACATATGAATCCTAATTCCTAGACTCCTTCATAAATTAATCCTTAATATTCACCAGTTATTGTAAGTTTTCTTAGTTTCTTAATTAATTTTTTTAATTAAATTGTTAGTAGTTTAATATAAATTAGAATAATAAAAGAAAATGCCCCCCTTAGTTTAATATTTACTTTTTACCAATTTTCGCTCTCAAGATTATTTATCATCTCTGTGGTTCGACCTTTGTCTCTGCATAACTATACTCCGGTTGACTCGTGCACTTGCGAGGTTAAATAAACATACATGAAGTTTTTGTCACCGTTACCGGGGATAAGCTAATAATTAGGTTAGTTTATTGGTAAAAAAATAAAAGTTAAATTAATTAATCTCTTTGATTGTTATTGTATGCACGGTTGAAGATCCTTGAATCCAACGCTGGTGAACTTAAATGATAATATAAATAATTTAGGAAGAGCTCCTAATAACTCTGTTAATCCAGGCCCAGTGAACATTGAGGATCCTTTGGTTGATCCCCCAATGGCAAATCCACCTCCAGTGGTAGAAGAACTTGTCCTAAACATGGCTGTTGTGGAAGATCAAAGAATGATGAAAGACTATGCTCGTCCTATGTTAGATGCTACGCCATCATGTCTTGTCTTACCTGCCACAGTTAGGAACTTGGAATTGAAAGGACACTTCTACATTATGTTGCCTACTTTTCATGGTATGATAACTGAAAATCATGTTGCATTTGTGCGTGAATACGCTCACATGACTCAAAATTTCCCCTTAGGAGGATTGTCAGAGGACCAATTAAAAATGTGTTACTTTTGGTGTGCATTGAAAGATGCAGCTAAAAAGTGGTATATGAATCTGGCCCCTAGTAGTATTTATACTTAGAATTATATGACTTGTTTATAGGTAAATTTTATCAACATGCGTCCTTGTCCGAATACAGAAAACAAATCATGAGTTTCCAACCTGAACAAGGGGAGTCATTTCATGAAGCTTGGGATAGATTTAATAATTTACAAATTCCTTACCCACAACATAATTTTACCAAGCCTGTCCTAGTCGTGCAATTTTATGACGCGTTACTTCCACACCTTCAGACTATGATAGATAGTGCAGCTGGTGGTTCAATTAGAGGAAAAACACATGCACAAGTTGAAAAATTATTTGAAATGTTAGGATCTAATTCTCAACAGAAAAGCGTTAGAGGAAAGCTAGCCTAAAAATTGGTATGAAATACAAAATAATTATAATGAATCTACTGAATTGGCTGCCGCAAAAGCCCAAATATAAGCTTTGCAATCCCAAGTGGCAAATATAATCAGACCCTGTGTATATGAAGTATGTGCTATTTGTGGATTAAATAACCACGCTACTAATTTTTGCCCTTTTAGTACTCAATTTCCTGAACAGGTAAATTCGATGAATTCATACCCACCAAGACCAAGGAATGATCCTTATTCCAATACATACAACCCTGGATGGAGAAGTTATTCAATTTTTTTGTAGGGAGGTAATAAACCATTGCAGCCACAACAACCTTCATCCCAAGGACAACTTCAAATTGAAGGAAGAACTACGAAAGAAGTGAAACTTGAGACATGTGTAGAGAAGAATAACTCGTTTGATGCGTGCATGAAGAAGTTGATGATCCAAATGGGACAAATGGCAGAAGATATTAGTGTTGTCAAAGGTTGAGAACTATGGAAGTTCTCTAGTCAAAATGAACAAGCAAAGTCCATTACTACATTACATTTTGATACAAGACTTATACTTATCACCATAGAAGAGATGTATCTTACATTGTTTAGAAAAAAAATATAAGTTTTAAAAGTTTTATATAAAAAACTTCTACTCTTATTACCAATAAAAGAAATATATATCACATAAGAAAAGTTGGATTTTAAAGTCTTTATACTAAAAATTTTCATTCTTATAAGAGGTGTATATCACATTGGTTACAAAATATTTTACTATTATTACCAATCGAAGAGATGTATCCCACATTGATTAAAAATTGATGTTGGTTTTAAAAATATTATAATTAATTACCAATAGAAGAGATGTATCATACATTGGTGAGAAAGTGATGTTGGTTTTAAATTACTATTATTACCAATAAAAGAGATACATCATACATTGGTTAAAAAGCAAGGTTTTAAAAATCGTTAGGCGGCCGTTAGGTGACATACTAGCGCCTAACACCTAGAAGACTAGTCGGGGCGTAATCGGGGCCTAGGCGGGGTCTAGAATTAATGCATAATTATCATTTTTTTTTATGATTTACATCAAAGATCAAACACATTGACTACAATTTTTTTTTTAATATTTGTCATTTTATCAAACATTTGTCTATATTTGTAAAATGAACAAAAATATACAAACCTACCATTAATCTCAATTCTCAACAACCCCAAAGCAATAAACCTGCCAAGTTTAAAACTAATATATATATATATATATATATATATATATATATATATATATATATATATATATATATATATATATATATATATATTACTCCACCTACCTACTACCCCTACAACCCACAGTCTAACATATCCTCTTTAATCTCTTCTCATTCTAAATTATGAGTCTCAAGACAACCCCCTTCTTCTTCATCTTTTTTTCTTCTTCTTTCTTCTATCTATTTGGCAGACCAACAACCATTTTTTTCTTCTTTTCTTTTTTTTTTCTTTTTTTCTTTTTTCTTCTCTCTCTCTCTCTCTCTCTCTCTCTCTCTCCGGCAGACCGATTCTCCTCATTTTTTCATCCTCCAATCTTTTTCCTCCTGGATCTAACCCTTTAATATATTTCCTCTCTCATCCCACCGAATATCCACAAAATCAAACCCTTTTTCTTTCTACATCCCTTTATGTCTCACCATTATCACTCCCTCTTCCTTCTTCCCCCCCCCCTTCCTTCTCCGGTCACTGCATGCCACAAAATCAAAGCTACAAAAATAAATTAAGATCGACGAGGTTTGACGTAGACGCCGACTTGGTCGATTAGGCGGCGACTAAGAAAGTCGCGGCGGTAGAGAGGGGCCTAGCGCCTAGGCGGGGAGTTTTTGAACACTGTTAAAAAGTGATGTTGATTTTAAAAGTCTTTAGATAAAAATAACTTATACTTTTATCATCAATAGAAGAGAAGAAAAAAGATGTATCTATACATATATAAAAGGAGATGAGCAAGTTTTGGAAAGTCCCCGCCAAAAGTGACTTTCCAAATTTAGAAATACTTCTAATTTCTATAAAAATCAATTTTTACATTCGAAATTAAAAATAGAAAATGTCATTATTATGGTTGATTGGATAAATGATTCCAAAACCTCTTCGCATTCTTATTTAGTATATTAAGAAAAATATACATAGTAGAAACATGAGAGATAACAAAACCTTTTTTTTTTGTCAATTTCTTTCCATCAATTTCCAGGCTAGGAAAAATAAAGATGGAATAAAACAGCGATTTTGAAACTAAATCACATACACACACTTTGAAGTAAAACTAATTCACAGACAATCAATTAATAATAATACCAAGATCTGACAATTATTTCTCTATTTCTTCATAACCAAAGTTATTATTGTAAAAAAATCTATAAATTGAGATAGGACCAATTTTTTGAGACAACTAGCTACATGTAAAAAAAATGAAAACCCGATAATTTCTGATTTTTTTTAGTTACTTATACATGTTAAAAAATTCAGATATTAAAAAATTACTGATGATGGAATTAATCAACATTCAGATCAAATGTGTTTGTTAGTTGAACTAAATCACGAATTAAAATTAATAAACGAGTTTTGAAGTTAAACAGAGTTTTTGAAATATTGTTGGAAACATGAACATAACAACAAGTTCCCGATAAATTGGTGGTCATAACTTCCGTTGCCGGACTTTCTTTAGGTGATAACCTTGGGGTTGGACATCGCGCAAAAAATGTGTAAAAAAATTTGCAATATATGGTGAAACTAAGGTAAATGTGTTTTTTTTTTTCATTTATATACATCAACTAAAGCAACGTGGTTTTATGAGTGTTTACCGGGTCGCGGTCCAAAAGTTATTCATAGCATAGTTTAAACCAAATTTTCCGATATCTATCCATCGATCGTTTGAATTTTTGGTTCATTTTCCTTGACCCATCTCCTAGATTTTATTTTCCTTGGTTATATGCCATTTTAATTAATTTTTCTTTATGTCTAATTATTAAATTGAACCATAATACTTGAATTATTTTGTAAAAATTACCAATTTTGAAAAGTGTAGTTTTTAAGGTTTTATGACAAAACATGTTAGTATATCACAAACAATTTGCCCTTTGTCTGATATTATATGAGCTATCATTTTTTTAAATATTAATGTAACTTTTATTTATATATATTTATTTGTATATATTTTAATATCATTTTTAATACGAGAAACACATCAGTGAATTTAAATTTTGTTAAGACTCCAGAGTAGAGAACGAGAGAAAGTGAACCTCAATTCCATTGTTTAGAATTGGAATTATGGGCTTCAATGTAAATTTTATTGTTTATATCAAGAAAAAATATTAGAATTGGAATTGAACTGAAATTCTTAATATTTTTATTTTATAATTTGATTTTTTCTTCAAAGGTAAAACATTTTTAAACCTAAAGACTCTTGATTTTCATTAATTTCTTTATTTCTATTAATTTGCTTATACGTTTAGATTTTTAATTGAACTCTACATGAGAGCCAAACAAAATAATCTTAATTTGAATGCTACAAAATTATGATATTCAATTCTACACATTGAACTCATAATCTTTATGTTGCAATAATTTATGTATTTTATTAGCACTAAAGTTTTAACTATTGTATTGATATGAATATAGGCTTCGTGCATCACACGTGTGCAATGATTATAATTTTCTATGATTAACTTTAATTTTTATTGTATAAAGTAAATTGTTTTGGTCAAGAACATGTCACCACAATATCAATTTAAAGATATATTTAGAATGTTATTGTTTTTATTAAGATAATTTTCTTTAATATGTTTTAAATGCATATTGAACTTGTGATTTTTCATATAATTATTCGGTTATATGGTTATCATTAAAATTTTATATTGTTTTATTTCTATCAATATTGAACCGTGTATTACACGGTTGTGTTGTAGTATATATAAAAACAGAAGTGCATAATTTTTAGAAATTCCCCGCTAAAACTCACTTTTCAAAAATGTAATCACTTATGTTCTATTTATGTCCAAAAAAATTTAAATTGAATTTGAGAAATGTCATTTAATGATGTTGACAGAAACTATTCCAATTGAGTTTACTTTTTTATTTGGAGAATTTAATTCGAAAATGACATATAAATGGCATATAACTAATTACATACCAAAGCCATATAACTATTAAATATTACACAAAAATAAAGTAGAAATCAAATTTTTAGGCAAACTATTCATAAGTTAGACATAGTCCATGTGCATATAACTAATTATAAAAAAATCAATTTATAAAAATAATTCGTAAAAATGGTATTTATTCAAAAATATTGAATATCTTAGTATTATTATAAATAAAAAATTGGTAAATAAAAATACTTACGATTGTTTTTAATAGATCTTGAAATACAGTTATATAATATTTAAAACAAATAAAAAATACTCATGGGCCTGACTTTATTTGTTTTTTAGTTTGTGTGCGTCTTAGTTTAAATTATCACTAGATTTTGTGTCTGTACTTATGACATAATGTCAGTATGGAACTTATTCAATGTATGAAGTGAACAATATGCAAATGAATTGATATATGCGTGAGATTTTATACATATCAGATGAATGCACATTACACAGCTGAAAAGAAGACAAAACTCAATAAACAAAACAAAAAAAAAATACATTTTATGATTGTCCATTAAAAATAAGTAAGAATATCGAGAACTTTATATCATGTTCAAATTAGAGTGACATTTTCTCTTTTTTTTTGTTAATTCTTTATGTAATTGAAAATTGAAATGTAATATATAAGTTATGTTATTGAAAGAGATACATGTTTATTTTTTGATTTCAATTAAATAGTCATATAAAAATTAAGATGTAATTTTTTTTAATCACATCACATCAATGAACAATACATATTCTGAAATCTCAAACGGTGAGTTAAATTTGAACGATACATACTCGTGAACATTTCAATTGAATTACATATTCTGAAATCTTAAATGGTGAGTTAAATTTGAAGGTTGGAACTCAAATAATGTTGTTTCATAACATAGTCTATTCAGTTGAGTTATGCAATTACACGGGATTAATTGTTATAAAGCTGAGAACCATGTTTTAGAAGGTTGAGTTCTTTCAAAGGGAAATTCTGGTGGCACTCTTTTGATTCCAAGAATATCACTGATACTATTTGATCCTAAAATTTCTTTCAAATTCCAGATAAAGAATCTTTTGTTGATTATGTCTTACGCAATGTTTATGAATAAAAACCATGGTAAGTCATTATCTAATATAAGACTCCATTTGAAAGCATATTTTTGGTTATCATCAGTTGTATGTAGCTTTGTCTAGAGTTACTATGTGATATTTATAGTTGTAATAGCCGTACATGTTGAACGAAAAATTATTGTATATAAAAAGTATTCCAAAATTTATATTATTTTTTTCAAATTTAAAGGATTTTCTATATTTAATTTAACTGATTATTATTTTTTGTTTATTTTGTTCATATTAAAAAATTAATTACATATTATTCAACTTTAATTTAGTATATAATTTTATACACATATACAATCCGTGCAACGCACGGGTGCATCACTAGTCCCATTATATAGAAAAAGATGTTAGTTTAAGATTTTTTTTAAGATGAAAAACTTTTACTATTATTACCAAATGATGAGACGTATTAACTATTACTAATTTAAGTACAATCTATTAACTATTACTAAATAGAAGCTGTTGTTGTCACGTGACGACTTTTTGTTAAATGCTTAACATTTTTAAGGAATTTCATGCTTCCATGTGTCACCCTCTTCTGAATTGTAGTTTGTTTTCTATTTTTTTCTGTCAAAATCAATTACTGATAAAAATTATTGATAATTTTTTTATCACATTTGATTTTATAGGGTTAGTTTAGGATAACTTTTACGGAAATGGTAAGTTTTATCACATTTAATTTTATACGGTTAGTTTAGGATAACTTTAACGATTATAATAAGTTTTATCACATTTAATTTTATACGGTTAGATTAGGATGATTATATCCATAAAATCAAATGTGATACTTTTGATAACAGTTTTATACGGTAAATAAAAAATCTATCTATCTATATAATCTATTCTAGATCTTCATGCCCGTGCCTATGGCATGGTGCCAGTATTTCTGATTTCGTCAATTGAAATGACAGTGCCTAAATAAAAGGTGCAATTTAAAAAAAAAGTTACAGTTGAGGGGTACATTTCTTTAAGTGATATTTGAGGGATTGATGTTTTATAAGGGGTGATTGTTCAGAAGATTAATCGCATGATATGACTTTGTAATACGAAGATAAAACATAGGGAGAAAAAATGGGTGACTTGTCATAATATTAATTGTAGGGGTGACTTGTAATAGGGAAAGAAATAATAGGGAGTTAAAAATGGATAACTACTCACACATGTGAATGTGAGGGTGAATCTCAATCGTTAATTTTTTTAAAGATAATTTAATCTCAACCTCTAAATAGCCCTTGTTAATTACCTAGCTGTTTTATAATATATATAACTATTACTAAAACAAAAGTTACTGTTTTTACAAATATCATTTATATAACAGCTTTTTGTGAAACGTACACCCTAAACATCGCACCCTAAAAACACTAAACGTCGCACCCACTTAAAAGCAAAATTACCAAAGAACCCTTATGAAAAAAATAACATTTATTTCTTTCACTCCTCCTTTTTTCACCAGTTTCAACAATAGACCCTCCCAATATCAAATTTTACTCTTCAATGGATTCTAATCCCGCCGACAATAAGAATCCCAATGACAATGCGAATCTCGACAACAATATTCATAATGTTCAAAATAAAGTGAAACCGAACCACAATGATCATATAGATTCTTATTTTACAGTATTTTCAACATTTTTTGTTGTTGCTATTTTATAGTCTAAATACAGAGCTAAACATTGGAATGATTGATTTGCTTTAAGTCGCCAGACTTGTCCTCAAACAAGTCGCAAGGTTCGAAAAACTTACATCTTATAAGTCCATCAACCCTGGCGACTTAATGCAATTTAAGTCCAAATCACATTTCAACTCTCCCGTATATAACTCGAAATGCATCATCGATTTGATAATTTTGAAAACCTTAGTGAAGTCGCCAGGGTATGTGGTCTTAAAATTATTAAGTCCACTAGAGTTTCGCACTTAAAACACTGTAAGTCTAACTGGTCGGCTACTTTCCTGAAAAACTTAATGTAGTTGTCAGGGTATGCGGACTTAAAATCATTAAGTCCACTAGGGTTTTGGACTTGAAACATTGTAAGTCTAACTGGTCCAACGACTTTCGTGCATGAAAGGAAAACGTTTTTGGTGACTTTCAATCATTTAAGCTTACGTTGCCTTGTGACTTAAGCTAAAATTAGCCAAATATATATATATATATATATATATATATATATATATATATATATATATATATATATATATTAATTTTTTTCTTTTAGATTATTTCTGATACTAATTTTTATTTGTTTACATGATTATCAATTTCCGAATTAGCAGCAATTTCCAGATGTCTTGCATTTTGTCAAAACTAATAAAATATTTCAAGATCGAAATGAGGCAGAAGCTTGGGTTAGAGCTACTGGACACAGGGAGAAAATGTGCTTCTTTGTTAAGAAACACAAAGTACATAATGATGGATCACGTAAAATATGGCTTGCTTGTGAGATAGGTGGCAATTATAGATACGACGGTGATTGTGTTGAGAAGAATAGAAAAAAGACTACAAAATAAAGATGATTGTAAGTTTGAAGTTTATTTAGTGGAAAAATTATCTATTGGCTGAAAAGTGAAGGTTAGTACGTCGAAGAATGCACACAACCATTCACTAGCTAAAGCTAATCAGTGGCATACATCTGCAGCAAAGTTAACATCGGCAGTGATTGATAGGGTGTCTCATCTACACAGTGCAAACGTGAAGCTGAAGCAGATATTGAATGAGCTGAAGAAAGAAAACCTCGAAAATGTTAGAACCAAAAAGCATGTAGAGAATGCCTTGCAAAAGATAAGAAAGACTAAGATAGGATCGTGCTAAAAAATGCAGTATTTTTTCAAGGAGATGAGGGGTACGTGTGTTATGTCTCATTGTATATTCATTTGCATTTATTCATTCATTACATTAGGTTCTATACTTAGTGGCTAAATGGGTTGCATACTAGTTAGCGTGGAAACTATAGAACTTTGCCTTAGAATAGTTTTTTAGACTTCACAGGTTTCAATGAAGACTTCGGTGAAAGGCTTCACCAGATTTCAAGCGACCTCCAAGGCGGACCTTGTGCACCGGAAAGCATGACGTGTCCAGCCCTTCCTTAAATCAAACTTAGATGGATTATTTAATTCAGCTTCGTTTAGTTTGAATTTGAATTAATCCATCTTCAAATTAGTGCTTGACTTCTTAGACACGTCCCTCCAGATTTTTCGAAAGCATGATGACTTTCGCCTCCTGAATGTGACAGAGCAGGTGCACAGTCTGACATAACCAGACTGTACCAACTGTTGCAGGTCTGCAACTCTGTTTGTCTCCCTCCTGCCAGTTTCTGTACCTACTCCTCTCCATACCCTGATCAACCCCAGTTAAAGATGAAGTCAACAAAGCAGCTCCAGGCCTTTAATGCGATTAACCTAATATAGTTGTTACTCACTTCGTCTTCTCCAATGGTCTCAAGGATGCACAGCTATAAATACTGCCATTAAAGATTGAAGAAATCAATGCTCTTAAACTATCCAACAACATCAATCTTTATACTCAGTGCATTCAAGAGATCATTAACTGATCAATGAAGTCCTCAACAACAACAAGAAGATCTGCATCAGCTGTTAATCGTTTGCTTCTTATTGTTGTACTATTTACTATTCTTCTGCACATTGAATATTCTGTTTCTCTAGATATTCAATTTCCCCACCCCCAAACACAAGTCAAATATATTGTACACGATCAATTGGATATTTCTGTAATAGAACACGTAGAAAATATAGTGCGAACCATCTCAAAACACATGTGTTAATCTTCCTCTGCTAATTATTGTTTTTATACCGTCATTCATTTCCTTAACTTATTCCTTTAGGAACAAACTTCAGTAATCAGCTAAGTCTACTG
Organism: Codonopsis lanceolata; assembly: GCA_013146195.2. Taxonomy (NCBI): domain Eukaryota; kingdom Viridiplantae; phylum Streptophyta; class Magnoliopsida; order Asterales; family Campanulaceae; genus Codonopsis; species Codonopsis lanceolata. Next base: position 51,706,445 of record CM028381.1, on the reverse strand, counting down.
GTAGTGCTTCACCGGTAGACTTGAACTGTCTTCCTTGCAAGTCTTCCGCTATTTCAATCTCTTTAATAGATTGCAAGTGTTTACTCTTGGAATTATTACGAAAAGTTTTAAGTGTTTAATAAACTATTCAATCCCCCCTTCTAGCTTATTATTGTGCCCTTTAGGACTAACAACGTGAATATGCTACGTGGTTCAGGCATGAGCATAGCATTAAAAATTTGACTGATGTTATGTTTGCTCATCCAAAAGCCATGGAGTTATTGGTCTTATTTCCATATATTGTTGTTATGGATGCAACATATAAGATCAATAAGTATGAGATGCCTTTGTTGGAAATGATTGGAGTTACATCAACGGGGAAAAAATTCCATATTGCATTTGCATTTTTGAAGAATGAGAGAAGTGACACCTTTAGTTGGGCAGTACGAAACTTGAGGACATTTTTCTCCCACTGTGCAGTTCCGGATGTAATCATCACCAACAGAGAGTTTGTTTTAATGAGTGCTGTTAAGACACACTTTCCTAAGTCTCACCATTTGTTGTGTAGGAGACACATAGCGAAGGATGTTAAGAAGTATTTGGTTGGACTGACTAGTACTAAAAAATATTAGAAGGTGTTTAGTAAGAGGTGGAAGGATATAGTGAATTCCCAAACTGAGGCCGAATACATGGCTAATGTAGCAAAGATGGAAGAAAGGTGGGAGAACATCCCTGTGATGGTTAGATATGTTAAGAAGGAATGGTTGAAGCCGTACAAGGAAAGGTTTGTTACTGCTTGGACAAAAAACTACATGCATTTTGGTGCACAAACAACCAACAGGTAACACTTGTACATTTTAAGAAATGCAGTACATTGAAAAGTCAACATATTTATTGATAATGCATATTTTTTTGGATGTATTACATAGTTGAGAGTGCACATTCCCAATTGAAGAGATGGTTATGCACGTCGGCCGGGGGCTTCGATCACATATTCCAGCAAATTCATGATCTAATCGAGCTTCAGTTCAATGACATAAACTTAAATGATCTATAATCTACAACTCCCAACTAGAGCTACCAGAAACCACTGCTGACTTAGTGGATTGCCTTTTGGTAGGTAAATTCCAAAACATGGGACACTTGCATTTTGCCAAATTTAACAATCAAAAACATTTCTCTGTCCCCTACCTTTAGAAGCACAAATATCAACCTAACTTTTATATAAAATGTTCTAATACACAAAATTGTTGTAGTATTGTTTCCTTCATCAAGGAAAAGAACTCTAGCATTTACAACTCCAAGACACATTCCAATTATAGCACCTATCTTAAAGCTATCCCAAACATACAATGTGATTACCTTGTTCACCTACCCATTTAACAAACTAAAGTGCTCTATATTCAAGTATGATTGGTGCAAACTTACTTGATTTTCTCTCATAATATCATGGGCACTGTCATCGCATGAATGTACTCATAAATGTATCTATTTTGATATCATCTTTTCTAGTTTAACCACATATCCATATTAGGATTCTCATCTACACCACGATCAATTTCTGAACATGTTGCTTTCTAATTACGTAGGATTCTGTACTATAAATTGGTCTAATTAGCTATTAACTTTTCCTTTCTACTTCAGGGGTGTATGAAAGATCAGATAATATTTCAAATATGGCAATGTTTTAATTCACATGAATGGATTTAAATCCGGTGATTTAAACTATGAAATTATTCACACAAATATTAAACTGATAAAGAATTGTGAACCACAGTGATGTCTCTAGTTATAGGTAGCTACACAAACCCAAAATATTTACAAATAGGGATAACCTTGTTCCACTGGATGATGAATCAAGGTAATGTATACTTAAAAAAGATGTTCAGAAAATAACTGAAATTCTATTTTATGGAATCCTGAAGAATTCAATTGAATTTGAATGTACAGTGACATCTAATATTCCAATCAAAGAACCTAAATTGCATCTTGACAACTCGTTCTTCAAATAACAGCTAAGTCTCTAGAGTCACTAGGATGAATGGAGTAAACATGTATAGAGTCGACTGGGTTTGGGACTTAGAGATTATTACAAGTCTAAATACCCTAGCGACTTGAACCAAAAATCTCAATCCAACTGTATTGCCGGTTGGGAGAGAAATCAAGGTTGGAGTCGACTAGGGTTTGGGACTTACACGAGTACAAGTCCAAAGAACCTAACGACTTGAAAAAATAAAATGTGTACCTTGTCTGGGTCTGGGAGAATCGGTGTCGCCACCCGCTTGTTGCTGGCGTGTGAGAAATTGGGGTCTCGCTTCTTGTCGGCTTGAGAGGAATGACGGCGTGAGAAAATTTGTATAGGGAGGGGGATTTGGAAAATGATTGAAAAATAGTGGGTTATTTTGTTTTAAGGGGAGTAAGGGTGTAATTGTAATATGACCATTTAAAATGGTGCGACATTTAGTGTCACCCTTTGTGAAATAAGAAAAGAAATATTGTTTTGTTTTTACCAAATATAATTTAGTTTAAAACTAGATTTTATCTCATCTATATAATTATTATGTAAATTACAATAGAGTTCATCTATTACCTCTGATTTGGGATAACTACCAGTACCACCTGGATTTACTAGAATCATAACCTCATATTCAATTTAATTACGATTTTATTTTTGCCTGCTACTACTTCTTAATTAACAAATTATTTAAAGTATGTATAAGACTACAATAAGTTTAAACTTTTGATTTTGTAAAAATAGGTATAAAATGTAAGTTGATGCCTCATCACATTTATTAAAATGTATTTTCTGTTGTGTAGAGACTACGCTAATGAAACTAAATAAAGGTTCTCGCCGTGATCTAAGCTCAACACTTGAGCCTCGAGGATGCAATCCATGCCATGGTTACTACTATGACAATAGATGTTGATGGGTATCCTTGCTCCCAACTCCTCAAGAGGGCACAACAGAATCAAATGAGAATTTATATGTCCTTTATATGTTTTCTAAGGATATGAGTTATCAAAATGAAACCCTAAATTATTATGCGCTCAAAAATGAAAATATACTTATTTTATTATTTGGCTGATGATTTTGTAGGGGTTAGATCAAGCTCGATAACTCTTTTGTTTTGAGTATATATCAATTTTGCTTTGGGAATTGGAAATAAAAAATGACATAATTATGGCCGATGAGATAAATAATTCGAGAAACTCTTCGATTCTTCTTTACCTTGCTTTGTAATTAGATTTTTGAAAAAACTCTTCATTATTTGGAATCAAGTTAAATGAATGTAAAAGCTATATTTGTTACAATGTAGATTACAATAAATGAATCTGGAAACCTAGGTCAAATGAAACATTACATGTGTAATTGAATTTAAGTGATCAAATTTTGACTTCTAAAATTAGTATAAATAATAGGAAATTAGTTCACTATCACTTGAGTAAAAGCAACAGAGAACGACAGTACACAAAATGTTGCCCTTATTACGGTTAGTGGGAGAGATCAATCCAAGCAAGCTGTAATAGACAATAAAAACTCTATTAGTACATGTTTATGTTTGAACTTGTGCTTTCATGTTTATGATATGCTTTTGTATGGGAACAAGCTCAAAAATCTATAGTTTGGATTGTATTTTTCATGAATAGTCAGGTACATCATCAAATGTTCGTTTTCATTTATGTAATCTATCTATAAATCTATAATGTACATTATCAAGTGTCATTACTTGATTCAATTTTGTTCTTCATTTTCCCATGAGACCAATCTTCCACATGGAGACTCATAAAAATTTGTAGCCTTCCATATTATCCAAATTGAAAACTTATTCCAACTTTTCACAAGTTTAAAGATTATTTACAACTAACAATGTTGTCGAATCAATCTGGATATGTAATATAGCAAGATATTTGAGGAATGAAAAATGGTTGTTTAAATTTCATAGACCAACAATCAAAAAAACTTTCAACTACCAAAGATGGAGTAAGAATGAACATGGGAAAAAAAGATAAGCACAAAAAATAGCATTCAATATTTGTTTGCATCACTGACAAACTGATCAAAGTAAGGCGTTAACCTTTTCGTCCTTTTCGTGTTTTCTATTAGAGCTTGAAAATATTCTCGCGTTGTGAAAGAGCTTGAATTCCACCTCACACTAAATTTGAAAGTAAACAGCTTTTTACATAGTCACTAAAAGGAAAAAATAGTAGAAAGGAAGGTAACCCTGGCTAAAAAAAATTCTGTAATGTGAGAGAAAGGTTGTCACAAAGGTAAAAATGATAGAACGTGAGGTGAAAGGGACAATGACATACTATGGTTGGGTGAGAGAGAGAGAGAGAGAGTGAGAGACCAAATTATGACGAGTCAAATTCGATTTAGGGTTTTTTAAATGTGGTCAAAATCAAACGGCTGATTAATAGAAAAAACCAAATCTTTATATATATATATATATATATATATATATATATATATATATATATATATATATATATATATATATAGCAAAAAGCTAAAACGTGTTTGGCTAAGTTTTAGGTTTTCTTTTTGAGCCATTTAGTTGAGCTTTTTAGTTTGGGCTAGATTGAGCAAAAGTAATACTGGGTTGGTCACTAGAAAATTTTCATTTATTTGACATTTTTTTTCGAAATTGGAAAAAGACACGTCATACATTGTGATATACAAAATCATCTATTGCAATGTATGACGTGTCTTTTTTCAGTTTCAAAAAAATATTAATTAGCTTGTAAATAGATTGAAAACTTTGCAAAGTGTATTGACCCACAATTTTTCACTAATAATATTCTTTATCCGTTACTAATTAGTTAAAATAATTATGATGAATTCAATTGAGAACCCTAACATGCGAAAATTAAAGTGTTAGTTTGTGCCTTTTTTTGGTGTTGGTTTTATGTAATTGAACTATCATATAAATTATGTTGTCGAAAGAGATATATGTAAATTAACTATGAACTGTCATATATGAATTACCTGGTATGATATTCGTCTACTTCCTAAAATAATTTGTACTTATTTATTTTTATATGCACATATTTTCAATATCCAATTTTTTTAGATAGGACCAGATTGATATAACTAATAATATTTGATGTGTATTACTAATAGATAAAAATAATTCAGATGAAGTGCATTGAAAACTTTAAGCCATGTGGATATTTGAGTGTTATTTTGTGCCTTTTCTATGTATTTGAAATGTCATATATAAACTATGTTATCGAAATAGATATATGCATTTATGTCGCCTTTTTTGTTTGTGTTTTTTAATTGAAAAGACGTATAAAATCATGTTGCAAACAATGTTGCTTCTCAACATTTAATTGAATGTTCATTTTTTTTTCCCCAGAGGTTTAGAGTGTGTTATACCCGACTTCAATTCCTTATTTATCAAATATAACAAACGGTATGATATTTGACTCCTTTGAAAAGTAATTTTATTTTATTTAGTTTAATATGTTTGTATTTTCAATAACCAACATTTTTCTACAACTACCACGTCATTATGGAAACTAAAAAGCATCATCTCCATCAATTTTTGTCATCCACATGCACAACTCTCATTAATTGTTGACTTAAAGAAAGACAAATATGGTTCAATTCCATTTTTCCGAACAAAAAAATAAATTTAGATACATCCTCATTACTTACTCAATGCAAAGTTTTTTTTTTTTGGTTATATTTTAGATATTGTATCACTCCCTCCGTTTTAAATTATCGTTCTCCTTTCATTTTTCGTCCATTCTAAAATAAATGTCATCTTTCAAAACTTTTCATTTTAGGAAAATACTTTTACCACTTTATCCTTACATTTACTATCTACTTTAACTATGGACACATGTTTAAGGGTATTAAAGGAACCACATATTTCACCAATATTTATAATACAATAAATTACTTTTTTTAAATAGTGTGTCGGGTCAAAGATGACAATAATTTGAAAATGGAGAGTATTTATTTTTGTACTTTTTAAATGTGCTTTCTTTCTCTTTTTTATTAATTATATATTTAAAAAAAAAATAAGATTGCGTTAGTTTATTGTTGTAATGTATGGTAACTAATAATTATGCAATAATTTTGAAGGATTATTTTTTTATATTGACAAATAGATCAAAAAGGAATATTTAATGTGTTTTACAAGTATGGGGCTCATCATTTGTTGCTTAAAGAATTCATCGATCCAATAACCGCATATTTGAAAGATAACTATTTTGGGTCCAACACTTATGTTGTTCATTCAATAAATTAAATAATTGCATGGTATTGATGAACAATTCAAAAGGAAGAAGGAAAACTATATTTGAGGTTTGGATCTCCATGCTATTTTGATAGAAATGTTGATATTTTGAACGATGTACATACTTTTGAAATTTGAATGAATTACATGTTTTGAAATCCTAAATCATGAGTTGAATTTGTAACATGGAACTCTGATAATGTTGCTTCGTAATCCTAACTTTGGGTTATGCAATGACCCGAGATTTGGGAAACAATGTTTTAGAAGGTCAAATTTTTTCAAAAGGTCATTCTGATGGTACTGTTTTGATTCCAATAATGTCACTGACACCATCTGATTATAGAATTTCATTCAAATTCCAAATAAGACATATTTTGATGTTGGTGTCTTACGCAATGTTTATAAATTAAGAAAAGTCAGGGTTAGTCATTATCTAACGCATTACTTCTTATGAAAAAAAAACATGTTTTTAGTCATGGTTAGTTGTATGTCACTTTGTAATAGTCGTACATATTCAACGATAAATGTTCTTTATAAAGAAGTATTTCAAAATTTATAATAATCTTTTTAAATTTATGTGATTTTCTATCTTTAATTGTACTGTTTATTAATTTTTGTTTATTATGTTCATATTAAAGTTTTTAATAGTATATTATTAAGATAATTACAAAAAAAATCCTGACCTATTTTATGTTTTGCAAAATTAACCTCGTGTATTGATTTTCACCAAATTGAACCTCCACCTATTTTCATTTTTGCAATTCAAACCTTCCGTCAAAGAGGTGTTAATTTTTTTAAGGGGATGGTGAGCTGGTTGCCATGTTGGTAGCTGACGTGGACACTGGTGGCATCAAACTTATATTTCTTATTTTTTTTCATTGCAAATTAAACCATGTACATTTGTTTATCTTGCAAAAAGAACCTTGGTCAAACCAGATTTTATTTCCCGCCATTTCTATTGCAAATTAAACCTTATACATTTTTTTTATTTTTGCAAGATGAACCTTGGTCAAATTAGTTGTTAGCTCCGGCCTTTTTTTTTATTGCAAAGTAAACCTTGTATTTTTTTTTTGCAATATAAACCTTGATGGAATTGCAGATTTTGGCTTTATAAATACCAATTTCATCCTAAAAAAAATCATCTCATTCTCTAACAATCAATTCCATTAATTATATTTGTTATCTTACAATGAACACATTTCGCTGCCATTGTGGAAGGACGACTGTCATACAAACATCATGGACCGATTAAAATCCAGGAAAGAGATTCTTGGTTTGTGAAAAATATGGGGTAAGTTATTGATTTTTTAAAATTTTAATTTTCTAGAAAATTATTTTATTTATTTACTTGTTTTATTTTTTAAATTTTTGTAGCTAGAAAGGGGATGTCGATTTTTCCTCTAGTTTGATCCTCCTCTAAAGGCAGTTGAAGTCGAAACTAAAACCAACAACAAATGCCTTTGGCTTTTTTTTTTCGTGTTATAATTCGTGTTCAACCTCATCTTCATTTTAATCATAATTGTACTCCATCCCAAAATTATTGTCTTGTTTTCCTTTTTCGTTCGTCCCAAAATAATTGTCTTGTTTGAAATTTTTCTTTTTAGACAACACTTTTACGACCTTACCTTTACTTTTTCATCATACTTTAATTATGAGTGACATACACATGTGCTTTAAAGTAAAGTACACATCAAACTAATATTAATAATCCAGACAAATGTGTTTTCTTAAACTGTATGCCAAGTCAACCCAAGCGATAATTTTGGGACAGATGAAGTATTATTTTGGAGCGAAATTGTTATTATAGCTTTACAAAATCTTGAAATTTCGTCTTTGCTCCTAAGAGTATGTTTGGATACCACAATTTCATAGATTGGAATTAGAATTTGAGTCTCCAAAACCAATTATGTCACTTAGCAACACATTTAATATTTGAAATTGTAATTGAGCTGGAATTCCAAATGTTTCAATTTCATAAAATTTAAAAAATTTAAATTCTAAAGTTTGGTCCATTATTATAAACAAGGGTTAAGTATTTCATTAGTCCCTGAACTTTGACTCCACCCATCATCCGTCCCCCAACTTCAAAAAGTTTTACCACTAACCAAAGTAGGTCTTTTTTGCTCATCGGAGGTCCCTAGCCCTAACGTCGTTTGTGTATTTCCGTTAAATGAGCATGTGTCACTCACATGCATAAAATAAGGGGGCTATGTATAAGATCATCAAAATAAAGGGACAAGGTGAAAATTTTCAAAGTCAAATCTCTCCATTAAAACAAGTGTCTCCCCTAGAGATGTCGCTCGTATAAACATGAAAAACCCGAATACATGAAATAACGGTAATTTAAATACTGAAACCGGATGACTCAAAGGAACATTTTCATCTCGAATAAATTTACTATGGTGGCCGGCGGCTGTTATAGCAATAAAATTTCAGTTAGTCAACTCGACACCTTTTTTCGCTGTTTTCCCATGATCCAATAGAAGATAGCTTCTTCTGAGCTCTGTTCAAGAAATTAATAATCTTATGATCAGGCGACGTGTACTTCATGAATTTCCACATGTAAGCTTATTTTTCATTTAATTTTGAAGATAATTTATATTAATCAAAAATCAAAACTGTCTCAAATTGAGTAAAAACTTAGTACAAAAAACACCTGAAAAACATATGTTTAAGGGACCTCTTACTTGTTTTCTGCTTTTGACATCTCACTTTTTTTCCCAAGCGCTAATTAGTAAATCTTTCTTCTCAGTTGCTACCCGTGCAAGCACTGCGTCTGAACAAACAAAGGAGGAAAACAACAAAGTAACTTTAACATGGAGAGAAATTGAGGAGAATCGTGCCGAAAGGGAGGGAAGAGATTTTGTGACGGTGGAGGATGTAGCAAACGCGATGACTGGCTTACTGAGTCCAATTAAGTGGGTCAACTTGAATTCGGTACGTAGAAAGAGGGTTAACCAGTGAGATGGTGATGCCGAGGAAGAGTAGAGCAAAGTAGAGAATTAGGATCTGAAGGGATGAAGAGATACGATTAGTGCGACTTGGTTTTTGGATAGGGATTGGTATATTGATTGAGGAAAGGAGGCAAAGGATTGCGTTTGAGAGATGAATGAATGCAGGTGGTGGTGTGGTGAAAATGTGGGGTTGGAGAGGGCAGAGAGATGTGTAGTCGATGATAGAGAGTGGCGAGAAGGAGGAAGGGGAGCGGGTGGTCTGGGCGAAGAAGGTCTTGGTTTGAGAACCGAAGCCATTTTTGGGGTCTTTGGTGCTGCTCTGGAGATAATGGTATTAAAATTTCCATAATGCCCCCTTATTTTGTTGATCTTATACATAACCCATTTATTTTGTATTTAATGGAAATAAACAAACGATATTAGGGTTAGGGATGTGACGACCCGACCCGGACCCCAATGCGAGATCCCGAATCGCGCCGTCCAAATAATCAAGTTAAACACACAAGCATGCACAAGTAGGATTATAAAATTCATGTGGCGCAACATTGCATACGAATAACAACTCGGCTACACTTGGCAGGAAAAACAACTTAAATTAAACAAGTCATCGGCGTTACGTAGGAACCCAACAACTACTCCTACAATTAACACATGCTCATAAAACTCAACGGCCACAACATGCCGGAGACAACAACAACAACAACAATTTAGACAAGCTTTAGCGGAAGAAACTGTGATGAACCAACAACATATAAACAGGCTCGACATATAGTCGGCATACCAAAAGATTACCAGTATCAAGTTTAATACAACCACAAAACCCAAAGTCAAGTCTAGATGACTTGCTTCCCATCGTCCTTACCAAAAACAAAAGACTAATTACTACCCCAAAAGAACAACCTCTAGCTCTTAAGTAACCAAGCGTGAGAAGCGAGTCTAGCGGGCGTCTCCTCGGCTTTGATCTAAGGAAAACAAAGCAAACAAATAGGGTAAGTCGAAAGACTTAGTAAGTTACTAAAATATGCATGTTCATGTTATAGCATGACATTTATCACAGTTATGACACATAATCATCATTTAACACTTAGCACCTATCATCATATGGCACTTAGCACATTGTTCACATAAGTGCGTAAAGTAAATCATTCAGGTAGGATATGATAGTCACGGAGCTCTGTAATACATTGGGTTCGTGACATCGATGTTATGTGAATTCATCGACTCATACCGAGAACCTACTCGATTTCATTAGCGGGCCAATGCGCGCGTATTGATACGGGCTACTTCCCACCGGTGGTGTGGAGTGTGTGTGTGAAGTCCCAGGTGCGGCGATCCATAGCGAGCACGAATCCCATAATTCGTGAAGGCGATGCATCGTCCCACCCTGACTTAATAAACAAACCAAATAATGCCAGCTGGACTCAATGTGATGCACAAGTAGATGTTTACTTGACTTAAACCAATTAAGGACCGGATTCGACAAGAGCGAACTCGTCCGACAAAGTAGGGTGTTAATCTCTACCATAATCATGTAAAGGCAATTAACTGCTCAAAACCAATGCTTCATAACAACTTTGCAAATAATTATATCAAGCTCATATTTGAGTAAACTTAATCAAACGGTACCCAAACTTCGTAGGGATTGAAATTAGAGTTTAACATGTTCAATTCTTCCCTAGAGTCGACTCCGTTGAGTCTTTTCTCTAAATTCCCAATTTTGGGGAAATTGAAGCTATATGCTTCATAACCCAACCTAGGTCACTTCTAAGTTCAACAAGGATATAAATTCACCTAAAACATTTCAATGTAATACGTGTCCCTTATATAGTCCAATATGAAGGATACAACACATAACCACTTTCACACATATCTCATAGGCATAATTTAGGGCCTTCCCAAATAACAACAATACTTCCATCAACAAACATAACACATATTTCTAACATGTTCAAGACCTCAATTAACATGATGAAAGAGTAATTTAAACTTCCAAAGGCAAGAAATCAACCTAGACATGCTCCTAGCAAAATCATACATTTAAAATTCAAATGGAAAGCATAGGAAGCAATTATGTGTCCTCATTGACCTCATACATCATAAACTTTGTTTCCTTAGGGTCAATGAGAACTAAGAAGAAGAAGAGTAACTTACCTAGCTTGAGTGAAAACTCAAGAGAATCAAAATCTAAACGGTGAAGTCGTTCCTCTCGTCGCACCCGTCAAGAATCCGAAGTTTGGCGGCAATCGAACGGTGGAATCTTTGTAGATCGAAGGAGAAGATGAAGCTAGGGCTCAAAACTCAAGCCCCCAACTCACTCTCTCTCTAATTTGTAGGATGAAGATGAATAAAGGAGAGACTTACTGAAAATTGGTCAAGGTTTGGTATTTATACTTCCAAAATGAGAAGGGTATAAGAGGTATTTCTCAAGTGCAATTAGTAGAAATTAGGGGGTTAACAAACACTAATCCAACCTAGATTAACTTCTAATTAGTGTTAGGACATGATTAGGACTAAGTATGGGTGGTTAGGAAGGGTTTAGAGGGGGTTTAATGAGGGTAGGATAGGCATTTCACGTCACAACTCAAAACAGGGGAAAATCCCGTAATTGCACATCCAGAGGTTGAGAGGGGCGCCTCATGCTTGCTTGCGGGGCGCCTCACTTGCCGAGGCCGATTCCAAGTTCGCCTTCATTTTGTAATTGCTCCTCGCATTTGAGGCGGGCGCCTCACAAGGTGCCGCGCGCCTTCCGCTAACCTCTAAAACTTGGTCTAAACTTGTCCTAAATGATCCCAAACTCATGGGCAACCATTCTAAGGTCTAACCCTACTCAAAACGAAGTCGGAAACACACCGAACAACTCCCGAACAAGATAGAACAACGCGAACCACGCCGATTTAATGATCAACGAATCAAACTACAATCAAACACCATTCAAACTAGGATAACTTGGACATGAAAGAGACTTGTTTCAACATGGTTAAGACCTAGATACAAGGCCAAGAACTCAACGAACACTTCGTACGACGAAATAGAGGCAATACGAGCAACGAGGGGAAATCGCTAAGGCCAAAATCAAAACGATCGAACCGGCGATTCAACAAACAAGTCTACGCGATTCTAAACATGTTAAGAACTTCAAGAATGATTTATGAATGATTCTAAAACATTTATAACCAAGTAAACATGCTCACAATCAACAAGAAATCAAGAAGACAAGCATACGATGCACATGCAAGAATATTGGGCGTTACACTCTCCTCCTTTAGGAATTTAGTCCCTAAATTCTTACCAAGTTCGTCAAACAAATGTGGATGCTTCTCGCGCATCTCCGCTTCCGTTTCCCAAGTAGCTTCTTCGATGTTGTGGTTTCTCCAAAGAACTTTAACTAATGGAATTTTCTTGGTTCGTAGCACTTGCTCTTTGGTGTCCAAAATCTTCACGGGCTTTTCAACATAGGACATATCCGACTCAAATGTTATCTCCTCATACTCAAGTACATGGGTATCATCTTTCAAATACTTTCGCAACATGGAAACATGGAATACATTATGAGTCTCCGAAAGTGACGGTGGCAATGCAATGCGATACGCTAAAGACCCAACTCTCTCAAGAATCTCGAATGGGCCAATGTACCTCGGTGTAAGCCCCTTTCTGCCGAATCTCTTCGCATCCTCTCCTCGGTGTTACCTTTAAGAACACGTAGTCTCCCACTTGGAACTCAAGATCCCGCCTTCGATTGTCCTGCAACTCTTTGTCGACTTTGAGCGGTGCGCAAACGATCTCTAATCAACTTCACGCCTCAACCGATTTGCACTAACTCGAACCCCAAAGTTTCGCCTCTCCAACTTCATCCCAACAAATTGGCGATCTACACTTACGCCCATACAAAGCTTCATACGGCACCATCTTGATACTCGACTGATAGCTGTTATTATACGCAAATTCAGCTAAAGGTAAATGAGAATCCCAGCTTCCCTTGAAATCCACGGCACAAGCTCGAAGCATGTCCTCCAAAATCTGGATCAATCGCCGACCGACCATCCGCTTGTGGATGAAAAGTCGCATCAAGTCTAATTTGGTCCCCAAAGCTTCCCGCAACGCTTGCCAAAACTGATGTGAACCTCGGATCTCTATCGACACAATACTCACAGTACGCCATGAAGTCTCACGATCTCCTGAATATACAAACCGCTAACCGAGTCGGTGAATAAGTGATCGCGATCGAATAAAGTGTGCACTTAGTCAATCCGCCGATTATAACCCAAACCGCATTAAATCCTCTTCGCGCCAGTAACCTGTCACAAAATCCATAGTAACAAACTCCCATTTCCATTCAGAATCTCAAGTGGTGAAGTCCTCAAGCAGCCTCGATGCTCAGCCTTAACTCCGCCGACAAGTCAAACATTTTGACACGCATACTCCGCAATTTCCCTCTTCATGCCTTTCTCCACCAAAATTGTCTTTTCAAGTCTCGAGTACATCTTCGTGCTCCCCTGGTGAATGGTATACCTCGATTTATGAGCCTCATCAAGAACCAACCTCTTCAAGTCATCATTAGAAGGAACACAAATTGACCTCGAAATGTCAAAGCACCCTCACTATTAGTCACAAAATCAAAGCGATACTTTTTTCACCAACCCATCAATAATTTTCTTCAATTCCTGATCATTCCTTTCGCGCTGCTTCTTTAATCTTTCCAAACAAACCTGTGTAGCCCGAACATTCGCGAAAATTACCCTCTATCAAAAACACTAGGACCCCAATCTCGCATGTGAACCTTTCCTACTCAAGTCCTCGACTACATTTGCCTTCCCTGATGAACTCCACTACTACATTTGCATTAACACACAACCCAAACCTAATTTCATTTGCCTTTCCTGAAGATAGTACATCATGTGGTTAATTTCTCCATCCATTCTTTGCCTCATGTTCAACTCCTTTGGGAAAAACAAGTACTTCAAACTTTAGCCCCATCTCTGATCTCAAATTTAGCCCCATACAAGTAATGTTTCCATTTATGCTCGCCAAGATAATCGCAGCCTAACTCCAAATCGTGTGTCGGGTAATTCGCATGAATAGACAACTTCCTCGACGACATAACTCTACCATTCTGCATTAACACACAACCCAAACCTTCCTTAGAAGCATCACTATAAATCACAAAATTATCTCCTCCACTAGGCAAAGCCAAAATAGGTGCCGACGTTAACCGCTCTCGCCATAGGAGTCACGATCTCCGGTTTCTTTTGCCAATAACCCGCTAATAAATCTCCTGATAACCCAGAGAAACTCCGAATCTCCGGTAACAACCGAACTAGGTCTCTTCCAATTGCCACCGCCTTCAACCTTAGAAGGATCAACGGCTACTCCGGCGCTAGAAATGATATGCCCCAAAAGGATACTTCCTCAAGCCAAAAGGCACATTTACTAAACTTCAGATAAAGTCAAGCTTTCTCCCGAAGAATAGACAAGACAGTCCTCAAGTGTTTCTCATGCTCCTCCCGAGATTTCGAATACACTAAAATATCATCAATGAAGACTACCACGAAACAATCAAGATAACTATGAAAGACACGGTTCATTAAGTCCATAAACACCGCTGGCGCATTCGCCAACCCAAACGGCATCACCACGAATTCAAGGTGCCCATATCTAGTGCTTAAAAGTCGTTTCTGAATGTCTTCCTCTCTAACCTTCAATTGGTAGTAACCCCATCTCAAATCAAGCTTAGAATAAACGATAGACCCTTGAAATTGGTCAAAAAGATCATCAATGTGGGGTAGAGGATACTTATTCTTAATGGTCACCTTATTCAATTCGCGATAATCTATGCATAACCGCAAACTCCCATCTTTCTTCCTCACAAATAGACCGTGCGCCCAAGACGACACACTCGGTTTAATAAAACCAATCTCTAGGAGTTCTCAACCGAAGTTTTCAATTCTCTAAGCTGCGGTGCCATCCTATACTTGCCTTAGAAATCGGTGAAGTCCCGAATAAGCTCAATACAAAATTCTAGTTCTCTATCTAAGCATAGCATGGTCTGTAAAATACATCTAGGAAACTCACATACTACCTGAACCTCTTCTAAATTCGGCGAAGACCTCTTCTTATCAATAACCAGCAAGATAACCCGAACACCCTTGAGATAACAATCTTCTAGCCTTTAGTGCATAAATAAAATGCAAGTCACTCGACGCATGATCACCCACAAAAGTAAACTCAGCACACCCCAGATATAAAAAGTAACCCGCTTCTATGGCAAATAACTATAGCATGATAAGCACATAACCGGCCCATGCCAAGAATCACATCAAAATCACGTATGGGTAGGACTACCAAGTCCGCATGCAAAATGTGGTCACCCACCAAACATCACAAGATTTGAACACTTCGACGCGAGCATATATTCCCGAGCCGGGTAGACACTTCAAGCAAGTATGGCAAAGATTGAGGCAACACGCAAAGATTCTCAACAAAGTGCGAAGCAACATAAGAATGTGAAGACCCTGGATCTATGAGAACTCGAGCCTTATGATCAAATATAGAAAGAGTACCTCCTATCACGCCGTAGACCGAACCTCGCTACCGATCAAGCGCAAACACACGACCCCGCACTTTTGGTTTACCATCCACATCTCTCTTAGCCCCGCATCGCCGCCTCGCCACCCGACCGATTGGCCTTATATTTGGGACAATCTTTCCTCAAATGAGTCCCTGCCTCCACAAATGAAACACTTCCCAGCCTTTCCCCAACACCTATCACCAAGGTGCCTGCACTTCCTCGGCGTAACGAACAAATCATAGTCTCATTACGAGACCCTCCGCCCCGAGTAAGAAGTGTTGTTGCCTTGCTTCCCCGTCTGTGGCCTACCTTGGCCTCCACCTCTCCTATCACGGTTTCCTTGGTATCCCCTTCTGCTACCTGAATTATTTCCCTGATTAGTGTTCTGAGTAGCCTGTCGTGCATTACCCGAATTACTCTTGACGGTGCTCCTCAATATCTTGCTCAACCTCATAAGCTCTATCAACCGCAGCCGATAATCGTGAGCTTAGTGCTAGAATCGCTTCCTAAATTCAGTCCTCAATCCTTTAACAAACTTATGTGTCCTTCAAGCTTCAAGAGGAGGAATCAAATATGCAATAACGGCTCAACTTAACTGGTGAACTTCGCGGAATACTCCGCCACGTCGGTCATGCTACCTTGCTCAAGATTATAGAATTCTTTCTCCCTTTGGTTGCGAACCACATCCCATACATATTCATTCTTAAATTCCCTTTGAAAATTAGCCCAAGTGACGTGAACTTGTTGCATCTCCCAACTTTCCTTCAAAGACATTCCACCAATGTTCTGTCTCCTTAAACTTAAACGCTAGCCCGACTCTCTCTCTTCATCGGTACACTCCAACATAGATAATATTTTGATCATCTCTTCCATCCACAACTCGCCTCCCTAGGGTTTGGCTCCCCAAGAAATGCACTAGGCTTCAACTTAAGGAATCTCTAGAGAGCTGGTGTGTGGCGCCCTCGGCCTCGGTGGTGGTACAACGCCCTCCTATCGAGGTGGTGGTGGTGCTCCCGTGACCTCCCTCCTGACTTCGCCTCGCCCAAAAAGCCATCAACCTACGGTAACTCGCCATATCCGACCACTGGATTCTCGCGGCGGCATACCTCAACTTCAAGTTCGACTTCTCGGCCTACCTCTACTCGCGGCCATTTCCATTCCTATGGTTATCCATCGAACCCCTACAAGAATTCACTCGACGTTAGAATCATCACACAAATAACCCCCCTAGGCCATGGAACCTATCCCTCGCCGACGCCTAACCTATAGCTCGATACCAACCGCGATTTAATTCGAATTCCCTGACCCCACGAGATCCCGAATGCGCCGTCCAAATAATCAAGTTAAACACACAAGCATGCACAAGTAGGATTATAAAATTCATGTGGCGCAACATTGCATACGAATAACAACTCGGCTACACTTGGCCTGAAAAACAACTTAAATTAAACAAGTCATCGGCGACGCATACTGAACCCAACAACTACTCCTACAATTAACACATGCTCATAAAACTCAACGGCCACAACATGCTATGAGACAACAACAACAACAACAATTTAGACAAGCTTTAGCGGAAGAAACCGTGATGAACCAACAACATATAAACAAGCTCGACATATAGCCAGATACCAAAAGATTACCGTATCAAGTTTAATACAACCACAAAACCCAAAGTCAAGTCTAGATGACTTGCTTCCCATCGCCCTTACCAAAAACAAAAGACTAATTACTACACCCAAAAGAACAACCTCTAGCTCGCAAGTAACTGCCGTGAGAAGCCGAGCCCTTAGCTGACGCCTCCCCCGGCTTTGATCTAAGGAAAACAAAGCAAACAAATAGGTAAGTCGAAAGACTTAGTAAGTTACTAAAATATGCATGTTCATGTTATAGCATGACATTTATCACGCTTATGACACATAATCATCATTTAACACTTAGCACCTATCATCATATGGCACTTAGCACATTGTTCACATAAGTGTAAAGTAAATCCATTCGTAGGATATGATAGTCACACGCTTCTGTAGCTCCCCGTAATACATTCTCTCTATCGGTTCGTGACATCGATGTTATGTGAATTCATCGACTCATACCGAGAACCTACTGATTTCATTAGCGTGCCAATGCGGCACGTATTGATACGGCAAAGGGCTACTTCCACTGCGCTCGTTGAGGCGTGTGGAGTCCCTGCGGCGATCAAGCGAGCACGAATCCCATAATTGTGAAGGCGATGCATCGCCCCACCCCGACTTAATAAACAAACCAAATAATGCCACTGGACTCAATGTGATGCACAAGTAGATGTTTACTTGACTTAAACCAATTAAGGACCGATTCGACAAGAGCGAACTCGTCTCAAAGTGGTGTTAATCTCTACCATAATCATGTAAAGGCAATTAATCGGCTCAAAACCAATGCTTCATAACAACTTTGCAAATAATTATATCAAGCTCATATTTGAGTAAACTTAATCAAACGGTACCCAAACTTCTAGGGATTGAAATTAGAGTTTAACATGTTCAATTCTTCCTAGAGTCCACTCCGCTGAGTCTTTTCTCTAAATTCCTCAATTTTGGGGAAATTGAAGCTATATGCTTCATAACCCAACCTAGGTCACTTCTAAGTTCAACAAGGATATAAATTCACCTAAAACATTTCAATGTAATACGTGTCCCTTATATAGTCCAATATGAAGGATACAACACATAACCACTTTCACATATCTCATAGGCATAATTTGGCCTTCCCAAATAACAACAATACTTCCATCAACAAACATAACACATATTTCTAACATGTTCAAGACCTCAATTAACATGATGAAAGAGTAATTTAAACTTCCAAAGGCAAAAGAAATCAACCTAGACATGCTCCTAGCAAAATCATACATTTAAAATTCAAATGGAAAGCATAGCAATTATGTGTCCTCATTGACCTCATACATCATAAACTTTGTTTCCTTAGGGTCAATGAGAACTAAGAAGAAGAAGAGTATCTTACCTAGCTTCGGAGTGAAAACTCAAGAGAATCAAAATCTAACGGTGAAGTCGCTCTCTCGCCGCATCGGCCAAGAATCCGAAGTTTGGCGGCAATCGAACGGTGGAATCTTTTGTAGATCGAAGGAGAAGATGAAGCTAGGGCTCAAAACTCAAGCCCCCAACTCACTTCTCTCTAATTTGTAGGATGAAGATGAATAAAGGAGAGACTTAATCAAAATTGGTCAAGGTTTGGTATTTATACTTCAAATGAGAAGGGTATAAGAGGTATTTCTCAAGTGCAATTAGTAGAAATTAGGGGTTAACAAACACTAATCCAACCTAGATTAACTTCTAATTAGTGTTAGGACATGATTAGGACTAAGTATGGGTGGTTAGAAGGGTTTAGAGGGGGTTTAATGAGTGGTAGGATAGGCATTTCACGTCACAACTCAAAACAGGGAAAATCCCGTAATTGCACATCCGTGAGGTTGAGGCGGGCGCCCATGCTTGCCTAAGTGCGCCTCACTTGCCGAGGCTGATTCCAAGTTCACCATTTTGTAATTGCTCCTCGCATTTGAGGCGGGCGCCCACAAGTTGTGCCAGTGCTCGGCCCAACCCTAAAACTTGGTCTAAACTTGTCCTAAATGATCCCAAACTCATGGGCAACCATTCAAGGTCTAACCCTACTCAAACGAAGTCGGAAACACACCGAACAACTCCCTAACAAGATAGAACAAGGCGCTAACCACGCTAATTTAATGATCAACGAATCAAACTACAATCAAACACCATTCAAACTAGGATAACTTGGACATGAAAGAGACTTGTTTCAACATGGTTAAGACCTAGATACAAGGCCAAGAACTCAACGAACACTTCGCACGATTTAAATAGAGGCAATACGAGCAACGAGGAAATCGCTAAGGCCAAAATCAAACGATCGAACCGGCGATTCAACAAACAAGTCTACGCGATTCTAAACATGTTAAGAACTTCAAGAATGATTTATGAATGATTCTAAACATTTATAACCAAGTAAACATGCTCACAATCAACAAGAAATCAAGAAGACAAGCATACGATGCACATGCAAGAATACGGGCGCACTCTCCTCCTTTAGGAATTTAGTCCCAAATTCTACCAAGTTCGCAAACAAATGTGGATGCTTCTCACAAGATCTCGCTCGCTTTCCCCAAGTAGCTTCTTCGATGTTGTGGTTTCTCCAAAGAACTTTTAACTAATGGAATTTTCTTGGTTCGTAGCACTTGCTCTTTTGGTGTCCAAAATCTTCACTGCTTTTCAACATAGGACATATCCCACTCAAATGTTATCTCCTCATACTCAAGTACACGGTATCATCTTTCAAATACCAAGAATCTC
>CM028381.1:51650267-51686238 GCA_013146195.2 Codonopsis lanceolata | reverse complement strand
TGATACATTGATGATACAAAATTCATGCATCTAAGATTAAAGGTGTACACAAATGAAAAAAATTATACTTTGGCATTTCATCGAACAACTTCACATGCATAACAATTTTAAAAAAAACACAAAGAGTTTTGTGTTTTGTGATACTAAATCTATTTTTTAATCACACAAGCATAAATAATGAAAGAAGAACAACAACATCATGATATGAATTAGAAAGAGTGAGAAGTTCGGTGGCGAAGAAACATTATGTAGTAACTACTGTTTCTTCCTTGCCACTCAACTTTCTATTCTCTTTCCACTTGATACTTTTTTGCATCTTCTGTGAACGAGGGAGAAGAAGCGAGATAAAGAAAAAGAACATTGTTGAAATTGAAGATTGGTAGATGGAAAGGAAAGAGGATGTGATGTGGCAAAATCGATCTTGGGCGTCAGATTGATCTATCGATATCTGGGCTTGATGCGCTTCTTGAACATATCTAAGAACACAAAATCACCTTAGTGGAAATGCAAGGCTTGTCCTCATGAAACCATTCTAGCATGAGAGTAAAGTATCGTGTAATGTCAAGTAAGAATTTGGAGATTCGAGGCTCGAAAGTGTGTGCACACTTGTATATGGTTTATGGAGGGGTATTTATAGGCCCCATATGGCGTAGAATCCTTGTGGGATCAGGTTTCCATAGTTACCTAGTCAATTTAGGAGGAAATCCTAAATTGTAGGCGTGACAGTGGCGTGAATATAGGAGCAAATATGGTAAGTATCTGCTCGGATAAGGAAATCTTTGACCTATCTTGGAGAGCAAGTTTTACGAGGTTCCACGCTCCAATGCTTGCAGGGCAAGCAAGGCTCTCGCCCATATGATATAGTGCAGTGAAGACAAGTGTAGATCTCCGGGCGTGGCCCCAGTCGGAGCGGCCGAGGCTGTTCTCGACCCGAGGTTTAGGGGAGCTATAATGTTCTTTGCTCGGTACCTCGCTAACTCTGCCCACTAGGTCGGTAGGTCTCTGACGAGATGAGCTCGTGGCCCGGCACGTGATGGGCGCTAAATCTTTACTGTGAGGGGCTTGGTAGGCATATCAATGGCCCTAGCTCCTTGTCGGCAGTATTCATGTTCGGAGGCGGGCGTTCATACTAAGTATATTCTTTGCTCTTGTGCAGGGCTCCAACATTTGTAAATTTTACGAGGTGGATCACGATACGGATGGAAGGCAAACCGGTAGAAGATTTTGGAACTTTGGTGGAAGGCAGAGGCAATGGAGAGTGTTTGGGAAGCTTTGTCATTGGAGAATACAGGAAAGTAGGCGAAGAGGCGCGTGAGCCATCAAGGAATGGTGTGACTTGAAGGCGTGGTTTCTGGCGGCGTATTAAATGTATGTGCGTCTTCGGCGGCGTCGAGTTGTTTAGCGGTTTTCCCCAAAACCCTTCAAATCCGCATAAAAGGCGACCTCCCTCCCTACCTTGTTTTACTTGCATTTGAGATATCCAGAAAGATTTTTGTTCAAGCTTTGTGTTCTTCTGGCTGCTTCGTCAAGCGATTTCTTGGTTCATTGATCTTGTGCATTGATTCGGCCGGATTCAATTTCTTCCGAACTTGAAATCTTACATGCGTTTCAATTTCTCTGACGATTGTTTAGAAAACCCTCGACCTATGCTTGATAGTAAGTTTCATTCCCGCTTTACGGGTTCATCTTCTTCATCTCCATGCGTTTTTGGGTAGGATTCTTAGGTTAGAATCGGGACCTTAGATATAGATCGAGGAAAAGACTAAGTAGTCTTGTTCATGGCCCTTGGTATACACTAGACTTAGGATTTTCTCCCTGTTTGCTTAAATCGGTTATGCAGGCGGGATAGTGACTTTTCTTCCTCGATCTCTTTTGTAGATATGTCTCACGGCGGATACTTGGACAATGATAGAAAGGCTTTTAGCTATAGCGGGGAGAATGACCCGTTAAGCGTGAGCAGTCTTCCACTAAATGTTGAGGTTGAGGGCGGTGATAAGTCGTAGCTATAGAGATCGCCCTTTGTTCGGCGCCCGGTCCGTGGTTGATCTTGAGGATTCCTACGGGGCATGGCCTCTGGAGGCAGTATGTGGCCAGGGGTGCGGCGGGCGTGGGCCGGAACAGGTTAGATGAAGTAGTGCTTGTGTGCGGCGGGAGAGGTCATTGGGGCTTCCCGTCGGGTGAGCAAGCTCCCAATTATGTTGGCTCGAGAGGAGAAAGATTCCAAGACATGTAGAAGATGTTACTAAGTCCTCGGCAGTGAGCTCGATTGAGTCTTTAATCTTGAAACGAAACGGTATGTCGCCATGTTTGGGTCTCTTGACACATCGGCCAAGGTGGTGATTGGCTCGCCTCCATTGGCGTTAATCCCGAGGACTATAGAGGCGAATAAGATGGATATGCCCAGTGGTGTTATCCTATGACCGAGGGAGAATGACTTTTTATTCTTTGCCGATTTTTTCAAACTAGGGTTGCGTCTTCGGTTGGAACCCTTTTTTGTGGATTTTTGCTCGAGACGAGGCCGTGCCTTGCGATTTAATCTTGAACACGTTACAGTGATCATGGCCTTCGGCGTGGCTTGCTTATTGTGTTCGAGCCGGACATGTTCTTGTTAAGCAAAGTATCATCTTCGCTCCAGAAATGCAGGTGGGCGGAGTGGGAGTTAGAGTCAAACTCCAACTTCTTGAGGATCTGAGTGTCAGGAAAAGTTGAGGCCTAGGGCGGGGAAAGCTTCGATAATTGAGTCTGCAGGTTGGGTGGCTCTTATGCTCACAACAGAGATGATGCCATGAAGATCCCACAAGGCTTCCAGGAAGACTTGATGCTTGGGGAGAGTCTTGTGACTGCGGTGCTAAAGAATGCCCTCGGAATGATCAAGGAAAATGAGAAAGCAGTAGAGGCGGGCGTTCTGGTTGATTGGAAAGAATTAGTACGCAACCCGTGACATCTGCTGGCCATTTATGATCCCAGCAGAACTTACAGAGGTAGAGCCCACATTGACTCACGAGCTGAAATAGTTCATCCCTTCTTGGGGCGTGACGAAAATTTAAACAATAATACGGCGAGTGTCGATGGTTGGGCTGCAGTGCGGCTTCTTGGCGGCGGTGTTCGAGGAGAGAGATGGTCATTTTCTAAGCTGTTATAATTTTTCTCTACTTTAATCAATTCTTGCTTTCAACGGTCGCATTTACTAATTACTCTTTGCTTTATTTTAGGAATGAGGAACCTTATTGCTATTGAAAAATAGGAAAGCAGCCGTGGTCGGTGGGCAGGGCAATCGAAGAGAGCGAAAGAGCCTCGGGATTGGCCCAGGTTCCACTTTAGTCCTCAGGCCGGAAGGCTCCCTGCATCGGAAAACCCACTAGACCAGCAGAAGGAAGTAGTCATTGCCCTCCTTACGCGTGGCAGGTGGAGCCATGGCCGATCGAGAAGGCCGCCATTCTGTGAAGGCCGATGAAGTTCTCGGCCAAGGAAGCCAAGGCAGGTAAAAAGGAAAAAAGGATTCCTCTCCCCACGCTCCTACTGCGAGTGGCGTGTTCGCTAGCGTCTCGGGCTCCCCAAGCCAATTGACCCCGCTTCTTCTACTCTCCCCACTATCAAATATGGCATCATGGACGTGAGGCGGCCCAACTTTGAGATACCCACCACTATCAACGCTGCGTGGGCCCTCGTAAAAGAAATTGAAGGTGGTTCCCCAATGCTCGGGGGTATCGATCTAACTGCCCGCGACAGCCCTATCGGGCTGTTGGGCAAAGTTATCGAGGAGCGGAATATCTATGATGACTTGACGCTTGATTGAAAAACTGTAGGCCATGTGTTGGTCGGGCATGTCGGGCTCAGTCTGAGCAAGGTAAAGTCCTTGTGCTTATGTTTATTTCTGTAATCTTTCCACTTGCTCGATTTTTGTTGACCCCTTTGTGTTTGCTTGTAGATTGCCTCTATTTGCACCAATTTATATGATCGTCTGACAAAATGAGGAAAAAGAGGCTCGCAAGAAGATGGAGTCTGATAATAAAAGTCGGGAGGCCATACTGAAGAAAAAACTCAAGCAGGTTTCTTCTTTGGCAGGTCAATTGAAGGAGCAAGAAGAGGCTTCCAAGAAGAGAGAAGCCGAGCTGCTCGAGCGAAATCTCCTCCTGGTTGCTAAGAACGGGAAGCTGGCCATCGAGAAGACGGAGCTCGTTGCCCAGCTTAAAAAGGAGCAGGCATCGGTGGACGTGGTATCCAAGCAGAGGGAGCAGCTGCAGCTGGAGCGGGATGCTTTCAAAATGCAAGCGATCAATGACGCGACCACCGTGGCCAAGCTCATGAAAAAGTTGTCAGTGGCCAAAGAGACGGCGTTGCAGGACTTCAAGAGCTCCCTGGATTTTAAGGCTGCTGTGAATGAGGCTATTATTCCATACTTTGCCCTTGACACGAATCATATCTTGAGGATTCTCGCTGGTCACGGTGGAGTCAGTATGCAGACCATAGCCGAGTATGCCGTTATTGATCCTTACTCTGATCTTGCCCGTCAGTTTCATGACTTGGTCCCTTATACCAAAGAAGAGCTACAGACCCTTGCACGCGAGGATGTCGACGCAAAGCGGGATCCTTGGGTTCCTCAGCCGATGGGACGCTAATCTCGCTTTCGGCGATCGAGGCTTTGGAATCTGAGGATAAAACTAAGAGAGACAACGAGCAAATGCTTGCGGGGGTCGCTGCCAAGGCTGCAGCGGATGAGGCTACTCGCAAAGAGCTTAACGCTTAATATGAGCTGCAGTACAAGGCTACCTCAAGAGTCTTGCTCCCCAAATGGACAAAGCCTTAGATTGAGAATCCTTCTATTTGGCCTACGCGTCATTATTTTTGTTTCCAAGTGTAATTCTTCCCAACTTTTTAATGGAAACTTGATTTTGCTCGATTGATGTTCTTATACTTGGATTTTTCCTACATTTTATTAGTACTAGTGTGCATATATGGGTTGTTTGAACGAGCATAACTAGCGTAATACGATCAGAACTATTCGAGCATGCAAACTTGTGCAAGAATGACTTAAAAATAATAAGGCTAATTTAGCTGACAAATTATATCAAGTTTTGAGTGTCTGGGAAAGCATTCTTACCCAAACTGAGTGTTTGGTTCTGGCCAAGGCTTTGAGTGGGCATGGCCCCTATCGCCCTGGAGCGAGCTTCCTGATGATTGCCTAGCGGGCATGGTCCAACTTTAAGCGACGACCAGCTAACTGGATTTGGCCATGTTCGATGTTTGTGCGCCGAAGCTGTTGCTAGTATATCAACTGAGAATAGAGATATACGACTAACAGTTTTGCTCGGTTATTATAGGAACCCGAGGTAGTTAGCCGCTATCTTATGGGCATGTCCCCGACCGACTTGCAGGCTTCCAAGTGAGTGGATCCGGCATGGCCCTATCTTGTTCACTTAGAGGATAAGATTTGTCCACTAACACCCGGGTACAGTGAAAGTTTGACCAGGCATGGCCCTACTTGCGAGCAATTTTTGTCAAGCAATCCGAAAGCAGTTTATACATGATAAGCAAAAATATATTAACAATTTAATGAAATAAGTAAAAATATATTATACATGATAAGAAAAAATGATAATGACCCTCAACAAGGTTGAGGATCTTGCTCATTCATACATTTAGATGACCTGCGCGGGGGGATGCCCGACCTTGTGCGCATGGATCATTGGTGTAGGTGGGTTGACTTCATCTTTCTTGGAGATTTTGATTTATTGCTCGGGAGTTGGGATGATGAGCTTCTGCCTCTTTCTTTGACAGTTGCGAACATATTCCCATATTGCTCGCGGCTTACTGTTAAGCATTCCTACCCCGTCGTCTGAGTAAAATTTAGCTTTCTGGTACGGGATAGAGGCGACCATCTCGAATTTAGCCATGGCCGAAGCATCCAAGATGCAGTTGTAGGGGGACTTGAGGTCTATCACTAAGAAAGTAATAGTTTTTTCCCAGGTTTGAGCTCCATCCTCGATGAAGACTTCTAGGTCAATAGTTCCCTTCACCCCTACTTTGTGGTTGGTGAAGCCTTCCAGTTTGCCCAAGTATGGCTGCAAGCAGGCATCTGTTAGTTCCAGGCCTTTGAAACAAGAGTAGTACATTATATCCCTGCACGCTCCTGTGTCAATCAACACCCTGTGAACTTGCCAGTTGTTGACGAGGGTAGAGATCACCAGTGGTTGTTCGAAAGCGAGGGGGGTGCTCGCTAACTCACTTCGAGCAAAATAAATGCTATGCTCCCATGTTCGTTGAATAACAGGTGTATTGATTGACTTAGTCAGGGCGTAGATATGTCTGCCGAGTTGAGTGTTACTCGACATTTCTTCCATGACAACGTTTACAACCCCTTTAATCTGAGGGGCCTGGCCACCTCTTCTTCTGTTAGGCTATGCGCGCTGATTGTCTTCGACGTTGTTGCCCGCTCATTTGTGTTTCTTGAAGTGATCCAATTTTCCTACGTTGATTAGCTTCTGAATTTCCCGCTTCAACACATTACAGCTTTCTGTATCATAACCGTGATCGTGGTGGTAATCATAGTACTTGGAGTTGTCCCTGGTGTGAGCGAAATCAGGGTCAAACGGGTATGGGATATGCAGGACATCTCAGACCTGGAACATGATGTCTTCCCGAGTCTTGTCTTTTATTTTGGGATTGTCATCCTTAGTATTTTCTGTCGAGCAGAATAAGTGTGAGTTGGCCAGCAATTCTGCTTTCGAGGCGTTAGGGTTCATTGTCAATATGGTTTTCAATGACCCCGACCTCATGTTGTTCAGATAGCAGAAAGTGATCTCGGGGTCGCTGGTCGCTGTTACTTGCTCGAGCATCTCCTCGAACCGCTTTAGGCAGTTGTTGTAAGACTCATGGTCGCCTTGTTTGATTTTGCCCAGGTCGAACCTTTTCTTGGGCATGGGTCTTGCAGTGCCGAACTCTTCCAAAAAACTTTTCCTGAGGTCTTCCTAACTGTCAATCGATCTGCGAGGAACTCTCCCTAGCCATGCTTACGCCTTGCCTCGGAGAGCTCCCTCAAAAGCTCTCATCTTAAGCGTCTCGATGTCCATGACCATTCGTATTGGTGCCTCAAATGACCTGAATCAATCATTTGCCCGCGTCTTTTTGAAGTATTTTTTGAACTGTAAAAAGGTAATTACTTGCGCGGGTAGCACGTTTTCGATCTTTGGGGTGAAAGGACTTCCTTCTAGCGGCTTTGTGGCTCCGAAACTGAGCTTGGCCACAATTAACTCGCCCATTTTCTTGGCCATTTCTTTGTTTAAAGCTTCCATTTCGTCGGCCAACCGCTTCTCGGCATCGATTGTGAGTTTGGAAGAGGTTGTGTGCGATGAGCCCTTTGAGCGGATATCCACTGATCGTTGACTTTGTCTTATTGTAGATTTCGTTGGGCGCATGGCCCATGCCGAGCGAGACACCTCTGCGGCATATCTGACCGAGGTGGGATAATAAGTTGGATCATAATAAACTTCAACCTGCTACTCAGCTCGAGCTCTGTGTCTTGGTCGTTGCTCCTATGCCTCGGCGTACTCACAGGCTCTGCGATGATTATCCCTCTCTACACGGGCATGCTGCTCTCATTCGCGGCAAAGGTGATGACGGGACAGATTTTGGCGGCTGTACCTGCTTTCCGCATGATCATCTACCCTTTGCTCCTGATTCTCCCGATCCGAGGGTACATGAACGATAGAGGGAATTCGTCTGCTCGGAGCGGGTAGTTGTTGGGAGGCCTAGCCATCACCAACAGGCGCGGGATTGCTGAGAGAGGGCAGCGCAAACTTAACAATTGGCACCGGGGCATGGCCCAAGGCGAGCAGCTGTTGATTAAGCACGTATATTTTATTATAGTGGTCCGCTTGCACTTGAGGCGGTAGCTTTGTTGCTCGAGGGGTTAGCTTCGGGGCAAGCGCTGGCTACGACCATTGTCTCGGCCCGGCCGGTTCAGATTGAATCTGAGGTCTTGACCATGATCCCACTGCTCGTTGAGTACTTCACGAGCGTCTCGCTGACTTGCTTGATTCTGACTGGCGTGTTGAGAAAGTTGTTCCTCAACATAAGGAACGTCCTCATCATGAGCTGCCAAGCAGCCATCCTCTGATTCCTTGCCTGCACTCCCTGATGGGGTGCCTTTGATGGTAGATCACCGGGCAGTGGGTTGTTTCCAATCAAATGGCTCCCAACTTGGTGGTTACTAGCGGTGGCGTGATGCTTGCTACCCTTACCAGCCATTGAAATAATACCACTTGTCTAAAAACTACCGGAAAAACTGATGACAGAGCTTTGAAGCTTTGATTTCCCGGCGATGGAACCAAACTGATGTGGCAAAAAATCAGTCTTAGGCCATCCGATTGATCTGTAGGATATTTGGGCTTGATGTGCTTCCTTGAACCTGTCTAAGAACATGAAGTCACCTTAATGGAAGTGCAAGGCTTGGCCTCCTGAAACTACTCCGGCGTGAGAGTAAGTATCGTGTAATGTCAAAAGAGAATTTGACAGATGTTCGAGGCTCAAGAAAGTGTGTGTACCTTGTATATGGTTTATGAAGGGGTATTTATAGGTTCCTTAAGACGTAGAATCCTTGTGAGATTCAGTTTCCATAGTTACCTAGCCAATTTAGAAGGAAATCCCTAAATTGTAGGCGTGACATGTGGCTGGCCATGTGAATATAAGAGCGGATATGGTAAGTGTCCTGCTTAGATAAGAAATCATTTGACCTGTCTTGGAGAGCAAGTTTCTGAGGTTCCCTGCTCGATGCTTGCCCGGGCGAGTAAGGCTCTGCCTGGCTATATAATACAGGCATGGTGAAGACAAGTGTCGATCTCGGGCATGGCCCCAGGTCGAGTAGGCAAGGTCTGTGCTCGACCAGGTTTAGATGAGATCTATAGTGTTCTCTGCTCGGTACCTCACTAGCTCTGTCTGCTAGGTAGGTAGGTCCTACGACAATTGAGTTCGTCACTGGCACGTGATGGGCACTTGATGTGTTATTTCCTCACAAGTGCACGAGTCAACTGGGGTATAGTTGTACGAAAGCAATGGTCGAACCACAAAGATTTGAGTTTTGATTACAGTAAATTCAACTAATCTAACAAAATAAAGCAATTAATAAATAACGGGGGTTTTGGTTTTATTAAATAAACTAATTTAACAAAGCATGTAAAATATGAGATAAATCAAAATTTGTAAAAACGCCTAGGAATTAGGATTCACTTGTATATCCATCTTATGTTCGTTTATCTTATATATCAATCAATTACGGGTTCATTCACTAGTGTAAAGGATTGAGACTTACAGAGCGTGATTTGCAATCCTTAGTACTCCGCATTAACTATGCTTTCTTGGTCTGTTCACATAGTAATTAAGAGTCCATTAAGTACGCTAAAAACTAAAGTAATTAAGAGTCCAATCAGTACTCTTAAAAACACACGTGAACCTAGATCTAACCTTAGTCCGATCAGGAAATCAGAGAGATCTATTTATCATTTAGGTTGGCCAATATATAACTCACACACTATCATACACCTTATTATACCCAAGAGCCTACAAATTCACTAACACAACCATTATACGGTAGTTTCAATACAGACCAATGATAATCTAAATTGATAAACAATAATTAATTGAATATAAATTAATAATTAGAACAAAATAATTAAATACAAGTTACCTCAAATTCCTAGATTATGAGGTTAGTACAAAACCTTGAACCATTTTTGGAGAATTTTTCTTCATAGACAAAAAATAATAATACAGAACTTCTCTTACTTTTTTTTGACCTAAAGGGGATATATATATATATATATACCTAATAATTATACAACAACTAGGGTAAAGGGGATACAAAACAATTAGGACTCAAAATAAGGCACAAAGTGACCGGCCAACTCCAAGAAAGAAAAATAGGGCGGCTGATGCAACATTAGAGAAAAGCTGATTTTCAGCTTTTTCCTTTCAAGTCTCCAAGATTTGCACTTTGATCCCTGAAATTTTCAATTCAACATAAAATACCTATATTTTGCACAATTGTTTCCCAAATCCCTAAAACTATTAAACAACATTAAAACAAATATTAGACAATAAAACCTCGAGAAATAATAATATTTAAGCCGGAATAATATTCAATAAATGAGTATAAAATTCATTCATCAAATACCCCAAAACTCAGACTTTGCTTGTCCTCGAATAAAACAAAATAAAACTTATAAATACAAAAACTAAACTAAAATTAAAAAAAAAAAGCGATTTTTTTTTCACAAGTCAAAGCTACAACATGGTACCTCATAATGTCTCAAACAATGGTAAATAGCAACACATAACCACAAGTCTAGGCTTTCACTCAATCATCATCAATATCACTTATAAATCTCTGTGTGTGTGTGTGTGTGCAAACCATTAATTGATTATCTCCAAACTTAAAAAGTTTTATCAAGCGAAGTACATCATTCATTCCCAAAATATTTCAATAAAAACATGTGCATCACAAAACATGCAACATACCATCAATACCCGGTTAACAACACGAAAAGAGATCGTGCTAGTATTCAAGTGCTTATACATCCATCTCATGCACTAACTATGTATGAAATACAATGCTCTCAAATTCCAACTACTTCTAATAGTTAAGATTATGCAAATAGTGCGAAGTATATTAAGATATGTATATATTGTAAAACAAGGGTCAAATCAGCTATGTCTCCAAACCATGTCAACTAACACAAACACAAGTGGCAAATAGATTAACAGGTCTTTATTAAGCTTGTAATGCAAGGCCAAGGGGAGGGGTAACAATAAAAGGGATACGAAATTTCAAAGTGAAAGAGTACGAATATTCCTTTTTAATTTCCCATACAAATCACTCACATTCCTTCAACAACCCCCAAACTTGGATTTTTGGGTTGCAGAAGGTATCAAACCATAATAAAGATTTTCTTCCCAATTTTCCTTGCTTTCTTTCTTTCTTTTCTATTTTTTTTCTTATATATAATTTTCGAAGAGCATATACAATTTTTGAATTTTCGTACCCTTTTCATTTTTTTTTTGGAGTACAAGAAATCATTGGGGCTATTTTGGAACTGCATCAACCACTATAAAGACAACATTCCCTACCCAATCCTACTCTCTCAAAGGGTAGGCAAACATGTATAAGCTTTAGAGTTTAAGTTAATGTGTGTAAAAGAAACGAAGTCGAATGGGGATCGATGTGTGCTTAACACACACCATTCTTTTTAATAGGGCAATACTTAATGCAACACTTTTTGTTGTAAAAATACTATATTACCCTTGACGAAATAAATAAAAAATAAAAAATTGAACACCGGACCATCGCCCACCGCCTGCCCCAACTCCTAGCCTTCCCACACCGCCTGGGCCAAGCCCAGTCCTTCCCCCCCCAAGACTACCTCCCAGCCTCCCGGCCCATCCCTCCCCAGCCATCCCACTGCCGGACCAAGCCCAATCCCTCCCCCAGCCCCAGTCCACCCCCCCCCCCTGCCTCCCTCCCCCACCCCTCCCAAACAGATTGGGCCTCCCATCCCTCCCTCACCCACCCCACACCACGCCC
The DNA here is from genome assembly GCA_013146195.2 of Codonopsis lanceolata. NCBI lineage: Eukaryota > Viridiplantae > Streptophyta > Magnoliopsida > Asterales > Campanulaceae > Codonopsis > Codonopsis lanceolata. The sequence continues at coordinate 51,674,663 of CM028381.1, read as the reverse complement.
CCTCCCCCACCCGCCCAACCTCCGCCACTTCCCGCCCAACCTCCACCACCTCCCACCCAGCTTTCACCACCCCCCACCCAGCCTCTGCCACCATCTCCATAAAAAAATAGTTTTTTTTCTTCCATTTAATTAAAAACCAACTACCGACCACCTCCACCACCACCCACCCACCTCCACCACCAATTTTCTTCTTCTTTTCATTTAATTATAATTTTTAATTTAATTTTGAAATTGAACAAAGGGCAAATTGGTAAACTTATTTCAAAAAATATTGTATTAAGTATTTTATAGGTGTTGTATGAAGTACCTATGTTTTAATAAAGCTCAAAAGGGGACACTAGGGAATAATGTAAAATAAGGATGGTGAGATAAATAGGCTCAAACGATCCAAAGATGGCCTAAATCATATCCTAACTGCCACAATGTTCATGATTCGTTTTCACAGAAATTCAACAAAGTTTCAAATTATTCTCAACTTCAAGGTTTTAAGAACAAGCTCAACAAGTATTTCACACAAGTATTGGCTAGAAAAGAGGTAGGGAAAATCAAAACTTAAATGTACTCACGGTTTCGAAAGTATGATTGAGATATATTAGCAAAAGAAGTTCAGCATATCTAACTTAGCATGTAATTAACCCTAAATCGTAAATATAATGTAACAATCATGTAATGATGGCTGTTAAAAATGTTCATGACCACTAAAATAGCAAAGTCCAAGGGGAATGAAATATGCACTATAAGCTCAATAAAAATACTCAAATTCTTTAATAAATCAAGTCATGATATTTTTGTACTCAGAAAATTTGGAGATAAAAAGTTCCATCAACTAAACCAAGCTAAAGCACATAGACAAGTTTTCATGCATCACTATTAACAAACATGTTATTATTGGCCGAAGTAACTATACTTAAAATAAAGACTCGATTTTTTTTTTTGTTGAAATTTTCTGATTTTTTTAAAATACAAAACTAAAACTAAAATAAACTAACTAAATAAAGAGAAAATAAAAATTAAACTAAATAGCAAATACATACAGAAAGCCACTTTCCAAACATAGCATTATAAGCGCAAAGCAATTCCACCCCCAAACTTAGGCTCTGTTTGTTTCACGGAAAATGACTTCCAGAAAACATTTTCCTCATTTTTCGGTGTTTGGTAACCTTAGGAAAATGCAGTCAACGTAAAAGGTTTTCCGAATCAACGGAAAATGAAGGCTTCTTTTCCAAATGTTCGGGCACCCTTCGTCCCCTTTCACAATTGCACATATTTACTTACACACACAATATTTCACTCAACAAATAAATTGTTTAGAAATATAAATAAAGTTTGTGCATACTATTTATAAATTATAATTTTAATAAATGCTTACTACGTTCTAAAATTAGTGTCACCTACATTATTTAGAGACATCCTAACCATTGTCAATTTTCTATTTTAAAACGTTTTTTTTTTCATATCAATTATCAAAAAAAATATTTGTAATTGTAAGATTGAAAAAATATAGACATTTATTTGATACCACTAATGATAAATTGAGGGTTAATAAAGAAAAATTACTTAAAGTTCAACACTATTTTATATTCAATATGTGCATTAATATTAGAATATATATATTTTTTGTATTTATTAATATATAGTTTTCTGTAACATTTTCTAGGGACATCCTAAACATTGTCTATTTTCTATTTTAAAACATTTTTTTTTCATATCAATTATCAAAAAAATTATTTGTAATTGTGAGATTAAAAAAAGATGGATCTTATAAAAAAAAGATGGTCCTTATTAATTTTCTATGGACATCTTAAATATTATTTATTTTTGTATTTATTCATATATTGTTTCCGTAACATTTTCCGTGTGTTTTCCAAACACCCGTAAATGTTTTCTGACATATTTTCAAAAGATTTACCAAACACCTGAAAATGAAATCTTTTGATTTTCCGGAAATCATTTTCCATAAATCATTTTCTGGAAATGATTTTCCGTGAAACAAACGGAGCCGTATATTAAAAAATTATCCAAAGTATGCTGTCATTTTATGGTCATTATTGCGTTTGTAAAGTAGCTAGTATGCATGGAGAGTTGATAACTCATGTGAAAATTTATATACAAATGATATTGTAAAAAATGATTTCCAACACATTTTCACAAAGTTTACCAAACACCGGAAAATGTTTTCCACAACATTTTCATAAGACTTACCAAACAGCGGAAAATATAATGATTTCATTTTCCGGAAATCATTTTCCGGAAAACGTTTTCCGGAAAACATTTTCCCTTAAACAAACGAAGCCTTAATTTACACATTGTCCTCAATATGAGTTAAATATAAAACAGAGAGGAAGAATATGAAAATATGACACTGAATGCGAAGGAGCCTCAACCTTCGCATTTGAGTTTTAGTCACTCAAGACAATAAGGTGATTCAATTCAAAAACCCAAAATAATGGCAAAATTCTAACCCCCAAAATAATTCAGAACTAAAACAAATCTGCCTCTCATAATCATTAAAGCACACAAACTGCCCCACCCACATTTTAAAAATTAATCAAAACCATCGTGGATTCACCAAAATGGTTTAGCAAACTGCAAAATTCCAAATGAGTAGCAAGAACCTACTCTCCAACAGACATAACCAGTTTCAAAACCGACATTCACTTCCCCAGTTCAAATTGTAATGCATGAGGATCCATCGATCATCAACAAATAACACTAACCAGATTATATCAATGATAATATCATGACTGAAATGGACTCAAAGGACAGCCAAGCATCAATTACTCATAGCTCAACAAATAATCTAATACACATGGAATAATCTTGCTGGAACTAGGCAATGGTTTTAACTAATTGAGCATTAACAACTCAAAAAGGCAAACCGAAAATTCAGCACTTAGCAAACAAATATCAACATACCCCTCTCAAAATCCAACCCAATTATTTGCTACTCACAAATTCAATTTTTCCACATAATTACCACTAACTTGGCATTGGCAATTACCAATTTTTTTTTAGTCCAAGCAGAAATCCATACACTACTGTGAATGGACTCAAGAATAACCAACACACATTTACTAACATTTACCAGTCCATCATATTTGACCATAAGTATACCAGATTATAAAGGAATTTGAAGAGCTGAATTTCTTTAAACAATGAATCTAAACAAGTTTAGCAGTCAATCCAACCAAAAAAAAAATCAAAATAGCAAATATGGTAAATCTTACTGGAATTGTTGATATGGGGAATTGAAATTTTAATCCCAACTTTGGATTTGCAGAGAGATGTGTGCTGCTGGAACTGGAGCAGGGGCAGCTGAGGATCAATCGCTTGAAGATAGCGGAGGGCGGCGATTAGCTGGATGGAGATGGCATCTTTAATTGAAGCCAGTCGGAGATGAAGGTCGATGGGGTTGGAGATTGGGTGATGGCGATGGTGGAGGAACAGTGGCCAGCCATGGCGAGTGAGGAAGTTGAAACGACAATGGAGAGAGAGAGAAAGTTTGGGATGGAGGTGAGAGGTGGCAGATGTGGGAGAAAGTAGGAGGTTGGCCATGAGGCTCACTGAGAGTGTTTCTGCATCGGAGATGGAGAAAAGGCGAACGGAGATGACGGATGAAATTGATGCCGGAGATGAACAAAGATGAAGGATGGCGTTAGGGCTCCGACGCTGTAAGAACGAAGAGATCGGTCGGAGCTGTTGAGAAATTACGGGATTGGCCGGATATGGAACAGGACGAGGCCGGCGGCTGAGGTTGCTTTAGGAGATGAAGGTAAGAGAGGGGGGCATCGACAACAGTCGCCAGGTGGAGAGCAAAAAGGATGGAAGATGGGTATGGAAAGATATGTAGATGGCGGCCTGGAGGATTGGAAAGATGAAGGAGGACGACAGTTTTGGGTTTGAAAATCTTGTCCCAGTGAGAGATGAGAGATCGATGTTATGTTTGCAATGGCAGATTTTCTATGCGGTCGCTTGTCCTTAGGGACTGAGCGAGCGCCTACCCGTCTTACCGTAAATGCGCGTTAGCTTAGTCAAATGACTAAGCGAGCGCTTACGAAATTTTCAAACAGTCCCCTACAATAGATTAATTCTTGATTTCAACCACAATTTGTTCCTTTGACTGACGATTGAATCCCTAATATTGATTTTTCAAGCAGCATGTTACCTGTTTTAAACTAAAAACAAAACAATACAAAATAAAAATAAAAATAAAACTATTAAGCGTTAGTATACAAAAAATACATAAAAATAATTTTTTTGTTGTGAGGGTTATACTATTAACACTCCCCTATAAACCCACAAACTCAGGAAGACTCTAACAAATGACTCAAAAAGCAACATAATAAATGCAAAAATATAAGAATTAAAAAAATTTCTAAGTTATAGTCGTTAGCTTGCCTTAAATCATCCCTTTTAACTAAGGAGAAATTGCCGAATCATTTAAGAAAGCACACATTTTTGGTTCATAAAATCTACCACTCATGTAGTGTTTTAAATTCTTACCATTGAAACCAAACACTTACTTGGCAGAATTATCTTTATATGATGGCCATCTAATAGATTTGGAAACGGGAAATATCACACCTAAATCTTGCAATGTAATCATATCTAGAATTTCCACCACTTTTTCATCAACCCTACAATGCCCATGTATCTCTAAAATAATTTCTTGATTCTCCTCAAGAAAATATGAAAAAGGCGTTCCTAACTCCACATAAGTGTTTAGCGGAGAATCAATTGGAGGGTAAATTACAGTGAAAATCTCCAAAATTGTTTCAAGTTTTTGAGAACAATGAGGTGGCATATCAAATTACAGAAAAATTTGGGATTCTATAATCAACTCATCATTTTCAATCGATTCATCTATTACTTCCAATTTTTTTTTCTCAATGGGCTTTTTTCTCTCAATGACTTCTATCTCTTCTTCATCCAAAGGTGTTAGATCATTTTCTTGATGCTGATTCTTCAACTCATTCACCTCTTTTTGGAGATATGCTAAAAATGCAGACACTTGCTCTAATGTTTTATTTAATTCATCCATTTGTTCTCTAAATTCTTCTTTTAAAAACGAATAAGAAGGAGACAACTCATTATAATTATTATATAAAGAAAAAGAGGATTAATTGTAATGAGAAAGGGACTTATTATAGTAAGACAAATAAGAATAATTATGCGAAAAAAAAGATGATTAATTGTAATATATCTAATAGGGGGAATTTCAAGTGGGTACAATTTTGAAAACATGTTTTCATATAGGACCATCAATTTTTTAGACATTTCATATAACTACAAATTGCTTGCCAAATGACAAAAATGCCATTAATGAAAACACAACCTTTGTTCCGCATTTTGAGCGACCAAAATCAATGAATCTTCGATGCCAACCCACGGCATCGTGATGCATTTGGATTTTGCATGACCAAAAAAAAAACGGGCTCGATGCCAACCCCGGCATCAGTTGAATTTGGCTGGATTTTGAACGACCAAAATCAATCAAGCGTGCCAACCCCGGCATCGAGTTGGGTAAATTTGTATTATGCATGACCAAATTAATCCGAAACTCGATGCCAAGATCGCATCATCGACAACATTATGCGAGGACCAAATCAATCGAAACTTCGATGCCAATCATCGCATCGGGATGCATTTGACATAAAATCAATCAGAAACTCGATGCCAAGCCTTGGCATCGGGATGCATTTGATTAAGATAAGGTGACTAAAAATCAAACTCGATGCCAAGCCGGCATCGGGATTTTGCATTATGACCAAATCAATCGAAACTCGATGCCAATCATCGCATCGGGATGCATTGACATAAAATCAATCGAAACTCGATGCCAAGGCATCGTGATGCATTTGACAAGATTATGCAGACCAAATCAATCAGTAAAGCTCGATGCCAATCACCGCAGGATGCATTTGACATAAAATCAATCCGAAACTTCGATGCCAAGCCGCATCGATGCATTTGACAAGAGTTATACAAGCAGACCAAATCAATCCTGTAAACTCGATGCCAAGCACCGCATCGTGATGCATTTGACAAAGATTATGCAGACCAAATCAATCTGAAACTCGATGCCAATCATCGGCATCGGGATGCATTTGACATAAAATCAATCCGTAAACTCGATGCCAAGCCTGGCATCGATGCATTTGACAAGATTATGCAGACCAAATTAATCGTAAACTCGATGCCAAGCACGGCATCGTGATGCATTTGACAAAGACATTATGCATGACCAAATCAATCTGTAAACTCGATGCCAATCGCCGGCATCGTGATGCATTTGACATAAAATCAATCCAAAACTCGATGCCAAGCCACGGCATCGTAAATCGATGCATTTGACAAGATTTTGGAGGACAAAATCTATCGTAAACTTCGATGCCAAGACCGGCATCGGTGATGCATTTGACAAGATTTTGGAGGACAAAATCAATCTAAACTCGATGCCAAGCCGGCATCGTGATGCATTTCACAAGATTTTGGAGGACCAAATCAATCCGAAACTCGATGCCAAATGCCGGCATCAGATGCATTTGACATAAAATCAATCGAAACTCGATGCCAAGGCTTGGCATCGTGGATGTATGCTGTTAAAGATTTTGGAGGACCAAATCAATCCAGAAACTTTGATGCCAAGCCCTGGCATCAGGATGCATTTGACAGTATTTTGGAGGACCAAAATGAATTTAAAAACTCTGATGCCAAGTCTTGGTGATGCAGCGATCTCGCAAGACGGATTATCTCGACGTTTGGATCGGTGTCGCGGAAAAGGACATAACTTTTGACTCGGGTGGAGTTATGGGGCCCGCCGCATATCAAATCGAAGCTCTCGAAAAGACGGACAAAATTAATCAGAAGCTTCGATTCGGTTATGAGCTACTTTTAAGGCCAAAAACGTCATTTAGATAGGGTTATGGGCCATTGAAGATTTTATTAGTTTTGAGTTTTTTTGTAATTTCGATAATTTATTGCTTTTTAGGGTTTAAGCATATTTAAACACTTTAAGCATATATTAACAACTTTCTTCTGCATTCATACCAGGGACTTAAGTGCGTAATCACACGCATACGTAACCATAACATCATGTATTTATAAGTTGGAACATTCACGGTCATTTCACTCAAACCCCTAACAAGTGAGAAACCATATAAAACATTGCTATTCAAACGGATATCATGTCCACAACTCAAGTCTAGTAGGAAATAACACGGCGAAACAAATAAACCAAATCTCAACCTTCCTACTTGATGTACCTTGAGAAACCCACCTAAAGCCTTCTCCATATCCCATCTTCCTGACAATGCCTTTGCACATGAAAACCTCAAGTGGACGAACACCGAGTCCGCTAGATTTTTCCTTGCAGTTGTGAGGCCGGTCAATAATTTGTAAAGCACCTCATCTTCCGTCTTTGCATATGGGAGGTCAATCTTGTTTCCCAGAATCGGGGAAAGGAACAGTGGCGAGAGACTCATCGAGAGAAGAAGCATCCGGCTCCTTCTTCGACTACGTAAATCTTTCCATCAAAAGGTTCGGTGGTGTTGATTCGCCGGAGATGTCTTGTTAGGAGGCGATTTGGCGGAAGCAATTGAAGAGGATGGCGGGAACAGGAAGAGATGGAGATGGGTGAGAGAGAGAAAAGGTGAAGCTGCCAGTGTTTCGCATCGGAGGTTATAACAATAATTAGGGTAGTTATGTACTTTCGCACTAAAATTGTATCTAAAAGATATGTCTAAAAAATAGCTGGATTTATTTGAAAACATGTTTTAAAAAGTGTACCGGCTTGTAATTATTCCTTAAAGAAATTCTTAGCCTTCTAAGCTACCATCCGGACATTGCACTTTACGGTAAAATTATGACCAGTCCCTTTTTCAAAGTTTTTAATTTCAAAAGTCCATTATTATTTTTTTCAACCACAAAAGACCACTTTTCAAAATATTGTTGTGCAACGAAACTATAATGGATCTGTGTTGGGTTGAATGATTTTTCAATAGGACGAAGGCAGAGGAGGAGGGGGGAAAAGAAGGCTTACGACGGAGGAGATGGAAGAAGAAGAAGGTGGAGGACATGGTCTGGTTTATTATCATTTTATATCGCGGTGCAAAAATGTATTAATAATATTTTATGTATCGCGGTTCAAAAATGAATTCATCGCAGTATATGAAAGTTGGTACCGCAGTGCAACTTGAATTAAGTATTTGTATCGCGTTTCAAAAATTAATTTATCGTGGTACATAAAAATTGGTACCATGGTGCAATTAGAATAGAAAATTAAACAATTGAACCGCAGTGTAAAAATAATGCAATAAAATTGATGAATTGCGGTGCAATAGGTCTAGACAATTAAACTATTGTACCACGGTGAATAAATTAATGCAATAAAATTGATGAATCGCGACTCAATTGTCAATGCACCGCGATTCATTTATGTAGCGCACCTCATGCTCATTAAGGTTATCGTTGTCTTTTTCGCGTCCAAATTTGTCTTTTTCCAATTGAAAAAAATAACACAGTACTGAAGCGATTAGAAACTTTGAAAAGTCGACCGACCAACAATTTTTCCCACTTTATTTTGAAAAATAGCCTTTTGAGCTTTTCTTGTGACGAGTGAAAGGAAAAAACTAAAATAAAATACGGGTAAATTCGGGACCGTCCACTTCCCTCTCTTTCAGTCTGAGGAAGGCTATGAGCAAGGATTAAAAAGATCCAAAATGTTTTCTATTTCAGGAGTGAGATTCGATGCGAATGAACAAGTAGGAATTGCCTTCAATCGTAAAAATATTCTATATTTTTTTTAACGAAAAAAGTTACTTTTGAGGACGAAAATACTACGATACCCTTAATGAGCCTGAGGCACTCTACGAATCACACATTCAAATGTATCGCACCGCAACAATTTTTGGATCGCGATGCATCAATTTAAATCACATCAATTTTTGAAGCACAATGCATCAATTTAATTACCTAATTCAATTTTGTATCATACTGCATCAATTTTTGCATGCGATTCATCAATTTTAATAATCTTATCCAATTTTGTGTCGCGCTGCATGAATATATGCACCGTGATGCATTAGTTTTAAATTAACTAATTCAATTTTGCACCGTGCTGCAAAAATTAATTCATCGCACTGCATCAATCTATGCACTACGGTGCATAAATATTTAAATTACCAGACCTTCATCAAACTTCTTTTCAGTACACAATCAACAAATGTTTCAAATTTATATGCATCGCATCTCCAATTCAACAATCCAACCAGTTCTCCAGGTGAAAAATCGATGCATCACGATTCACAAATGTTGTGTTGTGATTCAAAATTAATGCATTTAGATTCAGAAAGGTGTCCAAAATGAAAAAAATAATTCTATTTAGTTATTTCATTGAACACATTACATGCATATCAATAAAAAACACACTGTAAATCTAATTTGAATCATATAAACACAATGATGATGAACAACAACAACAATAACAATAACAACGTGATATAAATAAGTTAAAGAGTGGGAAGTTCTGGTGATGAAGAAACAATTATGTAGTAACCATTGTTCTTCTTCACCACCTAACTCACCACTTTCATTCCTATTCATACGTTGTTTTTGCATCTTCGAGTGAACGAATTCAACGACGAGTGAGATGAAGAAGAAATTTACAGCGTTATATGAATTTAGGTATTATCGAAACTATATTTCAACAATACCCAACAATAGCCCAAGTCCCCCAAACTCTAACCCAAATCGACGCTTTACAAGGCCAATTTGAGGAAAAAACTTAAAGTATGGGATGCTCGCAACATCTTCGGCATACAAACATTAAACAGGCCCAACCCAGTTAGCTGGTCGCCGCTTAGAGTTGGGTCATGTCTGCTAGGCAGTCATTAGGATGCTCGCCCAAGGGTGATAGGGGTCATGCCCACTCAAAGCCTTGACCAGAACCAAGTATTTACACTACAACAAAAATGGCCTTTAACAACGTTTTTAAAACGTTGTTATAGACATTTTACAACGTTTTGTAAAACGTTGTGTTAGGCAACGTTGTAATAGGCCCCCCTTTTTTACAACGTTTTTTAAACGTTGTAAAAAGTCTATTACAACGTTTTTTAAACGTTGTGATAGACTTTTTGCAACGTTTTAAAAACGTTGTAAAAGACTTTTTGCAAGGTTTAAAAAATGTTGTAAAAGACTTTTTACAACGTTTTTTAAACGTTGTAAAAAGTCTATTTGCAACGTTTAAAAAATGTTGTAATAGATTTTTTGCAACGTTTAAAAAACGTTGTAAAAGACTTTTTACAACATTTAAAAAACGTTGTAATAGACTTTTTACAACGTTTAAAAAACTTTGTAAATGACTTTTTACAACGTTTAAAAAACGTTGTAAAATCTATTTTTCAAAAAAAAAAATAATAGCATTTTGTTCCAATTTTGAACCCCCCCACCTAACACAAACAGAATATCAACTATGCACTACAGCAATTTCCTCAGATGCACCTTGGGCCCCCTCTCGAGTTGTGCAATTACATGAATATCAGTACCATGACCAAATGAAGAACTTATCCCAAAAAAAATGAAGAATAAGGAAAGAATTACATCTCACGCATTGAATGTTTACATTACTTGAGATGAATGCTTACATTATCCCCTTTTTCAAAAAGGAGACAGTATTATACGAATATACTAAATAGTAGGAAAATGAGAGTAAATTAACTTTGGACAATTTTTAAGATTAGATACAACAACTCAACAATTTTTGAGAAATTCCTAGAAATGATTTGATAAAGGATGCTAGTTTAGGAACTCACGACAGACGAGCCAGATATAAGGTAGTCCACTGGTCTTAGAATCATGGATGCACCACCAGCAACGTTCAATGAAACCCCTGAAAATGAATTTGAGGGCAGAGGGAAATTGTGCTCAAAGGGGAATCCAGAATATTGAAATGGGGAAGTAGAAGGAAAAGCAACTGCAGGAGAGGAAGACAGGACAGGTCCCCTAAAAATTTCAGGACCAAACGAGGTACTGGAAGCAGTAGGAGCCAATATCCTCTGTGATGACGCAGCTGGAACAATAGGATAACTCCTGTGACGACGCAGTAGATGCCATGTAATATAGTCCAGCTTTTTCATAATCACCCTACAATAAAGAACAAACAGCATTTCAACCACTAAATCCAAAATGAATAGGGAAATTAGCAATTACAGGATTCTGATGAATAATAAATAACAAAAGCTTGAGAAGTTTGAACATGAAATATAAAATTTAGCAATATCTTAAACAACTTAAAAAAACATGATTCTGCATTGTGGGATTCCCAACTTTACATGTATACATTAGAATATCAATCATGATATCTCTTAAAGTTCTTCCATGAGCTGGTAAGAAGGTCATACACTACCATAATGTCAATGTGAACCATAACAATCCTACTTCATATGGTAAAGATCAAAAACTATGACGTTATTAACCTAAAAACAAAAGGTGTATATATCTTCATCATTTAATGAGAAGATCCAGGTAGCAAATACTATCAATTATAGTGTTCTGACCAAAATGTAACTGAAGCATGTTTAACAGGATGCTACTTGGTTATTAGAAATGGCAAGTTTTATCAGCATGTATTTGGCATGTGTTGATAGATGCTGAAAGAGTAGAAGAATCACTCGGACCGAAAGCCGAATCAGTTTCCACCTAGAAAACTCAACTGTCTCACATTGATCAAGAATTGACTCTATGGATTCTCATATACATTAATCTAGTCTCCATGTATCTTATATATGTGTGTTATCAGAACAAGAGATCACTTTTTGGCAGTCAATCTATATCTCTATTATCAAATCTAACATGGTATCAGAGCCATGAAAGGCTCACGCCACAACTGAGGCCTCCTTTCTCTCTACTGACGCCGCCGCCGGCTCCTTCTTCACTACCCGTCGGTCACTTCCCAAACTTCGGCTTTTCAGCTTCTTTCTCCAGCCAAGTGCAGCGACCTCCCTACCCAGCACCGCCTCCTTCCCTATCTCTATCACCCAGATCCGGCAATTCCAGTTCAAAAGTGCACTGGTGCCAATCATCTCCTCCAGCCAAACAGCTCCAAAGCCGCGCCAACTCCAGCGTGCTCACGCTCCCTAGACTGAACAATTTCTTCTGCCATCCTCCATCGCCGTTGAACGCCTCCATCTCCGATCTTACTGCTTCTCTTCATCTCACGTCTCACAGCAAGAAGCGTTTTTCATCACTCCGACTTCTCTCCTTTTTTCTCTCCACTGTCTCCAAAGCCCAAAGCTGCCCCTCTTCTCTCTTTTGGTCGGCCAGCGCACACAGTCCCAGCGCACATTCTGACCGGCTCTCATCCACTAATACAAGCAGCTTGTTCGATCCTCCCTTGGTGGTCCAATTTGCCCCAACCCAATTTTAGCCCAAACCACTCAGCTCAACAAAGCGCTTGGACCCAAGTAATGGACAATTATTCTTCTTTGTCCACTTCTTTCCTTTCAATTTCGAATTGGTATATTGATCATTTGTTCGATCAACCTTACTCAATTCAGAAAAGTCCTAATCAATCTTTACAAAATTATTTTTCTGAAGTAAGTTCTCTTTCCTATGCTCTTGACATGGCTGGAAATCCAATTTCTGAAATTGAGCTAATTGACTTTCTTGTTGATGGACTTGATCCACTATTTAACAAATTTGTCAAGTATTATTATTTTCGAAAACCACAATTATCATTGAATTTTCTTCTTGATTATCTTCTTGACGAGGAAAAACGGTGTAGGAAGTCAAGTCAAGACTCAAGTCATTCCACAAATGCCAATACTAGTATCCCTGGGGCCAATGATCAAATTAAATCTTCTTCATGTTCTCCTTTATCCTCTTTAACCATAAACCCCAATTTTCCTGTGTTTGATGGACTTTGCCTTGCAATTCCTTCTCATCTCCATCTTCCCTATTCCATTACCAAGACTGAGCTCCTAAATCATTGCTTTTCTTCTTACGTCTCCAACATTGTTCCCAATTCCTACTTGGTTAGTTCCCAATTATCGACTTCAGTTTCTACCATGATTCCTCTTTTTGAACATTATCCACAAGGCTCATTAATTGGTGTTCATGACTTTGTTACAAGTCCATTTGTTTCTCGCCCAATGGCTAACTTAGGTATATCTTATCCATTGTTCCTTGGAAAGTATTCAAATTTGGTATTTGGGGAGACATTCTGCTTCATACAACCATGTATTTTAACCAACTACAAGTATTCGTTTGGCATCAATCATTTGTTGCAAATGTTGCTTTTCAATCTCAACAAATTGATGTGCCTATTTCGCATGCTTTGCGGATTTATCATCTCGTTGATGTTACAATTAAGAGGGAGCTCCAACAAATTCAAGCTCAAGCTCCACTTCATTCCGTTTCGCTTGAGGGGGGGTGAAAGAGTAGAAGAATCACGGGGCTGTTGTCGTGATTCTTCTAGACATGGCACGGACCGAAAGCCGAATCAGTTTCCACCTAGAAAACTCAACTGTCTCACATTGATCAAGAATTGACTCTATGGATTCTCATATACATTAATCTAGTCTCCATGTATCTTATATATGTGTGTTATCAGAACAAGAGATCACTTTTTGGCAGTCAATCTATATCTCTATTATCAAATCTAACAGATGCAACATAAAAAAATTAGGAGGCACAGAATGATTGAGATATAGAAAATACATTATCAACCTTGTAAAAAAATGTAAATTAAAAAACAAAAAGACTTCATCCCAAGAATCAACGTGTTTTAGAACAGTAGCTGTCCAAAAAATGGCAAGGATTTGAATAGGAAAGGATTTTTTTATTCCTCCTGTTTGCCTGGATAATTCTCTTACAAACAAGATGCAAAATGAAAAGGTTGAGATGAAATAAGGTGAAGTCCATACCTTGCTATGATAAGACCGTGCCAGATTATAATAAGAATGTGCCTTTGTTGGTTCGTGACTAGCTACAGCAAGTGCTATCTCTGTCAGTTGCTCAACAAGAAAATGCTGACCAGTAAAAAAGAAATGATTTGCCAGATAATTGAGGGCCATTGCACAATGTGGATAGATATCAAAAGCCATTTGCATCTTTTCCATTGCTTTCCTAATATCAGTAGCTGCATAGATAAATGTGCCATAAAGTCAACGACTGAGACAGAAACAGTCTATATGATGCAAGGAATTGTTGAGATAACGAAACAAGTTAACTAACCATTATCATGGAATGAACAATAAGAGCATACAAATGCATGTGGATCTTTTGCGTGTTTATACATGTGTAATGCACGCACTAATCCAAGAAAGTATCTGACAGAAGTCACAGAACTGACCGTCATTGGTTTGCATATCCAAAATTCCAAGTGCCACAAGAGCTTCAACATTTTCTGGATCCAACTGTAATTATTAGTTGGCAAGTACAATTAGGTATTAGCACTCAACAAAGTAAATAGGAAATGATTCAAATAACTGCTTAGTATGGACTTACCTGCAGTACGCGCCGAAATGCTTGCTTTGCCTTCTCATATTGACCCAGTTTATAACGACAAAGACCTATTCCAAGTCTTATAGGTCCAGGACATTGAGGATACACTTGCATTTGCTGATGTGTGAGTACTGCAAATCAGGTTTGGTGCTTTATGTACCTATCTCAGAATTGGCTTATGTATCTTATCAATAGCACCCCTTAAGATTTTTGTAGAGAAAAATCTTCTGGGTTCTAAGAATTTCTGGCCAGATAACTGTGAGGACAATGCTCACTCTTGGTCCTTCCCCCAACACACACACGCACACGCACACAAAATAGAGAATCAATAAGTCATTTGATAAACACTGGACAATAACAAGCCAAAAAGGAGAGGTTTCCATGAATGGTGAGGAAGCATCGCAAGACTAACTATGTGAGGGCTTTAAATCAAACGGTAATCTGCAGACGAGCGCTATTAATAGAGCTCTCATGGACCATACAGAGAACCCTGGAGTACTAACAGAAGAAGTGGTTGTGTGTTCCCTGCTAGCAAGGGTGAGACTCACAGACATTGTTCTGTGCAGACAAGAAGGATATATAGTTTGGGTGAAAAGAAGGGCTAAAGGTTTCAGGATATTTCTTGGCGTGTCTTGCGCAGGCTACAAGGAAAAAAAATTTGATTTGTTGCCAAAAATAGAAAGGAGCTAGAGATCGTTGGGGAAAGGAAGCAGTAATAATCAGCGTAAGACCAATGGAAGGTGTAATCGGAAGCTGAAACAGTTATGCTGCAACCTCAATTATGATCAAGTGGAGTACAAGGATGGACACGGGAGGAGGAAAAGAAATCTGTGAACTATTTCTTGGAATGTGTAGGGATTAGATCATTAGATCGTCTTAACAGGCAAGGACACCTTCAGCTCTACCATAGATCATCTTAACATTCAACGCATAATCAAAGCAGTTGCAAAAATATTTCAGTGACGAAGGACACCTTAATCGCCTTTTTCTTTCGACTTCAAGTTATATAATAAGAAAAGGCTTTTGAAAGGGCTACATTCTTAGATTAGGGTCAAAAAAAGGGAAAGATTCAAACTATTCACATGTTTATTTCTTCCCAGTGAATGGTGCACTGGGCCATCTTCTTATATTGTCAAATAAACTCTAGCCTTGTGAGTGGCTGTGAAATAATGAAACATACCTGCTCATCAAGATTGCCTGGACAACCATTGATATATCCCCACATTCAAGTTGTTCGCAAAGTCTTCGGCAGTTCCACACAAATGCTGCATCATGGGGCATGGCATATTTTAGTAAATCATAAAAATTAACAGTTGCCCACAAGGATTAATTGGGAAATAATCAAGAATCTTTAAAATAAAATCAAATAGCTAGTTAGAGACCATCAAATCATTCATAAAAATTATTCATTCGTCGATTTTTGAATTTGCAGAGTTGATGCTAATGGGGTTCAGCTCGTTGTCTCTCATCATGTGTGAGAAGCCTATTGCTAACATCTGTATTTCAAAGAGCAAGACTGACAAGTTCCATCCCTACCAAGCCCACTTTCAAGACCATCGGCCTGATCTTGAAGAAGCCAAAATGTAAATGAAGTTCTTGCATCTCATCTCAATTTTGTCTCTCCTCCTGATTTCATCCCCATCTTTAATTCAAGCCCAGCAGCCATACATCAAGAAGGCCACTACACTATGCAGCAGCACAGACAATTCATCATCTGTCCTCGGGTACACCTACAATGGCAGAAGATCAAGCTGCCAAGCCTATCTCACCTTCAGAGCTCAACCCCCATACAACACAGTCCCTTCCATCTCCACTCTATTGGCTACAGATCCAACTCAGCTTGCTCAACTCAACTCAGTTCCCAACAATGAAATATTCAAAATAGACAAGATGGTGCTTGTCCCCGTTTAGTGCTCTTCCTCAGGTCAGTACTACCAAGCAAACACTAGCTATGTTATTGAGGATCAAAATACCTATTTCTTGATTGCTAATAATACTTTCCAAGGCCTCTCAACCTGTCAGGCTCTCAGAGGCCAAAACAGTAATCTTACTAGGAATATATATTATGGTACAAGGATCACTGTTCCATTAAGGTGTGCTTATCCTACTAGCAACCAAACTGATGTTGGGGTTGATTATTTATTGAGTTATTTAGTCACTTGGGGGCAAGTTATGTCCATCATAAGTTCAATATTTGGAGTGGATACAGGCAGGACTCTAGAAGCCAATGGATTTTCAAAACAAGATTACACTATTTACCCATTTACTACCCTTTCGGTTCCCCTCCAAAACTCACCTTCTAGTAATCAAACCATAGCATCGCCACCCCCGCCAGAGAGAACACCTGCACCGCCACTATCGATAACCCCTTCGCCAAATAGTAGCTCAAATGAAACATGGTTATATGTTCTCGTCGGAGTATTGGGAGGGGTTGCTCTTACATCATTCATTGGATTCGTTCTGTTTTTTGAGTTCTTTCGTAAGACGAAGAAGGAAACTGATCAAGTTATTGCTTCTGAAACCTTTGATTCGATTGAGAAACCAAGCCCGAATAAGTTAGAGGACGAACAAGAATTCTTGGAGGTTGTCCTTTATAGGACAGTCAATCAAAGTATACAGTTTCGAAGAACTTCAATCTGCAACAGAAGATTTCAGTCCCACTTGTTGCATTAAGGGGTCTGTTTATCGTGGTACAATCAACTGACATATTTTAGAGCCTGAAGCAATGATTAGTCAAGTATGTCAATACGGCGCCCAAGGCTTTTAAACCAAATAATTATTTCTATGAGTAATCTGAATAAGTCTTTGCATAATAATCCAGGAGAAGAAGTGAAGCAACAATGAAAAGAACAACTTACCTCATATTGACATGTTGTCGTTAGTATGTTAGATACTGATACAATGCAATATGTATAAACTGGAGGCAACATGATCCACAACTTTTTTACTTGCCTAAAATAAGAAAAATAAGATTTAACTTCAAGAATCTATGCTTAAAAAGCTCAAATAAGGTTTCATCTTCCTATTGAAACACACTGTATTATGTCCACAAAAACTACATACTGTGAAGTGTTAAGTGAGAATTCAAAATTTAGCAATTATATAAGAAAACACCAGTTACCAGTAAAAAACCTGTAGATACTGCTCACATTGTAATCTGACTCTAGAATACAAGAAATAATGAGTATTTAAAGAATTCTTTCTCCAGACCATATGGAACTCTCATAATCTTCTCCTACGAAAAAAGTTGGAGAACCAACTTAAGATATACAACTGAATAATTTTGCATGACTGAAAGGCTGTAGCATTCAGCTAATTAAAAATAAACATCAAATATTGGAGATTGGATGATCCTATAACCATTCAGACAAGTGAATTTCAATCAGAATACATGGAAATAGGATTCTAATTTTATATATGAGCAGATTCTAATCATCAATTGTACAGCATACCTACAAGCAAAAAACTCCAAAAAGAGAAGACAAACATCATGGTTTACATTGATTTCCTTTATGAAGCAAGCTACCTAAAATCTGATGTGCAGGTATAAATCAAGATTAAAAAAGATATATGAAACGTGCAAAATAATAGGGCATACAGACAAATATCATGACCACAAGTAGTTAGAAGAAACCAAAATTACAGGGCTGCAATGACCCCTATGGCAAGCACAAAAAGAATATGGAAATGCAGCAGTCTTTATTTTTTGTTTTTGTTAATATTTGTTATGGTACAATGGAAAGAAACAAAAGTCTTCTTACTGCTCTGCATAACCCCTGCTATAACCTTAGCTTACTCTGTGTTATGCTTATCAAACTAGGTACTTAACTTCAGTTGGTATCCAGCATTCCTACTTTCTGTTCTGGCTGGTTAAGGCTCACAGATTGAGCTTTGCAGATCATTACAGTATCTGTTGCCTACAATTTTAAGTTTTAGTTAATATACACTCAATTATAGTCATATAGCCTAGGAAGTTGTGACATAGTTCAGTTATCCTTGAGATGAGGACAAACTCAATCAAAAGGAAGGCTCATGGGAGAATTTTCAAGAAAAATATCATCCATAAGTGCATGAAACAGTGACAGAAAACAGATAATAAGTGCCAACTCCATAACAGAGAGAACAATATCACAAGATGACCACCTGCAAAGCACAGATATCAGCAGCGCTGGAGTAATTTTGTTTCTGGCAAAAGAGGGAACGATAGGACTAATAGAGAGACTGTAGATCACAGTAATTTGCAATTACGTAAGTGACATACCCCTTACAGTCAATTACATAGCAAATCATAAAAATTACATACAAGTTTTAGATTTTGGAAACTAACCTGATGCAGATATATCAAAGAGTTTTGATATACCGCTGCTTTCAGCTGAGTGATGAAGCCATATATCAAGCAACTGAAATCCATGAACTACAATGGCCTGAAGAGAACATTTCAAATACCCAAGAAACTAGTCAAGTAAAGTTTATGTGTAATGATCAACTATGGAACTCCAAATCTTCAAAGGTAAGAGAATTATATATAACAAGCTAGAATAAAATGATAGTCATGTATTCTGTAAATATACAGACCAAAAATGTAATAATATACCATGTGTCTAGCACCCCTGAGCACGGCTTGCACAGTCTCAAACATCGCACACGTAAATCCTGAAGCTGTCTCCTCTGTCCAAAAAAAAAATTTAATAGTAATAATAATAGATAGCATCAACAAAACTGTTACTGTCCAATGCATGTCCAATCACACGTACCATCTTTTCAAGAGAAATCTGTAAACCAAACTGCTCAGAGCTGTAACCAAATTTGCTAGAAACCTCCCATAGGCCAGCCTTACTACAAACACTATACTGTGATTTCCTCTTTGGCCTCTTATATTGTCCTTCCTCCTTGCTAACCTCACCTGGGGGAAAGTGCAGGTTAAACTTGGAGTCAACATCATCAAAGGCATAATGCAACCTGAAGTTAGCTGTTCAGGATTTGCTGAAGTTAGCTGTTCAGGATTTGCTGATGTAGAATTCCTCGTCCTCTTAAGGTTGATTGGGGGAGAATATATTCTTCTTCCGTAGGTGCAGGGGGTCATGTGGTGTTAGTCGAGTCAAAAACCTATATGTAAATATATGTTCAACTGAGCATACAACAACCAAATTTGAATAACTCTAGTAACCAAGAGGGTCAAAAGACTGGAACATACTCCAATTCTGTATCCATTTCTAACTAAGAGGGTCAAAAGACCAGTAATTTACTCTTACTCTGCCTTCAATTCTATTGTGAATAACAGCTTTCCAAACTTAAGATTTCTCCACCCTATGACTATTCACAAAGGTCTGGAAGACCGCTTATCTACACTCTCTGTGCCCCTCCTTTTATTTAATTAATTTCCTTCTGTCCTTCATCCCAAGTTCTTCTTGCTACAATAATCAAGAGTTCTGGAAGAGTAGACGACTGAAACCATAATTTGACATTATGCTTCCGCCCTCTCCCTCACAGTCGTCGATCTTTGAAAAACATATCTTAAGAAATTTACAAGCATGTGTCGTGTGAACTACAATAAACCAACTCAGCCTTTGCCCAACTACCCATAGTCAGTCAGCTACATGAATCCTTTTTCCACTATTATGTCAAAGGTTGTATGAGTCAAAGCAAATAATATTTTCCTTGATCACAAAATCTCCTAGAACCTTTCATTTGATTATATATAATTTATGTAATAATTAATTAAATTTAGTCATTGGCACAGCTGTTGCATACCTATAAAGTTGTGAAAGAAACACAAGAAAGTAGTTAAATGAATGAAATTCTGCTCATTGTCATACCCCTTGTAGGAGTTACTGAGCTCATAGCTCGAAATTTCAAGCCAAGCTGCTTTAATTTTCTTTACAACTGTTGCAAGCATTGTCATTGATCCATGTTTGGCTCCCATTAGGGTTTTATGTTAGCATCGGATGAAAGGTTCACGCATAATGGATTCACTATAAAACCCACCCTACGAATAACTACAACTTTTTGCAGCATAAGATCTCTTAACTAGTATTTTTAGATTCTTCCCCATATGGTTCATGGGCTATATAATAAAGCAGAGGTATCTCAGAACCTCTAAATTTCAGGTGATGAATGAAGGTTCCGGTACGTGCCCCGGAAAATATGCCTGAACTTCCATTCAACATCATGAAGATCCCGAGCTATCAGTTCCTGAGCAGGTGGCTGCTGTGAGAAATCCTGGATGGAAACAAGAAACATAAAAATGACTATTATCACATCTTTTTCGTGAGAGTATATATCATCATTTGTTCTGGGTCAATATCAGCAGACAAATAGAACAAATCTTTACCAGTGGAGGGAAAACTTTCTCTGCAGTACGTCGAGGGACTAAAAACCCCCCGTGGGTACTAGTATCACTAGTTGTTAATGTCTTGCAGAAATAGTTTGTAGGCTGCCTGCTTGGAATACCCAGCTCAACAGGAAGAAATGTATCCTTTTGCTCTTGCTAGAGAATATCCAGTAAATTAATTTGCAGCCAGGTTGATAGGAAACCTTAAGAATGTATAAATATTAACAAAATTCAAAAAACAACTTTAAATTGATTACCGCAGTCAAAGGTTGCAATGTCATTTGAGCATATACTTCATCAGTTTCAACATCTGCCTGAAATTTCAAGAACAATCAATTCACTTAACCAAGCATTATTGCAATTACCAAAAACTAAATCAGGATTATACAAACAAACAAACAAACAAATGGGACGACGTAAAGAATTACCCACATGCATTGTGACATTGTGAAGCTAGCAGATCAACTGAGGAGGCAAGGTTGTGTAATTAGGTATGTGAGCATCAACCTCTTCGTAGCAGCAACCTGATTTCCATTTCCAATTGAGGTCCTTAAAACTTATATTCTTCTAATTGATGATTAAATTATTTTGTAACATTAACTTAAACCACATTCATAACATTACAAGCAACATAATCTAAACACAAATGAAAAGAAAGAAAAGAAAATTAAAAGAGTGTCTTCGAGTAAAAACACCTGCTCACTATGACCCTGAGGGAAGTAAACCACCCGATCGTCGATCGTTGGTAGGACACAAGAGGGCCAGCACGCATGCCATAGTTCAATTCAAGCATTTCTTTTCTCCTTCCATAGAAAATAGTCAAAATTACATAATTCCATCAGTTCACACCTAAAAATAATCTCGAAATCCATAAAACTTCAAACTTTATCAATGTACTCAAACACGTGAAAGCCAAGAACACAACTAACAAAGATCAAAAGGACAAGTCCACATGTAAAAGTCAAAACAAAAAGGGAAAAAGGTAATCAAACAAAATTAATTAATTGTTATGGAACAAAGTCAGTGGCCTACACCATAGCCATGGTAATTAAGTCAATGGCCTATGGCATGTGAACATTGATTGTTTGGTGATTTTTCTCCTTTGTGCCGCTGTGCAACACTGTTGTTCATTTAAGAGGCAGATTCCTCTCCGAATAAAACTTTCTCTCTCTCTCTCTCTCTCTCTCTCTCTCTCTTTCTCTCATACTCTTCGCTCTATTTTGTGGTTAATTTATAACACGTTATCGCGACGATTGTTCTACTATTAACAATCTCAATGGTAAAATTTTCTACCGATATATTTTTATTTTATGTCTCTGCTTTACTTCAATATATATCGTATATCACCATTATTAAGAAAAGGTTGGTGAGCCACCGCCGATAATATATGGTGAGATGACGAAATAATAATTTATTATTTAACGCATAATATATATGTTCGTTGATGCTTGTGCGAAATAACCCCAAGCTATAAACCGAATATTTATATATATACATATATTTCAATTATATATATATGAATAACTTTATATACATATATATTTATTATCGACTTACAAAACACCGTAAAGGCTTGCCGAGCATGGCGTGAATATATTTGTATGCTATATAATAGCCGTATAAAGTTGACTTGTGCAAAAAATATTCATGGAGTTATTTTATTTATTGCTCCTAATAAGTTTTATATTTATTCATAATATAAATGCAATTCTATTAAATCAGAATTTTACATTTTACCCCTAACTACTAGTTAACTGCTAGTATAACCACTTAGTTGTTTCGATTTTTATCTATCTCCTCCAACGGTAATAAACGGCTAGTTAACGGCCATAAACGGTCATTTTTACTCCATAAATACACCAACATCTCAATTTTAACTCACATTTTTACTACTACTTACAAACCCTCAACAAATATATCAACTTCTACAATATGTTTAGCCCAATATTGGTAATTATTATCATACTTGTTATTGCGTGCACCGCAATGGTTTTTTTTGTAACACCCTCCGAACGATTTTTTATATTTTTGTTTGTTTTCTTAGTATCATGTATGTCCCGTTAGCGCTACAATAGCTTTTAACATACATTTTAACATGTACGATTGATTATCGTATGAATAAAAATTTCCATGTCATCATTTTATTAATATATATATTTGTTTTATTTTATAGTTTTTCTTCACAAATGGCAAACATTGCTAAGCTTGAATTTGAAAGGCTCGACATAATCTGGGAAAAAATATATGTCTTGGAAAATAGATGCCAAACCCACTGGCCGTAAGCCTCGAAAATACTATCCAACAAAGTAATAGTGAATGGATAAGTAATCAACAACGGCTCAAGCCATGATTTTTCTACGACACCACGTCCACGAAGACCTAAAGATGGAATACCTCACGGTTAATGATCCACTCGCCTTTCGGGGAGAGTTTGAACGAAAGATATGACCATTTGAGAACAAGTTATTCTCTCAAAAGCACACTATGATTGGATTCATATCCGCCTACAAGATTTTAAAACCATCAATGAATATAGTTCAATGATGTATAGAATAAACTCTGCTTGAAACGTGTGGGAAACCATCACCAATATGATATGTTGGAAAAGACTTTCTCCACATTTCATGCCTCGAATATGCTCCCGCAAAGAATATCGGAGAAGGGTTTTAAAAGGTACTGAATTGATCTCTTGCCTACTTGTAGTCGAATTGGATAATGAGATTCTAATGAAGAATCATGAATCTCGACCAACTCCAGTTTACCCAACCCCATTCCCCAAGCTCAAGCGAATGGGACTAAGGTTGTATGATGAAGGCCAAGTGCGTAAGGCGTGGTGTGCTGGTCGTGGTCGCGGCCGTGGTCGAGGCCAAGAAATCATGGACAAGGCAGGGTCGTGGTCGAAATCAAGGCCGAGGAAGAGGCCGTGGACGAAATAACTTTCGCCGCCATCATCATCCGATAATGGGAAATTCCTCTCGCCACACGAAGTGGAACAGTAGATGATGATAGAAACAACTCTTCGAGAAGCGCAAATGTGCGACCAAACAATGAGAGAGTTCATGTTTTAGGTGTGGCATGACAAAGCCATCGGACACGCATACATGCCGAACCACCTCAAACATCTAGTTGATCTTTATGAGAAATCACAAAAAAGGAAAGAATGTAAGACAAATTTCCTTGAAAATGATCCCAAGATCTTCGCTTTTGATTTCGTGATATGGTTATCAGCCGACATGACCAATACCATTAGTGATGATATTGGTCATGAACAATAAATGAACAGGAATGAAGCTATGGTCCGAGTTTAAGATAAAACTGTGGAATAAGTAACATGTTGTTATGAAGGAACATTATATGCTTTTTCCTATGTATACCAAAGCATGCTTACAATAAAGTTTATATATGTATTTTGCATTCAATGTGTTATCATATTTATTCATCTTATTTTACTTTCTCTCATTGAAATAGATCACCATGTCCAATCCAAAATCCAAGAAGGAGATTTATGTCTTGCACAGGCCATTACGCATACCATACTTAAAAATAAGAAATATTTTTCTCTT
>CM028381.1:51625098-51650167 GCA_013146195.2 Codonopsis lanceolata | reverse complement strand
ACCTGGTCTGCTCTGCTTTTGGCTGCCTGAGTCCATTGGTGGTCTCTTTGGATCAATTCAAATATTTGTTTTGATTTTTTCAGTGTAAAAACCTCGTTTTTTTTGCTTTTTAAAATTACAAAATAATTTTCAAGGGTCGCTTTTGTCATTCCTCAAGGACTGCTTAGGACTGCCTGAATTTTTTAAAACTTTGTGAATTTAAGCCATTTTTAAGTCATTTTAGCATATTTAATTGTCTTTTGGGCTCTTAAATTGCGATTAGGACTATCAGAGACCTAATAAATTTATTTCATTAGTGAAAATATTTATGTGCATGATATGTACTTGATGGATCTGTTCTATCATATTTATTTTGTTTAAATTATCAATTTATGAATATTTTCATGTTGTGCATGCTTTGGTTGTGATTCTGAGGAGCCTCACAGAATTTTCCTTCCTACGTGTATGATGTGATTATATTTAGTAATTGATTTTTAAAACAAAATTGAATTAAAATATATATATCTTATGTCTTATTTTTTGCAACAAATTGTAGTGAAATGGCTTCTCGAAATGTAATCGGTGACCTTAATAAGGGTGAGAAATTAGATGGCTCAAACTATGGTGTTTGGCAAAAGGAAAATCACATACTTATTGCTAAACGAGCAAGAGGTTCTGGACAACCTTGATATTGTGATGGTAGAACCGAGATGGGTAATTTACTCCGAGCCAAAGACTCGCCGTCGCCAAAATCGAGGAGAATTCCTTGTTTGATTTGGAAAAAGAAAGATCGATGTGCACGCTTTACTATCTTTGAGTAGCATGCATAATGATCGATTGGCGAGTTGAAGCCTTTACTGAAACATATGTGGGACCAAATTAAGCGTATTTATGGGAATACTACGCTACAAAGTTAAGGACTTTGACCTATAAGTTTGAAAGTTATAAGATTGACCGAAGAAAAGTTCTTGAACAACTACATTGAGATGTCGAATGATTCGTGATCTTAAAGCTGGCTGGTTACGTTTTATCGATGAGCGACGGCAAGTTCGCGGTGATTAGTTCCTGCACGATTCTTGGAGTGGTTTGAGGCGTATCTTGACTCATACTGGACTCCATTCGAGACTTTGCGAATGTATCTCACCATGTTGAGCTTGAGTTTGAGTGTCATGGCGAAGAATCATCGGCGATAAATCTTTGCGACTCGTGATCTTGCTCTTGTTTCCTTGAGGGTCCGCGCAAGCCACACGGACAGCGCAAGAAACAAGCTAAAGGCAAGAAGACTCAGGAATTTGGGACCTAAAAGTGACAAGATTGCTAAACGCATGTAGGCAAAAGAATATTGCTAGCGCGAGAAGTGCTACAAGCGTGGTGCCTTGGGTCATTTGCTCGGACTTGTCACGAGCCCAAGAAGGTATCACTTAATCCTATCTCCATGCAAAGTTATGTTTGCTCTCATGTTTTATTAGGCGACTCTCTCCTGTGTGGATTGTAGACTCGAGAGGCTCTAACTAAACATGTGACGAGGATCGAGAAGGATTTGTAGATTATCGAAAAGTTCTCTGGTACAAGAAGAATTTTCATGGGAAAGCAGTTCTGTTAATTTGAAGTCAAAGGAGTTGGCTCATACCAACTTCAATTCGAGTGGGCCTACATTGACTCTTCATGAAGTTCTTTATGCACACAGGTCGACATAATCTACTATCGAGTACAATTGCTAGGACATGGATATTCTTTTAATTTTAGTAATGATCACTTGGATATTTGTTTTGGTGATGAGGTTTTGGGACATGGTTCTTTGTCGAGATAATTTCTTTAAATTAGATTTGTTGGATTCCCATAATTCTTCTCTTAATTCTTCTTCTTGCATGGTTTATGATGATTCTAATTCGAGTTACGATGGCATGGCATGACTTGACTTGACATATAGGAAAGATAGGATGACTAGATTGGCTAGGGAAGGCCTATTGGGGTCTCTGCAATGTCAACCTACCCTTGTGTGAATCTTGTTTGGCGGGAAAAGCTTGCAGAAAGCCTTTTGGTAAGGCAAAAAGAGCCACACATCCATTAGAGTTATCCATTCAGGACATTTGCGGACCAATGAATGTTAAGGCACGTCATGGAGCTTCCTATTTTCTCACTTTTATCGATGACTATACACGTTATGGTTATGTTTACCTTATTTCTCACCGCGATGAAGCTCTCAAGTGTTTTGAGCGCTTTCATGAGGTTGAGAATCAAAGGATAAAAGCTTAAAACTTTTAGAACCAGGCCGTGAATATTTATCGATCAATTTAAAGAATTGTGTGAGAAAAAAAATCGGAAACAGATTGACAATTCCTAGAACTCCGCAACAAAATGGTGTTGCAGTAATTAAGGAATCGAACATTGTTGGAAATGGTTAGGTCGATGATGGCACATGCCAACCTTCCAATTTCGTTTTGGGGGATGCGCTAATATTTACTACATATAACGAGTGCCTTCTAAGTCGGTTCTCACAACCCCTTATGAACTTTGGAAAGGTGAGAAGCCCAAATGGGGCATCTTCATCCTTGGGGTTGTCGGAGTTATGTCCATAGTACTTCCAATAAGTTTGGAAAACTAGGCCCTAGAGGAAACAAGTGTGTTTTCATAAGGTATTCGGATACCTCAAAGGGTTATGTTATATGTGGTTACGGAAAACCTAACGAAGGAATGATGAATCGAGTCAAGAATGTTGATTTCATTGAGAATGATTTCACAGATAGGTGAAGTTAGGAAAGACTTTGAACTTTTTGAGATGGAAGAAGAACACATGACATCTTTTGGCGAAGGTGGGGAATTGCCTCAACCTAATCCTATGGTACAACATGAGGTTGAACCTATGGAAGTCGCCAATGAGAGTCAAGGTGATCTTCATCCGAGTGGGAGTACGGATTCTAGTGGGAGTCCGATCCTAGAGCGAAGAAACGTGGAAATATACCTCGGTCGTCGATTCGCGGTCGAAGAGGAATCTTTCCTAACTACTTCTTTCAATTCTAGTGAGCCTACATCGTTCAAAGAAGCCCTTTCTTTACCTACAAATAGTGAATGGATGACTGCAATGGAAGATGAAATTTCCTCTATGAAAAAGAATCGGGGTTTGGGAGTTAGTTGATCTTTCTCCGTCGCAAGACTATTGAAACAAATGGGTTTTCAAAGTCAAGCGAAAGGCGCGATGGATCAATTGACAAATATAAGGCACGTCTTGTGTGGCGAAAGGTATTACCCAAAGAGGGTTTAGACTGGAGACATGAGGAGACATCTCCCCTGTGGTGAGATTTTCCTCGTGCTCACCTAATCCTAGCGATAGTAAGAGCACACATGGATCTAGAACTTTATCGGATGGATGTTAAAACCGCATTTCTCAATGGAGAACTAGATGAAGAGATCTATATGACTCAACCGAGGGTTTTGAAGTCAAGGACAAGAGCGCAAAGTGTGAAGTCAAGGGACAAGAGCGCAGCTCAACGCTCCATTTATGGTCTCAAACAATCATCTAGACACAGGGTACATTCGCTTTGCCGATAACCTCAATTGGCTTTGTGATGATTGAGGAAGACCATGTGTATGTTAAACGATCCAAGAAAAAGATCTTGATTCTCATTATATGTTGATGACATCCTACTAGCCGGAATGACATGGAGATGATAAATGCCACTAAAGAGTGGGCTCAACTGCTTTCGATATGACGGACTTGGGTGAAGCAAGCTATGTGCTTGGAGTAAAGTCATTAGAGATCGTTCGAAAAGATTTCTTGGTTTGTCTCAAGAGACTTACATTAAGAAAGTTATCGAACGATTTGGCATGACTAACTCAAAACCCGTTGTCACTCCAATGGAAAAGGGATGTGTCCTTAGTACAAACCAATGCCCTAAGAATGAAGAAGAGAAGAAGAGAATGTCTACGACTCCATATGCAAATGCGGTAGGAAGCTTGATGTATGCTATGGTGTGTACTCTCCGACCTATGCTTTGCGGCTTGGGATGTTGAGTCGATTCCAAAGTAATCACGGACCTCAACACCGGATGGCGGTGAAGAGGGTTCTCAACACGCGTGCCTTGGTGGGAACCACAAATTTAACCCTTTGTTACCAAGGTGGTGATTTGAGCTTGAAAGGTTTCACCGACGCGATTGCCGAGATGTAGATGGTTATAAATCTACTTCGGCTACGCTTTCCTCCTTGGTGGTGGAGCTATCTCTTGGAGTAGCAAGCGACAGACTAGCACCGCCCTATCTACGATGGAGTCGAGTACATGGCTTGCTCTGCGGTTCAGAAGGCGTGGTTGAGGAGTTTTCTTCAACATCTTGATGTTACGACGCATGTGGATCGTCCTGTAGTCATTGCTTGTGATAGCATGGCAGCTTTAGGTTACACTAAAGATCCCAAGTACCATGGGAAGACGAAACACATTAACATCAAATATCATTTCACTAGAGACATGGTTAGCGAGAAAAGAAAGTTGTTCTAGAATATATTCCTACTAGAAGCATGTTAGGATCTCTATGACTAAACCTCTAGCTGAGAGATCTTTCGGGATCACATGTTGGGTCTAGGGCTTCGTGAGGATTTGACTTTTATTCTCGAGAACACTTATGTTGACATTTGATTATTATTCATTATCGCTTGAATAAATTGCGGTTTCATTTCATTCCTTTTATATATGTTAATTGGATATTTTAATATGAAATTGTGTGGCATATATATTTTTGATTAAAAGATGTCGTGGATATTGAATTGGCCCTCTCACACGGGTAATTCACCTTGTCGCCAGTGGGCGAGCGGAAGTTGAGATAGTAAAAGTCTTTGGTACCTACAAAGGGGTATGCAAATGACATTACATTTATCGCCTTGGCATACGGCCAAGATGAGACCTTTATAAGGTCGACTTCATATCCCAAAGAAAAGTCAGAATGTGAGATCTTAAAGAGAGTCACTAGAAGAGTGATCGCTTTTAAGTACTCAAGAGTTGACGCCGTAAGGGCGGCTAGACTAAGGTTCGTATGACGCTTGAGCATGACATGCACTCGCTTCGTGTGGGAGTTCCGTCATAGCATACACTTCATCTTGTATGTGACTATAATGCGACTTAAGAAAGTGATTGAATGATCCCCGCTCATCATCAACGTGTGAGTTCTAGTGATCAAACCTGCATCACAATTATACCCTATGTGACTTAGAACTATATCATGAACTTGGGACGCTGATGATGCTACTTTGGCATGCCGACCAATCCAAGCATGATCCAATACGGAGCATTCTTTGGAAAGGCAATCGACCAAGAGTGATTAATATGAGTGTCTAAGGAAGATAGTATGATATGCATCTTTATTTTGTGTTTCAATGCCATGGCGATCATATTGAACATACGGTTCAAAAGGTTGATCTTGATACACAAACATATTGAGTTTTAAGCACCGCTCTTGAGGATTGAGGATGCTTAAATTGATGTATATATACGGTGCAGGGTATAGACGAGTTTTGTTTTCTAACGAGGACGCTCTATCTTTGGTCGATGGTGATTTGGTATAGCGCTCCACCCTTTATCTTTCTCGTCATGTCGCACGCTTCACTTCCGATGAAGAGGCGTGTTTAACGGGTTTTGATGATACGATGTGGTTGAGAGGTGTGTCCATGTGTGCAGTGGGAGATGTTGGCAATTGGGCTTCATGCCCGATTATTTAGTCCCGCCCACATGGAAATAATATTTATATTATTTATTGGTTAAATAGAATCCTAATCCAATTGGGTTTAGGATTACTTAACCTACAAGAAATAGGTTTCTTGTAATAATATAAATAGGGCAACTAAGGGGATAAAACCCTATTGCATTACACGCCTAGAAAGTGGCGCCTCTTCCTCTCTCCTAAATTCTATCTCACCAAAATATCCTCTGACTTCCTAGCCTAACCATCCTTGGATTTGCGGTGTGAACTAGTATAAGTGATATCAATCCGAAAGCTGCAGCACAAAGATCGTAATAGCTCAAGCTAATTCTTCATTGCGTACAATTATCAAGGTAATTATATTCTTGTTATATTAGCGAACTTGTTTGATATATGATATGATATATCCTTCAGTAATAATGCTTGGTTAAGTGAATTGATTGTTCTTGAAATTTCAGGCAGATGTTGAAACTGATGAATTATATGCTCAAATGACATTGCAACCTTTGACTGCGGTAATCAATTTAAAGTTGTTTTTTGAATTTTGTTAATATTTATACATTCTTAAGGTTTCCTATCAACCTGGTTGCAAATTAATTTACTGGATATTCTCTAGCAAGAGCAAAGGATACATTTCTTCCTGTTGAGCTGGGTATTCCAAGCAGAAGCCTACAAACTATTTCTGCAAGACATTAACAGCTAGTGATACTAGTACCCACTGGGGTTTTCCCTCCCCGACGTATCAGAGAAAGTTTTTTCCTCCACTGGTAAAGTTGACCCATAACAAATGATGATATATACTCGAGGAAAGATGTGATAATAGTCATTTTTTCTATTTCTTGTTTCCATCTAGGATTTCTCACAGCAGCCACCTACTCAGAACTGATAGCTCGGGATCTTCATGATGTTGAATGGAAGTTTAGGCATATTTTCCGGAGTGCACGTGAGCCTTCATTCATCACCTGAAATTTAGAGGTTCCGAGATACCTCTGCTTTATTATATAGCCCATGAACCATATGGGGAAGAATCTAAAATACTAGTTAAGAGGTCTTATGCTGCAAAAAGTTGTAGTTATTCGTAGGGTGGGTTTTATAGTGAATCCATTATGCGTGAACCTTTCATCCGATGCTAACATAAAACCCTAATGGGAGCCAAACATGGATCAATGACATTGCTTGCAACAGTTGTAAAGAAAATTAAAGCAGCTTGGCTTGAAATTTCGAGCTATGAGCTCAGTAACTCCTACAAGGGGTATGACAATGAACATAATTTCATTCACTTAACTACTTTCTTGTGTTTCTTTCACAACTTTATAGGTATGCAACAGCTGTGCCAATGACTAAATTTCATTCATTATTACATAAATCATATATAGTCAAATGAAAGGTTCTAGGAGATTTTGTGATCAAGGAAAATATTATTTGCTTTGACTCATACAACCTTTGGCATAATAGTGGAAAAAGGATTCATGTAGCTGACTAACTATGGGTAGTTAGGCAAAGGAGTTGGTTTATTGTAGTTCACACGACACATGCTTGTAAATTTCTTAAGATATGTTTTTTCAAAGATCGGACGTGAGGAGAGGCGGAAGCATAATGTCAAATTATGGTTTCGATCGTCTACTCTTCCAGAACTCTTGATTATTGTAGCAAGAAGAACTTGGGATCAAGGACAGAAGGAAATTAATTAAATAAAAGGAGGGGCACAGAGAGTGTAGATAAGCGGTCTTCCAGACCTTTGTGAATAGTCATAGGATGGAGAAATCTTAAGTTTGGAAAGCTGTTATTCACAATAGGATTGAAGGCATAGTAAGAGTAAATTACTGGTCTTTTGACCCTATTGGTTAGAACTGAATACATAATTGGAGTATGTTCCGGTCTTTTTACCCTCTTGGTTACTAGATTTATTTAAATTTGGTTGTTATATGCTCAGTTGAACATATATTTACATATAGGTTTTTGACTCGACTAACACCACATGACCCCTGCGCCTACGGAAGCAGAATATATTCTCCCCCAATCAACCTTAAGAGGACGAGGAATTCTACATCAGCAAATCCTGAACAGCTAACTTCAGGTTGTATTATGCCTTTGATGATGTTGACTCCAAGTTTAACCTGCACTTTCCCCCAGGTGAGGTTAGCAAGGAGGAAGGACAGTATAAAAGGCCAAAGAGGAAATCACAGTATAGTTTTTGTAGTAAGGCTGACCTATGGGAGGTTTCTAGCAAATTTGGTTACAACTCTGAGCAGTTTGGTTTACAGATTTCTCTTGAAAAGATGGTACGTGTGATTGGACATGCATTGGACAATAACAGTTTTGTTGATGCTATCTATTATTATTACTATTAATTTTTTTTGGATAGAGGAGACGGCTTCAGGATTTACGTGTGCGATGTTTGAGGCTGTGCAAGCTGTGCTCAGGGGTGCTATACACATGGTATGTTATTACATTTTTGGTCTGTATATTTACAGAATACACGACTATCATTTTATTCTAGCTTGATATCTACCAGTGTTTGCTTATGTTTGCAATTGTTTTTTTTTTTTTTTTGCAAATTGATGCAGGCAGCTGTTGAGATCAGCTACGAGCCATATGTCCGTAAACACGTTCGCAGTATCTTTATGGATAATGTTGTAGTATCAACAAGTCCCACTCCTGATGGCAATGTGGCTATAGATTCTTTTCATGTTTTTGCATCGTTTAAGTGGTTGAGGGACAAACCTCTGACCAGATTTGAGGACGCACAGTGGCTTATCATTCAAAAGGCTGAAGAGGAGAAGCTTATTCAAGTTACGGTTATGCTTCCAGAATCTATCCTCAAAAAGTTAATTAATGACTCTAATGACTACTATCCCAGTGATGGTGTGAGTAAATCTGCTCAATTGTGGAATGAGCAGAGGAAGCAGATACTGCATGATGCATTTAATGGTTTTCTTCTTCCTTCTATGGAGAAAGAAGCAAGATCCTTGTTGACAAGTAGAACAAAAAACTGGTTACTTATGGAGTATGGTAAGCTGTATGGTAACTGGTTCCTTCTATGCATTTAATGGTGTCATTTGTACTTTCTCTTTGTATGTTGGTAGCTCTATCTGGCGTAACAAACTGATGCTTAGCTAGTGTTCCTCTATGCCTCCCTGGGAACTCTTACTGAACTGAAACCTAAACTCGTTCATTCTTGCTTGCAAGTAGACTGATTTTGGAAATCTACTGGTATTTCATTTATTGACCAGCTTCTTACCTCTTAATATAATTTCCTTGGTTGTAATTTTTCATTCATTAGTCCCTGATTCAAATTTGATATTATCAGAATCTTTTGAATTATTTATTATTTAGGGGTGGAATCTGAAGTTGGAGGGTGTGTATTTAGGTTTCTGTTATTGGATTATGCGATCTAGGGAAGGTTAACTCTACTGGATTTCTAATTACTGAGGACATTAAACTTTAGTACTTTGGGTTTTTGTGTTAACTTATGTTACAAACTTAAATAATTTGGTGGAGTTTGAGAGGTGAGAAGAAAGAAAAGGTAGAAATAGCAGAATGGGCTGAAGGATTCACTTGATAGCAAGAAACACCCCTGGAGGATCAAACCCAAAACCCCATTTGTAGGGTCATGAGCAGATCTCATGTTACTCCAATACGTTGCTCTCTTACCAGAATATTTGTTCCGCATGTGTGTGATTGTTGAACTCAATATTCAATTATGATTATCCAATAGTATACATGGATGACGCAACGAACATTCTATGTGATCATACTTTTATGATGTTTGAAAAAAAAAATTAAGGTCGGTGCCTTTACTCATGTTAATGTTGCTCTACTATGAGTTGAAGGCCACAGATTCAAAGTATGGAAGCAACCGCTCTGATGGTAGGAGTAAAGCTACATACATAGACAATTCCTAGACTTGCAATTGTAGTGCCATCACTTCCATTTCTTCAAGGAGTTTTATGTTTGTAAAGTTTGTTTTTGAAATTGATATTCACTTGGCTGAATTTTGATGCAAATAATATGGTCACTCTTTTTATTGGTTGATCATATTGAACCTAATCACTACAGGTCCCTGAAATGTCAAAGCTCTTAGTTATGGATTATATTTTTCTTGAAAATTCTCCCATTTTCCAGAAGATTTTTTGTTTACTTTTCTAAGATTTGTGTCAGCGGCACTTTTACAGAGTTTGACTTGTGCTTTGATATATCTCTAATGTTTGTAATTGGTCTTGCAGGATAAGGCTGTGTCTGACGATATATAACACAGTAACTTCATCCATGTTTTTTTGTTATTCTTTGAGCCTCTTAGTATAGCCTTTGAGACACTGCAGGTATTGATTATATATAATTCTCTAACCTTTGAAGATTTGGAGTTCCATAGTTGATCGTTACACATAAACTTTACTTGACTAGTTTTTTGGGTATTTGAAATGTTCTCTTCAGGCCATTGTAGTTCATGGATTTCAGTTGCTTGATATATGGTTTCATCACTCAGCTGAAAGCAGCGGTAAATCAAAACTCTTTGATATATCTGCATCAGGTTAGTTTCCAAAATCTAAAACTTGTATGTAATTTTTATGATTTGCTATGTAATTGACTGTCCTATATAGGACAACCTCTCCAAGAATTCTTGTTCGCCCTCTAACTTATTCGGCTTGGTTTCTCAATCGAATCAAAGGTTTCAGAAGCAATAACTTGATCAGTTTCCTTCTTCGTCTTACGAAAGAACTCAAAAAACAGAACGAATCCAATGAATGATGTAAGAGCAACCCCTCCCAATACTCTGACGAGAACATATAACCATGTTTCATTTGAGCTACTATTTGGCGAAGGGGTTATCGATAGTGGCGGTGCAGGTGTTCTCTCTGGCGGGGGTGGCGATGCTATGGTTTGATTACTAGAAGGTGAGTTTTGGAGGGGAATCGAAAGGGTAGTAAATGGGTAAATAGTGTAATCTTGTTCTAAAAATCTGTTGGCTTCTAGAGTCCTGCCTGTATCCACTCCAAATATTGAACTTATGATGGACACAGCTTGCCCCCAAGTGACTAAATAACTCAATAAATAATCAACCCCAACATCAGTTTGGTTGCTAATAGGACAAGCACACCTTAATAGAACAGTAATCCTTGTACCAGAATATATATTCCTAGTAAGATTACTGTTTTGGGCTCTGAGAGCCTGACAGGTTGAGAGGCCTTGGAAAGTATTATTAGCAATCAAGAAATAGGTATTTTGATCCTCAATAACATAGCTAGTGTTTTCTTGGTAGTACTGACCTGAGGAAGAGCACTAGACGGGGACAAGCACCATCTTGTCTATTTTGAATATTTCATTGTTGGGAACTGAGTTGAGTTGAGCAAGCTGAGTTGGATCTGCAGCCAATAGAGTGGAGATGGAAGGGACTGTGTTGTATGGGGGTTGAGCTCTGAAGGTGAGATAGGCTTGGCAGCTTGATCTTCTGCCATTGCAGGTATACCCGAGGACAGATGACGAATTGTCTGTGCTGCTGCATAGTATAGTGGCCTTTTTGATGTATGGCTGCTGGGCTTGAATTAAAGATGGGGATGAAATCAGGAGGAGAGACAAAATTGAGATGAGATGCAAGAACTTCATTTACATTTGGCTTCTTCAAGATCAGGCCGATGGTCTTGAAAGTGGGCTTGGTAGGGATGGAACTTGTTAGTCCTGCTCTTTGAAATACAGATGTTAGCAATAGGCTTCTCACACATGATGAGAGACAACGAGCTGAACCCCATTAGCATCAACTCTGCAAATTCAAAAATCGACGAATGAATAATTTTTATGAATGATTTGATGGTCTCTAACTAGCTGTTTGATTTTATTTTAAAGCTTCTTGATTATTTCCCAATTAATCCTTCTGGGCAACTGTTAATTTTTATGATTTACTAAAATATGCCATGCCCCATGATGCAGCATTTGTGTGGAATTGCCGAAGACTTTGTGAACAACTTGAATGTGGGGATATATCAATGGCTGTCCAGGCAATCTTGATGAGCAGGTATGTTTCATTATTTCACGGCCACTCACAAGGCTAGAGTTTATTTGACAATATAAGAAGATGGCCCAGTGCACCATTCACTGGGAAGAAATAAACATGTGAATAGTTTGAATCTTTCCCTTTTTTTTTTTTTTTGACTCTAATCTAAGAATGTAGCCCTTTCAAAAGCCTTTTCTTATTATATAACTTTAAGTCGAAAGAAAAAGGCGATTAAGGTGTCTTTCGTCACTGAAATATTTTTGCAACTGCTTTGATTATGCGTTGAATGTTAAGACGATCTATGGTAGAGCTGAAGGTGTCCTTGCCAGTTAAGACGATCTAATGATCTAATCCCTACACATTCCAAGAAATAGTTCACAGATTTATTTTCCTCCTCTCGTGTCCATCCCTGTACTCCACTTGATCATAATTGAGGTTGCAACATAACTGTTTCAGCTTCCGATTACACCTTCCATTGGTCTTACGCTGATTATTACTGCTTCCTTTCCCCAACGATCTCCAGCTCCTTTCTATTTCTGGCAAAAAATCGATTTTTTTTCCTTGTAGCCTGCGCAAGACACGCCAAGAAATATCCTGAAACCTTTAGCCCTTCTTTTCACCCAAACTATATATCCTTCTTGTCTGCACAGAACAATGTCTGTGAGTCCCACCCTTGCTAGCAGGGAACACACAACCACGTCTTCTATTAGTACTCCAGGGTTCTCTGTATGGTCCATGAGAGCTCTATTAATAGCGCTCGTCTGCAGATTACCGGTTGATTTCAAGCCCTCACATAGTTAGTCTTGCGATGCTTCCTCACCATCCTTGGAAACCTCTCCTTTTTGGCTTGTTATTGTCCAGTGTTTATCAAATGACTTATTGATTCTCTATCAAGGTAAAATATATGTTTCTTACTCAAACTTATAAAATTTACTGAAAATATGTCTAAAATAACCGATCATTAGGAGTTTTGGAACCAAATTCTTTGGTTTGATGAGAATCAGAAAAATCAGTAGTCTTTTTCTTGCCATTTTCAATATTTCTCTTAATTCTTTTTCTCATTCCCTTCTAGCGAGGATCTAGGCATGTAGTAGATGAACTTGAAACACGAGATGATTCATTTTGGTCCGGTAAATTCTTTAAGGAAGAGTGTCACTTTTTAGTATTAAGAGTGTCACTTTTTAGTATTAAGAGTGTCACTTTTTGTATTAAGAGTGTCACTTTTTAGTTTTAAGAGTGTCACTTTTTAATATTAAATGTGTCACTTTTTAGTATTAAGAGTGTTACTTTGTATTTTAATAAAAATTATAATAAATTTTCATTTATAGTATGACTTTTAACATTAAAATGTGTCACTTTTGTGTTTTTAATGTGTCACGTTTGGTTTTAAATGTGTCATTTAACATTTCGTCAAAGTCCGTTAGGATCTGTCAAGTATCCCAAAGCAATTGATGCTAACGAATGGCTAACGGAGCTAACAAAGGATTAAACTGCAATGCATGGGAATTCGGCGGCAAACATTGAAAGTAGAGGGACACCGGAGCAAATAGAGGAAATAAATATTAAAACTAAGTTTTGAGACTCAAGAGAGTCAAACCCTTGACCGCCAACACACTAAAGCTTAGAAGATAACCAATGACCTAGTTTGCCTAATCAAATATTGTGGTTATTTTTAACAAGTTTAATTACTAACCCGTGAATTTCTAAATGGGGCTC
Organism: Codonopsis lanceolata; assembly: GCA_013146195.2. Classification (NCBI taxonomy): domain Eukaryota; kingdom Viridiplantae; phylum Streptophyta; class Magnoliopsida; order Asterales; family Campanulaceae; genus Codonopsis; species Codonopsis lanceolata. The sequence goes on along the minus strand of CM028381.1, from coordinate 51,636,798 downwards.
CGTCTTACGGATCTAGGATCCGTAAGATCGTCCTATACAAGTTTTTGCCTATGTCCTTCGACTACCAAAAATATCAACTACCACACCAAAAATACCAAAACCAAAATCTTGGATTTTCCAAATCCAACACATGTTATTTAATTTGTTAATGAATTGCTCCATTTATAAAAGTCTTAAAATATACTCCCTCCGATTCAGACAAATAGTACACTATTCTAATTTTGGATTTCTTACTTAAAGAGTCCATTTTAAAAAATTAATGCATAAAATTGTCATTTTATTATTAATACGCTACTATAAATGTTATTTTTTTTAAAAATTAATTTTTAAAAGGAAACTTTTTACCTGAAACAAAGGAGGAGAGAGTACGTAAGTACATTGGTTCAACACTTTCACTTTTTTATTAACCGGGTCCTACATTTTAGAGCTTTACTCATTTGCTCCTTTACATCAATCATAGGTACTTAATACATCACCTATAAAATGCTTAATACATCACTTTTATAAAATATTTGACCAAAATACCCTTTACGTAATTTATTTTTTTGTTTTTTTAAAATTAAATTTAAATTAACTAAAATTTATTTTTTTGTTTTTTATTAAATTTAAATTAGATAATTTAAAATTTAATAATTAATTTGGTTTGAATTAGGTTTAAATTTAAAAAAAACAAGTTTTGGGGTAAAAAAAACATGTTAAAAAAACATTTTTTTGGTAATTAAAATTTTTTTAAATTAAATTTAAATTAACTAACATTTATTTTTTTGTTTTTTATTAAATTTAAATTAGCTAATTTAATCATTAATTTGATTTGAATTATGTTTAAATTTTTTTTTAAAACCAACTTTTGGGTTTAAGGACTGGATTGAAACCAGTCCTAAACCCATTCATTTCTCATTTTGGCCTGCTACCAGCCCTCAACCCAGCCCACCCTTTTTGGCCTGCTACCAGACCAGCCCTCAACCCATCCGTTCTTTTGGACTGCCACCCAACCAGGCCCAAACCCTTCCCCTCCAATTTGGCCTGCTAGCTGACCGGTCCCTAACCCATCTCCTCATTTGGACTGGTACAAAACCGGTCCAAATGCCTAAACCCAAAACTTTTTTTTAATTTAAACCTAATTCAAATCAAATTAATTATTAAATTTTAAATTAGCTAATTTAAATTTAATAAAAAACAAAAAATTAAATTTTAGTTAATTTAAATTTAATTAAAATAAATAAATAAATTACCCAAAACTTGTTTTTTTTTAATTTAAACCTAATTCAAATCAAATTAATTTTTTTAATTTAAACCTAACTCAAAGATAATTTTTCACTTAGTATAACTAAATCAAATTAATTAGTAATTTAATTGTGTTTATTAACTAAATCAAATAAATTAATAAATTAATTGTGTTTAAAATATTTTTAAATTTAAAATTTGTTAAATTAAATTTAATAAAAAAATAAAAATAATAAATTATGTAAAGGGTATTTTGGTCAAATATTTTTTAAAAGTGTTGTATTAAGCATTTTATGGGTGTTGTATTAAGTATACCCCTACTCAATTTAGCTGTTAATTTTCACCCTTTTGCAATTACCATCATGATTTTTTGAAACAATTTTCAAAGTCCCATCATATCTCTTACATTTCATTGCTATGGACACATTAAAGAGCCTCTCCCTCCCAAAAATTTCCCCCCAATCCACCTAGCTCTTATAATTTAAAGAAATTTAATGGAATAATAAATAATTCGATCCCTACACTTTGCTCCTTTTCCTATAAATGGAGCTAGATATTTTGTTGGAAAAAATGTGTTTTGTGAAAGAAATTGTGCAAACATGAGGTACAATTTCTTTATGAGTCATTTGTGTAATAATAAGTGTAATTGTGGAAATGTGTTCTACTCCGTGAGAATATTAAAATTATATACTTATTGGTCTAATTTGGTGTTTGGATGATTAAAATGTGGTGTTGGAAGTGAGCTTGTCTCATATTGAAAAAAATAACAAAAGCGTAAATAGTTGAAATAAAAGTACCTTATATGTAAAGGGTGAGCTCGTGTAGAGTAGAGACTCTCTCACGCGCGCACTTGTAGGGGGTGTGTAAATTATGGTTCAGTTAGCCTTCGGTAACCGAACTCATGTGCGAGGGGTCTCGCGGACATGAATATCGAACTAAATTTGCCTACACGTTTTGTTATTTTTGTTTTGAATTCTGTAACCCCAACAACAATGACAGACATATTGTGTTGTTATTACTAGCTTTAATGGGTGGGTGGCTATTATATCAGTCTTGAATTCTACCATATAAATAGAGATCAATTTCTACAGTTGCATACTCACGATTTTGAACAATCTCCAAAACACTTGATGCATCAAATATTGCTATCGGTTTCCTTTGGCCTCATGTTCTATATTGGTAAAAGAGTTCGAACACAAATTTAGTTCACCAGAAACCCAAGTACATCTATCTTAGGTGTCTCCGTTGTATCTTGGGATACAAACGTCTATAGAAGCTTCCAAGCATTTACGGGGAATAGACAAATCTATTTAAAAAATTGTGTTGGACACATGCCTCGGACTAGCTGACTTTCTGCAACAACAGTCTTCTCGTGATTTTTTTTTCCGCCAACACACCCAATCAAAATTCTAGATTTTTTTGAATATAAGAACCGACTTTCTAGGCTCGTTATTACATCAAAAGAATCGACCGGAGGAGATGAATATCTTCATGCATAGCCGGCCTATTGAGATGGCTCTCATTGTGATTTTTTTCTCGCCACCCATTCCGACACCACATCAATTCAAAATTATGGATTTTTTTTTGGTTTGAATATATGAACCGACTTTCAGGGCTAGTCATTACATCGGAAGAATCTTGGAGGAGATGGGTATCTTCCATGCATAACCGACCTATTGAGATGACTCTCATGAACATTTGAGATTAACAACTGGGTTTATTGGGTTGGAAAACCTAGGGGAGGTATTTGGAATTATATAAATTAAAGGGGGCGGGTTAGTTGCAATTTTGCAAAGGGGGGCTAATAAGTAGTTTTAGATTATAGTTTATATCATATTTTAGTTATATGTTAGTTTATAACAATTGCATTTTTAATTTTAATAGTTATTATGTAGATATTATTTGTTATTATTATTGTAAAGATAATTTAATTTATTTAAAATTAGTATTTGTTAATAATTTGAAAATGTTTATCCTCGAAAGTCATCCCAAAAAGATAACTTTCATTCATTCATAGTCATCCCAGAAAGATGTCTTTAGCATTTTTTTTTTTTTGAAAATTATAGAACCGGCCCAGTTGGTGATGTTCATCCTTGAAAGTCATCCAAAAAAGATGGCATTAGGCTTTTTTTTTTTTTTTTGAAAATCATATAACTGGTCCAAAAAGGTGATGTTAATCCTTGAAAGGCATCCAAGAAAGATGACTCTTCTTCATTCATAGTCATCCCAGAAATATGACTCTCCTTCATTCATAACCAACCCAGAAAGATTACTCTTTTTTTAGAAAATATTATATAGACAATGCAAGTAAAATTTGACAAATTGAAAGTAAAATTTACCGTAACATGCGCGTCTTCCGTGTGTGTATCATTATTGTTAGAATATGTATCAGTGTACATATCGTTATTGTTAAAATTCATATCTAAGTTGTTTATTTTGGAGAAATTTCTTTAGAGTATTGGGCAGTAAAGTGGAGAAGAGTGAGATTGTTGGAGAGATTTGAGTGAGTTAAATAGGATTGTTTGGGAGATTCGCTGAGAATATTTTGGATAAATTCTCAACATTGCTCTTCCCAAAATCCCAAGATTCTCTGCAAATATTATAACATTGGAATTTTTTTCGGACAATATTATGTTTTGATTGGACATACAACACAGCCCATCAAATGTTATTACTCCCTCCGTCCCTAATTTATTGTCCAGTTTGACCCGACACACCGTTTAAGAAAATCTATTTGACTGGATTATTTATATTGGTTTAATGTGTAGTTTCCATTAATGTCCATACATATGTGGCCCATAATTAAAGTAGATTGAAAAAGTAAGGGTAAAGTGGTAAAAGTGATGTTCTAAAAAGGTAAGTTTCAAAGTGGACAATTATTTTGGGACGGACGAAAAAGGAAAGTGAGACGATAATTTAGGGACGGAGGGAGTACTAGATAGATTTGCTGGAAAAAATTGGAGAGGTGTAAAGGCTAGGTAATAAAGTTGGGTAGGTATGACAGTAAAGTTGCTGGGAATCCCAACAAGACTTTTCTCTCATTTTTTGGTGTAACTCCAACAAGATTTTTTTCACAAGCACGATCCTTTGATATTAATGTGACGACCCGACCCGGACCCCAATGCGAGATCCCGAGTCGTGCCGTCCAAATAGTCAAGATACACAAGCATGCATAAGTTGGATTACAAAATTCATGTGGCGCAACATCGCATACAAACAACAACTCGGCTACACTTGGCCGGAAAAACAACCTAAAATAAACAAGTCATCGGCGACGTTACAGCCGGAACCCAACAACTACTCCTACAATTATTAACACATGCTTATATAACCTCAACGGCCACAACATGCCGGAGACAACCAACAATAATAATTAAACGAGCTTTAGCGGAAGAAACTGTAGCGAACCATACACGTATAAACAGGCTCGACGTATAAGTCGGCATACCAAAAGATTACAAGTGTCAAATAGTTAAGTTACAACAACATCAAAAACCCCAAGCCAAGTCTACATGACTTGCTTCCCAACGTCCTTTCCAAAATAAAAGGCTAATCGACAAAGTCCAAAAGATCAACCTTGAGGTTACAAACAACCAAACGAGAATAAAGCGAGTCTATCCCGGACCGTCTCCTCGGCTCGGATCTAAGGAAACAAAACAAACAAATAGGGTAAGTCGAAAGACTTAGTAAGTTACTACAATGCATGTTCATGTTATAGCATGACATTTATCTCAATTATGGAACATGATCATCATATAGCACTTAACACAATAACCACATAAGTGCGGGAAAGTAAATCATACAAGTAGGATATGATATAGTCACGGCCGCTTCGTAGCTCCTGCAATAAAACTTTATTATACTTTATCGTGCAACATCGATGCTCTGTGATTGCATCGACTTTCATCAAGTACCACTCGATCTAGATAGCAAGCCAATGCGGCACTTATTGATACGGCAAAGGGGCTACTTCCCCATTGCGGCCAACAATGGAGGTGTGTGTGAGGTCCCAGTGCGGCGATCCATAGCGAAGCACGAATCCCATAATTCGTGAAGGCGTGCATCGTCCCACCCTGACTTAATAAACAAACCAAATAATGCCAGCTGGACTCAATGTGATGCACAAGTAGATATTTACTTGACTTAAACCAATCAAGGATCGAATTCGACAAGAGCGAACTCGACCAACCAAGTAGGGTATTAATCTCTACCATAAAATCATATCAAGGCAAATAAATTGCACAAAACCAACCTTTCATAACAACTTGTTATAAACAATCAAACCAAGCTCATACTTGAGTAAACCAAATCAAACGGTGTCCAAACTTCGTAGGGATTGAAACTAGAGTTCAACGTGTTCAAATATTCCCTAGAGTCGACTCCGTTGAGTCTTTTCTCTAAATTCCCAATTTTGGAAAATTGAAGCTATGTGCTTCATAACCCAACCTAGGTCATTTCTAGGTTCAACAAGGTTGTAAATTCACCAAGGCATCATAATGTGATCCATGTTCATCATAGAGTCCAAAATTGAGGATATAACACATAACACTTTAACAACATTTCAAGAAGGCACAAACTAGGGCATTCACATATATCAATACTTCCATCACAAATATAATACATGGCTTTAACATGTTCAAAACCTTAAATAGGCAAGATGGAAGAGTATTATAAACATTCATAGGTAAGAAATCATCCTAATCATGCTCCTAGCAAGCTTACAATTTCAACATACAAGAAGATAGCATAGGAAGCATAAAAGTGTCCTCATTGACCTCAACCACCATAGGCTTTGTTTCCTTAGGGTCAATGAGAACTAAAAGAAGAAGAAGAAGAGTAACTTACTTGATATACTACACAAAGAAAGAAATGAAAGAAACCAATCGGATGGAAATGCTCTACTCTTTGAGCTCTACAACTTTAATGAAAGTAGCTTGGGCAAATGAGGAATGGATGAGGGAAGATGGAGATGAGAACCTCAAGAAACCATGGAAGAGTCTTGGAGAAGATGAAATCTCGTTTTTGGAGAGTGAGGGTGAGAAATGAGAGTCAAAAATCTGAAATGTGGCTTATATTAGTCTAAAATTTGAGTGGGACAAGTGTCAACAACTTGTGGTCCCTTTTCTAATTTGATTTGTGGCTTAATGATCATCAAGCTCTCTCTCTTAATCCAAGCTAAGACTTGTTGTTAGAGATGTTAGGACTTAAATGATGAGGGTTAGGGAGGTTTAGGATAGGTTTAGATAGGGGTTTAAGGAGTACAAGTCGTCAATTCGAGCAGGGAGAAAATTTCCGTAACACACCGGCATGTTGAGGCGGGCGCCTCAAGCATGCAGCGAGGCGCCTCATGCTTGAGGCTGATTCCAAGTTCGGAACCACTTTGCAATTGCTCCCAGCATCTGAGGCGGGCGCCTCACAAGGTGCCAGGCGGGCGCCTCGGCCTCTGAACCTCCAAAACTTGATTTAAACTTGACCTAAATGGTCCCAAACTTATGGGCAACCATTCTAAGGTCTAACCCTACTCAAAACAAGTCGGAGCACACCGAACAACCCGGAACAAGATAGAACAAGGCTCGAATCACGCGACGAATGATCAACGAATCAAACTACAATCAAACACCAATCAAACTAGGATATCTTGGACATGAAAAAAGGTTTGTTTCACATGGTTAAGACCTGAATATAAAGCCAAGAACTCAACGAACACCGTGCGTCGAAATAGAAGCAAATCTGACAGAGAGGGAATCGCTAAGGCCAAATTCAGCGATTCAAACCGGCGATTCAACAAACAAGTTTATATGATTCTAAACATGTTATGGACTTCTAGAATGACTTATGAATGATTCTAAAACATTTATATACCAAGTAAACATGCTCACAATCAACCAAGAAAGTAAAAGACAAGCATACAATGCACATGCAAGAATACGGGCGTTACACTCTCCCTCCTTTAGGAATTTAGTCCTAAATTCTTACCAAGTTCGTCAAACAAATGTGGATGCTTCTCGCGCATCTCGCCCCGTTTCCCAAGTCGCTTCTTCAATGTTGTGGTTCCTCAAAGAACTTTGACTAAGGGAATTCTCTTGGTTCGTAGCACTTGCTCTTTGGTATCCAAAATCTTAGCGGGCTTTTCAACGTAAGACATATCCGGCTCAAGCGTTATCTCCTCATACTCAAGTACATGGGACTCATCCTTTCAAATACTTTCGCAACATGGAAACATGGAATACATTATGAGTCTCGAAAGTGAAGGTGGCAATGCAATACGATACGCCAAAGACCCTCTCTCTCGAAACCTCGAATGGACCAATGTACCTCGGTGTAAGCTTCCCTTTCTTGCCGAATCTCTTCGTACCTCTCCTCGGTGTTACCTTCAAGAACACGTAGTCTCCCACTTGGAACTCAAGATCTCGTCTTCGATTGTCGCGTAACTCTTTTGTCGACTTTGGCGGTGCTTGCAATCGATCTCTAATCAACTTCACGCTCTCGGCCATTGCACTAACTCGGAACCCCAAAGTTTGCCTCTCAACTTCATCCCAACAAATTGGTGATCTACACTTACGCCCATACAAAGCTTCATACGGCGCCATCTTGATACTCGTGGTAGCTGTTATTATACAAACTTCGGCTAAAGGTAAGTGAGAATCGGCTTCCCTTGAAATCCACGGCACAAGCTTCATGACATATCCTCCAAAATGAATCAATCGCTCGGATGACCATCCGTTTGCGGATGAAAAATTTATCTTGAAGTCTAATCGGTCCCCCAAGCTTCTGCGACGACTTCCAAAATCTAGATGTGAACCTCGGATCTCTATCGGACACAATACTAGCAGTGCGCCATGAAGTCTCACGATCTCTGACGGATATACAAAGGTACAAAAGGCCCGAGGTCAACGAATAAGTGATAGCTATCGGAATAAAGTGTGCGAGACTTAGTCAATCATCAACTATAACCCAAGCTGCATTAAAACCTCTCGCGCTTGTGATAAACTGTCACAAAATCCATAGTAATGAACTCCCATTTCCATTCGGGAATCTCAAGTGGTTGTAGAAATCCTTGAGCCTCGATGCTCGGCCTTAACCTGCTGACAAGTCAAACACTTTGACACATACTCCGCAATTTCTCTCTTCATGCCTTTCCACCAAAATTGTCTTTTCAAGTCTAAGTACATCTTCGTGCTCCCCGGGTGAATGGTATACTTCGTTTTATGAGCCTCATCAAGAACCAACCTCTTCAATTTCGGTATTAAGGAACACAAATCCTACCTCGAAATGTCAAAGTACCCTCACTATTAATCACGAAATCAGGCGATACATTCTCAGCCATCCCATCAATAATTTTCTTCAACTCCGGATCATTCCCTTGCGCTTCTCTAATTTTCCCAAATAAAACTGGCGTAGCACGAACATTTGCGAAAATCACTCCTATCATAAACACTAGGACCCAATCTCTCAAATCCTCCAACATCTTCCATTCTTTAACCATCATACCACGACATATGAACCTTCCTACTCAAGGCATCGCTACTACATTTGCCTTCCCCGGATGATACAAGATAGTACAATCGTGGTCCTTTAGTTTCTCCATCCATCTTCTTTGCCTCATGTTTAATTCTTTTTGAGAAAACAAGTATTTCAAACTTTTATGGTCGGTGAAAATCTCAAACTTAGCCCCATACAAGTAGTGTTTCCATATGCAACTATGAAAATAATCGCCAGACCAACTCCATATCGGTGTGTCGGGTAATTACGCTCATGAATAGACAACTTCCTCGGCATAGGCGTCACCTCTTCCATTTTGCATCAAAACACAACCCAAACCTTCCTTGGAAGCATCGCTATAGATCACAAAATTATCTCCCCCACTAGGCAAAGCCAAAATAGGTGCCGATGTCAACCGCTTCTTAAGCTCTTGGAAACTAGCGGAAACTAACTTCACATTTCTCGCTCCAAACAAATGGCACATTCTTTTGCGTCAATCTCGTCATAGGAGTCACAATCAGAAAAACCCTCAATAAACCTCCGGTAATAACCGCCGCTAAACCCCAGAAACTCCAGAACCTCGATTGGCTGGCGAACTAGGCCTCTTCCAATTCATCACCGCTTCAATCTTAGAAGGATCAACGGCTATCCGGCGCTAGAAACTATATGCCCCAAAAGATACTTCCTCGAGCCAAAAGGCACATTTGCTAAACTTTGCGTAAAAAGCTGTTTCTCGAAGAATGGATAAGACAATCCTCGAAGTGTTTCTCGTGCTCCTCAGAGATTTCGAATACACTAAGATATCATCAATAAAGACTACAACAAAGCAATCAAGATAGCGTGAAAGACACGGTTCATCAAGTCCATAACACCATACCGCTGGTGCATTTGTCAACAAGCGGCATCACTACAAATTCAAAATGCCCATATCTAGTGCGGCGAAAAGCCGTCTTGAATGTCTTCCTCTCTAACCTTCAATTGGTAGTAACCCCGTCTCAAATCAAGCTTAGAGTAGACGATTGACCCTTGCAATTGGTCAAAAGATCATCAATGTGGGGTAGAGGATACTTATTCTTAATGGTCACCTTATTCAATTCTCGATAGTCTATGCATAATAACCAAAACTCCCATCTTTCTTCCTCACAAATAAGGCAGAGTGCGCCCAGGCGACACACTTGGTTTAACAAAACCAATCTCTAGGAGTTCTTGCAAGCTGAGTTTTCAACTCCCAAGCTCATGGCGTGCCATCTATCACGGTGCCTTAGAAATCGGTGAAGTCCAGGAATAAGCTCAATACAAAATTCTAGTTCTCATCGGGTGGCATAGCATGGTCGGTAGAAAACACATCGGGAAATTCACATACTAGGAACCTCTTCTAAGTTGGCGAAGACTTCTTCTCTTATCAACTACATGCAAGATAACCCGTACACCCTTGAGATAGTAATTTTCTAGCCCTTAGCGCGAGAAATAAAATGCAAGTCACTCGATGCATGATCACCCACAAAAAGTAAACTTCGAGCACACGGCATATAAAAGTAACCCGCTTCTTATGGCGGTCAACTATAGCATGATAAGCACATAACCGGTCCATGCCAGAATCACATCAAAATCACGTATAGGTAGAACTACCAAGTCCGCATGCAAAGTGTGGTCACCCACCAAAACATCACAAGATTTAAACACTTCGGATGCGAGCATATATTCCCGGCGGGGTAGACACTTCAAGCAAATATGGCAAAGGTTGAGGCAATACGCATAGATTCTCAACAAAGTGCGAGAAGCAACATAAGAATCACGAAGACCACGGATCTATGAGAACTCGAGCCTTATGATCGAATATAGAAAAGTACCTCTATCAGCGTTAGACCCACTGAACCTCGCGATCAGCGCAAACACCTGACCTTGAACTTTTGGTTTCCGTCCCCATCTCTCTGCTTGATTGTTGTGGGCGCTACCCGATTGATTGGCCTTAAGCTTGGACAATCCTTCTTCATGTGAGTTCCATCACCATAATAGTAACACTTCCCATTTTTTCCCCAGCACCTATCAGCAGTGTGCCCAGACTTCTGGCAAAACGAACATATCATAGCCTCACTACGCGACCCTTGCTGCCCCTTAGATGAAGTGTTATCACCTCGTTTCCCAGACTGTGGCCTACTTTGGCCTCCACTTCTCTATCACGGTTCCCTTGATATCCCTTCTATTACAAATTATTTCACGATTACTACTGCGAGTGATGCAGGTGCACTACTAGCATTATTCTTGACGGTGTTCTCAATGTCTTGCTACCTCATACGCTCGATCAAGCGCCCCGATAATCGGTGAGCTTAAAGCGCTAGAATCTGCTTTCTAAACTCGGTTCTTAACCCCTTTACAAACTTGTGTGTTCTCACTTGCTTAGGGAATCGGAATCACGTACAATATCGGCTCAATTCTGTGAATTTCGCGGAATACTCCGCTACTGTCATGCTACCTTGCTCAAGATCATAGAACTCCTTTTCCCTTTGGTTGCGCACTACATCCGGCACATATTCATTCTTAAACTCTCTTTGGAAATTGGCCCAGTAATGGGAACATTTGCATCTCCCAACTCTCCTTCAACACGGTCCACCAATGTTCGGCGGCTCCTTAAATTTAACGTTGCTAGCATAACTCTTTCTTCGTCGGTACACCAACATGGACAATACTTTGATCATTTCCTCCATCCATGTTTCGGCCTCCCTCGGTTTCGGTTCTCCAGCTTGAGCTAGGCTTTAACTTAGAAATCTCTCAAGAGTAGTGTCGATCCTTGGTCCGGTGGTGGAGGTGGTGAGATGTTGCTCCTCTGCGACCTCCACGGGCCCCGGCGGAAAAGCCAATAATCTGCGATGTAATTGACCATATCGGTCCTCACAGGATTCTCGCGGCGGTACCTCTACCGGGTTCACTCTAGGAACTCTCACGGGATTATCCATCGGACTCCTACAAGAATTCACTCGGCGTTAAAATCAACAC
>CM028381.1:51573828-51624998 GCA_013146195.2 Codonopsis lanceolata | reverse complement strand
GGCCGCAAGCCCACTACCAACATCTCCCACTGTACACACATGGACTCATCTCTAACCACATCAGACATCAAACCTCGTTAAACACTGCCTCTTCATACTGGAAGTGAAGCGTGCGACATGACGAGAAAGATAAAGGGTGGAGCGCTATACCAAATCACCATCTGACCAGCATAGAACGTCCTCGTTAGAAAACAAAACTCGTCTATACCCCTGCATCAGATATATATACATCAATTTAAGCATCCGCAATCCTCAAGAGCGGTAAGCTTAAAACTCAATATGTGCATCAAGATCAACTTGAACCGTATGTTCAATATGATCGCCATGGCATTGAAACACAAAAAATAAAGATGCATATCATACTATCTTCTTAGACACTATATTAATCACTCTTGGCGATCTGCCTCAAAGAATGCCCGTAGGGACTGTATGTGCATACTCGCCGGGTCGGCATGCCAAAGTAGCATCATCAACGTCCAAGTTCATGATATAGTTCTAAGTCACATAGGGTATAATCGTGATCTGGATTTGATCACTAGAACTCACACAGTGATGAAGCAGGGATCATTCAATCACTTTCTAAAGTCGCATTATAGTCGCATACAGTATGAAGTGTATGCTATGACGGAACTCCCACACAAAGCAGGCATGTCATGCTCAAACGCCATACGAATCCTTAGTCTAGCCGCCTTCTGGCGGCTCTAACTTGAGATTTCTAAAAGTAGTCACTCTTCTAGTGACTCTTTTAAGATCTCATATTCGACTTTTCCTTGGGATATAAAGTCGACCTTATAAAGGTCTCATCTTGGCCGTATGCCAAGGCGATAAATGTAATGTCATTTTACTCCCCTTTGTAGGTACCAAAGACTTTTACTATCTCAACTTGCTCGCCCACCTGGCGACAAGGTGAATTACCCGTGTGAGAGGGCCAATTCAATATCCACGACATCTTTTAATCAAAAATATATATGCCACACAATTTCATATCAAAATATCCAATTAATATATAAAAGGAATAAAATGAAACTGCAATTTATTCAAACGATAATGAATAATAATCAAATGTCAACATAAGTGTTCTCAGAATAAAAGTCAAATCCTACGAAGCCCTAGACCCAACATGTGATCCTGAAAGATCTCTAGCTAGAGGTTTAGTCATAGGGTCGCTAACATGCTTCTAGTAGGAATATATTCTAGAACAACTTTCTTTTCTGCAACCATGTCTCTAGTGAAATGATATTTGATGTTAATGTGTTTCGTCTTCCCATGGTACTTGGGATCTTTAGTGTAACCTAAAGCTGCCATGCTATCACAAGCAATGACTACAGGACGATCCACATGCGTCGTAACATCAAGATGTTGAAGAAAACTCCTCAACCACACAGCTTCTTGAACCGCAGCTGAGCAAGCCATGTACTCTGACTCCATCGTAGATAGGGCGGTGCTAGTCTGTCGCTTGCTACTCCAAGAGATAGCTCCACCACCAAGGAGGAAAGCGTGGCCGAAGTAGATTTATAACCATCTACATCTCGGCCCAATCCGCTGGTGAAACCTTTCAAGCTCAAATCACCACCTTGGTAACAGGGTTAAATTTGTGGTTCCCACCAAGTAACGCGAACCCTCTTCTTGCCATCGGTTGTTGAGGTCGGGATTACTTTGGAATCGACTCAACATCCCAAGCAAAGCATAGGTCGGTAGAGTACACACCATAGCATACATCAAGCTTCCTACGCATTTGCATATGGAGTTCGTAGACATTCTCTTCTTCTCTTCTTCATTCTTAGGGCATTGGTTTGTACTAAGGACACATCCCTTTTCCATTGGGTGACAACGGGTTTTGAGTTAGTCATGCCAAATCGTTCGATAACTTTCTTAATGTAAGTCTCTTGAGACAAACCAAGAAATCTTTTCGAGCGATCTCTAATGACTTTACTCCAAGCACATAGCTTGCTTCACCCAAGTCGTCATATCGAAGCGCATGACCACTCTTTAGTGGCATTTATCATCTCCATGTCATTTCCGGCTAGTAGGATGTCATCAACATATAATGACGGGATCAAGATCTTTTTCTTGGATCGTTTAACATACACACACGTGGTCTTCCTCAATCATCACAAAGCCAATTGAGGTTATCGCTTGGTGAAAGCGAATGTACCCCTTGTCTAGATGATTGTTTGAGACCATAAATGGAGCGTTTGAGTCGGCACACTTTGCGCTCTTGTCCCTTGACTTCAAAACCCTACGGTTGAGTCATATAGATCTCTTCATCTAGTTCTCCATTGAGAAATGCGGTTTTAACATCCATCGATAAAGTTCTAGATCCATGTGTGCTACTATCGCTAGGATTAGGCGAGCAGAGGAAAATCTCACCACGGGGAGAATGTCTCCTCATAGTCTAAACCCTCTCTTTGGGTAAAGCCTTTCGCCACAAGGACGTGCCTTATATTTGTCAATTGATCCATCGCCTTTCGCTTGACTTTGAAAACCCATTTGTTTCCAATAGTCTTGCGACCTTGCGGAAGATCAACTAACTCCCAAACCCGATTCTTTTTCATAGAGGAAATTTCATCTTCCATTGCGGTCATCCATTCATTGTTTGTAGGTAAAGAAAGAGCTTCTTTGAGCGATGTAGGCTCACTAGAATTGAAAGAAGTAGTTAGGAAAGATTCCTCTTCGATCGCGAATCGGCGGCGAGGTATATTTCCACGTTTACTTCTTCGTTCTAGTATCGGACTCCCACTAGAATCCGTACTCCCACTCGGATGAAGATCACCTTGACTCTCGTTGGCGACTTCCATAGGTTCAACCTCATGTTGTACCATAGGATTAGGTTGAGGCAATTCCCCACCTTCGCCAAAAGATGTCATGTGTTCTTCTTCCATCTCAAAAAGTTCAAAGTCTTTCCTAACTTCACCTATCTGGAAATCATTCTCAATGAAATCAACATTGCTTGCGACTACGATTCGATCATTCCTTCGTTAGGTTTTCCACCGTACATAACATAACCCTTTGAGGTATCTGAATACCTTATGAAAACACACTTGTTTCCTCTAGGGCCTAGTTTTCCAAACTTATTGGAAGTACTATGGACATAACTGCACAACCCCAAGGATGAAGATGCCCCAATTTAGGCTTCTCACCTTTCCAAAGTTCATAAGGGGTTGTGGGTGGGAACCGACTTAGAAGGCACTCGGTTAAGTATGTAGGCGGCGGTCATTAGCGCATCCCCCAAAACGAAATTGGGAGGTTGGCCTGTGCCATCATCGACCTAACCATTTCCAACAATGTTCGATTCCTTCGTTCTGCAACACCGTTTTGTTGCGGAGTTCTAGGAATTGTCAACTGTCGGCGTATTCCCTTTTTCTCACACAATTCTTTAAATTGATCAGATAAATATTCACGGCCACGATCAGTTCTAAAAGTTTTTAAGCTTTTATCCTTTTGATTCTCAACCTCTGCGAGAAAGCGCTCAAAACACTTGAGAGCTTCATCGCGGTGAGAAATAAGGTAAACATAACCATAGCGTGTATAGTCATCGATAAAAGTGAGAAAATAGGAAGCTCCATGACGTGCCTTAACATTCATTGGTCCGCAAATGTGCGAATGGACTAACTCTAATGGATGTGTGGCTCTTTTGCCTTACCAAAAGGCTTTCGGCAAGCTTTTCTGCCAAACAAGATTCACACAAAGGGTAGGTTGACTTGGCTGAGAGACCCCAATAGGCCTTCTCTAGCCAATCTAGTCATCCTATCTTTTCCTATATGTCCAAGTCTAGCATGCCACAACTCAGAATTAGAATCATCATAAACCATGCAAGAAGAAGAATTAAGAGAAGAATTATGGGAATCCAACAAATCTAATTTAAAGAAATTATCTGACAAAGAACCATGTCCCAAAACCTCATCACCAAAACAAATATCCAAGTGATCATTACTAAAATTAAAAGAATATCCATGTCCTAGCAATTGTACTACTGATAGAAGATTATGTCGAATTCCAGGTGCATAAAGAACTTCATGAAGAGTCAATGTGCGTCCACTCCGCAATTGAAGTTGGTATGAGCCAACTCCTTTGACTTCAACAGACTAACTGTTTCCCATGAAAATTCTTCTTGTACCAGCAGGAACTTTTCGATAATCTACAAATCCTTCTCGATCCCTCGTCACATGTTTGGTTGAGCCTGAGTCTACAATCCACACAGGGAGAGAGTCAGCTAATAAAACATGAGAGCAAACATAACTTTGCATGGAGATAGGATTAAGTGATACCTTCTTGGGCTCAGGACAAGTCCGAGCAAAATGACCCAAGGCACCACAGTTGTAGCACTACGCTTAGCAATATTCTTTTTGCCTCTACGGCGTTTAGCAATCTTGTCACTTTTAGGGCCCAAATTCTGAGTCTTCTTACCTTTAGCTTGTTTCTTGCGTTGCCCGTGTGGCTTGCGTGGACCCTCAAGGGAAACAAGAGCAAGATCACGAGTCGCAGCACTTATCGCGCGATTCGCTTCATGACACTCAGCCTCAAGCTCAACATGGTGAGATACATCTGCAAAAGTCTGAATGGAGTCTGTATGAGTCAAGATACGCCTCAAACCACTCCAAGAATCAGGCAGTGAACGAATCACCGCTTGAACTTGTTGTTCATCGATAAGACGTAACCAAAGATCTTTAAGATCACGAATCATTCCGGACATCTCACGTAGTTGTTCAAGAATGTTTCGTTTCTGGTCAATCTTATAGCTTTCAAACTTGTAGGTCAAAGTCCTTAACTTTGTAGCAGAGGTATTCCCATAAATGCGCTTAATCTGGTCCCACATATGTTTAGCGATCGAGGTCTTCAAACTTCGCCAATCGATCATTATACATGCTACTCAGCATAGTAAAGCGTGCACATCGATCTTTCTTTTTCCAGTCAAGGAATTCCTGCATTTTCTGGCGATGCTGGGCGATGGTCAAATTACCCATCTCTGGTTCTACCATCACAATATCAAGGTTGTCCAGAACCTCTTGCTCGTTTAGCAAGTATGTGATTTTCCTTTGCCAAACACCATAGTTTGAGCCATCTAATTTCTCACCCTTATTAAGGTCAGCGATTACATTCTGAGAAGCCATTTCACTACAATTTGTTGCAAAAATAAGACATAAGCATATATATATTTTAATTCACTTTTGTTTTAAAAAATCAATTACTAAATATAATCACATCATACACGTAAGGAGGGAAAATCTGCGAGGCTCGTAATCACAACCAAAGCATGCACAACATGAAAATATTCATAAATTGATAATTTAAACAAAATAAATATGATAGAACATATCCATCAAGTACATATCATGCACATAAATATTTTCACTACTGAAAATAAATTTATTAGGTCTCGCATAGTCCCAATCGCAATTTTAGAGCCCAAAATGACAATTAAATATGCTAAAAATGACTTAAAAATAGCTTAAAATTCACAAAGAATTTTAAAAAATTCCAGAACTGTCCCAAACAGCCCCAAAAAGTCACAGAATGACAAAACAGCCCCTGGATATTATTTTTGTAATTTTTAAAAATCAAAAAACAGGTTTTTACACACTGAAAAATCAAAAACAAATATTTAAAGGCTGAATTGATCAAAACAGAGAGCACCAATGGACTCGATGCCAAAACAGCCGACGCGCCGCTTGCCGATCGAAGCTTTGGATCAGCCGCACGCGCTCTCACGCGCCACCTGCGCGTGTGGGCTTTCATACCGACCGGACGGCCGGGCTTTAGGGCTGACGTGGCAGACACGTGGCAGCCACGTGTCATGATGACGTCACTGATGACGTCATCACAGAGGATTTTCGGAAGTGGGTCCCATCGATGACGTGGCGTGGCGACGTGGCCGACACGCCATCGGGCCAACGCTGACCGCTGACCGCCGCCGATCAGACGCCTCACGCCGCTCCTCCACGCCGGAGTGCAGTCACGCCGCCTTCTGGTGGTCCGATGACCTCACGGAAAGTGGCGTTGGACTCGTCTCTCTGAGTACTACCCAATGGTGTACTTTTTACCTCGAAAGGAGTTCCACAAAAGGCACGTGTATCGAGGCCGAGAGTGGGGGTCGTTTTAGGTCGAATTTTTAACCCTAAAAATCGATTCGCGAAGGGCTAACTTCGCGAGGCCATAAAACGTTCATTTTAAGTCCAAATTAAGCATATAATATGTCGTTGGAAAGCCCTCACGGAGTACTACAAGTACAGTTCATAAAATCACGATTTTACAGAACATAAATAGGTCGAATCAGCACGCAAAGTTTCGGAAAAAACTATTTTCAACAAAACTTGGGTTTGCGATATTTTGAAAAATACCCAACGGAATTCAACGAGAATTTAGTATGTTGTTCGCCTCGTCGTAGGGAACTCAGACATATAATTTTTTCTCGAAAATTTCAAAGTTTTACACATAAAATAATAAAACCCATTTGTTTCGTTATCGGGTAAAACTTTTAAACAAACCCAAAAACAAGAGCATGCGATTCATGGCATAACAATACGAGCAATCAAGCAATATGGCTCTGATACCAATGAAGGATATATCATATCATATATCAAACAAGTTCGCTAATAAAACAGTAATCACGAATTACCTTTATGCGAACTGGAGCCTTGTACGCAGCGGAAGAATTACGCTTGAGCTACGATCTTCGTATGCCAATATCCACAGACCTGCAAGTCTCTCTCGTCGGATTGATATCACAGGGCACGGATATCAATACTGGTTCACACCGCAAATCCAAGCCTCTTGATGGTTCGGCTAGAGGGAGTATTTTGGTGAGATAGATTTAGGGAGAGAGAGAGGGCGGCACTTAGGGAGACGTGTTCTCCAAAATACTGATTAGGGTTTTATCCCTTTTGTTGCCCTATTTATATTATTACAAGAAACCTATTTCTTGTAGGTTAAGTAATCCTAAACCCAATTGGATTAGGATTCTATTTAACCAATAAATAATATAAATATTATTTCCATGTGGGCGGGACTAAATAATCGGGCCGCAAGCCCAATTACCAACAAGAGGAATGTTTAATGCAATTAGTAAAATTGATTTACAGAGTGATTCGTAATATTTGAACTTGTTAAGGATAGCTTTGTTTAATACATGGATTACTATGGAATTTTGGACAATAGGATAAATTATCATTCTAGGATGCATTTATTCTTTATAATCTAAATGATTTAATGACCCTAGACTAACATAGTAGTCTTGGACAATATGTGATTTAGAATTTGTTAAGTTAAGAACTTAACTTGCATTTATGCTAGAAATAAACATCTATGCTTATTAGATATTATGACTTATGAAAGCATAATTGTGATACTTGTTAAGGATTGATTCTCCATACTTGATGAATATGATTTATAAAGCATATAGTGTTTCTTGCCTTCACACATGTTCTACTATTGGGTTGTAAACTTGCATTGAAATTTGGATTCCACTAATAGGTGGGATTATGAACTTGAATTGAACGAAGGCTTAATTTGATATTAATGAACTTAGGCTTCCATCTTCTACTTGACTTATTGATACTTGAACTAGGGTTCTAAATAGAACGAGAACCTAGCTATGTCTTAAACAAGAACATAGAAGGGCTAGAAATGTATATAGCATTTATACCCTATTTGGTTGGAATTGTAGTAAAGACTCAACAGAGTCGAGCTTAAGGAACAATTGAACCTTACGGGGATCGTGGTAAGATCTTATGTTAACTAGATTCCATTTGACTAGATTACTAGTTTTGGAATTTGAATTGATTAGTGTGGACAACTCGACACTTGTGCTTTCGAGACTCAAATGAGCTTCAAATGTGATTTAAATGATTATTACAATTATGTGCATAATCATGAATATGTAGTAGAGTAATTCACCTATTTGACATTGAACGAGGTGTTCGTTTCTTATTTGGTTTCATGACAAGTAAACATCTACTTGTGCATTGCATATAAGTCAAGTTGGTATTATTTGAGTTTATATGTTGATGGTAGGACGATGCATCGTCTTCACGAATTATGGGATCCGTGATTTCTATGTATCGTCGTACCGAAGACAGTTCACACACCCTCCACTGTTGGCCTCAGTGGGAAAGTTAGCCCATTGTCGTAAGGTGTCCTCAGTACATTGATGTATCAATCACGTACATCGTAGTCACGAAACAGCTTAACGGTTGTGATTGCAGAAGTGACACAACGACATTGATTTGGTATCTTCTCTACCCCTTATGTGGCTTACTATGAGCACTTATGTGATAACAAAATGTTAGTTGAACATGAGATCTAATTGACCGAGTTTATCTTGATTGTGTATTATTGAAATACTTGAGGTGTATATTTGTAAGTATACATACTTGTACATTATGATTCTATAAACGATTTGATATGTATATAATTAGATATACATACTTTTACTTGATGATTCTATGAAAGGCTTGATGAGTATATATATAAATATGTACACTTATACTTAATGATTCTATGAATAGTTTGATTAGTATATATATAATTATATATACTTGCATATGATGTTTTCATGGGAACTACGTTCTAATTTATTTGATTTGTGTTTGAACAGGGAATTACACCTTGGTTCATTTGGATGGTTTAGTAAGTAAGAAGAAATGGACATTTTGTGGAGTATCTAAACGATACGATGCCTCTTCACGGGTTTTTCTGTCATTTGTAAAATGACACCATGATTATTTTTATATTACATAATTATATCTTACATATCTCATGTAGTAGCGTACTAGGTCATTATGACTCATTTCGTATTATGTTTTCTAGTTGCAGTAAATTGGTAGCCGCGTTGAGGTCGAGTAGATCATGGCTATAGCAAAGCGCAGCTGATTGATAGATCGAGATTAGATCGTGTGGTTCATGCTAGTAGAAGCAGATATCCCCGAGTAGTAGCTTGTGGAGTCCTATTTCTTTTTAGCATCGTCACATATATTAAGTACTTTGCTATTCTTGTGAGAGCGATTTTGTAAAGTTATCTAGACCTTACGGTCGAGTAGATACTTGGGTATTTGTATTGTTTCTTCTTGGGTCGATGGGTTGTGTCGTGCCGTTATTCATGGTTTTGGTATTTATTTCAATTGTCTCCCGGGCACGCAGTAGCTTTGGGGCTTTTCTTTATTCTGGTTGTTATAGTTGTTGGTTAACCCCGATATGCTTTATCCGTGAGTAATTGTTATCAGGTTGGTTCTTTGTTGAAACGCCGGCCTGAAGTGCCGATGGTTTGTTCAGTGTTTGCGATGTTGCGGCACACGAGTTTTGTTTTTCCCCCTTTGAGAGAAAATGTCTATCTTGGTTTCTTTGGCTTTTATTCGAGCTTCATAGCTCGGGACTTCATTTCCTTATTACTTCCGCTAATTTGATTTTTGAAATCCCATATTTTAGTACGGCTTTATGTTCATGTTTAGAGCTTGTTAGCTCGACTGTTCGACTAGCACTACTGTTAACAAGTGCTTGTCTTCTTCTTATGTTAGTTTCAGGGACGACCTTGGGATTTCGTGTTGAAATCTGGGTCGGGTCATGACAAGTTCATTTTGACTATATGTGTTTGTTGCAGAAATCTCTTTGTGGACTAAAACAAGCACTTTGTTCCTAGTATCAACGGTTCGCTAATTTTGTCTCCACCATCAGTTTCTCACATACTAAATCCAATCATTAGTTATTCATTTATCAGCAAGGGCATGAGATGGCATATATACTTCTTTATGTGGATGACATCAATCTTACTACTTCATCTAATACACTTCGTCAATCAATCATGTCACTTCTTGCTTCTGAATTTGTTATGAAAGACTTGGGACCTCTGAGCTATTTTTTAGGCATTGCAGTTACACAACATGTAGGTGGGTTATTTCTATGTCAAAAGAAGTATACAGAGGAGATTCTTGATCGTGTAGGCATGACCTCTTGTAAACATGTTCCTATACCCGTGGACACTAAACCTAAATTTAGTGTCTCCTCGGGCTTTTCCTACCCCAATCCCACACATTATCATTGTCTAGCTAGGGCGCTACGATACCTTACCTTCATGAGACCAGATATATCATATGTTGTGCAGCAAATCGGTTTACATATGCATGACACAAAGGATGAACACATGTCTGCTCTTAAGCGCATTCTGCACTATATACGCGGATCTCTTCATTTCGGCATGCATCTCTACAAATCTGTTGTATCTAGTCTTCTCTCCTAATCTGATGTAGATTGGCGTGGATGTTATAAAACTAGGCGATCAACCTCTAGCTATTGTGTTTTTCTTTGCGATAACCTGCTTTCTTGGTCTTCTAAAAGACAACCTACTCTCTCATGCTCTAGTGTCGAAACTGAGCACAGAGGGGTTAAAAATGTTGTTTCTGAATCCAGCTGGCTCTGGAATCTTCTTTTGGAGCTTCATTTCCCAATTCACAAAGCCACATTGTTATACTGTGACAACGTTAGTGTGATTTATCTTTCCAGCAATCCAGTTCAACATCAACGTACTGAACATATTGAAATGGATATCCACTTTGTACATGTGGAAGTTTCTCGTGGACTTATTCGTGTTCTCCATGTTCCGTCCCGATATCAAATCACTTATATCTTCACTAAAGTAATTCCGCGCATAGTCTTTGATGATTTTCGAGCCAGTCTCAGCATACTAGAACCTCCCGCTTCGACTACGGTGGTGTGTTAGACTATGTAAATAATGTCCATTATTTTTAGCATGTGCATATCTTTGGTTAGTTACCTTAATCGTAGCCTAAACTATAGCACTATACTGATGTATATAAACTACCAAATATCAATGGTCACAGATTATTCTCTTTCAGATTTCCCCTCGAGTTAAACGTCTACCAATTATAGTGTAGTATCTTCGGGTTTCTCTTGCTAATGAGACATTAAAGACAAAAGATTGTCACCCTACGCACAACTGGGGACCATAACCTTTTATAGGAATACCTAATTATTCACTAGTTCATTATAAGTTGACAATAAGCTCCCTTAAGGTCTCAACACATATTCAATTAAAACCTCATACTTATCACAGGATGACTTACTTTAGGCCCATTTAACTTAGTAAATCATTTCAATTAGGCCTAAAACTTTAAATAACATAAAGTATAAGATTAAGCCACAATGCATACATACATGTATGCCCAAATGCAAATATTTCTCATATGCACTTATATATAAGTCCATAAAATTCTTACAATGTAGTCAAACAATCTAAACTAGGCTAGACTTGACTCCTACAAGCTGACGTTTGATCGAGTTTATAAGTACATAGTTTGAGCTTGAATCATAGCAAGCTTATTTTGTAAATGTACTTGAGCTCAAATAAGTCAAGCTTAGAGCCAAACTTGGGATGGAAGTGTTTGAGAGTAACTTGACTTCTATGTCTCTATTTTTCAAAATGAACTTGCGAGTTATCTTACTTCATCCAAAGCTTTAGTCGAGCTCGCATGCCATCCAGCTTTAAAAAAGGGAGAAATTCAGGCTAGTAACATGCGATGAATTGTTACCCGCAAAAGTCCACGATAATTTTTTTAAACCGCTAAAGTACGCTTTTGGAAGGAATATGACAAAGATACCATTAATGAAGAAAAGGCACGTGGACAAAGTCACTGCCCTAATTTGGGCCTCACTAAAAAAGCCACTACCTAAATTTAGGCATCGCTTAAAACATTGGGCATCGAAGAAGGGGAAAAGGCGAGGAACGTACCTGAAATTGTGAATTTTTTATTTCCATTTCCACCTCTTCTCTCATCTGCTATGCTACTTAAATGGCTATTTTTAAGTGAAGATTACAAGATGAGAGCAACACTAAGATATCATCCTCAATAGCAACCTCACTACTGCTTGTTTTTTCATCAGAAACAGGACAACAGTCCTTGTAATTATGCCCGATATCAAATAAATACTCTTCAAACCCAACTCTCTCTTAGGGGTGGCAATGCCTGGCACGGCACGTTAGCACGAACCAATAAGGCACGATTATAAAACACGATTACAGAGACAAATGAAATGATCGAAATTGTTAATATATTCAAATTAATATTTATTGTTTTATTTATGATCAAATAAGATAGATAATATTAAAACACGATAATGTGGCACGAACCCGACACGATAACACGAATTGCCACCCCTACTCTCTCTTTCAGCTTGTTGTCTTCGAGAAGCTCTCTTGTGTACTCGCATATAAAGCTTCGAGATGGAGCAAAGTTTATGGATCTTACACTCCAACCTTTAGACTATGTTTTGAAGATTTCAAGTAAGACTTTTTATGCCATGCTGGGTGACCCTATTATAGCAAGATGAGGGGCAATTGCAATGTGGACCACACTCGTACACCAGTGTCTTTGGGTCAACAATAGCTCCGTTATGGTTGTATGGAATGAAAATCTCAATCATCCATTCCAATGCCCACACCGCACATTCGAATCGGAACTTATGATGCCTAAATTACGTGCAAGTGTCATAATCACAATATGAGATTTGCATGGGTGTTAAATCTAGCTTAGCCAACTTAATAATAAAGATATGGGAGTAGGAACATTTATGAAGACTGATAGTGATAGGTAGTCTAGAATCAAATTAGTGGTTTGCCCCACTAATGTACACACAACCCCACAACTAGCAGTTAACTTTGCAACAACCATTCAAAATGTTTCTTTTTTCTTTTGCTATGGAAATGGAAAGGATCACCTCCATGGCAACCCAGAATTTTCACCAGATGACAATTAAGATGGAGGACAAATAACAGAAAACTGCTTGCATCGTAGGCTCCTTCTGAAGATCGAAATCGACGATCGATGTATATAGTTTGACCATATATACGTAAATCCAGGGGGAAAAAAAGAAGATACATTTGAAAGAAAGAAGGAAAATTAGAGACGGGAAACAAAATCTGTTGAAGGGAACGAACGGGAGAGGGCTTAGAGCATGAACAACGGAGGATCAAAGGGTGAATCAAACCGAATCAAATGTAGCTCATCCACTTTTAACATGGGCGAATCAAATGTACCGTTTCATACCCAAAATTTAAAAAAAAATTAAGTGGTTGACAGCCACTATCGGCATTTGAAAATTTGCAGCTCATCCACTTTCCACATGGCAGGTTGTGAGTGGATGGAATAAATTTTCCACCAATGTTTTTCTCGGCCAATTTTTGGTCAAAAATTTTTTTTTGCTTTTTTTCCCCTAAATTAAAGTATACATTTTTACCTATAAATAGAGACTTGGTTTGCTTCATTTGGATATCAGAAAAAATTTCTATGATTTTTTCAAGTTTTTAGCCATTTTCTAAAAAAAATATTAAAGTAATGGAGATAAATATGGTGGGATATATAAAAGTATTGAATTATGTGCCACGGTTGGAAGGGTTTTTTGGTTTTGAATCAAATGGGTATCAAATGGATTATTTTATTGGTTTTTAATGGATTGTATTTGATTTTATGTTTGATTTGAGTTGTTTGATTCAAACGGTTGTTCATGCTCTTAGGACTGGTGTGGAAAGTGAGAACTAGGGAAGTGAAGACCGACCGAGCTAGCAGGTGGAAATTTCGTTTGGAAAGAGAAAAAGATGAAAGAAAAATATCTGGTTTGGGAGAAGAAGAGATATGGATTGAGGTAGGTGAGAGGATACTTTGGGAAGAAATTAACCAAATGGACTTATGTCGTTGAAAGCAAAAAGGGGACACTTCAGTGATTACAATTTCATAAAAGCGGATGAACAACGGAGGATCAAAGAGTGAATCAAATCGAATCAAATGTAGCTCATCCACTTTCCACATGGTCGAATCAAATGTACCGTTTCATACCTAAAAAATTTAAAAATATAAATTAAAGTGGTCGACAGCCACTGCTGGCATTTGAAAATTTGCAGCTCATCCACTTTCTACATGGTAGGTTGTGAGTGGATGGAATAAATTTTCCACCAATGTTTTTCTCGGCCAATTTTCGGTCAAAAAAATTATTATTTTTTAAAAGTTTTCCCTGAATTAAAGTATACATTTTTACTTATAAAGAGAGATCTGGTTTGTTTTATTTGGATACCAGATATTTTTTTTTTATGATTTTTCAAGTTTTTAGTCATTTTCTATAAAAAAAAATATTGGCAAAACGCATATTTAGGTCACTGTACTGTTCCAAAAATTGCAATTAGGCCACTGAGACATCAAATTTTTTGAAGTGGCCACTATACCAGAGTTATCTTGCAATTTAACCTAATTTTCAGATGGACGGTAAGTTTGGACGCTAACTTAGGTTAAATACCTATTTCGCCTTCATCTTCATCGTTTCCAAAAAAAACCCAGATTCAAAAATTTCATATTCAAGAAAATTCCTGCCATGAAGAACACATATACACAATACACAAATCTGGTCTATCTTTACCATCTCTTTCTCGTTGTCTTTCTCTCATACACACAAGCACAAATCCCAACCACAAATCTATCTCCCCCTCATTCTCTTCAAGGGAATTCGAAAAAACTAAGCAGGATGATATTTTGAAGCTGGAGTTTGAGTTGCACTGTTGCAGAGTCGTCGGACTTATCCACCGCCCCCGGCATAAGACGTAAGAGCAAGTGCATTTACAGAACCAAGAACCTCATTTTACAGTCCCATCCAGCCTATCCAAAGCTAGTTTAAAGGAAGCTCTTCCTCCCGCCAAGGCATTTCTCTTTCTTCACTCATGAGTCCCATTTCAAAACCCATATCTAAAATCAAATCAAAACCCATATAAATATGTATTTCCAAACAAAGGGGAATTGCAAATTTCCACAATTAAATTTCCACAATCACATAATCTACTATGATTGGAACTCTCACTGTATTTTGCAAATTTCCAGTCCATGACTCGAACTCACACTTGAATAGGATTAAAGTAGATGAACAAGAAAACTAATCAAGAATTGAATTTTTACTTGCTACACAGATAACCCCAATTTAGAATTTTCACCAGATGCTCAACAATTCATTCATATGCAAATTTGGGCAGACTTGAATACGCAGATCAGTCTAAAAAATGCACAAAGAAATCCTACATTTTTCAAGAAATTCTCAAAATAATTTGGAAAGGAAATTGGAACGAACTTACTTGAAACAAGTGAGATGATGTGAATTTCAAGCCCTAGATTCGGATTCATTTGCAGAGATTTGGCAAGAACAAGCGAAGGAGGGAAGATTCGGTTGGACGAAAGAGGCAGGGGTAGAAATTTGAAGTATTGGGAGAGGGAGATGGAGATAGGCTTCGCTTTGTTTGTGAGGGAGATGGATCAGGAAGTTACAAGCGAGAAGTAGTCTGAAGATGGGTGAGCTGTTTTGGCAGGATGAAAGAGACGGTGTTTGGAAATGATGATGAAATCGAGAATCAAATATGTGAAATTTGTTGGAGAACACGGGATCTGGAAATCAAAATGCCAAAATAATCGGAGAAGATCATGAAGACGACCGGGCAAAATAGGTATTTAACCTAAGTTAACGTCCAAACTTAACGTCCATCCAAAAATTTGGTTAAATTGTAAGATAACTCTGGTACAGTGGCCACTTCGAAAATTTTGACGTCTCAGTGGCCTAATTGCAATTTTTGGAAAAGTACAGTGACTCAAATATGCGTTTTGTCAAAAATATTAAAGTAATGGAAATAATTATGGTGACATATGTAAAAGTATTAGATTCTGTGCCACTGTTGGAAGAGTTTTTTGGTTATATCAAATGGGTATCAAATAGATTATTTTATTACTCCCTCCGTCCCTAAATAATCGTCTAGGTTGAACCGGCGCACAGTTTAAGAAAAAGTAATTGACTTGATTATTTATATTGGTTTAATGTGTAGTTTCCTTTAATGTACATGTATATGTGGCCCATAATTAAAGTAGAGTAAAAAAGTAAGGGTAAAATGGTAAAAGTGATGTTCTAAAAAGGTAAGTTTCAAAGTGGACAATTATTTTGGGACGGACGAAAAAGGAAAAGAGGACGATAATTTAGGGACGGAGGGAGTAGTTTTTTAATAGATTGTATTTGATTTGAGTTGTTCGATTCTAACGGTTGTTTATTCTCTTAGGACTGGTGTGGAAAGCCAGAACTAGGGAAGTGAAGACCAACCGAGCTAGTAGGAGGACTTTTCGTTTAAAAAGAGAAAAAGATGAAAGAAAAATATCCGGTTTAGGAGAAGAAAAGATATGGATTGAGGTAGGTGAGAGGACACTTTGAGAATAAAGTAACCGAATAGACTTATGCGATTGAAAGTAAAATGGGACACTTTAGCAATTATAATTATAATTTCAAAAAAAAAGGATCGACCCACAATCATTTCATAAAGAAAAACACTTCAACAAGAAGTTCTCGATGTGGCCAAGTTGGACTTGTTTACACCATTAACCACGTGGGTACACATTTACCACAAGATTGGACCACCCTTGGCCCGACCTTATGCTCCTTTTTCTATTACTAGTACATTCTAGAACCAACGTCATCAAAATATTATTAGACTACCACGTCAGCGGCTGATGTGGTAATTAATCATTACTCCTTCCATTTTTGAGAAAAAGTCAAACTTTTTAAATAAATATTTTTAATAATTTATTAGTAATAAAATGATTTAAAAATAAATTTATAAATGAAATATCTCAAAATAAAATAACAGACTATTTATCAGAAACAGAGGGAATATTAAATAATTTTCAAACGTATTGATTTTATTTGTTTGGTTAGTGAGTATAAAATGTTTGCTAATTACGAAATAAGGTTTGACTTACCCGGTTGCGGGGGGTCAAGGGGCAGCATCGCCCGTGAGGGCTAGTAGGCAATGCCCCAAAAGGAAAACATATTTAAGCCCCATCTCCAAGTGGACACTTATTGAAAAAGTGTGTTGAAATCTTTTCGGATCTAACAGATTGTTTTCGAAGAAAGTTACAAGCCTGCTATAAATGGTAAGATTGGTCGAACATGTAAATCACTTGCCAACTTCGAGTGATACATAAAACATAGTGCTCTTAGGCTTAATAAAAAAGTCACATGTTTAATCAAGTGAAGGTCATTGTATTCTAAGATAGATTTTGGTTATTAGCCTTTGTGAATCGCAAATTATCTAGAGGTGTGAAACATCTCTTCTAGGATAGCGAATTATTTCGTGACTTGTAGAATTCATTTAGTGTTTGTTTGGTGGAGCGTTTTAGTAAAAACGTTGGTAAAAATGCTACGTTTTCTCTTTAAAAGTGTTTCAGTGCAGCGTTTTAAAACACAATGTTTTAAAAATATAAAGTGTTTTAAAACGTTCCAATTTATAGCGTTTTAAAAATATGTTACGTTTACAACTACTCTGTTTATGAAAAATAGCGTTTTGAAATAGTTTTCCAAACGTTTTTACAAAAATAAAACAGAGTTTTGAAAATGTTGCATTTTCAAAACGCTGCACCAAATAAGATCTTAATCATGTTCGGTTCAATTTTCGCAATAAAAACTAAAAGGAAACCACCATTGTGATGTGGATATGAACCTACGGGGTGGCCCGGTCGTAGAGTTGGAGATTTATAAAATATGAGGTCTCAGTTTCGATCTCTTTTCGTATCTTCTTAGGGAAAGGTCTATAAAAAAAATACTTAAAATATAATAATATATTTTTTAAAAAAGTGATGGGATATTGTTTCATAACTGAGCCAACTGTAAAGTCTATAATGAATGCTCATCGATCTTCAATGTATTATTGATTTTTGTTGAAAATTGCTCCACTTGATTTTTGTTATGAAAGCTATCCACGTCATCTAAATGATGACAATGCTACATCCTTACAAAAACATCTACAAATTTTTTTATTTTTTTAAAGATTAAAGATATTTACAAAATTTATTTATATCATATTCTAAGGGGTTGTACATTCGTCAATGTTTGATACGCTAAAACATACTGTAGATAAATTCTGCTCATGTTTTTTTTTTTTTTTGTATTGGTACTCAACAGGATAAATAGTAGTTCATCCGTCCTTAAATAATCGTTATAGTTAACTCGGCGTATAGTTTAAAAAAACAATTGACTTAATTATTTATATTGATTTAATGTGTAGTTTCCTTTAAAATTCATTTGTATGTGACTCATAATTAAAGTAGAGTGAAAAAGTAAGGGTAAAGTAGTAAAAGTGATGTTCTAAAAATATAAGTTTCAAACTGGACAATTATTTTGGGACGGACGAAAAAGAAAAGGAGGATGATAATTTAAGGACGGAGAGAGTATATTCAAGCTTCGGTCATCAATTATCAGCCACTCAATCACTTGTTATAGTATAAAATAAGACATAGGTACTTAATACAACACTTATAAAATGCTTAATACAGCACTTTTAAAAAACGTTTTACCAAAATACCCTTTACGTAATTAAATTTTTTTTAATTAAATTTAAATTAACTAAAATTTAATTTTTTTGTTTTTTTATTAAATTTAAATTAGCTAATTTAAAATTTAATAATTAATTTGATTTGAATTAAGTTTAAATTAAAAAAACAAGTTTTGGGTAATTTATTATTTTTATTTTTTTAATTAAATTTAAATTAGCAAAAATTTATTTTTTTGTTTTTTATTAAATTTAAATTAGCTAATTTAAAATTTAATAATTAATTTGATTTGAATTATATTTAAATTAAAAAAAACAAGTTTTGGGTTTATGAACTGGATTGGTACCAGTCCCAAACCCAATAATTTCCCCCACAAGCCCATCGCCTGCTACAAGACCAGCCCATAACCCTTTCCCCCCTTTTGGACTGCCAACCAACCAGGCCTAAACCCACCAGACCAGCCCAAAATCGTTTCCCCCTTTTGGACTGCCAACCAACCAAGCCTAAACCCATCCCCCCCCAATTTGGACTGCTACCAGATCAGGCCCTATCCCATCTGCCCAATTTGGACTGGTCCAAAACCGGTCCTAAACCCAAAACTTGTTTTTTTTTTAATTTAAACCTAATTCAAATCAAATTAATTATTAAATTTTAAATTAGCTAATTTAAATTTAATAAAAAATAAAAAATTAGATTTTAGCTAATTTAAATTTTATTAAAAAACAAAAAAAATAAATTACCCAAAACTTATTTTTTTAATTTAAACCTAATTCAAATCAAATTAATTATTAAATTTTAAATTACCTAATTTAAATTTAATAAAAAACAAAAAAAATTAAATTTTAGTTAATTTAAATTTTATTAAAAAACCAAAAAGATTAAATTACGTAAAGGGTATTTTGGTAAAACATTTTTTTTACAAAACCGGTCCCTAATCCTTTCTTTTTTTTTGTTATTTTTTCATTTAAACATTAAAAAATAAATTAACAGATAAATATTTAACATTTGGAGATAAAAATTGAACAATTATAATTAAATATTACCGTAAAGTTCGCGTAAGTGGTAAATATAACATCGCCATCATCGTCCATATCCACATTTCAACATTTTTTTGCCGATTTGCTTCCAAATTGTAGACTTTTTGGAAGTTTTAACTGATTGAAATTTTGACTGAGAGAAAAATGCATATGCAATTTTTTTTTCACTTACAAGAAAAATTTTACAATCTGATATTTGTACTCAAAGATAATTTTTCACTTAGTATAACTAAATCAAATTAATTAGTAATTTAATTGTGTTTAGTAACTAAATAAAATTAATTAATAAATTAATTGTGTTTAAAATATTTTTAAATTTAAAATTTGTTAAATTAAATTTAATAAAAAAACGAAAAAAATAAATTATGTAAAGGGTATTTTGGTCAAACATTTTAAAAAAATACTGTATTAAATATTTTATAGGTTCTGTATTAAGTATACCCCAAAATAAAATTATCCTGAAGGGATCGGACCAACATTCTCCAATTTATTAACTTTGGGCCTGAACGCCATTGTTCAGCCCACCATGAAACAAAATGACGAAATGAAGTCATTGCATTGTAAATGGTTAGTTTATATGGTAAGACCAAAAAGTTGAATGGATCTAGCACACAAGTAAAATGGTCACTAATTGGACTCATGATCGTTGATATTTCCTTGGGAGATAATCGGGTCGGTATCATACGTTGAAATTCTAACTGTAAAAACCCATTATTAATTTTTTAAATCGCTACAGTGTAATTTTTTGGAGAAAACGACGAAAATATCATTAATGAAGGAAAGACACGCACACAAAGTCACTATCTCAATTTGTGCATTGGGAAAAAAAATTGGGTGTCGCTCAAAATTTTTGGGGTGTCAGTAAAAAAAATTGTGCATTGGTAAAAAAATTTGGGCGTCGCTAGTTTTTTGGGGCATCGTTAAATTTTTTTGGGCGTCATTCATCGGTTTCAGGCATCGGTTAGGAAAAGTCTCAAAAAGACCTATGAGAGCCGCTCCCCCTGTCCCTTGCAACCTCTTGGTGCCGCTCCATCTTTCATGGTGCCCCTCCCGGAGCTTTTGGCCTCATACGTTGTGATGTGTTTTAATTTTTCCTTGCAAGTACACAAGACTATTGTAGAATAGATTATGGTAGCAAGGGTCGAACCACAGAGACAAGAAGTATCAAATAGCAAGTAAACCGGTAACAATTAAATTAAAGAGGGTTTTTATTTATTAATCTAATTTATTCTAAAGAAAGCAGGAAATCTAATTAACATATCAAAACAATAATCACAGTTATGAAGATCTTATCGTGGATGGAAATATAGGAACGTGGATTCACTTGTATCTACTCTATTACTCTTTTGACTAAAGTATCAATCAATTAATCTTGGGTTCGTTCACTAAAGATTGGTATAGATTGTCAAATTATAATTCAGTCTCCATCCTAAATAATTCATCCAATCTATACCCTTAAGCACAAGAATATATGAATTTCCTATCTGTCACTTATGAACAATATGAACCTGACCCTATTACTATCGTTCATTGATAAAGTCAATTTTATCACAATGGTGAGTCAGTATACGACATATACACATGGCCGTGCAGTTATCCGCATCTCTTGGTCTTTACTACTTGCGATTCCATTCATTTGGTCGAAGCTAGACATTAAGAGATTGATAAACATTGTGATCAACAAGATTTGATTGAATAAAAATATATAATAGAGCAATAAATTCGATACAAGTTACCTTCAATTCCTAGATTAATGAGCGGTTAGTTCATCCTTGAAGATGAACAGATCATTGGAATGAAAGAATGCATGAACGATCTTCTAACTATAATTACAAACACTAAAAACTATGTATTACACACTAAAATCGGAGTAAAAACCGTCCGTCCTCCTCCTTTAGCTTTTGGCTACATGGCTTGTATTTATACTTATGTGTTCGGGGGAAGGAGATACAATTGGGGTTAAGCACCCGTTCAAAATCTGGAAGGCATGCGGGGGCAAGGTCCTCATGGAATGCGGCCGCAAGGCCTTGGCACTAACTTGGCTTGCATGTTGGAGACCTTGCGAAGGCAAGGTCTCTTACCCTTGCGCCCGCAAGGGGTTTCCAAATTCAATACAATCTTCTTTCCTTGATTTACACTTTGCAGCCTTCCTTCAATTCTTCACTTTTAGCCTTGTAAATCCCGTAATTTTACCTAAAACCCTGAAACTCACAATAAAGCTCAAAAACACATATTAGTAGTCAAAAGTCTCGTGGAATTATTATCTCTAAGCTATTAAAGTACCCAATAGATGCGTATAAAACACATTTATCAAATCCCCAAACTTTGACTTTGTTCGTCCATGAGTAAACAATACTAATAAATACAAAAAAAAAATTAAATTACAAAAATTACGAAAATCTTTTTGGAGGGTGACACTATTTTCACTCCTTTATAAACCCACAAACTCAATGAGACTCTTACGAGTGACTCGACTATGCAGATAAATACAAAAACTATTAAATGCAAAAACAGATAATAATTACACTAAAAACAAACAAATAACAAAATCTTTTTGGGTTCATTCTCAAGTCACGATAGCATGGCATATCATATTTGTCTCAAGAAGATGCTCACCACATATGTGCAGACTCATCCACAGATCAAACTGACTTACACTCAAACTGCGACTGGTACCAACATTCTAAAAATCAGGATTTTCAATAAAAACACATGCAACACAGAATATGTAATCTACCATCCAAACCCGGTCTATCACAGAAAGAGAGAACACCAAGGATTTCAAATACTTATACATCCATCACATGCACTTTCTATGTATGACATATAATGCTTTCATATCTCAGTTACTTGCAATAGCTAAGATTATGCTTACACAGTGAGGTTGCGAATAATATGAATATATGAGATGGGGATCAATTTACATGTATTACAATCAAATCAACCAACACAGGCACTGACAAGAAGATCAATAGGACTTTATTAAGCTTGTAATGTAAGGCATTGGTGTTGGGGGATGCGATAGAAATGGAATAGAATACAAAATGAGAGAGCAAGACTACCATTTACCCCATTTGCTTCTAAACGAATAGAAGTATTTCCCAATTAGGCTAGGACCTGCAAAGACCACAAGTGGGGATTTTCTTCAAAACTTGCTTTGTACAATATATCAAGCTAAAAATAACTAGTGATCCATTTTTTTGTAGAACTTTTCTAACATATCTGTCTATTGAAAGCTATGCTTCCATTTGAATCTTCTTGCACTCTTCTTCTTCCTTTTTATTTTCGTCGACCCAATATATATATATATATATATATATATATATTATTTTTTCTTTTCCATCACTTTTTTTTATTACGACAAGGAAGAAGAAGTCTTCAAAATTTTATCTAACTGAAAATGGTCCCATAAAATTAATTCCCCATCCACATCCTACTCTCTCAAAGAGTAGGCTACAGTGTATAAGTTTCAGGGGTTAAAGAAACGAAGTCGAATGGGGGTTCAATGTGTGCTTAGCACACTCCATTCTTTTTAATAAAGCTCAAAGGGAAAACTAGAGATATTTTTAGTAAGGTTGGTAAATATTTAAGCTCAAACGATCCAAAGATGACCTATATCATATCCTAATATCAGATTACTCATGCCAGTTTTTAAGAACGTAAAACACATAAAATATCATATCAATTATGAAAGTTGTGGAATTGAAGATTTAGCATTACTGGATTTCACATAAGCATTCGCTAGAAAAGTGGTAGGGATAATCAAGACTAACATGCAGTCATGATTCAAAAGTGTGCTTGAGATATATTAGTAAGAAATATCCAAGGGATCTAACTATCATGCAATTGACCATAAGTTACAATTCAATGCAACAATCATGTCGGGATAGCTATTCATCATATTCTTGTGCATCAAATTATTTATGTTAGAATGAAATGTGTACTATAAAGTTAGTAAAAATATTTATATTAATCCATAATCCTTGATTGGGCAAAGTGTACAGAGATTTGAAAAAAATCAAGAATTTTACAGAATCAAGTAAATTCCAGAATGATCTACGAATAAGCTATGTGGTTCATTGCACTAAATCATCATCGACTGAAGTGACCACACCAGGACTTGAGAATGAAAATTTTTTAATTGAATTTTTTAATGAGGCCTTGCAGTCGCAAGGTGTTAAAGCCTTGCGTTCGCAAGGCTCACAAAATTGTTTGCCTTTGGGGAGCTATTACACATTTGACCATCGTCTTCGTTTTCGTCCTTCTGTTACGTTCCGTTAGGGTCGTTTCTTTCTTGTACTCTGAAAATTCTACAAAAACAAAACTACTACACTAAAAAAAATTAAATGACATATAAATACAACACTACGATGCTTTTCTCCCCCCCAAACTTGAATTATGTCATTACAGGAAATCATTTAATTTAAATGCTCATAATCAAATAAGATGGAGAAAAACATATTTAAATTACAATAGGAAAGAAATTAAAATTTTAATCAAAGTGGGTTGCCTCCCACCTAGCGCACTTGTTTAACGTCTTTGGCTCGACCTAACTGCAAATTCTCTTGGGGGCTCGGCGTCAGAGAGACAATTGATTTCAATTGTTCTCTCTACTGACATGGGTTCAAAATAAGGTTTGAGTCGGTGATCATTCACTTTAAATATCTCATCGGTCTTTGGGTTTCTTATATCAACTGCTCCATATAGATAAATTCATACTATTATAAAAGGACCAGACCATTTTGATTTTAACTTTCCTGAGAATAATCTTAGTCTATAATTGAAAAGAAGAACTTTTAAACCTAGACGTAACATCTTTTTAGCAATTCTCATATAATGATATCTTTTGGTCTTTTCTTAATGTATTTTAGCATTCTCGTACGAATTGAGCCTATGTTCTTCTAACTCATTTAGCTGATAAATTCGTTCCTTTCCAGCCAAAGCTAGGTCAAAATTAATAGTTTTAATGGCCCAATAATCTTTATGTTCAATTTCCACTAAAAGATGGCATGCTTTGCCATCCACCATTCTATAAGGACTCATTCCTATTGGATTCTTATATGCAGTTCTGTATGCCCAAAGAGAATCTTTGAGTTTTGGTTTCCAATCTTTTCTGTTTGGTCTAACAGTCTTTTCAAGGATTGCCTTTATTTGTCTATTACTGACTTCTACTTGGCCAGAAGTCTGAGGATGATATGGAGTGGCCAATTTGTGAGTCACACCATGTTTCCTAAGGCACGCATTCATCAAGTGATTGGTGAAGTGCGTTCCTTTATCACTAATTATTGCTTTCGGTACTCCATACCGACTAATATTTGATCATCCAGAAACTTGACAACAGTTTGACCATCATTGTTTCGGGTAGCAATGGCTTCTATCCATTTTGACACGTAATCTACTGCAACTAAAATAGATTCACAACCATTTGAAACTAGAAAAGGACCCATAAAGTCAATACCCCATATATCAAAAATTTCAATTACTAGATTATAATGCAAGGGCATCTCATTCCTTTTACTAATTCCACCAATCCTTTGACACTTATCACATGTTTTGCAAAATATTTCAGCATCTCTAAAAATAGTAGGCCAGTATAAACCATATTGTAAAATTTTCCTAGCTGCTTTACCACTACTAAAATGACCACCACAAAAGTATTCATGACAAAATGCCAGAATACTTTGTTGTTCTTGATTTGGAATACATCTTGAACATATTTTGAATAAATGAGGATCTTCCCAAAAATACTTTTTAGCATCAACCAAAAATTTCTTTCTTTGATACAAATCAAAACTAGGATTTATGATGTTCGCTACATGATAATTCACAAAGTCATCATACCATGGTTCATGATTTTTGACTGTTAATAGCTGTTCGTCAGGGAAGTCTTCATTCATGGAGATTTTATTATCAAGAAGTTGACTTTCAAGCAAAGGTAAAAATTCCAATCTAGACAAATGGTCGACAACCACATTTCCTGTTCCCTTTTTATCTTTAATAGTAATGTAAAATTCTTGTAATAACAACATCCATCTAATGAGCCTAGGCTTAGCCACTTTTTTGCTCAAAAGATATTTTAGGGCTACATGGTCCGAGAATATAATAACTTTTGCACCTAACAGGTAGGATCAGAATTTTCCTAATGCAAACACGACTGTATGGGTGCCCCGGGTTGCGGCTTGCGCCCTGCGCTCCCTTGGTTAGGGGAATGCGACGTACGGATGCGGACACCACGCTTTCCATTCCATCCTCCCTTGTCTAGGGGAAGACGAAATTAAAAATGCGGAAAGGGTACTGTCAAAAAGCGCGTTGAATACGCCTCGGTCACTTTAGTGATTTTTGGTCCGTTATGGGAGCTATGGGTTTTTTGTATCAGGTTATCCCTTTTTTAGGGGATAACAGGATGCAGGAATAGATCACCCTTTCATTCGCATCTTCCCTTGTGTAGGGGAAAATGGAAAGTACAAGAAAGGATGTTGCGGGCTCCACTACAGACTTTATAAAAATTGCCTTAAGGCCTATTTCGGATCACTATGAGTGCTTTGAATTTTCTATATCAAGTTATCCCTTTTTTAGAGGATACAAGGATATAGGAATACATCACCCTTTCATTCTTATTCTCCCTTTTTTAGGGGAAAATGGAAAATAATAAGAAAGGATATTGCGAGGCTTCATTGCGATCCAAAATGTTTTGACAAAGTCGTCATCTTTATCTTAATGAGAAAATAAAGAAAAAACCAAAAATAAAACCAGAGAATGCAAAAAACGGGTTCGGAGGCGAAGTTATGAGTTGGGAAGGTGCTGGGCACCCAACTCGTCCTTTCGGTCTCAAAAACAGTTTTTGGCTAAAGTATGCTTTTTGTTATATTTATCTAGCAAATAAATAAAGCATCAAAGAGAGAGAAAAGAAAACCAATACATCCATGTCTACATTATTTACGGACTTACAACCATTTCCTTACAATAATTACAAATACATTTAAAAATAATTGACCATAATAATGGCTCTTTTTAATGCTATTTTCTAAATAAATCCGGGCAGCACAACGAATTATATTTTCACATTGGACCGGATGGAAAATAGTTTTTTTTAATAAATAGCGCTCTTAAAGGCTTTCCTTTTAGAGCGTGGTGTGCTCGCTCTGTCCTTCTCGGGAGAGGAAGTCTTTTATTGCTTTGCTGCTGCTGCTACGGTTCAAGTAGGGTAACTGCTTCCGAAGGTTGCTGTTGGGCACCGTAAAATGGGCGGAGCAACTGCTTGCTTTTTTGCTGTAGCGTGCTTGCTGCTAGCAGAAATCGGGCAGAACAACTGCTTGTTTCTAGCAGATTTGGCCTTTTTACTCGGGCAGAGCAACTGCTCTTTCCGAGATTTTTGGACCGGGGAAATAGAGTGGATACCTAGCTGGGGAGCTAAGGATCACTTTGACCGGTTGGTTTTGCGTTTGTAGGAGATTTGGCAGAGCTTTGAGGCTTTATAGGAGAGGGCACTCACTATCTCACGATCGCTCACTATTCTCACAGCGTAACAACAATGCTGAAAGTTTTGGGCGTTTTTCGGTGTGCTGAAAGCGAACCCCGGGGCCTTTATTTATAGGCTGAGAGAGGGACATCGCTGGAATTTTTGGATTTCTCTCTGTGATTCACCAGCTTGTACGCGTGCTTCAGGAATTGCACAATGCGTTAAGTTTGGGATGCACTGTAGCACATTGGGCGCCGGAACCACCCATTTCAGGCGTCGTGCCAAGGCTTTGAGGTGGCAGCGCCAGCCCTCCAAAATTCAGCCCTTTTTGCCACTTTAGTCCCTGCATTTTACAGTTTTGCGCATCCTGCTTTGCCTTTTGCATTTTTAAACCCTGTGACTTGACATTTGTTAAGTTTTAACAGGTCTTGATATCGCATGTCAAAGTTACGTACCAAGGGTACGAAATTAGGGTGTCTACAGAGCCCCTCAACGATGGAGTCTACGGGTAACCCGAAACTTTGTGGCGACCCCGACCCCGTACCCGGGATGGGAACGCGGACCGGAGCGCCCAAGACAAGAGAGACAAGAAAAGACGAACATGCACGGACACAAAATATTTTAAAACTGACGTGACGCAACATTTCAGTCGCAACAGAACTCGACACTAAAGGTCGGTATTTTCAAAATAATTTCACCTGATAAAACAGTTAATAGGACAAGAAGATAAATAAGAGCTAAAAGGATGCTCAGCGGAAGTCTATACGTAGTGAACAACAACACGATATACAAGGCACGACGAATACAATTGCCGGCATCAAAGGAGTATAATTACTACAAGAGTTAATACTACAAGTAGCTAACAGGGATTCACGAGTATAAGTCTATACACATTCCCAAGCATAGTCTAGTTGACTAGCTTTAACCCATCGTCCTTGCAAAATACAAAAGAATAGAAGAGGACTTCTAAAACCACCTCTTCAACCACAAAAGTCAGATCAAAAGAGAACTAATAAGTACGAGAAGAGCGAGCCTCAACGAGAAGGTCATGTCCTGCTAGGATCTAAAAAAAAGTACAGGTGAACGGGTAAGTCATAAAGACTCGTAAGCTATCAATCATGCATGACATGGCAATATGCAACACGTTAGGCAAGACAATATTACAAGCATGTAGATCAAGTATTTAAGATGCACATTATTGCACATAATTCACATAATGTGAGGATATAGAGCTGGGCCGCTACGTAGACCTGCAAAACAAACACCTTCATGACGTGCCGTAATCGATGAGTGTGATAATACATCGATCTTCCGAGGGATGCTCGGGAAAAACAAGTAGTCACTCAATGGGCGCGTATTGGTTGGCCAGAGAGAGTTCTTCCCCACTGTGGCCAGCAGTGGAGGGTGTGTGACAGGATCAAGTATGCCAGCTGGACTCATGCAATGCCAAGTAGTATTTACTCAACAATGAAACAAGTATGGAACGAGTCCGACAAGACCGTCCTCGTTCAAGACAAGTATATAATCTCATCAATAAACAAGCAAGATTGAGCTCGACAAGAGCGAACTCAATATATCAAGTATGCATTTATTATGTCATAAAGATACAAGCATGATAGTCAATCCATTTCAAGAGTCTAGAATTAGTTTTCTAGTTGAACGCATGTAATAACGTCGTAGGGATTGATCATTGAGCCGGTATTGTTCAATAGCTCACTAATGTCGACTCCGTTGAGTCATTTCTATAAATCAAACCAAATAGAGTTAAAACACTAGTTGCATTTCAAACTCTTTTCTAAGTTATCGCGTCGATTAATCTAGGTCATTAATCCACATAACAACCATAGCCAAGAATAATCTCAAGTTCCCAAATCATGGAACCCTAGAATCACGTTTTCCCAAATAATGGTTGAAAGTCTATGACCCAAGAACAATAATTATTTCTAATGTAGCATAGAACACTTTTACTTCTAGGCTTAGTGTCCAAATCAAAACATTTACATTCATGGTCTATAATTCCCAGATTTTCATACTCTCTAAAACATCTCATTATCATGGTACAAATCAAGGAGAGAATGATTTAGACATGAGAGAAGGGAAGCAAGAGGGGGTAGCATGTTATCTCTAACATGGACCTAAGGGAAATCGATATCTTACCTCAAGCCAAGCAAAGACGAAGCAAGAAAACTATTCGGTGTCGATCGATCTACTCGACGGCGGCTTCGTAACGGTGGTCTCGGAATCTCAAGCGGGTCTTGAGATCACTTGGAGTCAAACCCTCACACACTAATCTCACCGAGACTCTCACGTACGAACTCTCTTCAGACCAAGGAAGAAGAAGAGAAGAAAATGAATCGTAATAGTGAAGTCTCTAGTTGATGTAGAGAAATCAGCTCAATTAAGTGTTAAAGGAGTACACTTGTCACATGATGAGTGGTGGAAATAGGTTTATCAATCTTGATTAGGCTTAGATTAGACTAATAAGGTTCTAATACAAGTGGTTAAAGTCACTAATGATAGAGGTTTGGTAAGGGTACAATCGTAATCAACCAAAGTTGCAGAAAATCCTCGTTTTGCTGGAAATCAACTCTGTTCGGTTGTGGAGGCCGAACCTCCTTCATAATGTTCGGTTCTTGGGGTCGAACAATGCCCAAGATGTTCGGTTGGTAGGGTAGAACAAGTCCTCATGCCAATCTTTAGGTCAAACAGGTCCAGATTTGCACGTATAACGCATATAAGGCATAAACAACTCAAAGAAGCATTAGAATGAGTACCAAGGGTCTTAAAACAATGATAAAAGTCTCTCAAGGTCTTGGCTAAGTCCAAAATATCAAAGCCCGAGCAAGAACAAGCCAAACTAGAGCATGGAAGG
This sequence comes from Codonopsis lanceolata, assembly GCA_013146195.2. Lineage (NCBI taxonomy): Eukaryota > Viridiplantae > Streptophyta > Magnoliopsida > Asterales > Campanulaceae > Codonopsis > Codonopsis lanceolata. The sequence goes on along the minus strand of CM028381.1, from coordinate 51,595,286 downwards.
CAATAAGAGTTCGATACGACAATTACGGCTCGATCAAGGAATGCAATCAAGTCAAACATGTTAGGGATACTACTAGCATGTTAAATACACCTTCTAATCATGATAAATAAGTATAGAAGACAAGTTATACAAGTAGGTTTCGGGTTCTCACATCCTCCCCCACTTAAAGGAATTTAGTCCCTAAATTCATTCCGGAATCATCAAATAGGAATGGGTATCTCTCTTTCATATCGAGCTCGGTTTCCCAAGTAGCTTCCTCAATGTCGTGGTTCTCCCACAAGACTTTGACTAACAGAATCCGCTTCGTTCTCAAGATTTGCTCCTTAGTATCAAGAATCCTCACCGGTCTCTCATCATAAGAAAGATCAGGTTCGAATATAATCTCATCGTAAACAAGGACATGCGATTCATCCTTCAGGTATTTGCGTAGCATCGAGACATGGAATACATTGTGAATATCCGATAACGAAGGTGGCAATGCTAACCGATACGCTAAGGATCCAATTCTTTCTAAGATCTCAAACGGTCCAATAAATCTAGGTGAAAGTTTACCCTTCTTCCCAAATTGCTTAGTACCGCGTCGGGGCGATACTTTCAAGAATACATGATCACCAACCTGAAACTCTAAGTCACGTCTCCGGTTGTCTGCGTAGCTTTTCTGTTTACTATGAGCTGTAAGCAATCTGTCTCTAATCAGTTTAACACTCTCAGCTAACTGTTGCACCATCTCTGAACATACAATGCTGCCAACTGACTCAAACTATAAGTCATCGCAATAGGAATAAAATGTGACGATTTAGTCAATCTATCCACAACAACCCATACTGCATCAAAACCTCGACGAGTACGTGGCAATCCTGTCACGAAATCCATGGTGATATGGTCCCATTTCCACAACGGTATCTCAAGTGGCTGTAATAAACCGGCAGGTCTCTGGTGTTCAGCTATCACCTGTTGACATGTCAAGCATCTAGATACATACTCCGCGATCTCTCTCTTCATTCCATTCCACCAAAACTGTCTCTTCAAGTCCCTATACATTTTAGTACTCCCTGGATGTATAGTGTACTTGGCCTTATGAGCCTCGTCAAGAACCATGCGCTTAACTCCATCGGTAGAAGGAACGCAAACTCTACCTCGAAAAGTTAAAATCCCGTCAGTGTTCATAGCAAACTCCGGTGTCTTACTATCACCCAATCCATCAATAATTTTCCTCAACTCCGGTCAGTAGCCTGAGCTTCCTTGATCAACCCAAACAAAGCAGGCGTAGCACGTACACTAGCAAAGATAACACTACGCTCACTCACAACTGGACTCCATTCGCGAACATCCTCGAGCATCTTCCACTCCCTCATCATCAAGCAAGACATATACACTTTCCTACTCAAAGCATCAGCAACAACGTTAGCCTTCCCCGGATGATACAAGATAGTACAGTCGTGATCTTTAAGCTTCTCCATCCATCGTCTCTGTTGCATGTTCAACTCCTTCTGCGAGAACAGATACTTCAAACTCTTGTGATCAGTGAATATCTCAAACTTAGCTCCGTAAAGATAATGCTTCCACTTGTGAAGTGCAAATATGATGGCGGCTAACTCGAGATCATGCGTCAGATAATTCTGCTCATGAGGTGATAGCTTCCTCGAAGCATAGGCAATGACTCTCCCATTCTGCATAAGCACGCAACCCAAACCTTCTAGTGAAGCGTCGCTATAAATAACAAAGTTCTCCGAACCATTAGACAATGCTAAGATAGGAGCTGTAGTCAACCTTCTCTTCAATTCCTGAAAATTGGCCTCGCACTTATCAATCCATATAAAAGAAGAATTCTTCTGTGTCAGTTTAGTCATCGGAGTAGCGGTCTTCGAAAACCCCTCAATAAACCTACAGTAATAACCTGCCAAGCCCACGAAACTACGGACTTCGGTCACCGTACTAGGCGTCTTCCACTTAGTAATCGCCTTAACCTTAGATGGATCCACATCTATACCATCACTAGACACCACGTGTCCTAGAAAAGCAACCTGTTCCAGCCAGAAAGCACACTTACTCAACATAGCATAAAGTTTCTTCTCACGCAAGATCGAAAGGACCTCTCTCAAGTGAATCTCATGCTCCTCTCGCGACTTCGAGTACACGAGGATATCATCAATAAACACAACCACAAAGCAATCAAGGTATTCGTGAAACACCCTATTCATTAAATCCATAAAGACTGCAGGTGCATTTGTCAAACCAAAAGGCATAACCACGAACTCATAATGGCCATAACGTGTACGAAAGGCTGTCTTTGGAACATCCTCCGCCCGAACTCTCAACTAATAATAGCCACTCCTCAAGTCAAACTTGGAATAAACAACTGAGCCTCGAAGTTGATCAAAGAGATCATCAATGTGTGGCAAGGGATACTGATTCTTGATAGTAACCTGGTTCAACTGTTGATAGTCTATGCAAAGCCGTAAACTACCATCCTTCTTTCTCACAAACAACACCGGTGCACCCCACGGAGACACACTTGGTTTATTAAACTCCCTATCTAGAAGTTCTTGCAACTGTTCTTTCAACTCTCTCAACTCCACTGGAGCCATTATGTAAGGCGCTCTAGATATAGGCGAAGTCCTTGGCAAAAGCTCAATGCAAAACTCTAACTCTCGGTCGAGAGGCAAAGCATAATCGGTAGAAAAGACATCTGGAAATTCATTAACTACCGGAACATCTTTTAATTTAGCAGTCGAGACACTAGTATCAAGCACACAAGCTAAATACCCCGTGCAACCCCGAGATAAGAGTTGTCTAGCCTGTAAAGCGGAAATAACAATTGTGGCGACTCGACCCGGATTCTAGTACGGAATCCCAAAGTCGTGCCGCAAGGACAAGGCAAGAAGAGGACAAGCACTTGCAAAACATTAGTGCGAGTCGGACAGTTGAGCTAACGAGCTCAACAAAGGTAGAGAAGCTGTATACAAAAATACGGGTCACGAAGAAACGAATCTGCGGAAGCGGTAGGGGAAAGAAATACTTAAATATCATCTCCAATCAATTCCAAAGTCGAGTCATCTTGACTCTTGACGGGGTTCAAGGACATTATCGAGACTTACAAAGTTCCAACAAACGTGGACATTGAGGTGAAAATTCCTCTTTATCAACTAAACAGGTGATTCGTATACATGTGCAATAGTTGCACTGAACTAACGAACTTCCCAACAAAGAGTGTTCCGGGCTAACTAAATTATTCCGGTCACAACACGAATCTCTAGGGTCTAACGCCCTTACACTAAAATCAAGTAGTCAATCATCATGGACCACATATTCGCCTTTCAAAGAAGACATTCAATACCATGTAATTCATCCGATCATGTCACAGGTTCAATTTATTCATAGCATGATTTCAATATACACGTTGCACATATTTGCACAAGCAAAACAAGATACCACTTTCAATTTCATTCCAGTTGGTAGCGGGTTCAGTCAATTCCTATATCATATTATACCATTCTAGTTCTCCGACGAATACCTCTTGATAATCAAGTCAGGGGCCCTTTGAAGTGACTTCAAAAGCTTTCGTCGTATAGGATGCGGGAGGGGTTGCAAATCACATAAGAGCATCCTTTATGAAGGTCTCATGCACATATAATATAGTTACATATAGGCATGGAAATCAATATCATATACATAGTATTTTAATCTACTATACAAGTATACCAAGTATGGAACATTCATACTGTAGACACCCCAATTTCGTACCCCTGGTATGTGACATGAAAAAAAATATCAAGACCTGTTAAAACATTAACAATTGTCAAGTTATAGGGTCAAAAGTGCAAAAGAACAAAGCAGGATGCGCAAAAGGACGAACTGCAGGGACCAAAGTGTACAAAAATTTGAAAGTTTGAAATTGGGCATGGCCACCATGAAATTTGGGCATGGCGCCCAATTTTCCTCTACGCTGCGCCCATTTTTTCTCTCCATTCGCCGTAAAGCCCAAACTTGCTTTGCGATGTACAAATTTGAAGCATGAAGAAGGAATTTTAATTCCTCATGTGTCCTCATTTCCTCCTATAAATACAGGGTCCTGGCTCCTCATCAGCACACCTTTCCTTCGATAAAAATTCTCCGCGTCGTCGTTACGCTGGAGAAATAGAGAGCGATGTGAGACAGTGAGCGATCACCTCAAAAAGCCTCGAAACCCTGCCAAACCTCTTCCAAACACAAAACCAACCGATAGGAGTGAGCCTTAGCCCCCCACCTAGGTATCCACCCTTTTTCCCCGGTCCAAAAATCGTGGAAAGAGCAGTTGCTTTGCCCGATTTAAAAGGCCAAATCAGCTAGAAATAAGCCGTTATTCTGCCCGATTTCAGCCTACCTCAAGCCAACAAACAACTAAACACAAACAATTACTCTGCCCAAATCCTTAGGCCGAAAGTAACTTTCAGAAGCAGTCACTCTGCCCGAATTCACACAACACACAACACACAACAACAACAAAAAAAGACTCCCTCTCCTGAAGGACAGAGCGAGCACACCCTAGGCTGTCAGTAAGTTTTATTTTAAAGCTTTCATTTTGTAAAAGTATTATTTTCAATCCGGCCCAATGTAGATATATAAGCAGTTGTGCTGCCCAGATTTAGTTAGGAAATAGTACTAAATGTAGCCGTTATTATGGTCAAATATTTTCAAGTATATTTGTAATTTTTTGTAAAAGAGACAGTTGCGAGTCTGTAAATAATGTAGACATAATGGATGTATTTGTAGCCAGTTAATGCTTTATTTATCTGTTAAATAAATATAACAATAAGCATACTTTAGCCAAAAAGCTTTTGAGATCGAAGGGCGAGTTGGGTGCCTAGCACCTTCCCAACTCGTAACTTAGCCTCCGAACCCGTTTTCATTATCTCTGGTTTTCTTTTTGGTTTTGCTTTATTTCTTCCTTAAAATAAAGATGGCAACTCTAAAACATTTTGGATCCAGTGGGGCCTCGCAACATCTCTCCTTGCACTTTTCCGTTTTCCCCTAAAAAAAGGAAAATGAGAATGGAGAGGTGATGTATTCCTATATCCTGGTATCCCCTAAACAAGGGATAACTTGACGTAAAAAACCCAAAGCACCCATAGTGATCCGAAATAGGCCATAAGGCTATTTTCATAAAATCCATAGTGGGGGCGCTGCAATATTCCTTCCTTGCACTTTCACGTTTTTCCCTAAAAAAGGGAGAATGAGAATAGAAGGGTGATGCATTCCCATATCCTGGTATCCCCTAAAAAAGGGATAACTTGATGCGGGAAACTCAAAGCTCTCATATTGGATCAAAAATCCACTAAAGGCAACCGAGGCGCATTTCAACGCGCTATTCTGACAGCACTCCTCTCGCACTTTTGATGTCGTCCTCCCCTAGAAAAGGGAGGGTGGAACGAGAGCAGTGGATGTCACCGCATCCGCACGTACGCGCACCCCTATCCAAGGGCCCGCGGGGCGCGGGAGAATTTCCCGGGAACCCACAGTGGCGACTCTGCTGGGGACATCGTTTTTATTTTAATGAATAAAAATGGAGGGCTAGACTCAGTAACCAAAACTTTTTTTTTTGTTTCTGGCTAAAGTATGCTTGTTATATTAATTTAAACACTTGAATATTGCGTTCCTTTAACATCCGTGTCTATATTTGTGGATATGATCCTCCATCTTGCAGCAGTTTCATTTCAAACATTGTTACGGATATACTTGAAAATATTCGTATTTTTCAAAAAAAAATTTGCAAAAAAAAATAAAATAAATAATAATAAAAAATATATATATATATATAATTATATATATATGCAATATTTTATGTGCAATAATTTCCGGGCAGCACAACAAAAGGGCCGGGGCTTTATTTTTAAAATCTTTTCATTTTCGGCCTTATATTATTTTATTTTGCTTTATTTTCATTCCGCAATATATATATATTTGCATTCATTCTGTCATTTTATTTTGGGGATTAGGACTCATTTATAATAAATATGAATAGATATATTCCCCGCTTTTCTTTCTATTTCTTGATAGTATGCTTGCTTGCTCGCGCTTAAACTAAAAAGCCGAGAAAATCCACACACAACAGTAAGACAGACTATATCTGTTTTATTTTCTATTTCTATATCTGAAAAAAAAACTTTTTTTACTTTTTAGATACCGCACACACGTGCACATGCATATAAATATATTCCGAACTGCTACCCTACACCATAGCCAGCCTACCCCCTGCATGAGCCAACGTTAGATTGCATATAGATTCTCAGAACACTTCAAAGACCGACCGGTTTTTTTTTCCATTATAAATTGTGGGTCAGCCCCAGTCAAAAAAAAATGTGCGCAAGTCAAAAAAAATCTGTGCAAGTAAAAAAAAAAAAGAAAGTGCAAGTCAAGAAAAAACATACACTGGGGCTGGTTTATTATTTTTAATGCTTGACCTAGATCGTTTCGAATGGTGGATCCTGGAAAGAGTATAGGCCCTTCGCTTGGGATCAGTCCGATCTCAGGGAGTCGAAAGGCAGGTGGAATACGTTGGTCCTGTAAAACCCTGATTTATTGCTTGCTTGTGTTATGCATGAATTCATACACTTATAATCATCATGAATATGTTCATTTAGCTCCCGTTTATGTTTAGAGTCAATAGCATGATCGTTGACGTCGTTTGAGATGCATGTATGCACTTTTCTTTCACGAGATGCTTTGAATCGCGGGTTTGTGATTTATGTTATTATCACATGGATAAATGTTAGAGGGCACTCATAACATCATTAACATGCCTTGGATATTGGTTAGATGTTGGTTGCATCGTCGGTTTGGTTGCTAGTTTGATTCTAGCGAAAACCCTTTTCAGTTTGACTTTTCCGGTCGTCGTTCGGGAGAGTTCTGCCTGAGTTCTGGGCCATGTTTTGATGAGGTTTGAGACTTGATTCCTTTGGTTATTGTTTGGAGGTCATTAAGGTTGAATTGTAGACCATTTTTGGCTTGGAAGGACTCGAGAATGCACGCGGGAGAGGCCGGGACCGAGCAAGGAATGAACGAAGGCTGATTTAGTGTGGGCAGCTATGATGCGGTCGCATCATAGCCAAACCAAGCGACCGCAAGGGTCTAAATTCCAGCTTACGGGATTTTTGCCTCTTTTTCTCACTGTCCGAAAGTTTGACCCTTTAAACCCATTTTAAACCTATTCTAAACCCACTTATTTATCCTAATACTAATCCTAAACATCTATTAGGAGATTTAGGGGTTAATTAGTGAGGTAATTAGTGATCTAATCCCCCATATAAAACCCCAAAACTGCCGCACTCTTCTTCAGTCGGCCAAGGCAGATTTCAACCCCTTCCTTCTTGCGATTTCTGAGAGCACTCAAGGAGGCTTGGAAGAGAGCTTGAGAGGTGGTGGTTCTAGGGTTTTGAAGGGCTGATCTTGGAGGCCATTAATAGAGTCTTCATCTTCCCCATTCTACCTACAAGTTTGAAGAAGAGTTGAAGAGAAGACACCCCTCTTCTAATCCGAAAATTCTGGTTTTAGGGCTGAGCTTTTGGTAAGTTTCTACCTTTCTTCTCCTTCTTTTTAGGCTCCATTGACCCTAGGGAATCAACCATGTGTGCTATTTGAGGTCAATGGAAGCCATGGTTAGGGTTTATAGAAGATGTATGAACCCTAGGATTTCAAATTCATGATAGAACTTGATTGGCCTATGTGAGACCATGATTATGTGAAATTCATGTTCTAATTAGCTTATTGAACTTGGTTATGTTGTTTATTCATGTGGATTAATGTTGGTTTGGTTGAGATACTTGGAGGGTGCCTTGCCCTAATTTTGTTTTAGCTTGCAAATGGATGATGTGAGCTTGATTAATATGTTTTATATGCTTAATAGAGTATATTAAACTTTGCTATATGAATGGGTTATGTGTATTGAGCTTAAATGACAAAGATGCTTGGAAGGGGATTTTCCCCAAATTGTGTTTCGGCTTGTTAAACATGGTTGTAAGCCTAGTTATTGAATTACACATGTTTAAGAGATTATATTAAACCATGTTGTAAATTTTAATCATGATTTGACGGTTATGATTGGTATGATGACTTAGATGAAATTATGCACAAGATGATTAATTTGTTCTAAGTTGCTTTGTTAAGTAATTTGTTGGGTTTATATGAGTATATTGAACATTGGGATTATGGTTTCGGGCGATAGTTATGAATATAGGGGGATGATGAAGCCTAAGCTTCTATTCCTTGAATTTTCGGAAAACTTAGATTGAACTCAACGGAGTTAACCTTTGGGTTAGTATGAATCCTAAGAACTATAATTTTAAGTCCTACGGAATTTTGGGTAGAGTTCATGGAGGTCGAGCCTCCAAGAAGTTTTGAAGTGTGTGTAGCACACTTGATTATGAGAGCTTATATGATTCTCGGTTATGATGTTTATGCTAGTTGTGGATGAATTGCATGACTAGTTTGATAGTAGAGTGTTCACCTACTTGTTTTGAGCATATGAGTATATATTACTTGTGCTTGGGTTTTAAGTCCAGCTGGCGTCGGTCTGTTGAGTCTTTGGTGGGACGATACATCGTCTTCACGAATTATGGGATTCGTGATCGCGATGTATCGCCGTGCCGGGTTTGCACACACCCCTCCATCGATGGCCACGGTGGGGAAGTAGTTTATCTTAGTTGTAGTAATACACATGACTTTGATAACTATGGAACTCGGCGGAGGCGTCTCGGGGCGTCGATATCTACGAGAGGATATCGAGGGCACATAAAGGTTTTGCACGTGTTTTTGCAGGAGCGACACGCGCGGAGGAATTTGGGTAATGGTATCATATCCCTTATACATGAATTGTTTCACAAGTGCTTAAGTGAATAACGTGCTTGGTGAATTGGATATGATATGATGTTTGTTTTGGTTTCTTACATGTTATACTTAATAGATAACATATTGATTAATGTTGTTAAGCATATATGCTATCACATGAATATTATTGGAATGTGGTTTTATGCCAAAGGTATAAATCATTATTGTTAAAGTTTGTATGCCTTGACATGAATAGTATGGGAAGACTATGTTATAATAATAACATAAATTACTGTTGTTAAGCTAATATGCTTTATCATGAATATCATTCGGATATGGCACTATGTTAAAAGCAGGAATTATTGTTGTTAAGTTTATATACCTTGACATGTAAGTCATTGGAAGGTTATGTTATACCGATAACATGAGTTATGATCGTTGAGCATAAAATGCCTTGATATGGATTTTAGGGAGATGTTATACTATAATGATATCATGGTTATTTAATGTTGAGCATGGATGCCATAGCATGACTTTATATAAGGTTATTTCATGACGATAGCATGATGTGATTTATGATTGAGCATTATGCCATGATAGGAAGTTATGGTTAGTAACTTACTAAGTCTTTGTGACTTACTTTTATTTGTTGGTTGTTTTCCCTAGATCCGAGCCGAGCGTGCGGATCCAAGTAAATCAGAAGATTGCGTTGACAAAGATTATTTTGGCAAGGTTGCTACTTAGATGTTTGTTTTTGTTTTTGGTGAGGTCGTTGGGAAGATGAAGTTATATAAACTTCATGAATTTGGGTAGCAAACCTGTATGTGTTTGAAATGTTGTAATTATGTTGTTAGCTTATTATTTTGGTAGCCGACCAGTAGAAGTCGTGCTAGATGTATATTGGTAGTTATACTCCCATATATTTTGTTATTGTTAGTACTATAATTATTGGTACTTATGTTGTTGGTAGCCGACGGGTTTAGTCGCGCTTGGTTTATTGGTGAAAAAAATGTTTAGCATGCTATATTGCTAGTTAAAGTATTATGTTTGTTCTCCGGCGTGTTTGTAGCCGTTGAGTTGTTAGACTAGAGTCTTAGACTTAGTTTAATGTTGGGTTCCAGCCGTAATTTCGCCGATGACTTGGTTTATATTATGCTTATTATTGAATTGCATAACAGGGAGTTTGTCCTACGTGCCCAATGTTGCGGCACGCGAATCGAATTTTTGGACCGAGAGATTAATTATCTCTTTGGTTGTTTTTAGTTTGAGCTTGTTAGCTCGGGCGCCACTGTTTTATTGTATTTCGCTTCCGCATGTGTTTTGAGTTGTCGGTGTATCGCCGTTATGGCCCTACCCATTATTTGTTACTTGATTGTTGTTATTTGCTTTCCGGCGGCACGACCTTGGGATTTCGTCTTGGAATCCGGGTCGGGTCGTCACAGGTCCTATACTCTGGAGAAAGAATCCACTGTTCCAGGAAAAGTCTTGAGACTGTCAAAATTAAGCTGGTGCTTATCCGGTCAATCTGTAGGGAAAATAATAAATAATAAAATATACTAATAAAGGCACGTTGTACTCCAAGCCCAGAAAGCCTTCAGCCAGCCTTCTGATACCTCCAAACCCATTTGCCTCAGAAACTTGGCCCGAATTTGGAAAGGCAGAGACAGTACTGGCCGATTGATACGGGAAACAAGTGCAAAAATCGAACGAGGTATCGAAGCAGATCGAATAAGGCGGCTCGAGGGTACAGATCCAGACGATGGCAGTATGGCGAAAGTGAGCATCGCCATGGGTACAGATCTGAGGGCTCCGGGTATGCTCCAACCCCAGCAATGCAGGAGTGGCTAGACCAAAATTTGGGTGCAACGGCTGATCGTATAATGAGGCAAATGGCTAATCTGGTACAAAGCTTGAAATCTAGTGGTGAGGTAATCTCTTCCCCTGCAGTCCCCCAAGAAGCATCAACCTCACATATGCCTCCAAACCCAAACCCTCAGCCAAACACTAACCCACCAAACACTGCCATCACCCCAAATCCTAACCCTCCACCAACTCCCTACTACCCAAATGTCAACCCTTACCCATCCTACCCTCCATATCCTATCCCAAACACCAACATTCCCCAGAGTCCAAATGACCTCCCTTTTCCTATTATCAACCCACTCCAAAACAGCCCACATATGGATCCCCAAAGCTATAACCCGTCAGGCCAAGTTACTACCTACTTACCTTCCGATGATCCTGGCCTCCCAGCCGAAACCATCCAAAATCCACCAGCCTACACTACCCAAAACCCGTATCCTGCCAATCACCCACCAGCCCAAAACCCATATCCAGCTCAAAATCCTTACCCAACTCAAAATCCCTATCCAACCCAAAATCCACCAGCTTACATTGCTCAAAACCCATATCTAGCTCAGAATCCATACCCAGCCCAAAATCCAACCCAAAATCCATATCCTGCCCAAAATCCCTACCAAACACCACAGCCAGAAATTAACCCAGCTTTCCCTAATCCTGCCAGCATATACCTAAAACCAACTCCCCCAGCCACCAAAATGGAGGCCGACATGGAAAACATGAAAACCATGATGCTCAAACTTCTCAACAAAGGGGAATTTTCTACGCGGGCACTAGCATTACAACCTTCAGCAGTACTGCCTTCAAAATTCAAAATGCCCGACATAGAAAAGTTTGATGGGACTGGATGCCCTATATCCCATCTAAAATCCTACTCCACCGGCATGCAGTCAAGGGGAGCTAGCTTTGAAGCTATGGCTTCCAATTTTCACCTCACCCTAGTAGAGGCTGCCAAGCAATGGCTAATGTTGTCAGACAGTAGCACTCTGAATACCTGGGACCGGATAGCCGAGGAATTCCTTGAAAGGTATAAAGACAACACTAGCCTAGAAAATAAAAAAGACCTTGAGTCGTGCACCCAAAGGGAGAAAGAAACATGTGCTGAGTTTGCAGTCAGGTGGAAAAGGAAGTTGGCCCAGACTTTTGACAGACCTGATCCGGCTGAGTCATGCCGGATGTTCATCAAAAACCTCCAGCCCATATACCTGGAACACATGCGGTATCTCCCTTACAGCAGCTTTAAAGAAGTAGTGGAGATAGGGGTTCGTATTGATGAAGATATACAGACCGGGCAATTAAAAGTCAATACGCCCTCCAGTTCTTTCCAATACTCTAAAGAAAAGACAACCGCACCAGCACCAACCGTCAACATGGTAGGAGATGCATCAGCCACTTTCCCTACCCAAAGCTATAGTGCTACTCCATGGTCCTATGGACCAGACAGGTCTGTCAACTCAGTCGGAGGGAATAATGGCCCAAACAGGAATTTCAGAGGCCAGAACAGGGTCAACCGGTACTTTGACAGATTGCAAGCTCCTCAGTTTGTGATATTACAGGGACTAATGGCTCAGGGAGTGTTGAAGCCTTTGGAAAACTATAGGCCACCAAACCCCCTACCTGACACATGGAATCCTGCCCAGTATTGCGAATACCATCGCTGCAGTGGTCACCTCACCGACAGATGCTACACGCTCAAAAATGCTATCCAGGACTTGATAGATGATAAGGTGATTGAAAAACCTCCCGCCGGACCAAATATAGTCAATAACCCTCTACCTCAAATCATCATGATTGAGGTTGATGAAAACTTCCTGGGTATGATAGGCAGAGGTACTGATTACGAGAAGCTTCCTGCTGAGTTTGAGTCTATTTCTAATAAGCCTCTGCAGAACTAGTATACGACGACCGGCCCGCTCTTGACTCCCGCAGAACTGGTAGACCGCTTCGGATACACCATCCCCCTTCCTTCTCCTAGCTTTACGGATTGGTCATCTACCGATCCGCTCCCTAATAATGAGGACCTCAAACCCCAGGTCCTCAATAATGTAATAAGCCCCGTGCAGTTTGCTATTAATGATAATATGAATGTCTTTGCTTATTCCTTAGTTGCACCTACATTAAAAGATACATTAAATAATCATAATAATGAGTCATTTAATGAAATGGACCCAAAAGATAAAAAATATTTGCTTGAGGTTGTAAAGTCAGTTGAGCAACAGGAACAACATCACTCAGCAGCAGTTGAAGACTTGTCAATCATCAATCTGGGGCTGAACAATCAAGTCAAAGAAATCAAAATCGACAACTACCTGCAAGGCTCTGAAAGGGTAGCGCTCATCGACCTCCTCAAAGAGTTCGTAGATATCTTCGCCTAGTCCTATGAAGATATATCGGGGCTAGATCCAGCCATAGTCGAACACCGGATCCCCATATATCCGGATGCTCGACCAATCAAGCAGAAGCTCCGCCGAATCAAACCAGAATGGTCACTGCAAGTCAAAGAAGAAATTATGAAGCAGCTCCATGTCAACTTCATTCGGGTAGTTGAATACCCGATCTGGCTGTCCAACATAGTGACTGTTCCCAAGCCCAACGGGAAGGTTCGAATCTGCGTAGATTTCCGCGACCTCAAAAAAGCTTCGCCCAAAGATTACTTCCCGCTACCCAATATTGATATTGTGGTAGATGCTGTTGCTGCTCACAAAATCAGATCCTTCATCGACGGCATGCTCGGCTACAATTAAATTAAAATGGCAGCAGAAGACCAAGAGAAGACTTCATTCACCACTCCTTGGGGTACCTATTGCTATACTGTCATGCCATTTGGGCTAAAAAATGCCGGGGCTACTTATCAAAGGGTTGCCACCACTCTCTTCCACGACATGATCCACAAGGAGATCGAGGTCTACGTCGACGACATGATCGTGCATTCCAGCGACGCCAACGGTACTCATGTCAGAGACCTTCGAAAGTTCTTCGAAAGGTTAAGAAAGCATCAAATGAAACTCAACCCCACCAAATGCACATTTGGGGTCACCAAAGGCAAAGTCCTGGGATTCTTAGTGACCGAGCAAGGCATCGAGATCGAACCAGCAAAGATCAAGGCCATTATAGAAATGCCGCAGCCAAAAACTCCAACAGAAGTCAAAGGCTTCCTAGGCCGACTACAATATATCAGCCGCTTCATCAGACAACTGACAACCACATGTGGGCCCCTCTTCAAGCTCCTAAAGAAAAATACTGACCAAGTCTGGGATGAGAAATGCCAGCTAGCTTTCGACAAAATAAAAGCCTACCTCACCAATCCCCCTGTGCTAGCTCCACCCCATACACATAAACCTCTCCTCATATACTTAACCGTCACAGACACGTCAGTAGGAGCCATGCTTGCCCAAGAAAAGAAAGACTCCTACATTGAAAATGCCATATACTTCATAAGTAGGAAGCTGCAAGGAAGCGAACTGAATTATTCGGCATTGGAAAAAAGTTGTTCTGGCCTAGTCTGGACAACCCAAAGGCTCAAAACTTATCTGCAAGGGCGATCCATCAAGCTCATATCCAGGATGGACCCTATAAAGTACATCTTCGGCAAACCATCACTTTCCAGCCGACTGGCTAAGTGGGCCTTCCTTCTCAACGAGTTTGACATAACATATGTCGCGCTCAAATCTATCAAAGGTAGCGTAATTGCAGATCACTTAGCCGATCTACCTCTGAAAACCGAAGATGCTCGAGCCCCTTCGACGCATTTAAGGTGTCTTGGAGATCACTGACCACGACACCAGCTGGCAGATGTTCTTTGACGGAGCCGCAAACAAAAGAGGTTTTGGCATAGGGATCTTACTCATTGACCCGGCAGATTCTCACACTCCACTGGCCATAAGATTGGAGTTTGAGTGCTCCAACAACACCACTGAATACGAAGCTTGCATTGCCGGCCTGGAAGAGGCTCTCCAAAGGAAGGCAAAAATCTCGAAGTCTTTGGAGACTCTGCCTTGATCATAAATCAAGTCGAAGGGAGGTGGAAAACCCAAGATCCTCGGCTACAACTTTATCATGCCAAATTAACAACACTTGCCGCTCGGTTTGATTCCATCTCATTCCACTACCACGCCACGACGTAAATCAATTTGCCGATGCACCGGCCACTCTAGCATCTACATCCAAATTAAACCCAAGTCCCAAGTCAGTCTGGAAGAAGGTCACACCCCAAGATACCGCTTCAAAATGCACTCGAGGCGCATCACGAGCCTTGGTATGTTGACATCAAAAACCTGCTTCAGAAAGGAATCTACCCCCCTGGCCTAGACAAAAGAGGGAGAATTTCCCTGCGAAGGTGGGCATCGCAATTCGTATTCAGCGGTGGCAGCTTATATAAAAGGCACTACCAAGGCCTCAATCTTTTATGCGTCGATCAGGCCAAAGCAGAGCAAATTATGGACCAACTCCAAGGTGGTATCTGCGGACCCCACATGAACGGCCATATGCTATCAAAGAAAGTTATCCGGCAAGGGTACTATTGGAGCTCGCTTGAAACCAATTGCATTCGGTGGGTGCGACATTGTGACAAGTGCCAACGTTTTGCAAATCTGCAGCACGTGCCCCCACACATTCTATACAACTCCACAGCCCCCTGGCCCTTCTCAACATGGGGTATCGACGTCATAGGCCAAATTCACCCGAAGGGATCTAATGGCCATGAGTACGTTCTAGTAGCCGTCGACTACTTTAAAAAGTGGGTGGAAGCCTCTTCCTACAAGATCCTAAATGCCCGAAAGGTGTCCGAATTTATCCGAGCCAATATCATATACCGCTATGGGGTACCTTTCGAGATCATCTCCGACAACGGCTCTCATTTTGAAGGGGACGTGAATCGTCTGCTCGACGAGTTCAAAATTCAAAGACACAAATCCTCCCCCTACCGGCCACAAGCCAATGGTGCCGTTGAAGCAGCCAACAAAACTCTCGAGAACATCATCAGAAAAATGGCTGATACAGGAAGAGACTGGCCAGAAAAGTTGCCGCTAGCCCTCTGGGGCTATCGCACCTCAGTTCGTACACCCACCAGGGCTACCCCCTATTCTTTAACATACGGCATGGAGGCAGTGCTGCCTATTGAAGTTGAAGTACCATCATTAAGAGTAATGATGGAATCTGACATAGCAGAGGTCGACTGGGTCAAAGGGCGATTTGAAGAATTAGCCCTGATCGATGAACGGCGTAAACTAGCCCTAGAGCACACTCGAGCCTATCAAAGGCGCATAGCCCGTGCATTCAACAAAAAAGTCAAAGGTCGCGATATCCAGGTCGGAGATCTGGTACTTCGAGAAAAACCCCCTAGTTATGTTGACACTAGGGGAAAATGGAAATCTCCCTAGATGGGACCGTATATTGTCAAAGAGATCCGGTCAGGAGGTGCCGTACTCCTCACAAACCAGGAAGGAGAGGACCTTGTTCAGCCCTTCAACCTTGACAAGCTCAAAAGGTACTATGCTTGAGCCAATCCATCCGGAAAAGTGCTTCCCTCTCCAGCTAGCTAGGTTGAAAACCCGAAAGGGCGGCCTAGGCAAAAGTTAGAGCGAAAAAAAAAATAAACAAAAAAAACAATAAAAAAAAGAAATAAGGGCTCGCTAGGTTGAAAACCCGAAAGGGCGGCCTAGGCAAAAGCTAGAGCATAAAAAAATGAAAAATCAGGAGAAAAAAGGGGAGGGAAGGCATTCTTTGAATCCTCGGCATTCTATCTCTAGTCTTTGGCATGCAACAAGCTCAACTGACAAAAGAAAGAGAAAAAAACCACAACGGAAGCTCACATTAAAACATTAAAATATAATATTACAGGGTCCTAAGGTGCAACTTAGGAAACTTTTAAGATATGCAAACATCTTCCAGGTATTGAACCCTATCTTGTTGTTGGGCTAGCTTACGATGCACGTTGCCAAATATCTCTTAGTTCCACCAATTCAATTATTTTCGAAGAAAATGTAATTTCCTATGAAAAACCTCCATCTCATCCCCCACAACCGGTCGGCTCCATTGATCTCTAACAAAGCCAAGAAAACCAGGATGATCCACCCACATTCGTTGAAACCTAAACTGACATTTCGGTTAGGAACAAAAGGAAACCCCACAAGCAATGGAGAATGATCAGACATGACACGACTTAAATGTTCAATTGAAATTCTAGGGTACTTGGCCGAATAAAAACCATTAATTAAAACCCGATCGATCCTCTGCCAAATTCTTGTACCATCATCATGATTATTGCACCAAGTGTATTTGCTTCCTTCATAACCAGCATCTCTAAGCCCCGCAGTAATCATAAAATCATTAAAGTCATTCATACCATGAAAATCATATCCAGCCCTGCCTAATTTTTCTCCTATATTTGCAATGATATTAAAGTCCCTGATCGATGTTTTATTTTAATCTTTTTCCTTGCAAGTGGACAAGACTATTATAGAATAGTATTGGAAGCAAGGGTCGAACCCACAGAGACAAGAGATCACGAACAGTGCAATTAATTGATAGCAAATTATTAATCTAAAGGGGTTTTTATAATTATTTTATTCTAAATTACTATTGATATTTAGGTGTTTAACTAATTAGCAATAATTACAGATTATGAAGATCTTATGATAGATGGCAATCTAGGATTCGGGTTTCACTTGTATCTCCTTTATGTTTAATTCACAATAATTATCATTCAATTTCTTGGGTTCATTCACTAAAGATAGATATAGTCTGTTGAACTATTGGTTCAGCCTCCATCCCCGCAACATTCATCCATTCTATATCCTAAGCACAGGAACATGTAATCTATCTATCACCTAGATCATGTATGAACCTGGTCCTAACTTATCACTCTCGTGCATCGATAAGTCCAATTTATTGTGATGGTGAGCCAGTGTACGACATATGCACATTGGTCATGCAGTTATCCGCACCTCTAGGCCTTTATTATTTGCGATTACATTAATTTGTTCAAAGCAAAATAATAGAGGGATTGATAAACACCACAATCAACAAGAATTGAATGAACATATATATGAATTAAAACATAAATTCGATACAAGTTACCTCCCACCTCATAGATTATTGATGATTTAGTTCATCATAGACAATGAACAGCACATGGAGATGAAGGAAACATGATTTGATCTTCAATACTTGTAATTACACAATCTAACTATGTTATACAACCTAAAAACTATCTAAAATCTATACAAAACTGTTTCCAGCCGTTTTTCTATATCATAGGCTTTAGCATCCGATCTCTATTTATACCCTGGAGTTGTAATCCAATCGAATCACTTGTGAAAATACGATTTCTTTGCATTCTGACCACCTTGCGGTCGCAAGGTCTCCAGATTTTCTGGCCCTTGATTTCTGACTTCTTCATGTTACTGCCCACCTTGCGGGGGCATGGTCTGAGTACCTTGCGACCGCAAGGTCTCCAGAATGGACATCCTTCGTTTCTTCTTCATTTTTCACCTTGGGCACTTCTTGGAATTTGCATATAAAACCCTGGAGTTTTGCATATTTTCACTAAAAACCCTGAAACTTACAAAACTCACCGAAAACACATATCAGTAGCCAAAAAGCTCGTGAAATAGCATAATTTAAGTCATAGAAGCATATAAAATCGACGTATAAAATACATCGATCAAATACCCCCAAACTTAAACTTTGCTCGTCCACGAGTAAACAACACATATAAATACAAAAACAATAATAACAAAAAAAATGAAAATCTTTTTGGAGGGTGACACTATTTACACTCCTCTATAAACCCACAAACTCAAGGAGACTCTTTCGAGTGACTCGACTATGCAGATAAATACAAAAGCTGATAAAAACTAACTAAAATAAAAAAAAAATCATTTTGGCTTCAACCTCAAGTAATAGAAGCATGGCATACAAAGCAGTCTCAGTTCAATGCTCACCACATATATGCAGGCTTAGTCACATAAACTCAACTGATCTTTTCTTAAAACTGCTACTACCTTAAATTTCTCTGTGTGTGTGTGTGATCACCAGTCTTAGAGAATATCTCAACTAAAACAGTTTTATTAAGCTAAACACCACATTCATATGAAAATCAAAGTTTAATTGAAAATCATGCATTAGGAATTATGAGATCTACCATCCAAACCCGGTCAATTACAGAAAGACAGGTCCCAAGGATTTCAAAAACTTATACATCCATCCCATGCACTTCTATGTATGACATACAATGTTCTCTTATCCCAATGACTTGTAATAGCTAAGATTATGCTAACACAGTGAGCTTTAGGGCGAATAATAATGAACATGAAGTGTTTGATCAATTTCATATGACTACTTGACAGTTAAAACAACACAAGCATTGGCAAGAAGATCATTAGGTCTTTATTTAGCTTGTAATGTAAGGCCAAGGTGATGGGGGATTTGATGGAAAGAGATTGGAATTCAAAGTGAGAGAGTAAGACTACCCTTTATCCCTCATACTTCCAAGCAAAAGGAAGTTTTCCCTATTTAGGCTAGGACATGCAAAGATCACAAGTGGGGGGGTTCTTTTCGTTACTTTTCAGTTTTCTTCCTCCCCCCCCAAACTTGTTTTGGGCAATATATGCTTCTAAAAATATCTCATCATTTTTCTCAGCAGAATTTTTCTAACATATTTTCTCTTGAAAGCTATGCTTCCATTTGGATCTTTGTTGCACTCTTCTTCTTCCGTCTAATTTTTCATCGATACATTATTTTTTTAATTTTTTTTCGACAACGGAAAGAAGAAGTCTTCCGAAAAATAGCCTAACTGAAAAGAGATGGTCCTCAAAAATCAATTTCCCACCCACATCCTACTCTCTCAAAGGTAGGTTAAAAGTGTATAGGCTTTTAGGGTTAAGTTAATGTGGGTAATAGAAACGATGTCGAATGGGGGTTTAATAGTGTGCTTAGCACATTCCATTCTTTTTCATTAGGCTCAAAGGGGACACTAGGGATATTTTTAGTATATGTCAGGGAATATTTAGGCTATAACGATCCAAAGATGGCCTAAGTCATTTCTTAATGCCAAATGCTCATGTAGTTTTTAAAGCAAGTAAGACACACAAAATATCATATCAACTATGGGAATTGTGGGGTTGACTATTTAGCATCACTGGATTTCACATAAGCATTCACTAAGACAGATGGTAGGGACAATTGAGACTAACATGCAGACACGGTTCGAAAGTGTGCTTGAGATATATAAATGAGAAAAATCCAGGGGATCTAACTATCATGCAATTGACCCTAAGTCACAATTTAATGCAACAATTATGTTCGAATGGCTATGCATCATATTCTTGTACATATCTAGTTGTAATGAAGTGGGTGCTATAGACTTTATAAAACTATTCTAATCGATCCATAATTAAGACTGGTGTGGGTGCATGAAGAATTTGGAGAAAAGTAAAAGTTTCGCAAAATCAAGTAAATTCCAGAGGGATCTACGGACTAGCTATGCGGTTCATTGCATTAACTCCTCATCAACTACGACTAGCATTACCACACCTAAACTTGAGGATGAAAATTTTGAAATATTTTTTTTTGTTTTTTTAATTTTGAATTTGATTTTGATTAAAGAATATTGGAGATGTTGATGACACAATTGATAATGGGTTCCCACAAGAGGAATCCACGAGCATCCAATGTGAGTGTATTCTGGTCAAGGCAACACCTCCGAAAATAAGAAAAAAATAAAAACAGGAAAAATGGGTGAAGAGTTAAATGGTCATTGAGAAAAAAAAATTTTCTTCACCCTAAAAACGTAGCCAACTCCATTCCTCCTTAGGCTAGGACCCTCAAGACTACGGGCTTAGAATCCCCCCCAAACTTAATTTCTATTTTGTCCCCAAAATTGAGGAACATATGAGGGGATTGATGGGGAAGGACAAATATCAAAAGGAAATAGCAGGCCCACCTAACAAAAGAGGATGGAACTTGGGCCTCGACTCACGGTGAGTCGGGCGGAAATAACAAATGAGTACGAAACTCGGGGATCGTGCCAGGAGGCAACCCATAATAAGTGGAGACATTTTGTCCCACTGTGTTAAACCACCAAATAACCCCTCTTGAGCCTAAGACGAATTTGTGCTAAGCTTGTTGAGTTGCCATTTGGGCTTCAGGGAAACCTCTTCTAGCCTATTTGAGATCCCTACAGTGGGTCCTCCTCCTTCTTCGGATTCCTCCCCCCGTGAGGAATCCACACTCTCTGCTGTCGTGGTGCTCAAACAAAATGGCCCTAGTAATGGCCAGACCTACCTTTATGTGGCGGAGCCTATATTCGCCGTGTGCGGGCCATCTCACGCTGCCCTCCTACCAACTTCGGTGATCAAATGCGGGAGCACGAACCCGCGTTGTGGCACCTAATAAGAATCGATGGCGTTGATCGAGACACATCAAACAGACCCACCAGTCATGATGGTGTAGGTCGGGGACGGCCTTAGCCCAAGTCACGTATGTTGGTGGTGAAGGGCATGAGCGACCACAAATAAATTTGAACACGGGCTTGCGTGTTCGGAACTCCTCCATGGTGCGTGGACCGTAGGGTGGATTACGGTTGCAGGTCCACTCAACACCAAGGAGGGTGATGGTCGCGTGGCCACCTCGAGAGGACAGGGGTATGGAGGTGTGTGCTAAAATTATCGGCACCATCCGCAAAATTGGATGTGCCGAAATAACGTTAATGCTTTGGGACAAAAGTCAACATTAACGCCCCAATGAACAGTCTCTACCACCCCCATCCATGCCAATTTGGCCATTGGCATAGAACC